>CM022303.1:409200283-409800283 GCA_011799875.1 Thinopyrum elongatum
AAGGAAATGGCTCTTGATAGGATTAATGGTCCTTGGAATGAGAGCTTTCAGTTGCTCTACACATTTAAATCTGAAGTGGAAGCTGCTAGTCCAGGGAGTGTTGTAGAGATTGACAAGCATACAGTTACATACAAAATAAAAGGAAAGTCATTTCAGAAGGAGTGCTTTAGGAGGGCTTTTGTTTGTTTCAAGGCTTGTTGGCAGGGGTTTCTTGATGGTTGCAGGCCCTATTTGGCTGTTGATGCAACTGCTTTGAATGGAAGGTGGAGAGGACAACTAGTGGCAGCTTCTGCAGTTGATGGACACAACTGGCTATTCCCAGTTGCATTTGGTGTGGTAGAGGCAGAGTCTGAGGAAAGTTGGGTCTGGTTTCTGCAGCAGTTGTGCAACCTTATAGGTACACCCCCAGGTTTAGCTATACACACAGATGCTTGCAAGGGTTTGGAGAGTGCAGTGGAAATTGTATTCCCTAGAGTGGAGCATAGGGAATGTATGCGACACCTAGCGCAGAATTTCAGAAACAAATTCAAAGGTAAAGTTTATGATGAGAACTTATGGCCAGCATCATACACATGCAGTGAGAGGAAGCATGAGCATCATTTGAGAGTGTTGTATGCTCACAATCCTCTGGTGAAGAAGTACCTAGATGCACATCATGGAAAGTTGTGGTCAAGAAGAAAATTCAATGAAATCTGCAAAGTAGACTATGTGACCAGTAACCTGGCAGAGTGTTTCAGTGCAAAGATCAAGTCATTGAAAGGGCTTCTGATATGGCAAATATTTGATAAGATTCGGCAGATGATCATGATAAAGATGGCTCTTCGCAAAAGAATTGCAGAAACAGAATGTTTGCTAAACTATTGTAAACATTAGGTGATCAATCCGATCTCTTTTGCGTGGTAAAACTTATAGTCATGGGAAATGTGCTCCGAAGCTAGGGTAAACTGCCCCATTTGTAATCAAGTATTTTTTGGACCTACTCTAAATGAGCCAAATATTTTTTATTAACACCTATTCAATCTATATAGTGTAGATTCGAAGTCTCACTATTTATTGAATTAATCTTCATATTTTTATATATTTTTTGAAAATAATGTGATTTAATATAAAACCATTAAAAACACGTTTAAAATATGAAAAAGGAAATCTAAGTTCAAATCCTTCTTATTCACTTTGAAATGAAGCTTTGGTGATTTTTTTTCTTAATTTTTCAAAAAACCTACCTCCTTTCCTTGAACTCTCTCTAACGTTGTACATGATAGCTCATATTTGTGAAGGTTTTTTGATGAAAATGTCCATAGAATAAGTTTATGAATTTTTTTGGTAACATGTCACATAAGACAACATTGTGCGCAGGTTTTATATTTTTTTCAATTTTTTTTTTAAATTAATGGTGCTCATTTAACCACGATCGAGCCAACTAGGTTTTTTTTAAATGATCGTAGACCAAGTTTAGTATTTTTCCTAGTTAGTGTGTCTTATAAAATGACTATTCATGAAGGTTTCATATTTTTTGGATTTTTTTAAATTAGTTATGCTCAGTTGAATATTTGTCAAACACTAGATAACCCCGTTGACCAACTCTAAACCCCTCTAAACCCCGCGGGGTTTCTCCTAACCCTAGCTCCGAACATTAGCCGTCCAATCATACCCTAGCACCAAGCGACAGCCCTCAGATATGGTCTTCTAGAAGGAATTCTGAGGCCAGGCTGCGTGCAGGCTCCGCGCCGTTGGATCACAAGGACGGCTCCGCATCGTTGGATCCTTGGGCGATCCGCGAGACGTTGGTTGTGCTCGCCCACCATTGCCTCCCCTGTCTTCTTCTTCTTCTGCGGTGACCAGAGGAGCCACTCATCTGCTTCTTCTTCCCCGGCGACTAGATATGTCGAGCTCCACTTCAGCCTCCCGCCCCTCGTGGCCCCAGTATGGTCCAGTGCCCATGGAGCGATGCCCTGACTGCCCATGCACCTCGCCACTGAAAAGGTTGACTTCGAGGGAGGACAAGAATGGCAACTTTGGGCGCGAGTTCGTGAAATGCGAGAGCAAGCCAGAGGGGCAGGTTAGATCTCATAATTTTTCTTTGACCCTTTCTTTTTCTCTTTGCTTCTAATTCTTTTTTGTTGGATCTGAGATTTAGGGTTCATGATTTCGTTTCAGATCGTGAAGAAATGCACACATTTTGAATGGATGGATGACTACGTTCGGAGGCTTCAAGGGGAGGGCTTGCTTCAATTCAATGGGGCCGCAACCCGGGAGGTCAATCTGCCGTCAGCCACTCGGAATTTGGTCTCTGAAAGTGCTGCTCCGATAGTTGGGGATGAGGATCTGAAGGTGGAATTAAAGAAGATGAACAAGAACTTGAGGCAGATGATTCAGTTAAACAAGTAGGCGAATCTGATAGCTTTAGGATTTTATTTTTGTATAGTTGCTCTAGGATTTTCTTACTTGCTGGTCATTAATCGTTAGAGATGTTATTTGTGTCGTGTCATGTGCTCTACGATTTGCTTAAGGGTTTGTGGATCATGTGCTCTCTGTGTTGCTTAATTTGTGGATCATGTGCTCTCTGTGTTGCTTAAACTATGTCTCTATCTCCATCTCTGAATCTCTGTAGGTGTTAGTTTTTGACACTTTCAGTTTCGTCAGACAACACCGAGGGCAAGAGATAAAAAAACGTAGTTATTGGGTCCAAAATGAAACCAAGCTCTGGTTGGGCCGTCGCATTGCGTTGACTCGAAGGCCCACAAAGATTAAAGAGGCCTAGAAAAATAGTGCATGCGCTGGCTCTGTTTTTCCTCTGTTTTTTTGCTTGATTGTTTTGATTGCACCTACAGAGATTGAGTGCACGTTGGTTACATTACAAGAATAGGTTACATCATTTGAAATTACACAACAATTGATATTGCCACCAAGAAGTCAACAATTACCGTTTTGTTTCATGCAATATGGCCACCAACAAGTAAACAATGGGCTACCCTTCAAAAATTATTTTCATCCTGCCAAATGGCCACAAACTATTCAAAAATTAGCTTCTTTTTGTTCATACAATATAGGTATCCTACAATATATATGGGCACCAATAATTCAAAAAAATTAGCTTCTTTTTCTTCTTCTTTTCAACATCAACATGGCTCATCTTTCCAGCTTTAATTTCCTTTTTGACACCTCAACTAGTCCATTAGCCGCCCGTGCCAAAACTTGGAACCAATAAAACCTATAATATAAGGGCCAAAATTAATTTCATCATGCCAAATGGCCACAAACTATTCAAAAATTAGCTTGTTTTTGTTCATACAATATATGGAATAGTGCCACCAACAATTCAAAAAATTAGCTTTTCTCCTTCTTCTTTTCAACATCAACATGGCTCATTTTTTTAGCTTTAATTTCCTTTTTGACACTTCAACTAGTCCATTAGCCGCGCGTGCCAAAACTTGACCCTAAAATATAAGGGCCAAAATACAAATATTGCACAACATGAATATAACAAGACGAATGGGCTACCCTTCGACCATTTTTACATGGCTAACCCCAAAACTTGCTGGTTTTCATTGAGGGATACCCTTTCATTGATTTATTTAGCAGAAGGGATCGGCTGCGGCACCATATCCATCTAGCGATATCTCACGTCAAATAATGGGTACAACCAACGACATATAAAAGTAGCAAGCAAAACACAGATAACCAACGACATATCAAATAAGGGTAGCAAGCATAACATAGTTCTTAGGGTTCCCAACATGATATAACACGACAGAGATAAAAGTTCACGGTACAACCAACAACATAATTAAGATAGAAATATATAAAAGATACAAATCCCTAACACCCTAGGGCAAGACAAGCTTCACGAGACCAGGCCTTCACCACCATCTTCACTGCGCCTCCTCTTCACTGCTCCTCCTCCATGCCGTCCTTGCCGAGGTAGTAGGGGAGGTTGTGCATACCGTTGTGGGTGGGGAAGATGTTGTTGAAGTCCGTGAAGATGTTGTAGGTGGTGAATGCGATGAACTCGCACCCACACCAAAACACCTTGCCGAGGAGGTAGTACACATCAAATCTGTTGGTGAAGTTGACGATGAGCCCTATCGGCAGAGTGATGGAGTTTGGATGCACTTCCTCCAGTCGGAACATCACCGGCGAGCCTGCCGGGAGGTGGGCGAAGCCCGCACCGAGGAACCACTGGGCAAACTCCTTTGCACCCCTCTAGCGTGAGAACGCCCACACGCGGAGCGTTGTCTCCACGACGACGCCGGCAGGATACCGCCTCTCCGACAAGGTCGGTGGGAGCTCGAAGGTGGGGCCGTTGTACTGCATCCTCGCCTCGCTTTGAGAGTGCTCTGGGTTTGGGTGAAGAAGAGAAGGGGGCGGCGGAAATGGATGTGTGGATAATAGGTGGAGGGGTGGGTGGTTTAAATAGGGAAAGGGGAAGGGAAGGGGAGTGGCACCGGTCGCGCTTTGGATTTGCTACATTCAAACGAGCCGTGTCGATCGATATGCCACTTTAATTGCCAACATGTTTTAATTGCCACGTTGAATAGATGCGAGTGGATCGAAAAGTCTGAAACGATGCTCTACATCGAGGAGACAAGCGTGCGAGATGAGACAAACCAGCGGCAGCGACCGTCCCTACGTCTATGGCGGCTCGCGTGCAGAAAGAGGCCGGTCAGCATCCGTGGCGGCTGGCGTGCAGAAAGAGGCCGGTCAGCGCATCGTGGCGGCGGGCATCGGCGCATGCAGGTAGGCTAGCTACGTGCATGCATAGCAGGCTAGCTGGACATGTCGTGCATGCATAGCAGACTTCTATCGTTGCGGCACGCGCAGGGCCCAATAGTCTAACCACGCCCCAACGGGCGAACAACGGCACCGTCCGACGTGGCCCCAATTGTCAGGTCCAACGGGTGACACAGTCCAGCGCAGCCCCACTCGTCAGAGTTAACGGTCAAAGCACTGACCCGAAGGCATCCACCGTTTGTGACCATTTCTGAGGGTTTCAGACAAGAGAGTGGGGAAAAGTGAGCAAATGTTAAGAGCGTGGGGATGAATGAGTATGGCTAAGGAACCAGGGGCACAGATGTAAAAATCCTATAAAAATAAGATGTTGGTGGTAAGCAGTATGAACTTCACTGCCCACAACTTCTTTGTGTTCTACTCGTGCATATTATCTACGCATAGACCTGGCTCTGATGCCACTATTGGGAAATGTTGCATGGAAAACAAAAAAATTCTACGCACACGCAAGATCTATCCATGGAGATGCATAGCTAGAGAGGGGAGAGTGTGTCTATGTACCCTCGTAGACCATAAAGCAGAAGCATTAATCAACACGGTTGATGTAGTCGTACACCTTCACGATCCGCCCGATCAAGTACTGAACGTACGACACCTCCGTGTTCAGCTCGATGACGTCCTCGCCTTCTTGATCCAGCACGACGGGCGAAGTAGTAGATGAGTTCCGGCAGCACAACGGCGTGGTGACGGTGGTGGTGCAACTATCTCCGCAGGGATTCACCGAGCACGACGAAAATTATGACCGAGGACGAACTAGAGAGAGAGGGGTGCCGCACACGGCTTGGGGATCGTGGTCTGTCTTGCCCCTCTCCCTCCTCACATATATATATATAGGTGGGGGGAGGAGGGGAGGCAGCCTAGGGTGCCCCCAAGGGGGCCGACGGCCGCCCTGGGCTCCTGACCTGCCCCCCCCCCCCTTCCTTCTTAGGCGCGTGGGAGGAAGGCGGGAGGGGGTGGCGCCCCCCCTCCCTTTCCTTTCTCTCATGTGGAGGGGAAGGAAGGAGGGGCTAGCCCTCCCCCCTTTCCTTCCTTAGGGCCAGCAGCCTAGAGGTGAGGCGCGCCAACCCCTTGTGGGCTGGTGTGCTCCCCTCGTTTGGCCCATATGGCCCAATAACCTCCCGGGGCCTCCCGGAACCCCTTTTGGTGATCCGATGAATACCCGGTACAATCCGAAACCTTTTCGGTGACCAAATAGCATCGTCCTATATATCAATCTTTACCTCCGGACCATTCCGGAGCTCCTCATCATGTCCGTGATCTCATCTGGGACTCTGAACAACATTCAGTCACCAACTCACATAATTCATAAATTACTATATCGTCAACGAACGTTAAGCATGCGGACCCTGCAGGATCGAGAATGATGTAGACATGACTGAGATGTCTCTCCGGTCAATAACCAATAGCGGGACCTGGATGCCCATATTGGTTCCTACATATTCTATGAAGATCTTTATCGGTTGAACCTTTATGACAACATACGTAATTCCCTTTGTCTGTCGGTATGTTACTTGCCCGAGATTCGATCATCGGTATCTTTATACCTAGTTCAATCTCGGTACCGGCAAGTCTCTTTACTCGTTCTGTAATACATCATCTTGCAACTAACTCCTTAGTCACTTTGCTTGCAAGCTTCTTGTGATGTGTATTACCGAGAGGGCCCAGAGATACCTCTCTGATACATTGAGTGACAAATCCCAATCTTGATTCACGCCAACTCAACAGACACCTTTGGAGATACCTGTAGAGCATCTTTATGATTACCCAGTTACGTTGTGACATTTCATAGCACACAAGGTATTCCTCTGGTATCCGGGAGTTGCATGATCTCATGGTCGAAGGAATATGTATTTGACATTAAGAAAGCAGTAGCAATAAACTGAACGATCATATGCTAAGCTAACGGATGGGTCTTGTCCATCACATCATTCTCCTAATGATGTGATCCCGTTATCAAGTGACAACTCATGTCTATGGTTAGGAAACCTTAACCATCTTTGATCAACGAGCTAGTCTAGTAGAGGCTTACTAGGGACACGGTATTTGTTTATGTATCCACACATGTATTTAAGTTTCCGGTCAATACAATTCTAGCATGAATAATAAACCTTTATCATGAATAAGGAAATATAATAATAACAACTTTATTATTGCCTCTATGATATATTTCCATCAACAGTAAGTTGGAATTGATCCAAGAAAGTTACTATTGTGAATTCTATACCAGAAGGCTAAGTATATATCGCTTTAGAAGCAACAATAGAGGGTCATGAATCAAAGGTTCATTTATGAACTTAGTATAGTTTCTAAATGATTGTGCAAATAGAACACTGTTCTCAATAGTGGTTCTATGGCTCAATCTAAAGAAACAAAGGTCCTACCAGTGATTCAATATATACTAAGCTTGTTTCACATAAATTATGAATTCATGTGAAAGCATGACAGATGCATTGAAATGCAAATGATACACACAGATCTGTAGATTACCACAAGCAAAGCATGGACTGACACCAGATTGCCGTTGGTGTAAAAGTTAAAAGTGATAACTAGATTATTAACTCTAATGCAAGTGGGAGACTGTTGGAAATATGCCCTAGAGGAAATAATATTGTATTATTATATTTCCATATTCATAATTAAGTGTTTATATTTCATGCTATAACTGCTATGATCCTGAAATATGTGATTCAGTGGAAACTCATATGCACGTGTGAAATGATAAACTAATAAAAGAAAGGTTCCTAGCCTCGCCTATAAGACTAGCTCAAGTATTGTTGGTGATCATGTTTTCTGGATGTTAGGATATCGTTAAGTGTAACGATAGTCCTAAAACAACATTGAGATTATGACGTTGGAGGAACGATCATATTGAATCGACCCAAACTTGTCTGTTATGAATTGAGATAATATCGTATGTAATAAATTGTAATAACATGGAGTGTTAACATGTGATTTTACTCCTTAGATGATGAGAGTATCGTAGTCATTTCTTACCGTACGGTGGGCTTTTGGGTTGCTCAAACGTCACCTGTAACACGGTGATCATAACGACAACTTACGGGTTCATCGAAAAGTTTGACAAGGGACTAGATATCTCGAGAGTGGGATTTGCTCCTCCGACAATCGAGAGATATTCTTAGGGACCTATCGGTGTGAAGACATCAATCATCGTCTGGCCAGACACAGGTGACTTCATCACGGGGATGCCGGAACACAATAACGAGAAAGAAGAACAAAACCGGTAATGAGGATTTCAGTATAGTGAGCATGGTGATGATTCAGGAGGATACCGATGCATCCCGGGTTTTGTGAAGTATCGCGAAGCAGAGAACATCACATGATAACCATAGGTTAACTCGAATATAATTCGTGTGCTCATAGGGACCGATATGGACGTCCACGGTCCCGCTATCAGTAATTGAACGAAGTAGTTTCGTTCATGTCTATGGGTTACCAAACCTACGGGGTCACAAGCTTAAGGCAATCACGATCTACAGTGTTAGTAGGACAGGAGTGATAAGAATATATTTGTGGAATTGTTTCATTAATATTCAGAATAGTTTCGAGGGAATCCGGAAGCGTTTCGGGGTCACCGGAAGGGTTTCGGTGAATATCGGGTAATACCGGGTATTACCGATAAATATATATAGGTGGAAATTTTTTACGGGGATGTTAAATTATATATATAATATTCTAAAAGTATTTAGAACTGTTTTATGTTTAATTTAATATCAACGGGCCTAAAAAGGCCAAGAGGTAGAAGGCAACTTGGGCCACAAAGGCCCAAGTGGGGGAGGCGCCTCCTTCCCTAAGGAAGGAGGCCGAATTGGGGTAGGGGAGGAGTCCAACTCCTCCCCCCTGAGGCCGGCACCCCAAGGAGGCTTTCCCTCCTTGGTGGCAGCCCTCCTCTTCCCCTCCAACTTATATATACTTGAGGTATTGGCCATAATTGAACATACAAGCTTTGGAGCCTCCTCTAGTTCTTCTAGTTCTAGTTCTAGTTCTAGTTGGTCCTGGTTGACTAATTAGAGCGAGGCTAATCCTCTTGTTCTCATAATTAGAATCCCCTTGTGATTCTAATCTCCTCTCTCTAATTCTTTGGCGACGATTAGCTCTGGACGCGAAGCACTGCCGGATCGTGAAGGTTGCACGCTTGCAACCAAGTAGAGAGGTCGTGCTTTTGGTCTTTGATTCGAGGGACTGCTCGTGGGCGGTTCGCGGGATCATTCGTCGACGGTTAGAGGGACTCCAAGTACGATCTACACCGACATGTTTTTCTTGTGCTGCTACTCGGTGACGGTAACGATCATGATCCCAACCCGTTATGCATCTTCATATTGATTTTGGGTGTGCGTAGGTGCGATTTTTTTTTTTTCTTCTATGTTTCCCAACAAGTTTAACATTCAATTTTACTATGAAAAATTCATTGAACAATTGGAAAAGATATCCTCCCAAAAAAAATCCATAAATGCTCATAAAATTCCACAGAAAAACCATCAGGGCCAGAAGCTTTATTATGTTTCATCTAAAACAAGGCAGCTGTAATCTCTTCTAGAGTAAACTCATCTACTAATTTCTCTCTATCCAAATCATGTAACACATAAGGAACATGAACTTCCAATGAAACAAAATTATTACTGTTTACAACTCCAAATAATTTTTATAGTAATCAGTAGCATAATTAATTAAATTAACTTCCACTTCTATCAACCTATCGCCATCTTTAAAAGCAAAAAAATGATTTCTTCTCCTCCTACGATTGATTTTAGCCATGAAATAAGAGGTAGTAGCATTACATAATAAAAGGTCTTGCTCCTTAGCTATCTGAATCCACTTGATCTCCTGCTCCCTAACAAATCTCATTAACTTACCCTCTAAAAATTTCCTTAATATATACTTATTAATAGTCAAACCTAGAATCTCACTCTCTCTATCAATCTTGCCAATATACAATTCAAGTTCTGAGTGCGGCATTTCGGTGCCCAGGCTCATTTGCACCCGGTCAGGAAAAAATTCAAAACAAATACTAGAAAAATTGAAAAAAATCCAATTTTTTTTGTGTAGTAGATAATTTGATGCGTGAGGTTCGCTCCAATTTTCATATCTTTGAACATCTGAGTAGCTCTCAGCAAAAAAGACAAATAGGGTCAGAACAGTGCGTGAACAGTAAACTTTTTTACAGGCGCCGAATTTGTCTTTTTTGCCGAGAGCTGCTCAGATGCCAAATGATTTGAAAATTGGAGCGAACCTCACACATCAAATTATCTACCACACAAAAAAATAGAATTTTTTGAATTTTTCTAGTATTTGTTTTAAATTTTTTTTCAGCGCGGGTGCAGATGAGCCTGGGCTTAGAAATGAATTATCGTCAAGTTCCAACCTTTTAAAACTCTTCTCAGAGTCCTAGCTCTACTCTGCCATCGGCTCACTGGAGCTCGTCCTCCAAAGTGACATTTTGGCTCTAGTGAGTCCTATATTTTGAATAGTGTCAAAATAGTATTTTGAAATTTCATTTTTTTAAAGATACAACATGTTTATATGGATATATAATACACATGTGCATATTTTATGCTGAAATAAATAGCCAAGTGAGTTACATAAAAATGACAAATCATGATTTTGGTAGATGAACAGTACATGTACTATTCACTATTTAGAATTCGTCGTTTTCTCATTTTTGTATAGCTCACATGTTTACATATTTCATCACCAAACTGTATACGTGTGTAATATACATCCATATGATCATGTAGAATTATTTTCGGATTTTTTGGAACTTTCAATGTGATTTTTAAATTATTTAAAATAAGATCCTCCAATGCACACGGGCTCCAAAAATCCACTCTCTCACTGGAGCTCATTCTCCAAAGTGACTTTTTGCTACCAGTGGCTCCTTTACACCAGGTTTTCTGGACAATTTCATCTCTTAGTCAAAGTGCAACTAATCCCCGAGTGGTTTTGGTAACTAATAAAAACATATATGTCATTGAACTAATGCTTACTCAAAGATAGACTTCAGGAAAAGATCAATGTTGGCATGGCAAGGACATGTGGATGTGGACCCCTCAAAATACTATGGAAACATATTGGAAAAAGTTCCAAGACTCTTCATTTTTGGTTAAGTGATCCAAGATCACATTGAGTCTGTAGGAAAACCAATACTATTAAAAGGGGATGGTGTTTTGATCATGACTTAGTTAATCAAGTGCTTGAAGATATTGCTCCAAAACCCTCAGCCACTTTCCCACATTCCATTCTGTCAAAACCTTAAATATCAAACTCGATCCCACCGATACACCTACTCCCGGACCCACCAAGTTCAACCTAGAAAGAGCCACAGCCAAACCCTAGAAACTCATCAGAACCGAGATGACATCCGGTCCCATCGAAGTGTAGTGACCAAGTTTCTGTAACCCATCGATTCCGTTTTGGAATTACCGAGATGTTTCGATCGGAACTACCGAAACGAGGTTTTTGCTTAGGTCATCGCGATTCGGTCCGTCCGAGTGGATCCGTTCGGTCTCACCGAGATTCCTAAAGTTCGAATCTTTTACACAGGTCGGTCTCACCGAGATTTTATTTCGGTGTCACCTAGATGTGCCAAAAGGTTGTAAATGTTGGATTTTGGTGAATGCTATATATATACCCCTCCACCCCCACTTACTGTCTAAGAGAGCCATTAGAACGAAATTACACTTTCACTATTCATTTTCTGAGAGAGAACCGCCTACTCATGTGTTGAGATCAAGGCATTCCAATCCAACCATTTGAATCTTGATTTCTAGCCTCTCCAAGTTGCTTTCCACTCCAATCCTTCTCCTACCCAAGCCAAATATGTGAGAGAGTGATTGAGTGTTGAGGAGACAATCTTTTGAAGCACAAGAGCAAGGAGTTCATCATCAACACACCATCTATTACCTTCTGGAGAGTGGTGTCTTCTAGATTGGTTATGTGTCACTTGGGAGCCTCCAAGATCATATGGAGTTGAACCAAGAGTTTGTAAGGGCAAAGAGATCACCTACTTCGTGAAGATCTACCCCGAGTGAGGCTAGTCCTTCATGGGCGTAAGACATGATGGAATAGACAAGGTTGCTTCTTCGTGGACCCTTTGTGGGTGAAGCCCTCCGTGGACTCGCGCAACCGTTACCCTCTGTGGATTAAAGTCTTCATCAACATGGATGTACGATAGCACCACCTATCGAAATCACGCCAAAAATCACTGTGTCTTCATTGCGTTTGATTTTTCCGATCCCTCATTTACGTTCATATGCAAAGCCTTTACTTTCCGCTGCACAACTCTTAGACTTACATGTGTAGGGTGTTGCTTGACTTGTAGAATTGCTAAAACTTGCCTACAACTAAAATTGAAAAAAGGATAAGTTTTTATTTGGTCAAGGAGTCTAATTTCAATCCTACACTTAGAAATCAACTAAGTTCAAATCTAAATATTTCATCAACTAAGTTCAATTCTAAATATTTCATTACTTCTGTTGTTCCCTGTACCAATATCTAAAACAACATAGATAGATATAGATATAGATGAATTGTAAATTACAAGCGCCAAATTTGCTGTACGATATTATTTGGAAATTGAGACGCATGGCGCTTATTACTGACGAACGCTCGTGCTCATTTTCTAGAGCACACTGAAGTACTCCAGATTCATCACGATTTTACATGTGTTGCAGAAAATGTGCAGTGCTTTGTAGCCAAGTTTGCACTTGATTCAGAGAACCCTCGAAATGCAATAAATATAAGTAGGATTGCGAAGCCAAACCCATACTGAATCCCATGGGATTGATTGAATACCATAGATATTTCCCTCAATCCTTTTCTCCAGAAAGTTGGAATCAATGAAAATATTCCTACCGGATATAGTTCAAATGAATATATCAGAAAATATCATATGGATTGAAATTATGCGAATCAAACAAGCCATGTGTCTTAATTTAAAAAATACCACGGATAAAATCATATAATATTTCTTTGAACATCTTTTGAATAAAAAGACCACCCCGATTCTCAGACGAGTGTCTGCAGTGTTTCATTAATCCTCGCTATGTCTGAACCTCTGTTCATCTCCAGGCCATGTGTTTCGGTAGACAGGCCAACTACAGGACTGCCTCAAATGGGTTGAACATCTTTGAATAGTGACAAAATCCCCAAATAGGTCTCTTACGAACAAATCATTCTACCCTAGCATGCAGCGTGCACTATCAGAGTCCTGAATGGAATGGAAATGGCTACTCTAAAGTGATGCTGATCTCGAGACTTGACTCTGTGCTGATGGTCTCCTTGTTGGTGGTTCCAGCAGGGTGATCGGCGCACTCCATCCTCAGCCTGAGATGAACCGGCTTCATGATGACCAGATCCCTCACGTCTCTGTGATTCTCCGTCAGGAGCTCGACGCCCGCGTGCTCCTCATGGCCCTGGCACTGGAGGATCCTCTTGATCACTGCTTTCTGGTCTGCGTTATCCGCTTTTGTTCGGTCAACCTTCAGGTACAATGCAGCAGAGGCCACCAGCTGCAGGAGCAATAACAGTGTTATATGGTCTTTGGTTCTCTTTTCAAGTGATTTCGCTCCATATAACACAGGAAGATCGTTTTGTTTTATAAGAGAGGGTAGAATCGCACCTCGCATGTCCCAGGGCTGACGTTAACTGCACAGGTGAAATGCACGCTTTTCTGGTCTTGGTGACTTTCATCTGCGGGTTTATCATCACCTTTATGCACAGTAGGTTCCTCAGCAGCTTCAGAAAACGCTAGGTTGTCTATTTCATCGTACCATTGCTGTGCTATACCAACCTGATAGCATGTGCATTAGCAATTCAGACTCAAGTGCTAGCATATCGCCAACTAGGTTTGAAGTAACTTCGATACTCAAAATTCAAAAGGCATAAAGATGTTGCGAACCGGACAAGAAGTGCTTTACCTTCTCAGATGTTGTGTCTTGTGTGTCAGATTCAGAAATCTCAGCACCAGATCCCCTTACTTGGCGCCAAATACAGCTCTCAACCAAAGGTGTGGCAAGCTCAGTATCAACTGGGATGTCTACAGAGACCTTGATGTTGCATCTTCCTGTTAAGTTGAATCCACCAGTTAAACAGCTACGGAGTCACTTCAGTAATCCACATGATTATCTGAACCGTAAAGTTAATTTCAAATCTGGAGCTTATGTATTGTGCAGATGCACTACAGGATTCGACACTCCTTTTTTAACCTGTTTTGTCAACTCAAAATCATTTGAAACTGAAGGCACAGCTAGTTACAAGGAATGCGGAAAGCAGAGGTTATGAATATAAAAAACGATACCCTTCTTCGGCAGTAATAAGTTTCATGTGCTGCAGTATTGAAGACCACACGGTATCATAGTTACCCAGTGCCAAAAGTGGGGAAACGGTAGTGTCGTGCATCAAACTAAGCTACAACTTTCAATTAAAGGCTTCAAAATTGCAGGGGAAGTCACCCATGGTCATATATGGCACAGATGCCAAAACTACTATCATGACAAAACAGCTTCTGTTAAATTACCAGGAAGCACATTTACTTTACGGTTGTGCTCTTGAAATTGTCCAGCTGAATGTCCCCTGCCAATTCATTACAAAACAGTGAGAAAGGAATGATGAAACCATGCAGCACCCAGACTTTTGTCAGCAGCAGATAAATTTCTATGCTCACTGCAAACATGACGAAGATAAACGGAGAACCAAAAGCTCACCAGGTAGATACTTTCTCAAGACGGCAAACAAACCAATATGGTAACCCAAGAACCCCAACATTTGTAAAATGAATATTCGAGGTTTCTTTGGTGTCCAAGTCATGCTTCTGAACCCTTTGACCATCTTGAAGACAAAGAAAAGGTATTCAAATTATTTGAGGTGCGGTCTGACTCTAAATGAAAGCACTAACAGCTTATAGATCAACCTGTATCACAGAAGACAATGCATTTCCGGAATCTTGAAATTGACGATACAAGTTCATTGCAAGGGATCTTCTCCAGCAGATTAGAATGTCCTTTATCACCTGATGACCCATTGATGTGTATATCTTTAAGGAGAGCATGCTTCTCATCAATCATTTGCTGACACAACTCCATTGCTTCAGCACTACCTTCGCATCACTTTAACTCCTCAATGAGCTGTAAAAAAATAACTCCAACATGTGTAACAAAAGAATTTGTACTAACCTCTTACAATATTCTTTTTTTCACCAATTGACATGCTCAGGATCCATGATGTTTCAAAGCTGGAAAGCAGCAACAGTATAAGAACTAAGAAGATTGCCAAACAGCTAGTTAGGTTTGTAATGTCCCAAACTAAAGCCAGCCACAGTTGACCCACGGTACTTATGTGTATGCCGAAACAATAACAGAACATAGGATAGAATTAAGCAATATACATTGAATGACATTGATGGAAGGGTGGAACACACTTTTATTTCAATAATATGTTATGTTTTCTCACACATGCATCAAATTGACAGTTAAGCACACAATGACATGCAATTAGGTAAATAAATAAAAAAGGGCAGCCCGCTGCACGTAGTTCCCGCATGTAATTAGGTAAGTATTCAAGAGAAAATGACAGTTAAAGTTTACATAAATATCATTGAGCTTCAGTGTCAAAATCAAACTGAACCTGAGAATCAGGTTGAACTGTGCAGATTTACGTTGGGCGTGTTTGGTTGCCCGCATGCAGCCCAACCAGGCCCGCGCGGGATGTGCGTGGCCTGTTTGGTTGGCTGGGCTGCATGCGATTCGTGGCCCGCACGAACCTTAAAGCAGGCCTAAGCCTGGCCCAGCGGAAACTGCCGAATCGGCAGTTTCTCGCGAGCCTGGCTCGGCGCGGCCACGCGTGCGAGGAGGTTGCACGCCTCGGGCAGCGCGGGAGACGGAGGGGACGTCTCATAACTCCCCTCCCACTCTCCTGTCACCGCCCTGCACTGTTCCCACCGCTAGCACGCCTCTCTGCCTCACCGCCCCTCCCTCTCCTCTCCTCCGATGGCTCCGCCTCGCCCACCGCCGCGCCGTCCTCTGACCCCCGTCGACCAGCGCATCGCCAGCATCCAAGAGCGCTGGGTGGCCGGGCTCCAGAACTCGGGCAGGGACCTGGCGTCCGCGCTGCGAGCGCCGTCCCCCATCTGCTGCCGGCCACCACGAGGGCCGGCCAATGCGGTGCCGGCCGTTCCTGCTCCGCCGCCGTTTCCGGACCTCGTGGTCGTGGGCTCGGCGCCGGCGCCGTCCACGGAGCCGCCACTTCTTGGGACCCCATTGGGCAGGGGGGTTTTCTTGACCCCCGTCCAAGGGTTTTCTCCTGTCGGCGCGCCGTCCTCCTCGACCTCCGGCGTGGCCATGAGCACGGGGCCGATGCCGCCGGCCGTCGCCAGGGCCGGCTCCTCCTCTGCTCCGCCACCTCTCTCCTTCCCGCCGGGGTTTTCACCCCGGCCTCGGTTCGCTGCGACTGCGCAAGCTCCGGTGAGTCAAAGAATCCCCAATGCTTGCTCGTAGATGTAAATTAGGGGTTTCTTTCTTAGGCATGTGCTAGTACTTACTGGATTCGATAGGATTAGATAGGATTCGAGTAGATCCGATTCGATGCGATCCCAATCGAATCGAACCCGACCGATCTGTTCTTGTTTGCTATAGTGTGTGTTCTAGGATAATGTTCTTCTGCTAGTGCTTTCCTAGGATCTGTGTTCATGCTAGGATCTGTGTTCATGCTAGAATCCCCAATGCTAGTGTGCTTTGCTAGGATCTGTGTTCATGCTAGGGTCTTGCTAGGATCTGTGTTCATGCAAATGACATGTTCATGTTCAAGCTAGGATCATGTTCATGTTGCTGTTCATGTTGCTACATACATGTTCAAGCTAGGGTTTGTGTTGCATGCTCTAGATTGTTATACGTGCATGTAGTAGGACCATTTTAGGATGCTGCCAAATGTGCATGGGTGCACATGGGTGCTATTTTTAGATGTTTCCATGCTTAGGATAGTGCACTGATGAGTGGCAGTTGCAGAAGACCAGATGCCACCGATCAGTGGCATTTGCTCAAGAGCAAGTGCCATTGATAAGTGGCATTTGGCAAAGAGTTTGTGCACTGATCAGTGGCATTTGCTCTTGGGTAAATGTCTCTGATCAGTGCCATTTGCTGTAGTGCTAGTGCAACTGATCGGTGGCATTTGCAGAAGAGCTAATGCCACTGATCAGTGGTTGTTCATTTTGCAAGCACCTCTAATACTTGTCATCTTACCTGACAAGATATTGAAGAGTGACTGGGACGTGGCGGGTGGAGGAGCTCAGGTGGTGGCCGGAGCTGAGGGCGCCGAGGATCTCATCCCCACGAACAGGTGGCTCAAGAGGGTGGACCTGCCTGGCAGGGTCGCCTTCATGAGCCTGCCTCGTTCAAGGGGACGATCTCCGAGGACCGGCCACGAGGAGGGGGCCCGGGAGCCGCTGCGCTTCTACCAGCAGATCAAGGACGCCGAAGACCTCGCCATGCTCGTCATCCCTCGCAAGTTTGTGGAGGTGATGAACGAGTGGCTGGTCATGAAGCGGCTCCCGCGCGTGGTCAGGCTGTCGGCAAACAAGTGGTGCGAGTTCTGGGTGCAGGTCCAGAACTTCAAGGGGCACATGGTGCTTGGCCGGGGCTGGAACTACTTCTGCCGCCGCCACCAGATCGTCCCCGGCGACCTCCTCGTTCTGCGCATCTCAGGACTCGGCCTGAAGGTCCAAATCTACAACCACGATTCCTCGATCATGTGCAGGGTTCGTTGCAGCAAGCACAGCTGCGTTGGTGACATTGAGCATGCAATGTAGTTAACTTAGGTGTTAGTGTTGAACTTGTTATGGTCTGTGGCTAGAACTTATGGTACTTGTGCTGTGAACTTGTTAATATTTTGGCCAGGAGCAGCACCCTGGCGTGGAGCAGGGAAGGAGGATGCCCCTGCTGTTAATCTAAGTAGTTTGCTGTCATTTCCGTTGCTTGCTTTGTTTGATCTCATTTGGTTGCTTGTTTTGTTTGCTGTCAGTGCTTGCCTCTTTGATCTGCTGTCAGTTGTGCTTGCTGTTGTGCTGATCATGTGGTGGTAAGGCCACCACATTTGAATGGGGTGAGCAGAACACAAACGCTGTTTGCAACCAAACAGCTGAAGTTTGCATCTGCTCACACCCTAAGCACAAAAACGGCAACCAAACAGCAGGGGGGTAAGTGCCCCTTCATGCGATGCAGGCAACCAAACAGATTGCATCTGCTGCATATGAGGCTGCATATGAAGAACCAGGCTGGCTGGAGATGGACATGCAATGCAGGTACTGTAGCGAACTGCAACCAAACACGCCCAACATGTAAAACCCAAAAATGAATTACAGCCACAACAGTGCAAAACAATTCATGAGGTAAGTCAGATCTCAGGCGATGAAACCATCCAACTGAAGCATTATGAGAAAATCCACCAACAAATCAATTTGATATTGCGAAAGGACAAGATGGAGGAGATGAATAGAGGCACATACCTGCGATCTGCTACTAATAAATCGTCCTCGGAAATTTTAAGCAAATGCCATGGAAAAACTACTGAGTCAGCGTCGAAATCTTGAATGTTTGAAGCATCATCTTTCTTCGAAGCGTCTTCCTTTGTCAAACCAAGCTTATCAATAATCCAACTCCAGACGCCACTTCCTTTTTTATTGAAGACTGGATAAACTGTCTCCAGAAACCTTCTTCCAAAATCTGCTTTTCTAACTGCATGATTCTGCAAAAGAATAAGAAAAGCTAGTAAATAAATCTTTGATGCATGACTGATGGTTCATGATTGTTGTGGTTAGTTATAATTTTTTGCATGTACAAGACAAAGGAACAGCAGAAAAACTTTAATTGACACCTAAAACTTGTGACAACCACCTTATGGGTTATTATAGCTCTATTACTTGTATGAAATCTCAGTAGCCAGTGAAAAGGATATGCTTGTCAAACCGAGTAAACTGAAGCAAGCCATTATGGATAATTACCTCCGAATCCACTATATATAGACAATCTTCAGCAGCATGATAAAATGATGCAGCAGGGTGCAATAACTTGGCAGATTCAAATTCACCATCCTCAAAACCTGGGGAGGATCCAATCTGTAAAGTAAATATCAATTCATTACACTGAATTTGCAGGCCTTCAAACCATATGAGTAAACTCTTAGAACCCAAGGGAAACAGCAACTCATGCTTACACAGTCTAAAATCACCCCATCACCGTTGCTAATGATGATTCTATGGTGGTTACTATCAGAGATAAAAATGCGATCACCGTCCTCATCAACTGATAGGCCACCTGCAGAACATTAGATTTTACAAAACATTGTAATTAGTTCCAGTGTTAGATTTTCTGGTTGGGCTGCAAAATTGATGTTTAGTGAAATAAGTTGCACG
Organism: Thinopyrum elongatum; assembly: GCA_011799875.1. Taxonomy (NCBI): domain Eukaryota; kingdom Viridiplantae; phylum Streptophyta; class Magnoliopsida; order Poales; family Poaceae; genus Thinopyrum; species Thinopyrum elongatum. The sequence goes on from CM022303.1 coordinate 409,219,488, forward strand.
AGGGAAGAAGCCGCAACCAAGTACCTGGATGACAAAGTAACAAGTTTCTGAGAGAACCTACATATGGCTCTTTGACAACCTCTTCTTTCTGCCACGGAACTCCTGATTCTACAACATTTTCAATAGGTTCTGCACTCAATGCACTAAATCCTTCCATGCCTGCATTTAATGACAAATAGGAGGTTTTTAGAAAATTAGCACATGTGAGGAGCATCCAATTGGCCGAGCAACATTCTAGAGAATCTTGAGTGCAACAAATGTGCACAAGCAAGCTAACAATAATAGCATAAAATAAATAGCTAATGCTGTCTAGAGCTTACCCCTGATCATGAGCTCAGGGTCCTCATCCAATTTTGTGAAGATTATATGATCCTTAGAACCTTCAAATAGCAAGTAGCAAGCACCATTTGTCATCTGAACACTCGTCAAACAGAGAAACCATGTTTTAATCAAGCATGCATTAATTAAATCCATATAGATCTACAAAATTTATTTGACACATATTCCATTGTGCTTGGCATTGCATTGTAGTCCCATTGTATGAAGTCGTGTTTCGCTTCTTTAATGTGATGAATTAAACCTGTCTAACGATATCAAAATGGACTATCTCAATGTATGTCCATAGCGTATCTGAAATACTGGTACTTGGATTCTCCCAGTGAAGACAGAATAAAAGGATAGTTTGTATGCATCGTATATATGAACTGCATGGCCAGTGATCACAAAACATTTCTGAACTTCTCTAGTGGCGCGAAAATTGCAAGGATATTTGCCTCACCTTGGTGAAGTCTTTGTCTGACAACAAGATAGGAAATGTAATGTATTCCTCCATTATTGTACGAACTGCTTGGCTTTGAGTAGCTAAGGAACTAATACCACTCCCATATTGCATAGCAAAAACATTTAGGTGCGGGTACCTACAATGAACAGATAATAAGACAATAGAGAAATTTGAGACTTTTCCCAAATCACAAAGCAGCCAGATTTTACACAACTACCTCTGATGAAGATATTTCAATTTTCTAAAAGCAGCTGAATGCTTGCAGTCCCCGTCTAATGTTTCATGTGACTGATACAACAGGACAAGATATATTCCTTCTTGATTAAAGGTTTTCCAAATGCCATTCACGGCATTCAACCAACAATGATTTTTTCCTGCATCACAATAGTTAAGCAAGAATTAACAGACAGCAATAACCCCTGAAGAAAGGGACCATGCATTACACATTTACGTTCATTACTTACATCTAGGAATAGCCAAAATTATCCTTGTTATGTCATTTGTATCGCATGCAAGTCCATGTCATCTTTCAGAAGAAGTTCAAAAAAATCACTGCAATCGTATCCTTGGAAAACTATTTGTAACTGTGTACAGTACTTCTTGTGGCTTTCGTCCTATGTAGTTTTGTCACACAAATGTAATGAACAAGTGATGAAATACCACAAGACTCCTGGAGTGTTGCACAATAGTGAAAACTCAAGAGCATCATTTTCATCAAGCATTACGAAATTTATTGAAAATAACCATCCCCTTTGTGGGTTTGTAAATGGCAGATGAAAATTAAGAAGAGCATGCTTCTCCACCATAACCAGCAACGCTGTGTGGGCAGACACAATAACGAGAACACCCAAACTATCAGCAAGAACATATAGTTCCACAAAATGGCACGGCATGGGATATGATATTGCAGTATGTTACGACTTGCGATTGAAATGGGTGATATTACCTTCGAGTATCCCAAATGTGGATTTGATGAAATGTAAGACTTGAGACTGCGAGGTGGGTGTACTCTCACTTGAGGCGGTGACCACAGAGTCGTCAGAGCTGCGAGACAGAAGAGGGCGGCTTCGTTAGGACACTCGATGGCCAAGAGAAAACTAGAGAGGCGCGTGACGCGAAAACTTCTACCTCGGAGCGTGGTGCAGGGCTCTCGTCGTAGTCGTAGCCGCAGCAGACTGCCGCCGGTGGAACCAACTGCACGTGCTGCTGCTGCTGATGGAAGAGCCGGCCGCGGCGGGCGGCTTCGGCCCGTGCAGCGCTACCGGAGAGTAAGCGGAGGTGGATGAGAGGAAGCAAGAATGTAAGAGCGAGGAGAGAAATGCCGCGGAGGGATCGCGGGGACGCCGCAAGCGGCGCAGCGCCGCCGCGGCCGAAGCCTGCGCCATCAGACCTCGATGGCGTTTAGCAGTGGGGTTCAGGTATTCAGGACGTCCCACTCGGTGCTCGCCGGCAGGAATGGACAAGAAGGCAAGACTGCACGTGCTCGGAGGGCGCTAAGTTCGGACTCAGGCGCCGCCGCGGGCCGCGGCCGTGCGACAGTTAGGACGGCTGAACGGGGGGTGGGGGCTGGGAAGCAAGGGGAGGACGACTGGCGAGGCGGGGCAGGCTGACGTCGCCTGGGGAGGAGTCGTGGAGGCGGGAGGCGGGGCGCCGGGCGGCTAGGCCAGTCGTGGAGGCAGCGGCCGGCGGCGGCCTGTGCTTCAGTCCATGCCTCCTCGATGGGTGTGTGTCGGGGCCGATGCCTACGGGGTGGGCCGGGCCCAATAAGTTCTGGACACCTTTTTCTCCGTTTCTTTTTTTTTCTTTCTTTTATGTTTGTTGTGTTTTTTCTTCTTCTTTTTTCCATTTTTGTGTTTTTGAATAATACATAACTCTTATTTTCAAAATTTTACTTTACAAATATTCGAGCACACATGAACAACTATTATCAAATGCAAGAATTTTTTTAAAAGCTTTGCATCTAGTGAACAATTTTTAATATGAAATGCACGTATTTTTTATATATGAACGTACATTTTTAGGTACATAATCATTTTAAATGTACATATATAATTACATTATTAAATTGTTTATTTGAAATAAATAAAAATATATTAAAATAAACACATGTTTACTGGACAAGTTTTTTTTGGTACGAATTGGGCTGGTTGGTTTTAGGTGGGCCAAAGTTTGGGCCTTCATGGACCTCGCTCCAAAATGAGCTTGCACGATTGGACCTCTCCGGCGCAGGTCGAGTGGAAGGGTTGTTCTAGTCGTGGGGAATTTTTTTATGGTGGTGAATATGCAAGTATAAAACTTAACTTACTTAGTTAATTTCATAGATTGAGGAATTGTATGTTCTCCAAAATGTAACTAGATAATTCAACCTATATGAAAAAATACAACGAGCAAACAATATAAATAATAATAACAAGTTGGTAGAGAGCTAAGTAAGAAGTAAGCCGAGAAGGAAATAGCCACAAGGCACGAAACTGAAGAAATGTATCCTGAAGTTCAATCCATGTGTGTGTAGGGGAATGGGCCTCTAATCTCATGTGGAGAGGCCTAGGACAACAAGCTTCCCAACCACAATGAATGACTGGATTCCTCCTTGAGCTTGGAGAGCTCAATCACTAAGGGTAGACCTCGACGGGGCCTAAAACATTCACAAATTTCCCGGAGCTAATCCACATCTTCGGAAGCTTCCGGATGACTACAACTATCTATGGTTCCCTAGAAACCAAATAGTAGCAAGTGGAACGAAGAACTCAAAGGGGATTCAAGATTGCCTTGGTCGAGTCATAAACATTTCGTTCCTCTTTGTTTTCCTCGTTCAAATCAAATATTGGTTGGTTCTAGGGAAAGAGAATGAGAGCTCAAGCTGGTCATCAAGGGTAAACAAGGCATATCAGGTCGATGCCCTTTCTACATAAGAAAGTTGGCATTTTACATGGGCCTCAAATGATGCTCATTGTGTTCCCTTTATGGACCATGCGAAAATCCCATGCCCCGGAGCTCCAGGGTTTATCTAGAAAATACTCATGCTAAACAAAATGGTTCGACCTAACCCGGAGGCCACCCTAGACTAATCTTGAGAACTCTGGGTTGATTTTCCAGCAACATGCAAATCTTGGGGAGTATTTAGAGATTAAGTGCATCCACACCCTAGAATTCAGAGGGGTGATTAGTAAGGAGTAGACACATCCGCACGTACATAAAAATCCATGACTCCTCTCCCTATGTTAGTAATCAGATTTACTATTTCTCATGAAACACATATAGTCCTATACCATTTATTAATTAAAACAATACATAAATCTCCCTGTAAAATCAAATGGCGTAAAAGTTAGATTAGACTGAGTTAATTCTCATTCACAGCCTCTGGCTTATTAGTCCCATCGTATTTTGGGTCAATCTTTGACCACATATTTGACTAGCAAAATGTTAATACATGTCACCAAAAAATATAAAGATTCATATTTGATCGTAATTTCCAATGATATTATTTTTCTATGTATAACGTATATTTTATTAGTAAAAATCATGGTCAAAATATGAGAGGGACTAGTAAACCAGAACGAAGGTATGGTAGTACTCCCTTCATCCCAAAATAAGTGTCTCAACTTTGTATTAACTTTAGTACAAAGTTGTATTAAGCTTAAGACACTTAATTTGGGACAAAGGGAGTAGATAGTAAGAGCTAGTCGGACCTAGATGAGAAAACAAGATACTAACTTAACTGTAATAGACTTTCATCTGAGCAATCTGAACTACCATTTGAAATTTATCTGAGCACTGACTTATGTGGGACAGTCTATCATCCATACTAACTTAGGTCATCTCCAACATTGACCCATAAACCGAACACGGTATCCATTCGCATACAAAGGACCAATCCACGGACATTAATGCTGAGCCGGCCATCCAACCGTAGCCACATATATTTCAAACCGGATGATCTACATGCAAACAGGGCGATTTTCATCTAAACTGAAGCACATTCATTACATTTTCGATACTTTTCGGTAAAAAAGCGACCGGACCTAAACCTAACTATGGGGGCGCCCGTGCCACACGTCCTTGTTGTTCCCTTTTAGCGATCGTCGGGTCCATCTCGCCGCCTCCATGAGTTGTGGCGATAAGACCCGCAAAGTGAAGTTGTGGTCGCCAGCGAGGAAGAGACAGACATACCCATTTGGGACTCAAGGCCTCGCCGCCTCCCATGCTCTACTCCTCCTCGTCGGAGTCCGCGACATGCCCGTCACCAGGTGTACGAGTCTATCTTCCCGCTACGAGCCCTACTCATAGGTTTATATAGGCAAGGAGGCTCATATAAGGCGGTTACATCTAAGGTAACTATGACGTAGATGACTTCTAAGGGCATCTCCAAGGCGGACTCGCAAACCTCCTGCAACAGTCCGGATCGCGCCGTCCGGACCGCGGAATCCATCCAACGCGGTCCTGTATCGGTCCGCGGGGCAGTCCGGACGCGATTTCTCCTGCAAACCAGAGACAAACATGGAGGAGGTATGCAGGAGTCTGGATCGATCCCAAGCCCGCTTCTGACCGCCCTGGCCCACCAAAAACCCTCCCCCTCCCGCGCGCGCTCCCGCCCGGTGCGAGCCGTTCGCATTCATGCCGTTGTAGAGTGCGCCACTCAACATTGAAGACGGCTCAGGGCGGACGCAACCTCTCACTGCCTCCGTCATTGAAGCGGCGCACCGACCGAGGGCGCCGCTCGCGATGCATCTCCGGTGTCCACTCCTGTTCAATCTCGAAGACGCGTGACTGGATGGGATGGGACGGATATCTACTACGCCTGTTCAATGCCGATGTCCATTTGTATGCTGCCAATAAGCAGGCTCGCCGCCCGAGAAACCCACTCCGGTGCTGCGCATTGACGCACTTGGACACCTCGCCTCACCGGAATCCGCTAAATAAAGGCGGCCACACCCGTCTAACTCCACACCACAACACAAGCCCCTTCACATCCTCCTTCCTTGCACTCCATCCGCCATGACTGCCAGCGAAAAGCACTTTGGGACAGTCTATCATCGGAGATGAAGCACGCGGTGGCCGCCCTTGCCGTCGCCAGGCATAGCCGCCATGCCAAGCGGATCGAGACCAGCTTGCCGGCCAGCTCACCCGAGGTCTCCGACGACGAGGATGACACCATGATGGAGACAAGCTCCGACGACTCCGCCCCGGCTACCGTGCCTTGATAACCCACAAGTATAGGGGATTAATTGTAGCTTTTTCGATAAATAAGAGTGTCGAAACCAACGAGGAGCTAAAGGTAGGATTTATATTCCCTTCAAGTTCTATCGACCACCGATACAACTCTACGCACACTTAACGTTCGCTTTACCTAGAACAAGTATGAAACTATTTTGTAGGTGATAGGATAGATTTGCAAGAATAAAACTAGAAGTACTTAGCGAGAATAAAACTACGGGTAATTTGTAAGATAATAAAAGTTAGTTGTTTAGTAGAAAGCTTTTTGTAACACAAGAGAAGGATTTTCTCCCTAGGCAATCGATAACTAGACCGGTAATCATTATTGCAATTTTATATGAGGGAGAGGCATGAGCTAATATACTTTTCGTACTTGGATCATATGCACTTATGATTGAACTCTAGCAAGCATCCGCAACTACCAAAGATCATTAAGGTAAAACCCAACCATAGCATTAAGTATCAAGTCCTCTTTACTCCCATACGCAACAACCCCCTTACTCGGGTATAAGCTTATGTCGCTCTCGACACCCACCATAAGCGAATCATGAACGTATTGCAACACCCTAAAGCGGGAATCCCACACGCTTGTGCGGCACGGAGGAGACCATAGGACAGCACCAAAATAAAACATACAACTCAAACCAATCACGATCATCAATCAACCCATAGGACAAAACGAATCTACTCAAACATCATAGGATGGCCATACATCATTGGGAAATAATATATAGCATTAAGCACCATGTTTAAGTACACGGGGAGAAGAGGTATTACACCGCTGCATAGAGGGGGAGAGAATTGGTGATGACGGCGGTGAAGTAGTTGGTGAATATCGCCGTCACGATGATTGCCCCGGCGGCCACTACTGCAGGATGCTGCTAACGCAACACTACAATCAGAGACCCTTCGAGGAAACTATGTGCGATGCATTACTCGCAAACAATGATGTAAAAAAAACGTCAAAAAATGATACGAAATGTTTGTGATGGCAGAGACATCAAACATGATTCAGTTTGGAGTTGCGTGTGCGATGCGTGGCATATGATTCAGTCCAATGAACTGTTTGTGATGAGGCAAAACAACAGAAACGGGCAGCCAGATGAAGGTGTGTCCGATATACGGCATACAGTTCACTCGGATGAACTATTTGCGATTAGGGAACGCAACAGAAACAGTCACCCAGTTCAAGGTGTGTGGGATGTACGACATACAGTTCACTCAGATGAACTGTTTTCGATAAGGCAGCACAACAGAAACGGTTCAAATTAGTAAGATGTGTGTGATATGCGGCAAACACGTTCCTAATCAGAAATGTGTGCGAAGACCCATAATAACACAGACAATTTCTGCTAATAAGCCGTGTGTGCTGTGGGCAAACGCTTGCTGGTATACATTGTCAGCGATTGATGAATTCATCACCGAAGGGTTCCCTAGTATGGTCCGTGTGTGATGTCATTGCATACAGAACAACAATATATGTAATTATAACTTAGAAGGACTTGATTTCATAACCAAATTGAACATCCAATTACATAGGTGGCTAGTACACACATGACCTTTGCACACACCAAAGTATGTACCAAAATGCCTAGAAAACTCAAATAATGTATAAAAAGACAAAACGGACGCTGAATAATTTCATAATTTTTAGGACAACACTCCTATAGTTGCATGTTGCCTCTGTAAAATAAATCAAGGCGGGAAGAGACACCGTATATCCTTTCGACACATAGGTGACAAGTTCCCTCTCAGAACCATGAGGCTTCTTGAGAGAAGCTCCGGTTTATAAGAAGTTTATACCAAAACTTGTCCCAAATTGGACTAATTTTTTACCACAACATGTTGGTGCCATGTCATAACACCATGCCAAGTTTCATGATTTTGAGGTGAGTTTTGGATTTACAGTAATTTTAAAACCAGGTTTCTCAATGTTTACTGTCGAGTCGACACCGCCCTGGATAGGCTTTTTCCTCGTGGGTCCCAAATGTCAGAATCCAAATCTGTCACTACCATGCAACTTTTCTTATTAAGAATTACATCCCATTTTGGTGTGCTATCTGAAAATAAGTTTGTGGGTGCTGGTGGGCGCTAAGAACTTGCGGGTTCTGTAATGAACAATGATCTCAAGGATCCCACGAGAGTGATGTTCTTGAAGGAAATATGCCCTAGAGGCAATAATAAAGTTGTTATTTTATATTTCCTTATTCATGATAAAGGTTTATTATTCATGCTAGAATTGTATTGATCGGAAATCTAAATACATGTGTGAATGCATAAACAAACATCGTGTCCCTAGTGAGCCTCTACTTGACTAGCTCATTGATCAAAGATGGTTATGGTTTCCTAACCATGGACATGAGTTGTCATTTGATAACGGGATCACATCATTAGGAGAATGATGTGATGGACAAGACCCATCTGTTAGCTTAGCATAATGATCGTTCAGTTTTATTGCTATTGCTTTCTTCATGTCAAATACATATTCCTTCGACTATGAGATTATGCAACTCCCGGATACCGGAGGAATGCCTTGTGTGCTATCAAACGTCACAACATAAATGGGTGATTATAAAGATGCTCTACAGGTATCTCTGAAGGTATTTGTTGAGTTGGCATAGATCGAGATTAGGATTTGTCACTCCGAGTATCGGAGAGGTATCTCTGGGCCCTCTCGGTAATACACATCATAAGCTTGCAAGCAAACGACTAATGAGTTAGTCACGAGGTGATGTATTACGGAACGAGTAAAGAGACTTGCCGGTAACGAGATTGAACTAGGTATGAAGATACCAACGATCGAATCTCGGGCAAGTAACATACCGATGGACAAAGGGAATTACGTATGTTGTCATAACGGTTCGACCGATAAAGATCTTCGTAGAATATGTAGGAGCCAATATGGGCATCCAGGTTCCGCTATTGGTTATTAACCGGAGAGGTGTCTCGGTCATGTCTACATAGTTCTCGAACCCGTAGGGTCTGCACGCTTAACGTTCGATGACGACATAGTATTATATGAGTTATGTGATTTGGTGACCGAATGTTGTTTGGAGTCCCGGATGAGAACATGGACATGACGAGGAGTCTCGAAATGGTCGAGAGGTAAAGATTGATATATAGGACGATGGTATTCGGACACCGAAAGTGTTTCGGGGGGTACCGGGTACTTATCAGGTCACCGGAAGGGGTTCCGGGCACCCCCGGCAAAAGATATGTTCCTTATGGGCCAAGAGGGAAAACGCACCAGCCACAAGGGGCTGGTGCACCCCCCATATGGGCCGGCCTAAGGAGGAGAAGGAAAGGGGAGAAGGTAAAGGTAAGTGTGGATTAGGATTCCCACTTCCTTCCCTCTCCCCCCCTCTTTCCTCCCCCCTCTGACAAACATGGCAGGGGGCCGCGGCCAAGGGCAGGAGCCCAAATAGGATTCGGACCTACTTGGGGTGCCCTTTGGCCTCTCCCCTCTCCCTCCCACCTATATATATGAGGAGGGGGGCGCCTAGCACACCCCAGACAATTGCCTAGCCGTGTGCGGCGCCCCCCTCCACCGTTTACACCCCGGTCATATTTTCGTAGTGCTTAGGCGAAGCCCTGCGGAGATCACTTCACCATCACCGTCACCACGCCGTCGTGCTGACGGAACTCATCTACTACCTCGATGTCTTGCTGGATCAAGAAGGCGAGGGACGTGACCGAGCTGAACGTGTGCAGAACGCGGAGGTGCCGTGCGTTCGGTACTTGATCGGTTGAAGCGCGAAGAAGTTCGACTACATCAACCGCATTGTGAAACGCTTCCACTTACGGTCTACGAGGGTACGTAGACACACTCTCCCCCTCCTTGCTATGCATCTCCATGGATAGATCATTGCGTGTGTGTAGAATTTTTTTTGTTTTCCATGCAACGATTCCCAACAGTTCTTTCCCTATGTTGTGATTGCTTATAATATTTATGTCTTAATTAAAGAAATGGCAAGTCATTGGCCCAGTATGAAAGAAAATATGGGTCAAAGCCGAGTTGAAAAGGGCAACAATATCTAACTCCAGCTTACAAACGGTCCAAAAGCACGAGGATTAATTGTTCATCAGGTTTAGACAAAACCCAGATTGAACAGGGCAATAACATCTAACTACACCAAAGTTTTAGGCAGTCACAATCAAATGGATCGGTTTGATCCATAAAATCAAGATCCCCGTACAAAAATTCTACTGGTCCATGATGATGACAAGTTGTTGTAAATAGAAGCCGAACACGTTCAGAAGCCCTTAGGTCCACCTGAAACTTCTTTTTATGTTGTTCAACATATCCATCCGTGAGAAAAATCTTGTTGAAAAACTTAATCCTCATGGACAATAGTAACCTCGCATTCAACATGAAGAATATGATAAAGCTAGTGTTTGCAGGGTTGGATGCATATCCTTTCAACGTTATTGTGTTCAAACAAACGTCATGAGATCTGAGAAAATCCTTGTGCTTCCTCGACCATCGGTTGGTTATATCTTTTTGTCCAACTGATAGTACCTAAATAGACATGAAGATTGAAAATAGTTAATGTCTAAAATAGAGTATGTCCAAGGAGCGACAGCCGAATGATTAATTCTAGTACATTATATATGGGCTTTCAATGTGTGTGAAATCATCATCTTTATATACAAATTCTCCAGACATGGAAAGCATCACAGCAAGCCAATACTCTTGTTCAGATCAAGACACCACATATAAACATATAAGGTCTTGACAGAATCCAGCACCCCTGATAGGCCATCCATGGACAAGCTCTTCATTCAGCATAGAACATAATATTAGCAACAAAAGTGTACTCCAAGATGATATTTAACTTATGCGCACAAATGAAAAATACAGATTACAAAAATGTACATGGATAATATACAGTACCTGAATAAGTGTGGAGCCAACCACCATCTTATAACCTTTAAACGGATCAGGAATTACGCCCAAGGTCTCCAGTTTAGGCACAGAGACCACAATTATTTCGAAGGTTTATAACAATAATCAAGGAGCAACCTTTGAAGTGAAGGGGCATCTTTGATGATGAGCTCTTGTCCTTCAAAATGAATTCCAATGCTTACAAGGTGAGGCGGCTTTATTTTGAGACAAGGTCTATGGATTCTGTTTCCAAAAACAAGCACCAAATGCTCTAGGGCAGGGCAGCTGGAGTGGATGATGCTGTGCAGTGAGGCCTCCGACAGATCAACCAACACAAGCGCAAGTTTTTTCAGCAGTGGGAGTCGAAGCATTTGTACCAGATTGTCTGCTAGATGGCACCGGGTCAAGGTGGTGGTGTGGAGAGAGGAGGAAAACAATGAGATGGACATCAGTGGTGAGGGCACAGATGCAGCGATTGGTGGTAATCTATCGTTGTAGTAATGGTAGAACTCAAGCTGCTGGAGTTTTCTGAATTGACGGGATGTCAGCTAGGCGGCCACCGTGCAGCGTATGTCCAGCAAGTAGCATGTCGGGATGCAGATGCGTTGAACGGAGCCCTGGTGGGAGGAGATGATGGCTCCGGGGAGTTCAGAATCATCATCGACAGATAGCTGACGACAGTCGAGATTAAGAGGCGCGGTGCGTCACTGAGTGTGCCATCGAGATGCGAGGACTTGTGTGCGGCAGCCATCCTTGGTGGGGAGAAGGGAGATGATCTCCCCAAGGATGGCGTCTGGGAGATCGCTGATGTGGCCCACCGGAGATTCTACGGGTTCCTCAGATCCAGGGGGGCCGTGGCCTCTTCTGGCCGCTATGCCGGGTGCAAGATCTACAACCGGCGGCGTCGCTAGCCGGAGCCTCATTTGTGTACATACCAATTTGAAAATTAAAATGGCAGAAACATACATGTAGGACATTCAAAATCAATTCTCAAGATCTGGAAGAAAAAAAAGGCACAAACATATATGTAGGACATTCAAAATCAATTGATCTGGCCACGAATTATTAGCACGCACACTAACCTAGTTGGATTATTAGCAAAAATCATTTGTACAGAACAAATAATTGATCACTAACCCTATACGGATATCATTCAAACAATCAATACACTACATGCATCTAACGGATCTTAATTACTCTGATTTCATGGACTGAGAGAACATAACCATAGGATTTGTATTCCAGAAAAATTAGAGGGGGTGGGGGGGAGTAACGAGAGAAAACACATGATATGTTTGCCGCACAAATGGGTATAGATGACTAATCGGTTTTCCGTCGGAGTCGCAGTCATTGCCAGAGTTGATGTGGACCTCCGGCTCCTGCTGGGGGGGGGAGGGGCACGACGGCGCCGACGAAGTCAAGGTCGTGCTGCTGCCCGCGCGAGACCTCATCAGCGGCGACGGCAACCTCTGTGCCCAGCTTCACGCGTTGCGTGGGCGCTTCACCAGCCCCGACATCGCCACTCCTTCCGATGGTGCGCTTCGGCGGCATCCTCATACACTCAAGACGGTGGTGACCACTATGGACCGGGGGTGCGACTACCTATTATGGCCAGCGGCTCGGGCGCGCCATTAATATGGAGCAGTGGGAGCGAGGCGGGCGGCTGTCAAAGGTTGTCTCGCCTCCTGGTGAGCCTGCGCAGCGGACTTCTGGCATGCCTACCATCATTTCACACAGCTACTCGCACGCCTCCCTGTGACACTACGCAGCGAAAATGCCTCCTGTCAATTCACACACCTGCACGCCTCCCGGTCTGCCTGCGCGGTGGACTACTCGCATGCGTCCCGTCAACTCACGCCTGCTCGCACGACACAAAGGGCGCATGGCGGCACGTATATTGTTTTTCTTTTTTGATGATTAATTCTGCCCCTTTATTGCTTAACCGAAGCATGGCACGTATACATTGTTGGTCTAACGCACACGGTCCGAATAAATAATCCGTATGTGATATTGGTTGCCAATTATTAACAATCTCCCGTTTGTAAGAAGATTATATCAAAACTTGTCTCAAATTTGACAAAAAAATACAATATCACAGTCTACTGGTGTCCATATGACACCACGATAAGTTTCATGAATTTCAACTAAGTTTTGGATTTAGTAAATTTTAAAAATCAATATTCTCAATGCTTTGAAATCTCTTGCACGGGGAAACATGCACCCAGGGACACACATATGATTTTCTAATCCATTTTGGTGCACATGTAGCTCAAATTTGATTTTTGCACATTAAATCCCTAGGAAATCAAGCAATGTATAAAAACGATCGAATGATCTCTGTTTTCTTTTTCAAATTTTAACACGACACTCCTTTGGTCACATGCATGTTCACTACAGAAAAAATTTGACATGCCTCAGAGTGGCGGTGGTGGTGCGGGATGTGTGTGTCTGTGTGTGTGGGGGGGGGGGGGTGGTCCGGCAGTACACTACGAGTCGTGAGCCTCCGTGTGGGATTGATCATTTTGTGAGTCACATATGCCACATCAAAGTCGTGAATTGGATATTTAAAACATTACACAACCCTTTCATACATACATGTTCGGGTCACATGCATGCATTAGTTGGTGGTCCTCTCGGACACTCCCTCGTGCGGTTATCAGTGACATGCCCATTCGTTACCCCGTAAAGGTTTTCAGTTTCCACTGACAATGAGAGGCATTTGACCAAAGGTGGATTCATCTTGGCATGTGTGTTACGGTGTGGATCATGGTGAGATTCCATATCAAAGTTCGGGCACGTGCGTATACATGAGTCCCTCCCACCGGCTCGAAGTGAGGGGGCTACGCGCCGTGAACCTTCGTGTAGTGCGTTTCCGGTTTGTGAAGCATGTGCCACATCAAAGTTGTGCATTGGGTATTCAAACATCACACAAGACACCTCTTTTGGGCACATGCACGCGGTGGTTGTCCTATGACACTCACTCGCGTGTGACTCTCTATGTGGGCCCACGAGGTCGTCGTCGATCAGTTGAACCTACAGCGAGAGAGAGGTTAATTTGACCAACAAGGATGGTTCTTTTTTGGTTTGTGTTACATATATGCACGGTAGGAGTATGTAGTACATGTCAAAGAGGGGGCAACATGTATACTATATATGCGTCATAACCTCGCTCCATGTGGGAACTTTACGGTTCCCGAGGCAGGTGCCACATAAAAGTTGTGCATTGGTATTCAAACATCACGCAATACTATGTAGGCAGTGGTTGCCCAATAGGAACTCACTCGCGTGCGGCGCTTCCATCTGTGGGTCTGCGAGGTTGTCCTCCATTACTTTGACCCAATGAGAGAGAGGTTAATTTGACCATCAAGGAATGATTCTTTTTGGTTTGTGCTACAGTAGGAGTATATATATACCACGCGTCGAATGGGGGGGGGGGGGTAGCACATACCACGCATCATGAACCTCGCTCTCTGTGGGGACTTTTCGGTTTCTGAGGTATATATAGGTGCCACATCAAAGTTGTGCATTGTGTATTCAAAAATCACATAAACACCTCTTTGGGCCACATGCAGACAGTGGTTGTCTTATATAGGACGCTCACTCGCGTGCGACATACGCTTCACTCTTGTGGGCCCGCGAGGTCGTCGTCCATCACTTTGACCCAACGAGAGAGAGGTATAGTTTGACGAACAAGGAGGATTAATTCTTTTAGGGCTGTGTTACGGTAGGAGTATATATATAGTACGTGTCGAAGGGGGGGATGGGGCGAGCATATACTAGGTGTCATGAACCTCACTCTGTGTGGGGACTTTAGGGATTTCGAGGCAGAGATGCCACATCAAAGTTGTGCATCAGGTATTCAAAACATCACAACCACACACCTCTCCATATATATGTTTGGCACACATGCAAGCGATGGTAGTTGTCCTCTGGCACTCACTCACGTGGTTATCGGCGATGCTTCCATCTGTGGGCCCGCTTGGTCCATCACTTTCACCGACAGCGAGAGAGGATTAATTAATTTGACTTAGGAGGGGATTAATTTTTTGTTTGTCTCACGGTATGGGTCATAATTAATAGAGCATGTGTACACATGAATCCATCCCGCTGGATCGAAGTGGGGGGGGGGGGGGGGGGCGAGCACACAACACATCATGAACCTCTTGCTCTGTGCGGGGACCTGTGCAATTTTCAACACATGCACCACATCAATGTTGTGCATTGGGTATTCAACACATATGCATACATCACACACCTCCATAAATATGTTTGGGACACATGCATGCAATGGTTGTCTTTGGACACTCTCACTCGCTTGGTTATTGGTGGCAAGCCTATATATATTCGTGGGCACGCGTGGATGTCCATTGATAACCCACAAGTATAGGGGATCGTTTGTAGCCTTTTTCGATAAATAAGAGTGTCGAACCCAACGAGGAGCTAAAGGTAGAACAAATGTTCCCTCAAGTTCTATCGACCACCGATACAACTCTATGCACACTTAACGTCCGCTTTACCTAGAACAAGAATAAAACTAGAAGTACTTTACGAGAATAAAACTATGAATAAATTGAAAGATAATAAAAGTAGATAGCTTTTATCACACAAGAAAGTCATTTGTCCCTAGGTGATTGATAACTAGACCGGTTATCATGATTGTAATTTTATATGAGGGAGAGGCATGAGCTAACATACTTTCTCTACTTGGATCATATGCACTTATGATTGGAACTCTAGCAAGCATCCGCAACTACTAAAGATCATTAAGGTAAAAACCCAACCATAGCATTAAGTATCAAGTCCTCTTTACTCCCATACGCAACAACCCACTTACTCGGGTCTGTGCTTCTGTTACTCACGCCACCCACCATAAGCGAATCATGAATGTATTGCAATACCCTACAGCGGCGATCCCACATGCTTGCATGACACGGAGGGCACCATAGGACAGCACCAAAATAAAACATACAACTCAAACCAATCACGATCATCTATTAGCCCATAGGACAAAATGAATCTACTCAAACATCATAAGATAGCCATAGATCATTGGGAAATAATATATAGCATTGAGCACCATGTTTGAGTAGAGATTACAGCGGATAGAAGAGAGGTTACACCGCTGCATAGAGGGGGAGAGAGTTGGTGTTGACGGCGGCGAAGTTGTTGGAGTAGATCGCCATCACAATGATTGCCCCGGCGGCGCTCCGGCGCCACCGGGAGAGAGGGGGAGAGAGCCCCCCTCCTTTTTCTTCTTCCTTGGCCTCCCCCCTAGATGGGAGGAGAGTTCCCCCTCTGGTCCATGGCCTCCATGGTGGCGGAGAGGCAGGAGCCCCTCCGAGATTGGATCTCCCTCTTTGTTCTCTTCTGTTTCGCGTTTCTGTTTTCTGGCCGAAAACCGTTTCTTATATTCCCGAAGATCCGTAACTCCGATTGCGCTGAGATTTTAACACGATTGTTATAAGCTTCCTTGCGCCCGAAGGAGAGCAGCAATCGCCTTACGAGGTGACCACAACCCACCACCATGCGCCTGGGCCCTGGGGCGCACCTTGGTGTCTTGTGGGGGTTGTGGGCCTTCGTTTGCGTTGATTCCACCTCCCAAAATTTGCATATATTCTAAAATAATTCTCTGTACATTTTTATTGCATTTGGCTTCAATTGATATGGATATTCTGTGAAACAAAAAACATGCAACAAACAGGAACTAGCACTGGGCACTGGATCAATATGTTAGTCCAATAAATCATATAAAATGTTGCCAAAAATATGTGAAAGTTGTATAATATTGGCATGAAACAATCAAAAATTATAGATACGACGGAGACGTATCAACATCCCCAAGCTTAATTCCTGCTCGTCCTCGAGTAGGTAAATGATAAAAAAGAATAATTTTTGATGTGGAATGCTACCTAGCATAATCTTGATCATATCTCTAATCATGGCATGAATATTAAGACATGAGTGATTCAAAGCAATAGTCTATAATTTGACATAAAGACATCAATACTCAGGCATCCCAACAAACAATTGTGTCTTTCAAAATATCAACGCTAAAGAAAGCTATCCCTACAAAATCATATAGTCTTGTCATGCTTCGTCTTCTTAACACAAAGTATTTATCATGCACAACCCCGATGACAAGCCGAGCTATTGATTCGTACTTTTTAACGCGCTTCAACTTTTTCAACCCTCATGCAATACATGAGCACAAGCCATGGATATAGCACTATGGGTGGAATAGAGTATGATGATAGGAGTAACATAGAGAAGACAAAAAGGTAAGAAAGTCTCACATCAACGCGGCTAATCAACGAGCTATGGAGATGCCCATCAATTGATATCAACGTGAGGAGTAGGGATTGCCATGCAACGGATGCACTAAGAGCTATAAGTGTATGAAAGCTCAATATGAAAACTAAGTGGGTGTGCATCTAACTTATAATGAAAAATTCCCACTAGTATATGAAAGTGACAACATAGGAGACTCTCTGTATGAAAAACATGGTGCTACTTTGAAGCACAAGTGTGGAATTAGCATGCCCCTTCTTTCTTTTCTCTCATTTTTTTCTTTTCTCTTTTTTTTCTTGGGCTCTTTTTGTCCTCACTTTTTTCTTTGTTTTTTCTTTTTTCTTTTTATATTTGTCCGGAGCCTCATCCTGACTTGTGGGGGAACCATAGTCTCCATCATCCATTCCTCACTGGGACATGCTCTAATAATGAATAATGATGATCATCACACTTCTATTTACTTACAACTCAAAAGAAATAAAAATTACAACTCGATACCTAGAACAAAGTATGACTCTATATGAATGCCTCTGGCAGTGTACCAGGATGTGCAATGATCTAGCGTAGTAGGGATATCAAAAAATGGACAAGCCATGGAAATATCATGCTAGCTATCTTACGATCATGCAAAGCAATATAACAATGAATGCTCAAGTCATCAAAACGGAAGCGATGGAAGTTGCATGGCAATATATCTCGGAATGGCTATGGAAAGGCCATAATAGGTAGGTATGGTGGCTGTTTTGAGGAAGATATAATAAGGCTTATGTGTGATAGAGCGTATCATATCACGGGGTTTGGATGCACCGGCGAAGTTTGCACTGACTCTCGAGGTGAGAAAGGGCAATGCACGGTACCGTAGAGGCTAGCAAATTGCGGAAAGGTAAGAGTGCGTATAATCCATGGACTCACATTAGTCATAAAGAACTCATATACATATTGCAAAAGTTTATTAGCCCTCGAAGCAAAGTACTACTACGCATGCCCCTAGGGGGATAGATTGGTAGGAAAAGACCATCGCTCGTCCCCGACCGCCACTCATAAGGAAGACAATCAATAATAAATCATGCTCCAACTTCGTAGCATAACGGGAGACTATACGTGCATGCTTCGGGAATCACAAACCTTAACACCAATATTCCTACTAACCACAACCGTTTACTAGTACTTCCCACATATTATCATCTCTATATCGCAAAACTATTGCAAGGAATCAAACATATCATATTCAGTGATCCACAAGTTTTATGTAGGATTTCATGACTAACCATGCAAATGACCAATTCCTGCTGACTCTCTAAATAGATATAAGTGAAGCATGAGAGTTTAATTCTTTCTACAAAAGACCATGCTCTAATAAATATAAGTGAAGCTAAAGAGCATTCTACAAATAACGGTTTTCTCTATGTGAAGATAAACAGGCAATCCAAACTTCAAATGATAATAGTGAAGCACATGAAGCATTCTATAAAGCCATACTCAAAAGATATAACTGAAGTGCAATGAGCATTCAACCATGGACTATCTCATACCAGCGTGGTGCATAAAAGAAAAATGAAAACTAAACACAAAAGATGCTCCAAGATTTACGCATATCACATGAACGAAACGAAAACCAAAACATACCGATACTTGTTGAAGAAAGATGGGATGCCTTCCAGGGCATCCCCAAGCTTAGGCGCTTGAGTCTCCTTGAATATTTACTTGGGGTGCCTTGGGCATCCCCAAGCTTGAACTCTTGCCTCTCCTCCTTCTCCTCATATCGAGACCTTCTCGATCTTTGAACACTTCATCCACACAAAACTTAACAGAAAGCTCGGTGAGATCCGTTAGTATAATAATGCAAATCACTACTTTAAGTGCTGTTGCAAACCCATTCATATTTTGTTTTTGCATTGTAGCTACTGTATTATAACTTCTCCGTGGCTTATACCACCGATACAATCGATAGTTTCATCAAAACAAGCAAAACAATGCATCAAAAATAGAATTTGTCCAAAACAGGACAAATTGTAGTAAACTGAACATTGACCATACTTATGTAACTCCAAAAATTCTGAAAAATTAGGAAAAAATAATCAATTTGCATAGCAGTATTGTGTAAAAATTTCAAAAACTTTTGACATTCCAGTAAAAAACGTAAAATCACGCACTACAGCCAAAGTCTCTGTTTTGCACCGCACATACCAACAAGCAATCTAATCATCCTAAAGGCAAATCTTGGCACATTATTTTTATAATAAAATGGATGTACAAGGGGATAATTATTTTTTTGAGAAACTTCCATGAAAAATTCTACATTGTTTCCATGAGCTTGAACACAAGTGTTCAAGGTCGACCCTCACTTCTCCAATGCATAACCTTCCAATCGCTTCTCTTTTTGAAAAAAGTTTTTTAAGTTCCCCTCTATATTTTTTTGTTTTTAAAATTTATAAAAGTACTCAACAGAATAAAATGACTCTCTAAAACTTCCGGGTTGTCTCCCTGGCAGCGCTTTCTTTAAAGCCATTAAGCTAGGCATAAAGTGCTCAAGTACTGGATCCACCCGGATCCCAAGGTATATCAAAGCCAATTTTAATTAACAATGATTTGGCATTTAGTAGTGAGCACAAAGCAACATATATCATGCAATGACGAAGTCTAACTCTCTTCCTATGCATCGGCATGTCATAAAGGAACAATTCATGCACATCAAGTAAAGGCCAATACATAGCATAAGTAGTTTCTTGCAATTTTATCGTGTTGGAAACATAGAGAGGCGGAGATGTAGTTCCTCTATCATAATAATTACAAGTAGGAGCAGCAAGCACATGCATATTATATTCATCAAAATTATCAAGTGCAACGATAAAAGCCAACCCATCAATGTAATCCTTAATAAGTGCAAACTTCTTTGATATAGTGTAGTTTGGAGAATTCAAAAAGGTAATAGGACTATTATGTGTGGGTGCAATAGCAACAATTTCATTCTCAACATAAGGAACTATAGCAAGTTCATCTCCATAAGCCTAATTCAAATTGGCATCATGGCCACAAGCATAGCAAGCATCAAGTTCATCAAAAAGGGATATTTCAAACGAATCCAAGGGATCATAGCAATTATCATAGCATTCATCCTTCAGTAAGAACGAAGGGACATTAAACAATGTATGAGTTGGAGAATACTCTCATTAGAAGGTGGGCACGGGTAGCTAATCCGCTCTTCCTCCTTTTGTTCTTCGCTCTCCTCATCATCTTTTTCATCTAATGAGCTCACAGTGTCATCAATTTCTTCTTCCATAGATTCCTGCAAAATATTAATCTCTTCTTGGACAACGGAGACTTTCTCAATAAATACATCAATATTGTAATTGTATTTATAATTCTCATAGCAATATTTAAGTATAGCAAAAAATTTAGATCTGTAAACAGCATCATCATAATTTTCATACTTTTCAAACATAGATTCAATTTCATAAGCACCCTTAAAAGCAACAAATTCTTCTATTCGTTCCACATCATAGTAATCATATCTACCATTAGCATAAGAAGCCAAGGTTTCATTATCATTGAATTCACATGAAAAGGGAAGGTGTCGAACCTTCATCCTAGAGCAACAAGTATAATCATATCTCAAGCATAAATTCCAAGCATACCATTGCAACATTTCAATTTGATCCCATAAGGGTTTTCCTTTTGAGTCAAGCGATAATCCCTAAAGTATTCGCGTTGATCCAACGTGTCTCCCATTATCAAGTTGAATGGGGTTTTCTTAGGATTATCAAAATAGTGTTTAATATTTCTCACATAATGAGCATCGAGGGTTTTAGGAGGTTCCCCATCTCCATGAGTAGCAAGTACAACTAATTTTTTGGTATTTCGTGTTCCATATCCATAACTAAAGATAGAGAACAACTTAGAACTGAAAATAAAATCTACTTAGTGATAAAGCAAACAAGCACACACGAGAATATTCACCCCACGCTATTGCTCCCCGACAACGGCGCTAGAAAAAGGTCTTGATAACCCACAAGTATAGGGGATCGTTCGTAGCCTTTTTCAATAAATAAGAGTGTCGAACCCAACGAGGAGCTAAAGGTAGAACAAATATTCCCTCAAGTTCTATCAACCACTGATACAACTCTACGCAGACTTAACGTCCGCTTTACCTAGAACAAGAATAAAACTAGAAGTACTTTGCGAGAATAAAACTATGAATAAATTACAAGATAATAAAAGTAGATAGCTTTTGTCAGACAAGAAAGTCATTTATCCCTAGGTGATCGATAACTAGACCGGTTATCATGATTGTAATTTTATATGAGGGAGAGGCATGAGCTAACATACTTTCTCTACTTGGATCATATGCACTTATGATTGGAACTTTAGCAAGCATCCGCAACTACTAAAGATCATTAAGGTAAAACTCAACCATAGCATTAAGTATCAAGTCCTGTTTACTCCCATACGCAACAACCCACTTACTCGGGTCTGTGCTTCTGTCACTCACGCCACCCACCATAAGCGAATCATGAACATATTGCAACACCCTGATAACCCACAAGTATAGGGGATCGCAACCGTTTTTGAGGGCAGAGTATTCAACCCAAACTTATTCATTCGACACAAGGAGAGCCAAAGAATATTCACGAGTATTAGCAGTTGAGTTGTCAATTCAACCACACCTGAACGACCTAATATCTGCAACAAAGTATTTAGTAGCAAAGTAGTATGATAGTAACAGTAACAGTGGCAATAGTAACAGTAGCAGTTTTGTATTGAATGTAACAGAAGCAACGACAAAATTAACTTAGCAAAGATCAATATGTGAAAAGCTCATAGGCATTGGATCAGCGATGGATAATTGTGTTGGATAATATTCATCATGTAGCAGTCATAACCTAGGGCAACACAGAACTAGATCCAATTCATCAATATAATGTAGGCATGTATTCCGTATATAGTCATACGTGCTTATGGAAAAGAACTTGCATGACATCTTTTGTCCTACCCTCCCGTGGCAGCGGGGTCCATAAGGAAACTAAGGGATATTAAGGCCTCCTTTTAATAGAGAACCGAAACAAAGCATTAGCACTTAGTGAATACATGAACTCCTCAAACTACGGTAATCACCGGAAAGAATCCCAATTATTGTCACCTTGGGGCATGCGGATCATAACACATAATAGGTGTCTACAACTTGCAAGATAGGATCAAGAACTCACATATATTCATGAAAACATAATAGGTTCAGATCCGAAATAATGGCACTCGGGCCCTAGTGACAAGCATTAAGCATAGCAAAGTCATAGGAACATCAATCTCAGAACATAGTGGATACTAGGGATCAAACCCTAACAAAACTAACTCGATTACATGATAAATCTCATCCAACCCATCACCGTCCAGTAAGCCTACAAAGGAATTACTCACTCTCGGCGGTGAGCATCATGAAATTGGTGATGGAGGAAGGTTGATGATGATGATGGCGACGGATTCCACCCTCCGGAGCCCCGAACGGACTCCAGATCAGCCCTCCCGATGAAGAACAGGAGGTGGTGGCGGCTCCGTATCGTAAAACACGATGAATCCTTCTCTCTGATTTTTTTCTCCGCGAATAGGTATATATGGAGTTGGAGTTAGGGTTGTAGACGGTCCAGGGGGCCCACAAGCCTGCAGGGCGCACCCTGGGGGTAGGCGCGCCCCCAGGGCTTGTGGCTCCTGGGTGGCCCCCTCTGGTATCTTTTTCCGCCAGTATTTTTTATATATTCCAGAAATATTCTCCATAAATTTCCAGGTCAATCCGAGAACTTTTATTTCTGCACAAAAATAACATCATGGCAATTCTGCTGAAAACAGCGCCAGTTCGGGTTAGTTCCATTCAAATCATGCAAATTAGAGTCCAAAACAAGGGCAAAAGAGTTTGGAAAAGTAGATATGATGGAGACGTATCACACCCTACAGCGGGGATCCCACACGCTTGCGTGACACAGAGGGCACCATAGGACAGCACCAAAATAAAACATACAACTCAAACCATTCACGATCATCTATCAACCCATAGGACAAAACGAATCTACTCAAACATCATAAGATAGCCATGGATAATTGGGAAATAATATATAGCATTGAGCACCATGTTTAAGTAGAGATTAGAGCGGATAGAAGAGAGGTTACACTGCTGCATAGAGGGGGAGAGAGTTTGTGTTGACGGCGGCGAAGTTGTTGGAGTAGATCGCCGTCACGATGATTGCCCCGACGGCGCTCCGGCGCCACCGGGAGAGAGGGGGAGAGAGACCCCCTCCTTCTTATTCTTCTTCCTTGGCCTCCCCCTAGATGGGAGGAGAGTTCCCCCTCTAGTCCATGGCCTCCATGGCGGCGGAGGAGCAGGAGCCCCTCCGAGATTGGATCTCCCTCTCTGTTCTCTTCTTTTTCGCGTTTCTGTTTTCTGGCCGAAAACCGTTTCTTATATTCCTGGAGATCCGTAACTCCGATTGCCCTGAGATTTTAACACAGTTTTTTTCTGGATATAAACTTTCTTGCGCCCGAAGGAGAGCAGCAACCGCCATACGAGGTGACCACAACCCACCACCATGCGCCTGAGCCCTGGGGCGCGCCCTGGTGTCTTGTGGGGGTTGTGGGCCTCCGTTTGCGTTGATTCCACCTCTCAAAATTTACATATATTCCAAAATAATTTTTCATAAATTTTTATTGCATTTGGACTTCGTTTGATATGGATATTTTGCGAAACAAAAAACATGCAACAAACAGGAACTCGCACTGGGCACTGGATCAATATGTTAGTCCAATAAATCATATAAAATGTTGCCAAAAATATGTGAAAGTTGTATAATATTGGCATGAAACAATCATGATTCAATGTGACAAAATGGTATCTCACAGCCCTTTCTAAGACCGCAAAACATAAATGCAGAGCACCCCTAAAGATCAAGGACTGACTGGACATTGTAATTCATGGCAAAAGAGATCCAGTCACAGTCATGCTCAATATCGAATAAAAACAAAGCATATAAATGACATAGTGCTCTCCAGCTGGTGCTTTAATAAGAGGATGATGACTCAATAATAAAAGTAAATAGATATGCCCTTCGCAGAGGGAAGCAGGGATTTGCAGAGGTGCGAGAGCTCGAACCTTTTTAAAACAGAGATGAATATAATTTTGAGCGGTATGCTTTCGTTGTCAACATAACAACCAAGAGATCTCACTATCTTCCATGCTAGACACATTATAGGCAGTTCCCAAACAAAATGGTAAAGTTTTACTCTCCTTCCACCAACAAGCACACTCCATGGCTAGCCGAATCCACGGGTACCGTCCATACCAACAACAATCCTGGGGGAGTTTTGTTTCATTAATATATTTTGATTTTGATCATGGAACTGGGCACCCCAATTACCAGGCACTTTCTCGTAAATGACAAGTGAATAAACACTCATCGTGAGAATAACCCACCTAGCATGGAAGATACTGACAGCCCCCAGTCGCTACATGAGCGATTCGGGCATACAAAACAGATTATTATTTGAAGGTTTAAAGTTTGGCACATGCAAATTTACTTGGAACGACAGGTAAATACCGCATATAGGTAGGTATGGTGGACTCATATGGAACAACTTTGGGTTTAAGGAAGTGGATGCACAAGTAGTATTTCCGCTTAGTATAGGTGAAGGCTAGCAAAAGATTGAGGAGTGACCAACTAGAGAGCGACAACGGTCATAAACATGCATTGAGATTAATCAACATTGAATGCAAGCATGAGTAGGATATAAATCACCATGAACATAAATATCATGGAGGCTATGTTGTTTTTGATTCAACTACATGCGTGAACATGTGCCAAGTCAAGCCACTTGAATCATTCAAAGGAGGATACCATCCTATCATACTACATCGTAACCATTTTAAATGCATGTTGGCACACAAGATAAACCATTATCCACTCCTAGCTAATTAAGCATGGCATGAATAACTATAATCTCTAATTGTTATTGCAAACATGTTTCATTCATAATGGGCTGAATCAAGAATGATGAGCTAATCATATTTACAAAAACAAAATAGGTCGAGTTCATACCAGTTTTTCTTCATCTCAATCATTTCATTAGATATCGTCATTATTGCCTTTCACTTGCATGACCGAACAATGTGAATAATAATAAGAGTGCGCGTGTATTGGACTAAGCTGGAATCTGCAAACATTTATTCAAAGGAGAAGACAAGGTAATATGGGCTCTTTGTTAGATCAACAATATGCATATGAGGGCCACTCAACATTTTCATCCTGGTCTTCTCCTTACGACCCAAAGAAAAGGAAAAGAATTTCAAAGAAACACACTGAAATGTTTTTGGAGTTTTTGTTTTTCTGAAGCAAGTAAAACAAAAATGAGAAAAACTATTTATACGGGAAAGCTCCCAACAAGAAAAAGAAGAACGAGAAATCTTTTTGGGTTTTCTTTTAATACTACAACTAATTAAACTGGAAAGAAAAACTAAAAAGAAGCAAGAAATATTTTTGGGTTTTATCAAAGTTTTTCAAACACATAAGAAGAAAGTAAGAACAATAAACTAACATGAATAATACAATAAAAAAGGATGATCACCGACAACTGGAATGAATGTGTGATGCATGAATGTAATGTTGGTGAGAAATACGTACTCCCCCAAGCTTACGCTTTTGGCCTAAGTTGGTCTATGGCCACGGTTGGCCGGGCTGATATCCAAAGTCATAGTTGGGGTTGAACTGGATTACAGCCACTACTGCTTGGAGAGCCGCCTCATTGAGGTGAGCGGTCTCCCTTGCTCTCTCATACTCGTCTGCCTCCTTTCTAAGTATGAAATATCTTTGTTTTACCTGGAAGTCAAAGAAGGTAGGAGCAGGAAGTGTAACATAGACAACGCGCTGCCTGTCAAAGATTAGTCTATACTGAAAAGGCGACTCGCCCCTCTCAAGAAACTGGAAGTGTTCCATAGCATCATATTCAAGGAAAGCAGGTGGCAACTGAATATCATTTTCTTTTATTGGAACCCCAAGATAATGAGCTAAACGTGACATAAATTCCACCAAAGAAGTCTCCAATTAAGGCATTATTATGTAATCGCCTTGCAATGATAGCCCCTAAGTTAAATTGTGTATCGTTCATTACCGTGCTCTTGAGGACACTCAGATTGGAAGCGCAAAGGTGGCTATGGTCATGTTTACCGTTAATGCATCTACCTATAAAGAGAGCAAAATAATGTAATGCAGGAAAGTGAATGCTCCCTATAGTAGTTTGTGTTATGGTTCTGGTTTCACCCATAGTAATTCTAGCAAGGAACTCAACGCAATCAGATTTACGAGGTTCAGTATATATGCCCCATTGCGGAATTTTGCATGCATCATTAAATTCTTCAAGGTTCATGCTAAATGATTTATCATATAGATAAAATAAAACAGAATGTGTATTGCGATGGATTGAATACTTAAATCTCTGCACAAAGGAATCAGTAAGATTGTAGTACTGCAAGCACTTATCTGACAAGAAGTCCGTCAGGTCGGCGTTGTGCACGTACATATAAAATTCTTCTTTGAAACCCGCGCGAGTCATGAAGTGATCCGACGGCCATTCGCAAGGTCGCACTAGAGCTTCCTACGGTGGTTCGAGGTCCGTGTCGTGGTTTTGTCACGGCAGATGTCCTAGTGTGAGGACTTAATCATGAGGCCAACGCATCTAAGTGGTAGCTTCAACGGGGTTGAGCGGGATGAGAGACGCAAGATTTTACCTAGGTTCGGCCCCTCACGGTGGAGGTAAAAGCCTACATCCTGCTTGATTAATATTGATGATGCTGACGATCTCGGTTACAAGGGCGGTGTTTCGCTACCTCTATCTCGAGAGCATCCACTTTGATCTTGTCTAGGACCTGTCTGTCTAAGTCCTGTCTATTCTTAACCTGTAAAAAACCTGACCCTCTTGGGGTGCCCTGCCCCTCCTTATATAAGTTGAAGGGGCGGGTTACATGTAGAGTCCTAGTAGGATTAGGACTTAGCCTATTTCTGGTTTCTTATCGCGGGCTTCTTAACCCTGGGCTTCTCTTCGTGGGCTTCTTAACGCCTGGGATTCTTATCTCCAGGCGGCTCATTTTCGTGGCTAAGTAGATGCCGGGTTAGGACCTATCTGCCGGGTTACAACTGTCTGTCGGGTTAGGATCTATCTGTCGGGTTAGGATCTGTTTGCCGGGTTACAACTGTCTGCCGGGTTAGGTCCAGAGAGGACTTAACAGGGCTGCTTAAGTCCAGAGATGACTTAACGTCATGAGCCGGGTTAAACCGCGGGTAATTCCCCCGACATTAGCCCCTAGATTAGCTTGAATATAGGCTTGTCATGCATTCATGCTAAGCTTCTTGAAATAAGAATAGATAGTGAACCGGCTCCTAAAAATCTGGGTCTCTGTCATATCAATATGCCAATAATAATTCCATGCAGAAAAATAACCCATATGATATCTTGAATTGTCTTAAAAAACGCCTTGACTTTGATAAAGAAGAAAATTTCGACTGATGTTGTACGAACTTTCAATGCTTCAGACTTGTCTGAATGGCTTAAAGGAAATAATCTTTGCAAATTTCTCCATAAAAAAAATGAGACCTGGTTCACTCATAACTGAGAATTTGAAGGTGTACCTTCCTTATATCCATATCACCTGTAGCCCCCATGTCTTAAGAGGGGAACGCAGTGATGGCTTAAGACTTTCTTCAATATAAATGTTGCAACTCTGGAGAAATCTGGATTGTTCGTCTGAGTCACCAGTCATAAGTTGAATGTTCCACATATGTAGCCCCCAAGTATCAGGTTGTCTTGCCTGCAGCAACCTGGGACTTGTAATTGTCTTATGCTCATAAAACTTCAGCCAGTGTAGCCCCCAAGGGCTGGGTCATTATGCAATAATGAGCAGAGACTTTTGTAGAACTGATTATATATACTTGAAGAGCAATGTGTACCCCAAGGGCCGGCTCAGTAAGATAATACTGGGCTGGGACTTAGAAAATGATAGAAGGCTGACTCATCTCCCTGAGATAACTGGGTCTGTTGACAATGTGATGATTTGAAAAGCAATTGGCATTAGCCCCCAAGTGCCGTGGTACATGCTTGCAGTGACATGGGGCTTGCATACTTGATATAATCTTGATCTGAATAATGTAGCCCCCAAGTGCCTGGTCGTATGCCCATAGCGACTCGGGACTATTCCTTCCATTATAGAATAAAAGCATATCCATTGTCTGGATGATGTTACTAAATGCTTTGCATATCAATATTGAATCATGCTCCTTGCTGTAAGCTGGTATTTTTGGACGAGGGAATAATAGCCATTTCTCTGAAGCAGCTTTGAAAACCTCAATCATCCTATATTGGTTATGATAACCATAATAAAAATCCAGCCATGTTGGCTATTTAAGATTTGAATAATGTAACCCGGTTTGAAAACCGGTGCCTGCAACATAAACCAGTATATCCATGTATATATGATGCATGGTATGATGATGCAATGTATGATGATGTATGTGTATGATAACAAAGTATAAAAATGCTCGCTTTCAAGGCTCGAGTCTCACTTCAATGAAACTAGCATGATAACCACTGGTTTATCCTCGCTTTCTGTAAGCCGGCTCTCACATGACCCAATCGATGTTTTAACCTGGATAAGTTCAGGGTCCATATGGATTGACTTATCGAGAGTACATGGGGTTGGAGTAGCATCTTGCAAACAGGCAGGTTTAACCAAGTTTCAATGAAGCTGGCTTAATAGCCTTGGCTTATCCTCGCTATCAGTAAGTTGACTCTCACATGACTTAAGCCGCCATTTTAACCTTGACAAGTTCAGGGTCATGAAGATTGACTTGTCAAGAGTATGGCGGGTCATCTTGTTTGGAGTAGCATCAAGCATACGGGCAGGTTTAACCAATAATGTGGCATTTTGCCGGGTCAAAAGTGTTTTGTAAGCTAAACTCAGTGAGTTGGAAGCCCCCTAGTGCCTTTATGATCAATTAATAAAGACTCATGCCCAGTAAATATGAGATGAAATGACAGAGGCCCCGAGTTTCGGGAATGCCGGCTCTATTACGTTGATCATAATATGATAAGCCAATAAGGTAGGATACCTATGTTTGAACCGCGCATCTTGGTGGCTAGTCCTCTTTGGCAACCTTTAATTTTTTCTGAGAGCTCGAACTTGCGAGAGATGGATTCATCTTGAACCGGACTTTTAACCGGACATTGAGAGCTCAAAACTTTGTGAGAGATAGATTTCCCTTGAGTCAGATTTTAAACCGGAACCTTTTATGACAATCCGGAATCTTTCTTTTGAGCTGAAACTTTCTGATTGCCCGACACTTTTTGAGCTGTAAATTTTCTGAGAACTTTAAAACTTTCACTTATGTGGCAGCCGTCTTCCGGTACCAGGTTGTCTTCCCTTTGATGAACGGGGTTCTTTGAATTTGTGACAACGGCCAATTCTGCCGAGTCATGTCTGTGTAGCCCCTGAGTCTTAAGATGACTCGAGGAGTTGGCTTGAGATTCTCCATACTTGGCCGTGATATAAACCGACATATAGTTGAACAGCGGAATGCTGGAATGTATTGAAGCTGGAAGTGAGGTGGCAAGTTGATGATCTTCGCAACACTCATTGTATATCCTTGGCGTTGATAATGTGATGTGAATCCACGAAAGGTTGAGGTCGACCGTGGCAGGTTATAAATGATCCCGTATGAGTTGTGTCAGTAACCCGGACGATGGTTCATCCCGGCTGGTTGTTGAAGTTAACCAAACTGCAGTGGCGGCGACTTATGCGCCTGTCCGTTGAATCATCCGGTGCAAACGAAGGCTGGTAATATAACATTATTTGCTTCAGAGTTGTTGGAGTAAACCAGGCCGCGGGGCGGCGGCTTGTGCATGTCTGCTGGGCAGCTTATGCAAGCGGGAGTGGCCCTGATGTATTAATGTAGACCAGTCCGCAAGGATGGCGAATTAGGCGCTTCCGTTGAGCGGGGCAGCACGAACAAATGTCAGTGCAGAATAATGATGTCGTGCACTCCGTATCCGCAGTATAATGCCACTTTTGTAGCGAATAATTGTCCTGAAACAACAAATATCACAAGCCAGAGTAATTGCTCTTGAAAGAATAAAAATGGATCAATAAAAATCGACTGGATGGATTTCACCTGATATGTTTTGCCGGAAATTACCAGCCGTATGGTTGATAACTGCGGTGGAGTTGAAGTCAACTGTGGGCGGGTCATAGATGCTTGCAATCCTTGTCGTGTATACACTGATGAATATTAAGCTGCCCCTTTTTTTCAACCAGTTGGGCCTGCACCACTAGCGACCGGTCGTAGCAGGAGTCATCACGACAGGCAAACCGGCGTACAGGGGCGGCTGCTGCGTGGTGGGCGCGAGGTGCGGGCGGGTCAGGCCACGGATTGAGGCAGTGGCTCGAGGCCAACTTGGCGAGGCCGGTGGTCCCGCTCGGCCCGGAGGCGGAGCCGGCGAGTCAGAGAGGCGCAGGAGTGAGGATCCACAGGGGTGGGCGAGCGCGGGAGGCCAGTTGAGGTGGAGGCGGCTGCGCCGGAGATGAGGTGAGGCGGCGGCGACTTAGCGCAAGGACGCGGGGGCGAGGTGGTCCGAAGCAGAGGTGAACGGAGGCGGCTCAGGCAATCGTGCTACTCGCAGGGCGAGTAGGGCCACCAGGCGACTTGCGGAAGCGGCTCGTACCACAACAGCGAAGACGATGAAGGCGGCTCAAGGCTGCGCAGAACAAGGCCTCGCAAGGGCAATGGTGGTAGCCGGCAAAGGCAGCTTGGGCAGCGCGGTGGCTTGTGGCGCGGCAGCTCGTGGTGCAGCGACTTAGTAGAGGTGGAGGCCGAGGGGTGGTGATTTGAAGTGGAGGCGGGTCGTCCTGGTGCGGCTCAGTGGCTGCGGTTCGGACGGCCACGGGGGTACCCAGGCAAGGCGAGGAGGCGCACCAGCGAAGGCCGAATCCGGCATAGGCCACGACTGTAGAAGCGGAAGCACTGCGGAGGCGGAATCCGGCGGAGGCCAGGCGGCTCAGTGGTGGACAGCGGAGTCCGGCAAGCGAAAACGTGGCGACGGGCGGCTCGGGGTCGAGTAGCTTGACTCAGCCGCGAGAGGGGCGACGGCGAGGTGATGTGGTGAGGCGGCAAGCTCGAAACACACTTGGGCGGGCCGGCTTGTAGGTGGAGCTAGGCGGCTCGGAAGCGAACGGTGGTGTGACGTGCGACGGAGTCGCAGGGCGAGGCCACTACGGAAATAGCCCAGCCGGGCGGAAGCGGGCGGCTTTGGCGTGAGATGGGCCCGTGGCAACCTACGAGGCGAAACTATGGAGATGAGGCGGCTTGCCAGCGCAAGCGAGGCCGTGGCAACGGCAAGGCAGGCGCTCCATGGCGGGCTGATGGAGTGGCGCCTCGCGGTAGAGGGAGAGGCGGATAGCGGCTCATGGCCCACTTGGCGAGGTAGCTTGGTGAGGCGGAGTCATGGAAACGGTGGCATTTTGCGGCAGTTTCGAGCGGCCGGTTTGGAGGTGAAGAGACGAGCACGGTGCCGACTCTCGGAACGGAAGCGCAGCGAGGTAGCTTGGAAACCTTGGTGGGGTGAGTCATCTCGACGGGGCGGTGATGCAGTTTGCCGCGCCCGGAAGCGAGAGGAGACCGCGGTGGAGAGGCGGCTCTGGTGGCAGACCGATGGAAGCAGACGGCTCGGGTCGCAGCCACGGCAATTTGAGGTGGTGTGCCGCTGCTGCGAATTGGAGGCAGAGGCAAAACGGGCGAAGGCGATGGCTGCTCGGATGGGTCAACCCAAGGCGGCCAAACGGGTGAAGGCGGTGACTTGGGAGGCCCTGGCAAGGCGGAGCAGCTCTTGCAACAGAGGGAGAAGCGGATGGCGGGGACCCGGTGGCTCAAGGCCACAGCCACGCACGTCAGAGGCGGAGGGCAGGGCCGGCGGGTCACGGCGGCCCGCGCCAGAGGCGACTCGGACAGCGGTGACGAGGCCAGCACGACAGCGGACCCTGGGGGAGGCACGGTGAGGCCGAGGTGGCGGCTCAGATGCGAGCGATGCGACAGCGAGGGCGGCTCGGAGTGGAGTTGACTCGGAGCAGAGGAGTGAATCCGCTGCTTGAGCAGCAAAGGCCTGCGACTTAGCGAAGGGCCGCAGAGGCGAAAGGTGAGGCGAGGCTGCAATAGAAGCGGTGGTTCACTTGGACACGGCGGCTTGATGCGGTCAATTCGAGTCGTAGTTGATTTTGGTGAAAAAATTAAGCCGCCGTCGTTGTATTCCTTTCCCCTCACAATATATACCTTATCTTAACTATTTCTCTCTTTGATGCTGCTGTTGATTTTATCCGGTATCGATACAGCTTCTGGTCCGTGGCAGGTCAAGACCTAGCATGATTTTGACTGTCTAAGGCTCACTGATGGAAAACACCGCCCCTAGAAAGCTTGTATAAGTTCAAAACACCGCGTAACTAGCTGCGGTTGTCTGACTCGTGTGTCCGTAGTAGAGACCCGCTAGATCTGTGTTGATGATGACGAACGACTGTCAGCCTTGGCGACTTGTGAGATAGCGGGGCGGAATCGACCGCAACCCTAATTTCTCTTGAAATTTAAACCTCACAGATTGTAAGCTGGACTGACGAACTCAAAGCTGATGCAAATTTTTCCAAACCAACTCCTCTTTATCCGGAAATTTGCGAATATCTCGACCCCTGGGAGAGATCCCTTCAAGAACTCAACACCACCGTGTGCAGGCCCCATGGTGGGTGCCAACTGTCGTGGTTTTGTCACGGCAGATGTCCTAGTGTGAGGACTTAATTGTGAGGCCAACGCATCTAAATGGTAGCTTGAACGGGGTTGAGCGGGACGAGAGACATGATATTTTACCCAGGTTCGGCCCCTCACGGTGGAGGTAAAAGCCTACATTCTGCTTGATTGATATTGATGATGATGACGATCTCGGTTACAAGGGCGGTGTTTCGCTACTCTATCTCGAGAGCATCTACTTTGATCTTGTCTAAGACCTGTCTGTCTAAGTCATGTCTATTCTTAACCTGTAAAAAACCTGACCCTTGGGGTGCCCTGCCCCTCCTTATATAAGTTGAAGGGGCGGGTTACATGTAGAGTCCTAGTAGGATTAGGACTTAGCCTATTTCTGGCTTCGTATCGCGGGCTTCTTAACCTTGGGCTTCTCTTCGTGGGCTTCTTAATGCATGGGCTTCTTATCTCCAGGCGGCTCAATTTTGTGGCTAAGTAGATGTCAGGTTAGGATCTGTCTGCCGGGTTAGGATCTGTCTGTCGGGTTAGGATCTGTCTGCCAGGTTACAACTATCTGCCAGGTTACAACTGTCTGCCGGGTTAGGTCCAGAGAGGACTTAACAGGGCTGCTTAAGTCTAGAGATGACTTAACGTCATGAGCCGGGTTAAACTGCAGGTAATTCCCCCGACAGTCCGTATCACGTATCGCGAGCCTTGGGGATTTCTTCTTCAAGGAACCACCTTGGAACATTTTCCTAAATATTTTCTCCCTTCGAAAAATTTCTGAAATTTTTAGTGACTCAAAATAAAAGTGAACCAAACTCAACAAAATTGATAGCAACTACTCCTACAAGTGTCTAGAGGCTATATCATGCAACAAAACTACCTTGAACCATGTAAATTTGACATGCAAGCTCAAGAACAGGGTCACCACAGCAGCAAAAATTTGCAGTATATAAAGCACTAGAACAAAAACTAATTGGACCATTGGAGGAGTCACATAACGAAAAACAATCCCCCAAAACAGTTTTGAAAATGGAGCTCCAAACAAGGAGATCGAAAATGGCAGCAAGATGAGCAAGAACACGGGTTTGAGCAATGGTGTGATTTTTTCTGGAGGAAGACGAAGTGGATGGGTGGTTGGAATAAGTGAGGGGGCCTATGTGGGCCCCACAAGCCTCCTAGGCATGCCCAGGGGGGTGGGCGCACCCTGTGGGCTTGTGGCTCATAGGTGCACCCCCCCTGGGGTGTGTTCAGTGCCAAATTTTTTCAAATATTCTCAAAAAAGTCATATAAAATTTTCAGGGCATTTGGAGAACTTTTATTTTCTAGTCGTTTTTTATTGCACTGATAATTCAGAAAACGGAAAAATAATAGCATTTCTACTTTATTAATTCTAAATAACAGAAAGTAAGAGGTGGGTACAGAAGGTTGTGTTTACTAAATTCATCCATCTCATGCCCGTCAAAAGGAATCCATTAACAAGGTTGATTAAGTCTTATTAACAAACTTCTTCCGAATGACATCAAACCGGAGAATCTTCGTATAGCACTAAGTTACCTCAATGGGGATATGCATGTCCCCAACAATAAGAATATCATATTTCTTTTTGACAGTAGGAATAGGGAATTCAAAACCTCCAATAGTAATTGTTGAATTTTTTCCAATAGAATTGATACTATTCACTTGAGGTTGTTTCTTCGGAAAGTGTACCATATGCTCATTACCATTAACATGGAAAGTGACATTGCCTTTATTGCAATCAATAACAGCCCCTGTAGTATTCAAGAAGGGTCTACCAAGGATGATCGACATACTGTCGTCCTTAGGTATATCAAGAGTAACAAAGTCTGTTAAGATAGTAACATTTGCAACTACAACAGGCACATCCTCACAAACACCGATGGGTATAGTAGTTGATTTGTCAGCCATTTGCAAAGAGATTCCAGTGGGTGTCAACTTATTCAAATCAAGTCTACGATATAAAGAGAAAGGCATAACACTAACACCGGCTCCTAGATCACATAAAGCAATTTTAACATAGTTTCTTTTAATGGAGCAAGGTATAGTTGGTATTCCTGGGTATCCTAGTTTCTTTGGTATTCCACCTTTAAATGTATAATTAGCAATCATAGTGGAAATTTCAGCTTCTGGTATCTTTCTTTTATTTGTGACAATATCTTTCATATACTTAGCATAAGGAGACATTTTCAAAATATCAGTCAGACGCAAGCGCAAAAACACAAGTCTAAGCATTTCAACAAAGCGCTCAAATTCTTCATCATCCTTATTCTTTGAAGTTTTAGCAGGAAAGGGCATGGGTTTCTGAACCCATGGTTCTCTTTCTTTACCATGTTTCCTAGCAAGGAAGTCTCTCTTATCATATCTTATATTCTTAGGTTGTGGGTTATCAAGATCAACAGGAGGTTCTATCTCCACCTCATTATCATTACTAGGTTGAGCATCAACATGAACATCATCATTATCATTGCTATTAGGTTCATGTTCATCTCCAGATTGTGTCTCGGCATCAGAAATAGAAATATCATTTGGATTTTCAGGTGTGTCTACAGTAGGTTCACTAGAAGCATGCAAAGTCCTATCATCATTCTTTTTCTTTTTATTACTAGAAGGACTAGGTGCATCGGTATTAATTCTTTGAGAGTCTTATTCAACTCTTTTAGGATGGCCTTCAGGATACAAAGGTTCCTGAGTCATTTTACCACCCCTAGTCATAACTCTAACAGCATGATCATTCATCTTATTGTTCATTTCATTAAGCAAATCATTTTGTGCCTTAAGAACTTGTTCTACTTGAGTTTTTACCATGGAAGCATGTTTACTAACAACCTTGAGATCATTAACAGTTCTAAACATATAGTCACCCAAGCGTTCAATCATATAGGCATTTCGTTTCAATTGTCTACTAACATATGCATTGAAATTTTCTTGTTTAACAATAAAGTTATCAAATTCATCCAAACATTGACTAGCAGGTTTAGTATGAGGAATATCACCTTCATTAAATCTATAGAGAGAATTTACCTCTACTACCTGTGTTGGGGTATTAAGACCATGTATTTCTTCGATAGGTGGTAAATTTTTAACATCTTCAGTTCTAATACATTTTTCTTTCATAGATTTCTTTGCCTCTTGCATATCTTCAGGACTGAGAAATAGAATACCTCTCTTTTTCGGAGTTGGCTTAGGAGGTTGTTCGGGAAGAGTCCAATCATTATCATTACTCAATATATTATTCAATAGTCCTTCAGCTTGTTCAATAGTTCGTTCCCTGAAAACACAACCAGCATAACTATCTAGGTGGTCCCTAGAAGCACCGGTTAGTCCATTATAAAAGATATCAAGTATTTCATTTTTATTTAGAGGATGATCAAGCAAAGCATTAAGTAATCGGAGAAGCCTCCCCCAAGCTTGTGGGAGACTCTCTTCTTCAATTTGCACAAAGTTAAATATTTCCTGTAAATCAGCTTGTTTCTTATGAGCAGGAAAATGTTTTTCAGAGAAGTAATATATCATATCCTGGGGACTACGCACACAACCAGGAACAAGAGAATTAAACCATATCTTAGCATCACCCTTTAATGAGAAAGGAAACAACTTAAGAATATAGTAATAGCAATTTTTTTCCTCATGAGCAAATAGGGTGGCTATGTCAT
Organism: Thinopyrum elongatum; assembly: GCA_011799875.1. Classification (NCBI taxonomy): domain Eukaryota; kingdom Viridiplantae; phylum Streptophyta; class Magnoliopsida; order Poales; family Poaceae; genus Thinopyrum; species Thinopyrum elongatum. The sequence continues at coordinate 409,256,130 of CM022303.1, forward strand.
TTAATTTAGTAAGATGTGCCACAACAGTTTCAGTTTCATAACCATGGAAAGGATCATATTCAATCAAAGTAATTAACTCAGGATCGACAGAGAATTCATAATCCTTATCAGTAACAAAAATAGGTGAATTAGCAAACTTAGGATCATATTGCATTCTAGCATTCAAAGATTTTTCTTTCAACTTGACTAGTAATTTCTTAAGATCCTCTCTATCCTTACAAGCAAGAAAGTCCCTAGCCACCTCTCCATCCATAACATAACCCTCAGGTATAACAAGCAATTCATATCTAGGAGTGCTAGGTCTAATGGGTGTTTCAAAGTTTTCAGTTTCAATAATTTCATCAGTTTCAGCATTTTCAATATCTTTATCTCTAGCAAGTTGTTCATCAAGAAATTCACCCAGTGGCACAGTATTATCAAGCAAAGTACTAGTATCATCATAAGCATCATGCATAGCAGAAGTAGCACCATCAATTACTTCTGACATATCAGGATTAATAGCAGGTGTAGGTGTCGCAAGCTTACTCAAAACCGAAGGTGAATCAAATGCAGAGCTAGATGGCAGTTCCTTACCTCCCCTCATCCTAGAGGGAACGATCTTGGTTCTGGTATCTTTCAGATTCTTCATAGTGATCAATAGATATAAATCCCAAGTGACTCCAAAAATAGAGCTATGCTCCCCAGCAAAGGCGCCAGAAAAAGGTCTTGATAACCCACAAGTATAGGGGATCGCAACAGTTTTCGAGGGTAGAGTATTCAACCCAAATTTATTGATTCGACACAAGGGGAGCCCAAGAATATTTGCGAGTATTAGCAGTTGAGTTGTCAATCCAACCACACCTGAAAGACCTAATATCTGCAGCAAAGTATTTAGTAGCAAAGTAGTATGATAGTAACGGTAACAGTGGCAATAGTAACAGTAGCAGTTTTGTAGTGATTGTAACAGCATCAACGACAAAAGTAACTTAGCAAAGATCAATATGTGAAAAGCTTGTAGGCATTGGATCAACGATGGATAATTGTGTTGGATAATATTCATCATGTAGCAGTCATAACCTAGGGTGACACAGAACTAGCTCCAATTCATCAATATAATGTAGACATGTATTCCGTATATAGTCATACGTGCTTATGGAAAAGAACTTGCATGACATCTTTTGTCCTACCCTCCTGTGGTAGCGGGGTACATAAGGAAACTTAGGGATATTAAGGCCTCCTTTTAATAGAGAACCGAAACAAAGCATTAGCACTTAGTGTATACATGAACTCCTCAAACTACGGTAATCACCGGAAAGAATCCCAATTATTGTCACCTTGGGGTATGCGAATCATAACATGTAATAGGTGTCTACAAGTTGCAAGATAGGATCAAGAACTCACATATATTCATGAAAACATAATAGGTTCAGATGTGAAATCATGGCACTCGGGCCCTAGTGACAAGCATTAAGCATAGCAAAGTCACAGCAAAATCAATCTCAGAACATAGTGGATACTAGGGATCAAACCCTAACAAAACTAACTCGACTACATGATAAATCTCATCCAACCCATCACCGTCCAGCAAGCCTACGAAGGAATTACTCACTCCCAACGGTGAGCATCATGAAATTGGTGATGGAGGAAGGTTGATGATGATGATGATGATGGCGACGGATTCCACCCTCCGGAGCCTCGAACGGACTCTAGATCAGCCCTCCCGATGAAGAACATGAGGTGGCGGTGGCTCCGTATCGTAAAACATGATGAATCCTTCTCTCTAATTTTTTTCTCTATGAATAGGTATATATGGAGTTGGAGTTAGGGTTGTAGACGGTCCAGGAGGCCCACAAGCCTGCAGGGCGCGCCCTGGGGGCTAGGCACAAGGGTTCGCACCCCCTGTAACTCAACACTCCGATCAACAAGCCTCCGCGGCACCGAGACGTAGGGCTGTTACCTCCTCCGAGAGGGGCCTGAACTCGTAAAACCGAGTGTACAACCTCGCCATAGCTGGACTCTGCCCTCTCCTACGTACCCCCCATCTCTACTGTCAGATCCGTTCCCACGACAGTTGGCGCTCACCATGGGGCAGGCGTCTAAGCGACTTCCGACGAGGTTGCGATCTTCGATCTCCATCGACATGGTTTCCGGCGGTGGATTGTCTCTAGGCCACGAGATCTGTCTCGGGGCAGTCATCTTCATCACCGACGATTCGGCCTGGCTCCAGGAAGCTCCCCTCGATGTTGAGGCGCTCCCCATTCACGGGTCGGCGCACTTCCGCGCGAGTGCCTGTGACGTCCTTTTGCGGCAGCCGTTGACTCACTATCGGTCGGCGCCGGTGGCGTCCTCCCTCCCTGCTGCTCGCCGCCGCAAGTGATCTGGTCGCTCGCGGCTCCAGCGGTGGATGAAGCACGCGGTGGCCCGTCAGTCGGCCACTCCTCAGATCACGACTATCAAGCCCGACGAGTCCCTTTATGGCTTGTTCGATCTGTCGATTGGCCATTCAGATTCGCTTTCCGAGTGCGAAAGCAATGATCCCGCATGTGAGGTTCTCATGGTTGGCCCTCAGCGCAGTCCGCCAGGATTTCTCCGTGGTGGAGGTGATAGTGGCGGTCCATCGCACGGCAACGACGAGTACTACCCGCAAGCCCTCACTACGGAGCAAAGGAAAGAAATTCGGCGTAGGGACGAGCAGGCTCTCTAGACCCCCATCGTTGGGGAGACCCCCGAGGCTCAGGCTTTGGAGGCTACGCGTGTAGCCACTCTGGCTGAACGTGCGTGCCTAGAGAATCTCGAGAAGTCACTCGACGACCGCGCTCGCAGACGACTCCCCAGCTCTAGTCGACGACAACGACAACTGTTTCCGACTGGGTCTCGAGATGAGTGTTAGGTATACCGCACTCCGGTCCAAAATGTTGCAGCAGCTGCACGTATAGCAGATTCGATTCAACCGTCCTGTTCCGAGGCTGGGAGAGGCCTGGAACAGATTCGGACATTGCTCAGGGCGGCCGGGGAGCAGAATTCTGCTATTTCTCAGTCGCGCAACAGGATACATAGCAGGTCCGTCAGGGCGGACACGGTTCAGTTGGCCCACAGCCCAAGATTGCCTCCGCGGCATGAAGATCGTGGTTATCGCTAGGACCAGTACTTGGATCGAGGCCACGGGTAGTTTGACCCTCGATATCACCGTGACGACCGCCGTCGAGTGCCCACACCCCCTCCGAGGGGCGGTTCGTACGCGCCCCGACGGTATGACGATAGGCGCCCGTACGGTGACGAGCGGAGGATTCCAGTCGACTGATGAGGACATCAATACCATTGTTACACCCACAGCCCCTGCTTCTATACATACTGGACCAATTACTAGAGCTCGCGCACGCCAATTAAAATATCAGGTACTTTCGTTTCTTGGTAATGATTCTAAAGTTCATGAGAATATGATGCTGCCTAAATTGGATACATTTGTTTTGCTTACAAATGAAGGGCCTAGCTTGGACAAGAAAGAGGAACCTTGGAGCAAGTTCAAGCATGGAGATGATGGCATGCACAAGGGGAACAAGAACGGAGTTACAAGTGATGATTTCAGGACTTTGAAGCCACCATAATGAGTGCAGGAAGCCTTGGACGAAATATACAAGATGTCACTTCATAAATTTCGTCCAGAGGCTATTATAGGTGCTGCGTCACCTTATTATTGGGCCAGGCCCATGTAATTTCGAAATACTTGAGTATTGGCTGTTTTTAGAGTCCGTATGTGTGGGGAAACAAGAGATAGGGTTGGTTTCGGACCCCTCCTTCAAGGGCCACGAAATCCCCTCCTCTTCCTCCATATATACAGCCCTTAGGGCACCGTTTAGACTTTGGGTTTTGTTTAGATTAAAAGTTCGCCATAGCTGCAACTTCGCGTACTTCGTTTGTGTTCAACGACCAGACCAAGACGTCACAGAACCCCACCTTGATCAATAAAGCTTTCATCTTATATTCGCAATATCCAGATTGCAAATCTTAGTTTCTTGCTTGTTCTTCGTTTGCTTGCAGGAGATAGACCCTCGTGGTCAGGTTGATTGTGCTCCGGCGTGGTCAATAACCTCTCGGAGTTGGTTTAGCGATTGCTAAGGCGCGACGTCCTCGCACGTTCGTAGTCGGATCGTCAAAGTCTACTCCACCAAAAACGATAGCTATCATCTCATCGAAAGATCGGGACACCCTCGCCTCTATCAAAACTGATGGACAAACTGAAGTAGTCAATAGAACATTGTCTACTATGCTTAGGGCTGTTTTGAAGAATAACAAGAAAATGTGGGAAGAATGCTTGCCTCATATTGAATTTGCTTATAATCGTTCATTGCATTCTACTACTAAGATGTGTCCTTTTGAAATTGTGTATGGTTTCCTTCCTCGTGCACCAATTGATTTGTTGCCTCTTCCATCTTCGGAGAAGGTTAATTTTGATGCTAAACAACGTGCTCAATTGATCTTAAAAATGCATGAGTTAACTAAGGAGAACATTGAGCGTATGAATGCTAAATATAAACTTGCTGGAGATAAGGGTAGAAAACATGTTGTGTTTGCACCTGGAGATCTTGTTTGGTTACATTTGCGTAAGGATAGATTTCCTGATTTGCGCAAATCAAAGCTAATGCCACGTGCTGATGGTCCTTTTAAGGTGTTAGAGAAAATAAATGATAATGCATATAAACTTGAGCTGCCTGCAGATTTTGGGGTTAGTCCCACTTTTAACATTGCAGATCTGAAGCCTTATTTGGGTGAGGAAGATGAGCTTCCGTCGAGGACGACTTCATTTCAAGAAGGGGAGGATGATGAGGACATCAATACCATTGTTACACCCACATCCCCTGCTTCTATACATACTGGACCAATTACTAGAGCTCGCGCACGCCAATTAAAATATCAGGTACTTTCGTTTCTTGGTAATGATTCTAAAGTTCATGAGAATATGATGCTGCCTAAATTGGATACATTTGTTTTGCTTACAAATGAAGGGCCGAGCTTGGATAAGAAAGAGGAACCTTGGAGCAAGTTCAAGCATGGAGATGATGGCATGCACAAGGGGAACAAGAACGGAGTTACAAGTGATGATTTCAGGACTTTGAAGCCACCATAATGAGTGCAGGAAGCCTTGGACGAAATATACAAGATGTCACTTCATAAATTTCGTCCAGAGGCTATTATAGGTGCTGCGTCACCTTATTATTGGGCCAGGCCCATGTAATTTCGAAATACTTGAGTATAGGCTGTTTTTAGAGTCCGTATGTGTGGGGAAACAAGAGATATGGTTGGTTTCGGACCCCTCCTTCAAGGGCCACGAAATCCCCTCCTCTTCCTCCATATATACAGCCCTTAGGGCACCGTTTAGACTTTGGGTTTTGTTTAGATTAAAAGTTCGCCATAGCTGCAACTTCGCGTACTTCGTTTGTGTTCAACGACCAGACCAAGACGTCACAGAACCCCACCTTGATCAATAAAGCTTTCATCTTATATTCGCAATATCCAGATTGCAAATCTTAGTTTCTTGCTTGTTCTTCGTTTGCTTGCAGGAGATAGACCCTCGTGGTCAGGTTGATTGTGCTCCGGCGTGGTCAATAACCTCTAGGAGTTGGTTTAGCGATTGCTAAGGCGCGACGTCCTCGCACGTTCGTAGTCGGATCGTTAAAGTCTACTCCACCAAAAACGATAGCTATCATCTCATCGAAAGATCGGGACACCCTCGCCTCTATCAAGTGGTATCAGATTCCCAGGTTGCTCGGTGAGATTTACAGTTTTTCGTAGTTTAGATCGAGTCTGTTCTTCATACCTACAGTCCAGGAAAAAGCCAAAAAAAAATTAGGGTTAGTTCATCATATCCGAACCAATCTGAGCCTTTGCATAATCTTTTTAGGGTTTTTGCTTTGTTGAATTTGCGGTTGCATCGTCGTGTCAAGTTGCTGGTCTTAGCGTCTAGTTCTTTAGAGTTTCGAGTTCTGTTCACAAGTTGTAACGCCGCCGCCGCACCATCATCATCGCCCCTACCATATACCACCACAGCTTATCTGCTATTTCTCTGAGTCCATATACCACCACCGATCCGAGTCCATATACCACCACCGATCCGAGTCCATATACCACCACCAATCCGAGCCCACATATACTACCGTCATATACCATCACCAGTCCGAGTTCCACCAGATTCATCTCTGCCACCAGTCCTAGTCCGAGTCCAGTATTTATTCCTTTATTTTAGAGTTTGATGAGGACATCAATACCATTGTTACACCCACAGCCCCTGCTTCTATACATACTGGACCAATTACTAGAGCTCGCGCACGCCAATTAAATTATCAGGTACTTTCGTTTCTTGGTAATGATTCTAAAGTTCATGAGAATATGATGCTGCCTAAATTGGATACATTTGTTTTGCTTACAAATGAAGGCCCTAGCTTGGACAAGAAAGAGGAACCTTGGAGCAAGTTCAAGCATGGAGATGATGGCATGCACAAGGGGAACAAGAACGGAGTTACAAGTGATGATTTCAGGACATTGAAGCCACCATAATGAGTGCAGGAAGCCTTGGACGAAATATACAAGATGTCACTTCATAAATTTCGTCCAGAGGCTATTATAGGTGCTGCGTCACCTTATTATTGGGCCAGGCCCATGTAATTTCGAAATACTTGAGTATAGGCTGTTTTTAGAGTCCGTATGTGTGGGGAAACAAGAGATAGGGTTGGTTTCGGACCCCTCCTTCAAGGGCCACGAAATCCCCTCCTCTTCCTCCATATATACAGCCCTTAGGGCACCGTTTAGACTTTGGGTTTTGTTTAGATTAAAAGTTCGCCATAGCTGCAACTTCGCGTACTTCGTTTGTGTTCAACGACCAGACCAGGACGTCACAGAACCCCACCTTGATCAATAAAGCTTTCATCTTATATTCGCAATATCCAGATTGCAAATCTTAGTTTCTTGCTTGTTCTTCGTTTGCTTGCAGGAGATAGACCCTCGTGGTCAGGTTGATTGTGCTATGGCGTGGTCAATAACCTCTCGGAGTTGGTTTAGCGATTGCTAAGGCGCGACGTCCTCGCACGTTCGTAGTCGGATCGTCAAAGTCTACTCCACCAAAAACGATAGCTATCATCTCATCGAAAGATCGGGACACCCTCGCCTCTATCAAGTGGTATCAGATTTCCAGGTTGCTTGGTGAGATTTTACAGTTTTTCATAGTTTAGATCGAGTCTGTTCTTCATACCTACAGTCCACGAAAAAGCCAAAAAAAAAATTAGGGTTAGTTCATCATATCCAAACCAATCTGAGCCTTTGCATAATCTTTTTAGGGTTTTTGCTTTGTTGAATTTGCGGTTGCATCGTCGTGTCTAGTTGCTAGTCTTAGCGTCTAGTCCTTAGAGTTTCGAGTTCTGTCACAGTTTGTCACGCCGCCGCCGCACCATATACCACCACCGCTGCCATATCCTACCACCGCTGCCATATACCATCACCGCAGCCATATTCTACCACCATATATCCACCACCAATCCGAGTTCTTTTTATATTAGATTTGTTTTCGAGACCCATCTATTTTCCGATTCGTGTTTCCTTGTCTGAGTAGGATTCGAAAAAAAAAAGTCTGGAGACCCCCGGGCAGTTTTTAGGCCAAAATTTTGGCAGTCAAAAATATTTTTTCCCTATCCTATTTTTAGGTCCCAGGGAGCGTTTTGAGACACTCGCCATCATAGTGATTTTTTGTCGCACTTTTTCGTCGTCGCTGCCCTGATTTCCGAAAAAAAAAATTGTCAAAAAAAATTTTCATGCCAATCCTGATAGTTTGACTTGGGAAGAGTTTTGAGACACTCGCCATTATAGTGATTTTTTTTGCAAAAAATAAAAAAGGAGCGCAAAAAAAAAACGAATTTTTTTTTAGAATGTGCTCTTCCCTTGTTTATGTTTCGCGCCGTGATTTTGTTAGTGTTCTAGGCTCGCGTCTCTAGTACGGTCTAGCCTAGGACCAGCACAGTACCGTCGTTGAGCGTTTATTCAACTTTGCATCTCTGAATTGATTATTGCTGACCCTTTTTGCTACCATATCATAAGCCTTCCCAGCACCACATACATCTACGTCGTGCGTTTGACACCACCTGGCAATCGCTCTGTCCAATCTTTAAGAGTTTTGACTACAACGGTTGCCGATCACCACCTGCTGCTGGGTAAGAACTGGTAAGCATTTGAGATTCACTTGACGGTTTTGTGATACACCACCACCACCACTTCCCAGTAGTCTGTAGGATCATATTCTTGTGTGTTTCTATTGCTGCTAACCATGGCAGGATCACAAGCCGATGAGACTGATTGGGAGAACATGACGAACAAACAGCTACATGATAAATTTCAGCAAATGATGAGTGGACAGGTGCAAGATGTGCTAAACAGATTTGAAGAGGCCATGGAGAAGATAGACGGAATTGAGAAGACGTTCGAAACAAAGCTCGATAACAAGTTTAATGAATTGCTCGCGCGTCTTCCACAACCACCGCCGGCTGCACCTGTCGCACCTCTACAACAACAACAACGTCGCCTTCCAAATCAAGTGGGACGAGCACAGCGCGTTCCCCTTGAGCCTGGTCAAACTTCTGGTGCCGCTGCACCTACTGTTGATGCTTCTATGGCTCCTGCTGCCGCTGAGGAGGACGATTATGCGGGCGATTACGAGGATGAGGTTGATCAAAATCAGAACTACGTGCAACCACCACTACCAGGTCGTCCACATGCAAATAATCGCAATGGTAGGGCTGCATTACCAGCTCAGGTACGAGATCATGACCATCTTCCTAAACTGAAATTGAATATTCCACCATTTGAGGGTAGATATGTTCCTGATATATATCTTACTTGGGAGTTAGAAACTGAACAACGTTTTACATGTTTACAATATCCCGAGGAGGGACGTGTTGCTGCTGCTGTTTGTGCTTTTACTAGTTTTGCATGTGTATGGTGGTCTGAACATTGTAGATTATATCCTATTCCAACTACTTGGGCTGCTTTGAAAACTGCTATGCGTACTCGTTGGGTTCCACCATATTATCAACGTGAATTACTTCAAAAATTGCAGCGCTTAAGACAAGGAAAAAATTCTGTAGAAGAATATTATCAGGAATTACAAACTGGCATGATTAGATGTGGTATTGTTGAGGAGAATGAAGCTATGCTTGCACGTTTTATGGGTGGATTAAATAGAGAGATTCAGACCATTCTAGAGTATAAGGAGTATAATAATATCACTCGTTTATTCCATCTTGCTTGTAAAGCTGAACGTGAAGTGCAGGATCGACAGGCATTGGCGCGGACTAACTTTTCTGCAGGTCGACCTTCATCGTGGACACCGCGTGCATCCTCTACTTCCACACATTCTATTGCACCGACACCTCCATCAGCTGCCACCTCCAGCCGTGATACAAGGAAGCAGGCACAACCACCACTATCTGCCAAGAGTACACCTACCGGGCCTGCACAGAGTTCTTCTTCTTCCATGGCATCAACAGGGCATACAAGTGATATTATTTGTCATCGTTGTAAGGGAAGAGGTCATTATGCGAGAGAATGCAAATCTCAGCGTGTGATGATTGCTATCGAGGATGGTGGGTATGAGTCCGCTAGTGACTATGATGAGGAGACTTTGGCTCTCATTACACGTGAAGAACACGGTGGAGATGATTCTGAACAAGAGACGCAATACATGGCTTCTGAAGACGCTGACAGGTATGAATGTTTAGTTGCTCAACGTGTTTTGAGTGTGCAGGTCACAAAAGCTGAGCAAAATCAGAGGCATAATTTGTTCCATACAAAGGGAGTTGTGAAGGAACGTTCTGTTCGCGTCATCATAGATGGAGGGAGCTGCAACAACTTGGCTAGCATGGAGATGGTGGAGAAGCTCTCTCTCACCACAAGACCACATCCACATCCTTACTATATCCAATGGTTCAACAACAGCGGCAAGGTTAAGGTAACACGTACTATTCGTGTGCATTTTAGTATCTCTACGTATGCTGATTTTGTTGATTGTGATGTGGTACCCATGCAAGCATGTTCCTTATTACTTGGTAGACCATGGCAATTTGATAAAAGTTATGTACACCATGGTAGAAACAATCAGTATACTCTTGTTCATAAGGATAAACATACTACTTTGCTTCCTATGTCTCCTGATTCTATTTTGAAAGATGATATTAATAGAGCTAGTAAGGCAAAACAGGAGCAAAATAAGGGTGAAAATCAGATTGTGGCAAAAGAATTTGAGCAACAAATGAATCCTCATAATAAACCATCTAGTGTTGCTTCTGAAATTAAATTGAAAAGTGCATGTTTACTTGCCACCAAATCTGATATTGATGATCTAGATTTCAGCAAATCTGTTTGCTATGCTTTTGTGTGCAAAGAGGCATTATTTTCATTCGAGGACATGCCTTCCTCTTTGCCTCCTGCTGTTACTAACATTTTGCAGGAGTTCGCCGACGTCTTTCCACAAGATGTGCCTCCGGGATTACCACCTATTCGAGGGATTGAGCATCAGATTGACTTAATTTCCGGTGCATCGCTACCCAACCATGCACCATACCGTACTAATCCAGAGGAGACGAAGGAGATTATGCGTCAAGTCCAGGAGTTGCTCGACAAAGGTTATATACGCGAATCCCTTAGTCCTTGTGTTGTTCCTATTATTCTAGTGCCGAAAAAGGATGGTACATCGTGTATGTGTGTTGATTGTAGAGGCATTAATAATATTACTATTCGTTATCGTCATCCTATTCCTAGACTAGATGATATGCTTGATGAATTGAGTGGCTCTACAATATTCTCCAAAGTTGATTTGCGTAGTGGATACCATCAAATTCGTATGAAATTGGGGGATGAATGGAAAACAGCATTTAAAACAAAGTTTGGATTATATGAGTGGTTAGTCATGCCTTTTGGGTTAACTAATGCACCTAGTACTTTCATGAGATTAATGAACGAAGTTTTACGTGCTTTCATTGGACGATTTGTGGTAGTCTATTTTGATGATATACTGATTTATAGCAGATCTTTGGAGGAACATTTGGAACATTTACGTGCTGTTTTTATTGCTTTACGTGATTCACGTTTGTTTGGTAACCTTGGGAAGTGCACCTTTTGCACCGACCGAGTATCTTTTCTTGGCTATGTTGTTACTCCACAGGGAATTGAAGTTGATAAAGCCAAGATTGAAGCTATTGAGAGTTGGCCACAGCCCAAAACGGTCACTCAAGTGAGGAGTTTTCTTGGACTCGCTGGTTTCTATAGGCGTTTTGTGAGAGATTTCAGCACCATTGCTGCACCTCTCAATGAGCTTACAAAGAAGGATGTGCCTTTTGTTTGGGGTACCTCACAGGAAGAAGCCTTCACGGTATTGAAAGATAAGTTGACACATGCTCCTTTACTCCAACTTTCTGATTTTAATAAGACTTTTGAGCTTGAATGTGATGCTAGTGGAATTGGATTAGGAGGTGTTTTATTACAAGATGGCAAACCTGTTGCATACTTTTCTGAAAAATTGAGTGGGCCTAGTCTGAACTATTCTACTTATGATAAAGAATTATATGCTCTTGTTCGGACCTTAGAAACATGGCAACATTATTTATGGCCCAAAGAATTTGTTATACATTCTGATCGTGAATCTTTGAAACACATTAAAAGTCAAGCAAAACTGAACCGTAGACATGCTAAATGGGTTGAATTTATTGAGACTTTCCCTTATGTCATTAAACACAAGAAGGGTAAAGAAAATGTTATTGCTGATGCGTTGTCTCGTCGTTATACTATGCTTTCACAACTTGACTTTAAAATATTTGGTTTGGAGACCATCAAAGATCAATATGTGCATGATGCTGAATTTAAAGATGTATTGCAGAATTGTAAGGAAGGGAGAACATGGAACAAGTTCGTCGTTAACGATGGATTTGTGTTTCGTGCTAACAAGCTATGCATTCCAGCTAGCTCTGTTCATCTTTTGTTGTTGCAGGAGGCGCATGGAGGAGGATTAATGGGACACTTTGGCGTGAAGAAGACGGAGGATATACTTGCTACACATTTCTTTTGGCCAAAGATGAGACGGGATGTTGAGCGTTTTGTTGCTCGCTGCACTACATGTCAAAAAGCTAAGTCACGACTCAATCCTCATGGTTTATATATGCCTTTGCCTGTACCTAGTGTTCCTTGGGAGGATATATCTATGGACTTTGTTTTAGGTTTACCTCGAACAAAGAAGGGGAGGGATAGCATATTTGTTGTCGTGGATAGGTTCTCGAAAATGGCACACTTTATACCATTTTATAAAAGCGATGATGCTGTTAATGTTGCTGATTTGTTCTTTCGTGAAATTAGACGCTTGCATGGTGTGCCAAATACTATTGTTTCAGATCGTGATACTAAATTTCTTAGCCACTTTTGGAGATGTTTATGGGCTAAGTTGGGGACTAAACTGCTTTTTAGTACTACATGTCACCCCCAAACTGATGGACAAACTGAAGTAGTCAATAGAACATTGTCTACTATGCTTAGGGCTGTTTTGAAGAATAACAAGAAAATGTGGGAAGAATGCTTGCCTCATATTGAATTTGCTTATAATCGTTCATTGCATTCTACTACTAAGATGTGTCCTTTTGAAATTGTGTATGGTTTCCTTCCTCGTGCACCAATTGATTTGTTGCCTCTTCCATCTTCGGAGAAGGTTAATTTTGATGCTAAACAACGTGCTGAATTGATCTTAAAAATGCATGAGTTAACTAAGGAGAACATTGAGCGTATGAATGCTAAATATAAACTTACTGGAGATAAGGGTAGAAAACATGTTGTGTTTGCACCTGGAGATCTTGTTTGGTTACATTTGCGTAAGGATAGATTTCCTGATTTGCGCAAATCAAAGCTAATGCCACGTGCTGATGGTCCTTTTAAGGTGTTAGAGAAAATAAATGATAATGCATATAAACTTGAGCTGCCTGCAGATTTTGGGGTTAGTCCCACTTTTAACATTGCAGATCTGAAGCCTTATTTGGGTGAGGAAGATGAGCTTCCGTCGAGGACGACTTCATTTCAAGAAGGGGAGGATGATGAGGACATCAATACCATTGTTACACCCACATCCCCTGCTTCTATACATACTGGACCAATTACTAGAGCTCGCGCACGCCAATTAAAATATCAGGTACTTTCGTTTCTTGGTAATGATTCTAAAGTTCATGAGAATATGATGCTGCCTAAATTGGATACATTTGTTTTGCTTACAAATGAAGGGCCGAGCTTGGATAAGAAAGAGGAACCTTGGAGCAAGTTCAAGCATGGAGATGATGGCATGCACAAGGGGAACAAGAACGGAGTTACAAGTGATGATTTCAGGACTTTGAAGCCACCATAATGAGTGCAGGAAGCCTTGGACGAAATATACAAGATGTCACTTCATAAATTTCGTCCAGAGGCTATTATAGGTGCTGCGTCACCTTATTATTGGGCCAGGCCCATGTAATTTCGAAATACTTGAGTATAGGCTGTTTTTAGAGTCCGTATGTGTGGGGAAACAAGAGATATGGTTGGTTTCGGACCCCTCCTTCAAGGGCCACGAAATCCCCTCCTCTTCCTCCATATATACAGCCCTTAGGGCACCGTTTAGACTTTGGGTTTTGTTTAGATTAAAAGTTCGCCATAGCTGCAACTTCGCGTACTTCGTTTGTGTTCAACGACCAGACCAGGACGTCACAGAACCCCACCTTGATCAATAAAGCTTTCATCTTATATTCGCAATATCCAGATTGCAAATCTTAGTTTCTTGCTTGTTCTTCGTTTGCTTGCAGGAGATAGACCCTCGTGGTCAGGTTGATTGTGCTGCGGCGTGGTCAATAACCTCTCGGAGTTGGTTTAGCGATTGCTAAGGCGCGACGTCCTCGCACGTTCGTAGTCGGATCGTCAAAGTCTACTCCACCAAAAACGATAGCTATCATCTCATCGAAAGATCGGGACACCCTCGCCTCTATCATCGACCGCCGAGAGCCCGGGTTCGATGCAAGGTCAGTCCTGGTGCAGGGCCTGGTTGACAGAGGAAGGGCTAACTAAGAAGGTTTGGACAGAGATCATCCGAGTGGAAGCAGGGCATTCGTCTCTGGCCCCGAGTGTTTCAGTAGAGCTATTCAAGCTGCTGAGATTCCTCCCAACTTCAGGTTGGCTGCAGGAGTGAGCAAGTTTACTGGCGAGTCCAAGCCAGACACGTGGTTAGAAGATTACCGAGTGGCTGTGCAGATCGATGGAGGCAATGATGAAGTGGCTATGAAGCACCTGCCATTGATGCTTGAAGGCTCAGCCAGGGCCTGGCTGAATTAGTTGGCCCCCGCTAGCATTTACTGTCGGGAAGACTTGGCCCGAGTGTTTATCAAAACATTTGAAGGCACTTGCAAGCGACCCGCAAGGCTGACTGAGTTGCAGCATTGTGTCCAGAAGTCGAATGAAACTTTGAGAGATTACATCCAGCGTTGGACTACACTTCATCATCTGGTAGAGAATGTTTCAAAGCATCAAGCAGTCTGTGCCTTCAAGGAAGGCGTACGGTACAGGGAGCTCACACTGAAATTTGGTCCCTTCGAGGCCATGACTCTGAATCGGATGATGGAGATAGCCACTTGGTATGCAAATGGCGAGGAGGAGGACCGACTCCGTAATGGTAAAGGGAAGGCTACTGATCCTGACACCGGCGGCGGAAATCCCAGTTGGAAGCAAAAGCGCAAAGCTGAGACCGCTGGTCAGGCAGAAGCAGCAGTTGTGACAACTCAAGGCAAGTTCAAAGGGAAGCCCAAGGGTCCGTGGATACCCAAAAAGATGAAAGATCAGCCGGTCCAGGACATCCTAGACCTTCCGTGTGCCATCCACACGAAGAAGGATGAGGAGGGTAATCTGATTTTACCCAAACATACCACTCGACAGTGCAGGTTCCTTATTCAGCAGTTCCGTGAGGGTCAGCAGAGTGAGAAAGGTTCTGACAAAGATGAAGATGATGAAAAGGCAGAGGATTATCCGAAAGTCAATGCTACTTTGGTGATTTTTGCCAATGTTGAGAGCAAAAGTCAACTGAAAGTTATCAACCGAGAGGTGAACATGGTTGCCACGGCAACTACAATGTACCTCAAGTGGTCAAAGACTCCTATCACCTTCGACCAGTCGGATCACCCAGCTCACGTTGCTACCCCTGGGCGGCAGGCGTTGGTGGTCGACCCAGTCATCGGAGGCACTCGGTTGCGTAAAGTTCTCATGGATGGTGGCAGTGGTTTGAACATTCTGTATGCTGAGACCCTCCAGGGGATGGGCATTCCAATGTCCCGACTCAGTGAAAGCAACATGAAGTTCCACGGAGTCATCCCAGGGAAGAAGGCGAAATCACTCGGACAGATTGCTCTAGATGTGGTTTTTGGTGATTCAAATAATTTCCGTAAGGAAAAGTTGACATTTGAAGTGGTGGATTTTCACAGTGCCTATCACGCTATACTGGGTAGACCAGCATATGCATGTTTCATGGCCCGCCCATGTTACATGTACCTTAAGCTGAAGATGCCCGGACCCAAAGGAGTGATTACCATCATTGGAAATAGGCAGAGAGCTGAGGAATGCCTCCAGAAGGGATCCAAGATTGCCGATGAGCAGATGGCAGTGGTAGAACTGGAAAAGTACAAGAAAAATGCTGACCCAAGTGATTTGCTCCGTTCCAAGAAGCTTGCTTCTGAATCCGCATTTCAGTCGGCTGGCGAGACAAAACCGGTCCACATCCACCCGGAGGATCCCACAGCTGCTCCGACCCACATCTCAACGACACTCGACAGCAAATAGGAAGCCGCGCTCATCAAGTTCCTCCATGAGAACTGGGACATCTTCGCATGGAAGCCATCAGACATGCCAGGTGTACCCAGGGAGCTGGCTGAGCACCGTTTGCGTGTCGACTCCAAAGCCAAACCTGTCAAAGAGCATCTTTGTCATTCCGCTGCAGAGAAGAGCAAAGCAATTGGCGAGGAAGTGGCTCGGCTCCTGGCAGCTGAGTTCATACGTGAGATATACCACTCCGAGTGGCTCGCCAATGTCGTCATGGTCCCTAAGAAGGATAATTCGCTCCACATGTGCATCGACTTCAAGCATATCAATCGGGCCTGCCCGAAAGATCATTTCCGCTCCCTCGCATCGATCAGATAGTCGACTCAACTGCGGGTTGTGAGCATTTGTCTTTTCTAGATGCATATTCCGGATACCACCAGATCCGACTGTATGGGCCAGATGAAATAAAAACGGCCTTCATCACCCCATTCGGGTGTTTTTGCTATATCACTATGCCATTTGGCCTTAAAAATGTTGGCACCACATTCATGCGCATGATCCAGAAGTGCCTGCTCACTCAGATCAGTCGGAATGTGGAGGCCTATATGGATGATATCATGGTCAAGTCACGTAAAGGTTCCAACCTACTGACTGATCTCGCTGAAACCTTTGCCAATTTGAGAAGGTATGACATTAAGCTAAATCTGTCCAAGTGCACATTCGGAGTACCAGGGGGCAAGTTACTCGGTTTCCTCATTTCCGAACGAGGAATATATGCTAATCCCGAGAAGATCAGTGCAATACTTTGAATGAAATGCCCCGTGCATGTGCATGACATTCAGAAGCTCACAGGTTGTCTCGCTGCACTGAGTCGGTTCATTTCTTGTCTCGGTGAAAAGGCACGGCCTCTTTACCGACTGATGAAAAAGTCCGATAAGTTCGAGTGGACTCCCGAAGCCGAAGCAGCGTTTGTGGAGCTCAAAGCCTTGCTTTGCACCCAGCCGATGCTTGCTGCTTCGAACAGCAAAGAGCCTCTACTCTTATACATAGCAGCTACTGGTCAGGTCGTCAGCACGGTGATCGCAGTTGAACGAGAAGAAGAAGGCAAAGCTTACAAAGTTCAATGGCCAGTGTACTATATCTCTGAAGTTCTGACCCCGTCCAAGCAAAGGTATCCGCATTATCAGAAGCTTGTTTACGGAATTTACTTGACTGCGAAGAAAGTCGCGCACTATTTCCAAGACCACTCGGTTTCAGTCGTTAGTGACGCTCCACTGTCTAAAATCATGAACAATCAAGATGCGACTAGTCGAGTGGCTAAGTGGGCAATTGAACTCCTTCCACTCGACATTAAATTTGAAGTGAAGAAGGCGATCAAATCTCAAGCGCTCGCAAATTTCTTGGCCGAGTGGATTGAACAGCAACAGCCGATTCAAGTTCAGTCAGAACACTGGATAATGTTTTTTGATGGATCCAAGATGCTCAATTGATCCGGTGCTGGAGTGGTTCTAGTATCCCCAAGAGGTGATCGTCTCAGTTATGTCCTCCAGATTCACTTTGATTCCTCCAATAATGAAGCTGAGTATGAGGCACTGCTTTACGGGTTGCGTATGGCCATTTCACTCGGCGTCCATCGCCTGATGGTCTACGGCGACTCAGATTTGGTGGTCAATCAGGTGATGAAGGAGTGGGATGTTAGAAATCCTACCATGACAGGATACTGCAATGCTGTAAGGAAGTTAGAGAAAAAAGTTCGAGGGTTTGGAGCTTCACCACATTCCCCAACTCAAGAATCAAGCAGCTGACGATCTGGCAAAGATAGGTTCCACTCGGAAGCCTATCCCCAGCAATGTGTTTCTAGAACACCTCCATTCCCCGTCAGTGCAGGAAGATCCTTTCACCGAAGAACCTCCCCAAGTAATAAGTCCTACTGATCCGACAGAAATCGAGATCCCTGTTGTTGTCGACTTGGTTATGGAAATCCTGGTGATTACCCCTGACTAGACAGTGCCTTACATTGCATATTTTCTTAGGCAAGAACTACCAAAGGATGAGGTTGAGGCACGTCAGATTATCCGCAGATCCAAGGCTTTCACAATGATAGGTGGATAGCTTTACAGGGAAAGTGTCACTGGCGTAGCTCAACGATGTATTTCTCCAGAAGAAGGTCAACTGATTTTGGAAGAGATCCACTCGGGGACCTGTGGTCATCATGCGTTCTCTCGGACAATTATGGCCAAAGCATACCGAGCCGGGTTTTACTGGCCACGGGCCAATGAAGCTGCAAAGGAAATGGTACAGCGATGTGAAGGGTGTCAGTTCTACGCAAACATGTCTCACAAGCCCGCATCTGCTCTGAAGACCATTCCACTTGTCTGGCCATTCGCTGTATGGGGATTGGACATGATTGGGCCCCTCAAGACTGGTAGGAGCGGCTTCACTCATCTTCTTGTAGCAGTCGACAAATTCACCAAGTGGATTGAAGCCAAGCCTATTAAGAAGTTAGATTCAAGAACAACCATTAAGTTCTTGAAAGAATTGATATTCAGATATGGAGTTCCTCATAGTATTATCACAGATAATGGTTCAAACTTCGATTCAGAAGAATTCAGAAACTTCTATGCCACCCAAGGCACTCGGGTAGACTACGCATCCGTTGCGCATCCATAGTCAAATGGACAAGCTAAGAGGGTGAATGGTCTTATCCTCCAAGGATTGAAACCCAGACTCCTGCGTGATCTGGAACATGCAGCTGGAGCCTGGGTGACCGAACTACCATCTGTCCTATGGGGTCTGAGGACGACTCCAAATCGGTCGACTAATCGCACCCCTTTCTTCATGGTGTATGGAGCTGAAGCCGTGCTGCCGAGTGATCTCTTCCACAATTCACCCCAAGTGGAACTCTATTCGAAAGCAGAGGCAGAGTAGGCATGGCAGGACGCCGTTGATTTATTGGAAGAGGAGCGCGAGATGGCGCTGATTCGGTCGACTGTCTATCAGCAAGATCTTCGTCAATTCCACGCCAGGAATGTCAGAGGTCGAGCATTTCAAGAAGGAGATCTTGTGCTCCGAGTGGATCAACAGCGACCTCACAAGCTTGCCCCTGCATGGGAAGGCCCCTTCATTGTCACCAAGGTGCTACACAACGGGGCCTACCACCTCTACAACCTCGCGAAGAAGATCGACAAGCCACACTCCTGGAATGCAGATCTTCTCCGATGATTTTATACCTAACACTTGGAATGTCGAGATGTAATAAGTGCACTTTTTTTAGATCGTTTATCCAGACATGACTCCCGCAGTCCTATGATGATTTCTCTCGCATAAGTGTGTGTTCAAAACCCCCAGCGGGTGACTTAGCTGCAAAACATGCTTTCGCCTAAGGTAAAAAACTACTCCGAGTGAGAGCATCCCTCCCACTCGGGGGGCTTAGCCGCGAGCCAGTCCTCGCCTAAGTTAAAAGACTACTCCGAGTGAGAGCATCCCTCCCACTCGGGGGCTTAGCCGCGAGCCCGTTCTCGCCTAAGTTAAAAACTGCTCCGAGTGGAGCATCCCTCCCACTCGGGGGCTTAGCCGTGAGCCCGTCCTCGCCTAAGTTAAAAAACTACTCCGAGTGAGAGCATCCCTCCCACTCGGGGGCTTAGCCGCGAGCCAGTCCTCGCCTAAGTTAAAAACTACTCCGAGTGAGAGCATCCCTCCCACTCGGGGGCTTAGCCGCAAGCCAGTCCTTGCCTAAGTTAAAACACTACTCGGAGTGAGAGCATCCCTCCCACTCGGGGGCTTAGCCGTGAGCCAATCCTCGCCTAAGTTAAAAACTACTCCGAGTGAGAGCATCCCTCCCACTCGGGGGCTTAGCCGCGAGCCCATTCTCTCCTAAGTTAAAAACTACTCCGAGTGGAGCATCCCTCCCACTCGAGGGCTTAGCCGCGAGCCCGTCCTCGCCTAAGTTAAAAAATTACTCCGAGTGAGAGCATCCCTCCCACTCGGGGGCTTAGCAGCGAGCCAGTGCTCGCCTAAGTTAAAAAAACTACTCCGAGTGAGAGCATCCCTCCCACTCGGGGGCTTAGCCGCGAGCCCGTTCTCGCCTAAGTTAAAAACTACTCGGAGTGGAGCATCCTCCCACTCGGGGTCTTAGCCGTGAACCCGTCCTCGCCTAAGTTAAAAATTACTCCGACTGAGAGCATCACTCTCACTCGGGGGCTTAGCCGCGAGCCCATCCTCGCCTAAGTTAAAAAACTACTCCGAGTGAGAGCATCCCTCTCACTCGGGGCCTTAGCCGTGAGCCCATCCTCGCCTAAGTTAAAAAACTACTCCGAGTGAGAGCATCACTCTCACTCGGGGGCTTAGCTGCGAGCCCGTCCTCGCCTAAGTTAAAAAACTACTCCGAGTGAGAGCATCCCTCACACTCGGGGGCTTAGCCGTGAGCCCGTCCTCGCCTAAGTTAAAAAACTACTCTGAGTGAGAGCATCCCTCCCACTCGGGGACTTAGCCGCGAGCCCGTCCTCGCCTAAGTTAAAAAACTACTCTGAGTGAGAGCATCCCTCTCACTCGGGGACTTAGCCGCGAGCCCGATTCGCCTAAGTTAAAAATCGCTCTGAGTGGAGAGCATCCCTCCCACTCGGGGACTTAACCGCGAACCAGTTTCGCCAAAGTTAAAAAATCCGTTCACTCGAAGCATGCTGAAAGCAGAAAAGCAATATTCAGATATGTCCATCAAGTTCGGAAATGAAAGCAAGTACTCGGGCAACGAGCCCAAACGAGTTTTACGATTACAGGATCACTCGGCATTCTGAGGCAAATAAATTTGGATCATGAAGTTTTTCTCACTCGGCAGGAGGACTCACGGGCTCGACAAAGGTGTCCAGATCAATGCCATCTACAATCTGAGTGGCTGCATCAATGAAGGTCTCCATGAAATCTTCAAATTGGAGCTTCTTCGTGTTTGCCACCTGAAGAGCCTTCAGTTTGTCCTCCCTAGCCTCCTTGCAGTGGACACGAACAAGTGAGAGTGCCACATCGGCTCCACAGCGGGCAGCTGATTTCTTCCATGCTTGCACTCGACTAGGGATTTCATTGAGCCGAGTCATCAGTGACTCAAGGTCGTTCTGAAGCATATCCTCTGGCCACAGTTCCTTGTCAATCCTCGTCAGTGCAACCTTTAGTCGAGCAATGTACCCCAAGACACTGTCGAGACGAGCTTCAAGTCATAGTACATTCATAGTTGCATCATCTTTGACGAGTGACTTGGTGGGGTCCAGACCTGGTTCAATTTGTTCTATTTCTTGCTCGAAGTTCTGACAGAATTCTGCACAAAGAAGAAAGAATGGGTGAGCAATATTATTCTGACAAATTTTTTGGCAATGCACTCAAGAGTTCACTCAGGCAGGGGAGAATACCTTCAAGCATGATGTACATCTTCTTCGCAAGGCCCCCCAAGTATTCCTCCAGTTCATCCCTCTTCCGAGTGAGCTGGTCCACCTTGTCGGACAAGACGGTTTTCTCCTCCCTCAGCTGAACAGCTTCCTTCTTTGCCTCATCAACATCGGTTTTCAGTGTCGCGTTCTCCTCTTCGAGCTTACTGACTGAAGCTAGCTTCTTCTCAGCTGCTTTAGTCTTCTCCCGAGCCACCTTTTGCGCCCACGCGAGTTCATTGTCTTTCCTCTCTAGTGCCTGCTTCATAGTGTCTAAAGAAATAACATTCTTCAGTCATGCTTGGAGTTGGCGGTTTTCACTACGTACATTTGCTCGAGTGGAGTCACTCGGTTCAAAGGATAAGAAAGAAGAAATGACAAAGCACACATTCAGCAAAGTGTTACCTCCCATGGTCTTCACTTCATCCTGAGCATCCTTCAGGCTCTTCTTAGATCCAGTTGGAGTTGGATCTTCTCCTTCTCCAGGGCAACGTACTGAGTCCCAAGTTCACAAGATTTCTGAGATTGACAAAAAGACAATTCGGTCGACAAAGAGAAAGATTTCCAAAACATTTCCTCCACTTCTGAGTGGAGAAGAGCGAATCCCGATCGCTGCCACCAAAAATATTCTAAGACCCCCGCCGAATCAAACATCCGACGGCGGTCTCAGGGACTACACCCAGTGGGTGCACTCAGCGTGCCCCCACTGGATCAGATTTCCACTCGGCCTGATCCGATCGGTCCAAGTGAAGAGTTTCAAGCAAAGGCGTTCTTAGACCCCCGCCGAATCAAAAATCCGACGACGGTCTCGGGGTGTCGGTGCAACAGACCCTGGGTCCATTACACGGACTGTGCACAGGCCAGAGACAAGATTACAAGACCAAGATCAGATCAAACAAGGAGGATCAATTCCTTTGAAGGATCCAAGTGCAAGTCGAGAAGGTCAAGGTGAGCCAGAGGAACAAGGCATCGCTAAGGGAAGGACCTACCTTGTCGGGCAGGCAAGCCCGGCAGGGTTGGGTTTTGCCCCGGAAGCAAGCTCCCAGATCGTCCCGGCAGGCCTGCCGGGGCTGGCGGAGGCAAGCCACTCCACCGCTCCACCTCACAAGCGACGCAAGTCATTAATCAAAGCGGTGTCGAGCTCCAAGGTGACTAAGTGGCTGCATCTTGCCACATGGCAGCCACTTCCTACAGCGAACACCTCCGTATGACACCCGTCCTGAGACGTGTCAAACGAGCAGGCGCGAAGCTGGCAAAATAGCCCGGCAGGACCTGCCGGGCGGGCTGTGATGTGACACTGAGCGGCGCATTTAATGCGCTCTGTCAGCTTGCAGAGTTAGATATGATAGCACTGTTAGCTATCTAATCAGTACACAAAGACTGATTTGCCACTGTGGTAACCCCTTAATCTATAAAAGGAGGCACATGGCGATCGTAGAAAGGGTTGGACCCTCGCATATTGATACACTCATAGCCACTCTCGCCCCTAGAGCGACCTTGCTGGGCGAGTGTGCTACGTCCACCACCATTATCCACCATCAATCCACCAAAGCAGGAGTAGGGTTTTATGCCTCACAGCGGCCCGAACCTGGGTAAAGACTGCCGTGTGATCTCTGCCGTGCTGCGCGACGCTTCTCCGCTCTTTGTGCAACGTGCCCATCCCCCCGCCGAACCAAAAGGGGCTCATGGCCCCATACGTGGCTGTGGTTTCCCATGACATCTTTGGTGCGCCAGGTAGGGGGATCACTTGCGCGAAACCGAGAGTGTATGTTGCGTGTCATCTTCATCGACATTTTCGTCGTCGACAGCGTCATCGACTATGGCACCCAAGAGGAAGCCCGGAGCTGCAAATCACCCGTCCACCTCGAAGGCTCCGCCGCCCGTGACCGCCATCGTCGCGGGGAATGCGGGGGCTCGCGAGGGTGTGGATGCTGCGGGGGATGTGGTCGGCGCAGGCGGCGCCGTCGCCACCTCCCCCACGGCCGAAGCAGGAACGGGAGGTATCGGGGAAGGACAGCATCAGCAACATCCCAATGGCCATGCTCCATGAGGTACGGATGGAGGGATCATTCCGCCTGAACCCCTTCTCCTCGCCAACGGGCATAGCCGCAGTGATGATGCTCGTTCTGGGGCAAATCGCAACCCTCTGGCCGCCCCCGCTGCGGGCACGACCGCAGGGCACGCACCACCCCCGGGGCGGGCTGACCCAGCTACTGTGCCCAACGGAGCCGCTGGCCCTCAGGCACCTCCGCCGCGTCACCATGCCATCCAAACGGCTGGTTCGCAGCAGCAAGGGCGCGGCGCGGTCGCCACCGGCAACGTCAGGAGCCGAGCGACACTACGATCTACATCGTCATCACCTATGCCAAGCACTGCCTCCGAGGCCATGGCGTGAGCCCAACTACTGTTGAGATTTCCACCAGCGGCAGACCAAATGGATGAGTGGTGAGCCACCATCCAGAGTCTGATTGGTTTTGCCGAGGCGGAAGGATCACAGCGGGCCGGACCGCCACGGCCTTCCCAGGCAGCAACGATGGCTCGTGCGGCTGGTCATGCAGCAGGGGCCACCCTCATGGTGCAATCCCCACCATGGCAAGCCGCCCGGGAGCCGCAAAACCAAGCACCCGATGACGTCTCCATGGCCTCGTCAGACCCTCGAGCGCGTCAAGGCCGACAGCGTGCCCCGGAGGGCAGGCGAAGGGAAGGCGCGCGCGTCATCGATGAGCGGCGCCGCGACAACCCCTCCCGGTCCAATGGGTGCGATGGCCCCGACGTCGACGAACCCGCGTTCAGAGATGGCGGGTGCCTGCCTTTCGAGGTTGGGTGCCCTGCCTTCACCCGTGAGCTGCGGCAAGTCCATTGGCCGTCCACTCGCACGTTCAAACCAGAGATACCCAAGAAGTATGATGGGAGACTAAACCCGACAGAGTTCTTGAGCATCTACACCATCGCTGTTCAAGCTGCTGGGGGTAGAGATGAGAAAGTGTTCGCCAACTACTTCCCTTTGGCCCTCAAGTGAAATGTGAGGTCTTGGCTGATGCACCTGCCGGAGAACTCCATTTCGACTTGGGCTGACCTATGCCACGAGTTCATTGGTGCCTTCACGGGCGGCCATCAAGAACCAGGGCGGCCCAGCGACTTGCAGCTTCTCCAGCAGAAAGAGGGAGAAACTCTACGGAAGTACTTGCAGAGATTCAGCCGAGTCCATAGAAATATCCCAGATATCCACCCAGCTGCCGTGATAGCTGCCTTCCAATCCAACGTGCGCAACTGCAGGATACGTTCCAAGATGAACGTTCGGTTGCCCAAGACTATGAAGGAGCTCTACACTTTGGTGGACAAATGTGCTCGGGTGGAGGAGGGGAGGAAACTTCCTGGAGAGGAAGATTGCGTCGACATCGACTCAGAAGATGACGACGAGACCATCAGTAAGAAGAAGAACAAGAAACACAACAAGAAGTGCAAGGATAAGACTGTGATGACTGTTGAGGGGTCAGGCACGCCTAGTACCGGCAAGAAGGCCAAGGTTGAAGCCCCCGGCAAGGAGGCTACCGCATGCGCTGACTACCGAGAGGCGATGGCTGCCGAGAAAGCTGGGAAAAGTGATGGGCCATACTGTAAGATTCATCAGACCAAGGGCCATGATCTCCAGGAGTGTCATCAGGTTGAGCAGCTGGTCAAGAGGCAGAAGGCTGAGTATGAGAAGCGCGATAAGGAAAAAGGTCAGAATGGCGTTGCCGGGAAGGGCCTGGGTGGTGAAGCAAATCGACCCGGCAAGGCTCCTCGGAACCAAGGGAAACCCGCCAAAGGCTAAGAGAAGGAGGATTGCAGTAATGAGAGTGATGGAGGGAATGAAGAGGAAACCAGCGAGCAGGAATTCCAGAAGGCCACTGACGACCTATGCATTGACGGGGGTGCATCTTTGCACTCCTCTCACCGCCAACTTAAACAGTGGGCGCGTGAAGTCAATGTCGTGGAGCCAGCGGCAGATTCTCGGAAGCCGCTCAAGTGGTCACGCACGCCCATCATCTTTGATGAAGAGGACCACCCCGGCCGCATTACTGCGGTAGGGTGCTTGCCATTGTTGGTCTCACCAACAATTCGCAACCTCAAGGTCACAAATATGCTGGTTGACGGCGGGGTCGGGTTGAATCTGATTTCCCCAAAGGTTATCAGCAAACTCCAGATAGCAGAGGAAGAACTTAAGGCCACAGGCACATTTCAAGGAGTCAATCCCGGCAGGAGCCGTCCTAAGAGAAAGGTTACGTTGCCAGTGACATTTGGAGGAGAGTTGAACTACAGGACTAAGAAAGTTGTGTTTGATGTGGTTGACCTCCCCCTGCCGTACAACGGGATCCTTGGGCGCCCGACCCTGGCCAAATTCATGGCAGCATCCCACTATGCCTACAACACCTTGAAGAAGCCAGGGCCGATGGGCGTCATTTCCGCTCCGTCGGACAAGAAAGACGCAATTATTTGCGTGGATAAGATGTACCGGGACGCGGTCGTGGCAGAGGTCGCGGAAGCCACAGTTCCCGCCAAGGAAAAGCATAGCAGAGGCACTGGCAAGGAATACGGGAAGCGTACCTCTGTGGAATGTGCCACGCCCGTTGATGACATGCCAGAGAGTTCCAACAGCAAGAGATCCAAGGCTGCTCCACCCCAAGTGAAAAAGGTCACGACAGGGCTGGCTGGCGCTGATGGTACTTTCACTATCAGCGCCACCCTTGATGACCAATAGGAAAGCGCGCTCGTTGCCTTCCTGTGGGCGAATATTGATGTGTTTGCCTGGAAACCATCTGATATCCCCGGTGTTCCCAGGGAGGTAATTGAGCACCACCTTGCTGTCTGCCCACATGCCCGGCCCGTCAAGCAGAAGGTTCGGAAGTAGGCCTTGGAGCGGCAGCAGTTTATTGCCGAGGAAATCAAGAAACTTGAAGCAGCTGGTTTGGTCAGAGGAGTACTGCATCCAACATGGTTAGCAAACCCAGTGGTTGTGCGCAAGGCTAATGTAAAATGGAGGCTTTGCATAGATTTCACAGATCTGAATAAGGCATGCCCAAAGGACCCATTTCCCTTGCCGTGCATCGACCAGATCGTGGATTCTACTTCAGGACATGAGTTGCTCTCTTTTCTAGATGCATACTCTGGATACCATCAGATTTTTATGTCCAAGGAAGACGAAGAAAAGACCTCATTCATCACCCCATGCGGCACATACTGCTTTGTGCGCATGCCTTTCGGGTTGAAGAGTGCCGGGTCCACTTTTGCAAGAGCAGTCTAGATTGGCTTTGAACCACAATTGCACAGGAACATTGAAGCCTATATGGATGATATTGTGGTCAAGGCCAAGGAGAGATCAACCCTCATCCAGGATTTAGAAGAGACATTTGCTAATCTGCGCAAGATCAACTTGAAACTGAATCCAGAGAAGTGCGTGTTTGGCGTTCCCTCCGGCAAGCTACTTGGTTTCTTTG
This sequence comes from Thinopyrum elongatum, assembly GCA_011799875.1. NCBI lineage: Eukaryota > Viridiplantae > Streptophyta > Magnoliopsida > Poales > Poaceae > Thinopyrum > Thinopyrum elongatum. The sequence goes on from CM022303.1 coordinate 409,282,840, forward strand.
TGTCCCACCGTGGGATAGAGGCCAACCCCGATAAGATCAAGGCTATTGAGCAGATACAGGCACCCAAGACAGTTAAGGATGTGAGGTGTTTGACAGGATGCGTTGCCGCGCTTAGCAGATTCATCTCCAAGTCTGCTGAGCGTGCCTTGTCATTCTTCAAGATTTTGAAGAGGGAAGGACCCATTAAGTGGACCCTGGAAGCAGATGCAGTGCTGCAGGATTTGAAGGCATACTTGTCTTCTGTGCCTACTTTGGTCACACCCAAACCATAAGAGCCGTTGCTGCTATATCTGGCAGCAACTGATCAAGTGGTTAGTGCGGCCCTAGTAGCGCAGCAAGAAGTAGAAGAAGCAGCCACCTCAGCAAGTGTCCCGCCCGGGGAAGAGGAAGAGAGTGGCCCAGCAAGGCCAGATACGGATCAGGACAAAGAGGAGCATGGCAGTGGAAACAACCCCAAGGACACGGCAAGGAAGAAGGTGGTGCAGCGCCCAGTATACTTCGTTAGCTCACTGTTGCAGGGGGCTAGATCTAGGTATTCTGGCGTGCAAAAATTGATCTTTGGCCTTGTCATGGCCTCAAGGAAACTGCGCCACTACTTCTAAGCCCATGAGATCACGGTTGTCACCCGCTTCCCATTGCAAAGGATACTTCGAAACCCAGAGGTCGCCGGCAGGATAGTGGAGTGGGCATTGGAGTTGTCCAGCTTTGGCCTGAAGTTTGAAAGCACATTAACAATCCAGAGCAGGGTGTTGGCGGAGTTTATTGTAGAATGGACGCCAACCCCTGATGAAGAAGTACATGAAACAATTATCCCCGGCAAGGAAGCGCCCCAAGAATGGATCATGTATTTCGATGGTACCTTCTCCCTACAAGGTGCAGGGGCTGGTGTGCTTCTCGTGGCTCCCACTGGAGAGCACCTGAGGTACGTTGTCCAGATGCACTTTCCCCGGGAGGAGGCGACCAACAATACAGCAAAATATGAAGGGCTTCTTGCCGGGCTCAGGATTGCCATAGAGTCGGGAATCAAGAAGCTGTTCATTTGAGGAGATTCACAACTGGTGGTGAGACAAGTCAACAAGGATTACCAAAGCCCATTGATGGAGGCATACGTTAAGGAAGTGAGAAGATTGGAGGAGCGCTTTGACGGGTTGCAAATAGAGCATGTACCCCGTGCGGAAAACAGCATTGCTGATCACCTGTCAAAGTGTGCTGCGCAGAAGCTTCCTGTGGAACCAGGAACTTTTGTTCTCCATCTTACTCAGCCCTCTGTATCCCCGACAACAATGGCCCGAAAGAGGAGGAAATTGGACTCCGGTAAGCCTCTCCCGGTAGAGCCTTTCGGGGCTCCTGGCAGGGACCCTGCCGGAAACAACTCCCCTTCGATTGCCGGCCTGCACCCTCCTGCCAGGCCACTGGTCCCCGCGGTCGAGGGATGCGCCCCCACGAATGAGGAGGTGCTGCTAGTCCTCGTTGCCGAGCCTCTGGCTCTAACTTGGGCAAGGCACATAGTCCATTTCCTCCATATCGGAGAACTTCCCGAAGAGCAAGAAGAAGCTGAAAGAGTAGCCCGGAGGGCCAGTATGTATCAGTTTGTCGATGACACACTATACAGAAGAAGGCCCAACGGTGTGAAATTGAAGTGCATTGCCGGGAAGGAGGAAAGGAACTGCTGGTAGAGATACACAAAGGCATGTGCGGCTCCCACATTGGATCAAGGGCTTTGGTTGGGAAAGCATTCCGGCAAGGATTCTATTGGCCCATAGCCCTCCAAGATGCGATTGAGCTCGTCACCAAGTGTGAAGCCTGTCAGTTCCATTCCAAAAATATCCATCTGCCTGCCCAAGCACTCCAGACAATCCCTTTGTCATGGCCGTTTTCGGTCTGGGGGCTTGATATCCTCGACCCTTTCCCCCGAGCTACCGGGGGCTTTGAATTCTTGTTCGTTGCAATCGAGAAGTTTACAAAGTGGCCAGAAGTAGATGCCGTGAGAAAGGTGACTGCTCAGTCAGCTATCAAGTTCTTGAAAGGATTGGTGTGCCGCTTCGGGGTCCCTGCCCGGATCATCACCGACAACGACACCCAGTTCACGAGCCGCGCCTTCATGCAATATGTTCATGCCCTCGGAAGCAAGATCTCATTTGCCTCTGTCGCACATCCCAGAAGCAATGGACAAGCTGAGAGGGCAAATGCTGAAGTGCTGCGAGGACTCAAGACAAGAATGTTTGATAAGCTGCGGAAGCACGGCAGGCGGTGGATCAATAGCTGCCGGTGGTTCTTTGGTCCCTCAGAACGACACCAAACCGAGCTACCGGGCAGACTCCCTTCTTCCTAGTCTATGGGGCAGAAGCAGTTATCCCCACGGAACTCATTTATGGGTCACCTCGAGTGCTTGCCTATGCTGAAGTAGCACAGGAACAGCACATGCGTGACGACGCCGTGCTTCTCGAGGAGAACCGTCTCTGGGCTGCTACGCGTGCTGCACGCTATCAGCAAGCCCTGCGTCGCTATCATAGCCGTAGGGTTCATGCCCAGTGTTTTGAGGAAGGTGACCTTGTCCTTAGGTAAATTCAGTCCGCCAAGGGTACAAACAAGCTGTCGCCAAAGTGGGAAGGCCCTTACCGGGTAGTACGAGTCACCAGACCTGGCGCAGTCCGTCTGGAGACCGGAGATGGCATTCAATTACAAAACTCATGGAATATTAAGCATCTCCGCAAGTTCTACCCGTAAGGCGCAGCTGTCGGGCCCTGCCCGGCAGCCACCCTTTTGTACAGGCCTTGCCTCAGCTGCATGTAACCCCTTGTACAAAGCCAGGCGCAGACCCTGAGCAACAGAGAAATAAATGAAGCGCTGGGGGCCCCTGACAAGTTGCATGCATGCATAAGCATATCATAAGCATCGCATGATCCATGTAGATAGGTTGCATGATCATGTAGATAGATTGCATCTGGCATCATCTTCATTTGCATAAACTATAGGCTCCTGCCGTGGACTTAGTCCTAGGAAGAGGATGCGAAGACAAGCCAGCACTGCGGTCTCTGGCAAGCCAAATAGATAAGTTCCATCTCTTATCCATACATGTTCCGTGAGTAGGACTTGTGCATATGAAAACCTCGCCGCCCCGGAAACAAAGGTGCTCCCATCTACTGACACGAACACTGCTTCGGTCTGGATGGTCGTAGTGGCCTTTGGCTGAAAGGGGTTGGCGGGGGGCTGGTCTCTCCCAATGGGTTCTGCGCCCGGCAGGCTCAGCCTCACGGCAGCAGTCCTATGGGGTGCCGGCAAGGTAGCATACCGGGATCTACTTGTTTACATGAAAGTATAGAGGCATTTCACCTCTGCATGGATATCGTACATGCACAAGTGCCCGGCAAAGCTTATCTTTTTCATTAATATGCTGATCAACAAGTACAAATCTCACGGAACATAAACATGGATACTAGAGATTACATTATTTGAACTAAAATTGGCAAGTGCCTGCAGATTTAAGATTAAAAAAAAAGATAAGTGCCCCGTAAACTCCTCTCCCTGTCCCTTTTATCCCAGGTAGTGCGGTGGGAAGAGGAGAGCTCAGGAGGACTGCTCGAGCAGGAGCCCACCCCAGTCCCGTCATGGCCTGCCGGGTGCAGCCTGACAAGATCGGGAGTGGCGAGGCTGCGAAGGAGGGGGATGGAAGGAGCAGCTCGGCGGTGCCCTGGTCACCACCTCCAGGACTAGTCAAAAGCCCCAGTGCAAGCGTCGACAGGAAAGGCCGTTGAAGCTCAGCTGGAAGACCGTTGGAGGAGGCGAAGGCACCAAGAGAGCGACCCCCTCCCCGGCAATTGGGAGCCTGGTGATGACGGTGCCGGGGAGGGGAGGGGAAGAACAGGAAGACGAGGCGGCAGGACGTCAGTACGAGACGAACGCGTCGGTGCCATCGTACTTCGACCTGATGGTCTGCCTCCCGCCTTCTCCGTCTTCCCTAACTTCATCTTCATCAACATCGCTCCAGGAAGACGCCGGGCCCCCAGCCCGGCACCTCCCCCTAAGAGACGGCGGGAGACTGTGACGACCAGGACACTTGATGCGCGCCGCTCCCCACCTCAGCGGGCAGGAAGATGCCACCGTCCTTAGCAAGAATGCAAGATCCGCCGGAAAGAGCAGTGTTGGGATTACCAAGGACCCCATACACTGCATCCTAGGCAAGCATCAAGAGCCCCGGACACCTCTCCAACAGGGGAGCGACCCCCGGCGATGCGCGGCACCAGACCAGACTCACTCCCCAAGCATCAGCACGAGCATTTGACATCGTTAGCAACTCCAAGCTAGGACCCGGGGCCTGACCCCGGGCTCTTCCTTTCAGCATACCCAGAAGAAGCAGAAGGCAGAGAAGGAAAAGGATGTGGATGAATGCCTCCGCTCCTGCCCCGCTCCTCCTTTTATAGGTGAGCTGGGGCTGGGGGCTGATTCCCCGACGAGTACCCGCCGTCCTCCTCCACCAATCCAAGAAGATCGGGCCCCTGCCTTGATGCTCTCCCGCACCACGCGCCTCCATTACCTACACCACTCAATGCATGCGGCATACGTGGCTAAGGATAAGAGCGTGGTGGGAAGAGAATTGGCAGTTATCTACCCGTGCGTTAAAGTCATTCACGGGCCATTACAAGAATGGCCCCACCACAATTGGCGTTGCACGACGCGCGGGAAAACCGGAAACTGACCCGAGCTCAGGTTAATGAAGAAGCAAAGAAGATCTCAAAGGGCGGAGCCACCCTTACATTTGTGCCTGTGCACTGGTTAGGGCCTACCCCGACGACGCCCAGCGGCGCGTTTGTGCTAGGCCCGGGGGCTCCTGTCGGTGCAACAGACCCTGGGTCCATTACACGAACTGTGCACAGGCCAGAGACAAGATTGCAAGACCAAGATCAGATCAAACAAGGAGGATCAATTCCTTTGAAGGATCCAAGTGCAAGTCGAGAAGGCCAAGGTGAGCCAGAGGAACAAGGCATTGCTAAGGGAAGGACCTACCTTGCCGGGCAGGCGAGCCCGGCAGGGTTGGGTTTTGCCCCGGAAGCAAGCTCCCAGATCGTCCCGGCAGGCCTGCAGGGGGTGGCGGAGGCAAGCCAGTCCACTGCTCCACCTCACAAGCGACGCAAGTCATTAATCAAAGCGGTGTCGAGCTCCAAGGTGACTAAGTGGCTGCATCTTGCCACATGGCAGCCACTTCCTACAGCGAACACCTCCATATGACACCCGTCCTGAGACGTGTCAAACGAGCAGGCGTGAAGCTGGCAAAACAGCCCAACAGGACCTGCCGGGCGGGCTGTGATGTGACACTGAGCGGCGCATTTAATGCGCTCTGTCAGCTTGCAGAGTTAGATATGATAGCACTGTTAGCTATCTAATCAGTACGCAAAGATTGATTTGCCACTGTGGTAACCCCTTAATCTATAAAAGGAGGCCCATGGCAGTCATAGAAAGGGTTGGACCCTAGCATATTGATACGCTCATAGCCACTCTCGCCCCTAGAGCGACCTTGCCGGGCGAGTGTGCTACATCCACCACCATTATCCACCATCAATCTACCAAAGCAGGAGTAGGGTTTTACGCCTCACGGTGGCCCGAACCTGGGTAAAGACTGCCCCTGTGATCTCTGCCATGCTGCGCGACGCTTCTCCGCTCTTTGTGCAACGTGCCCATCCCCCCGCCGAACCAAAAGGGGCTCATGGCCCCATAGGTGGCCGTGGTTTCCCACGACACGGGGACTACACCCAGTGGGTGCACTCTGCGTGCCTCCACTGGATCAACTTCCCACTCGGTACGGCCTGACCGGTCCGAGTGGAAGGCCAAAAAAAACAGCAAGCACATTCTCAGACCCCCGCCGAATAAAACATTCAACGGCGGTCTCGGGGACTAGACCCAGTGGGTGCACTCAGCGTGCCCCCAATGGATCAAATTTCCACTCGGCCCCAGCCTGACTGGTCCCAATGAAGAACATCAGAATGCAAAGTTGCAACCAAATAAGAACTAGCTCAAGAACACCCAGTGGGTGTACAGAGTCAAGACAGACAGAACAAAATCCAGTCGGAAATCAACTTACTATCGCACTTACTCGGACATTTTCCTGAAGGGCCGTGCTGGCGTCATAAGCTAGTTTGCTGCTTTCATACACCTCCTTCAAATGCTGCATCATCAAACCGGCCTGGATCATAGCCTCCTTGCTAGCCCCGGTCTGGTCCTCTAGGATGTGATGCAGAGTGAATACAGTCGACGGAGGAGCTGACGAGGTAGTTGAAAGGATCGGCGTTTGAGTTTGGCCAGCAGGCCTGGAAGTTGGAGGAATCGATACCAATGACAGAGAAGTCGATGGCAGAGCGGTAGAGACAGCGCCAGTCTGAGATGAACCACCAGGCTCCTGAAGCATCGGCGCAGGCGGTGCCCGAGACGTTCCACTCGGAGCCGCCCTCCGAGCGGGTCTGCGAGGAGTGCCTAAAGTCGTACCCTCACCACCCGCACCTTTCGGAGGTTCATCTTCATCATCGTCAGGAAGTTGTATGATATCCATGGGTACTGCAGTCATTCAGTAACAACAGTTTGTTCAGTCAACAAGCCAACCAATGGAACAGAATAGAGTGCAAACATGTCATACCTCGCCAAGAGGTGGCTGCGCCAGCGGTGTCTTCTTCCACACGCTCTTGGTAAATTTGCATGTCCGACGTTATCGAAGTTGCAGCCCTGGCACAAGTCTCACTTGGTCAGCAATAGTGCGCAGGTTTTCAGCAGTAAGATAGAAATAGAAAGGAGAAGGAACACTCACGTTGAGGCAATGGGCACAACAACTTTTATCCTAGGCAGAGCTTTCCGAGGCTTAGGTGGAGCAATCTTGACTTGCTTGGCGGTTTTCTCAGTCGGGTCAGGAGTTGGCATCCGAGTGCGCTTCAGGGTCCTGGCACTCGATACTCCAGCCTTGCCCTGGCTAGCCACGGGATCTTGAGTCTGCTTGGAAGGACGTTCAGTGCGCGGTGGTGACTCGACCTCCTCGCTGTCTTCAGAGTCGTCGCTGTCACCTTCACTGTCGTCAGCATATTCGATGTCGGCGCTACTGCCCTCACTCTCCTCTCCTCCAGTGAGCTGCTCTCCATTTGGCACGGGCGAGTACATCTTCGTGAAGGCCTGCAAAACACAAACACCCAAGTCAGTTGGTTTTCAATAATATTACACAGTGAGGCAAAGGAAATAAACACTCGACAAAAGTGAGCTTCACCTCCCCCGAGGGTGCTCGGAGTTGAAGGGCAGAATTCGCTTGGCCCCGCATGGGTTGTCACGGGCCCCAGTGATGCTCCTGAGCCACTGCGCCACCATCTCTTCATTGTCTTCCTTCGGGTGGGTCCGAGTGGAGTCATCCGCACCTGAATATAACCACATGGGATGGTCGCGAGCTTGAAGGGGCTGGATGCATCGACTAAGAAATGCCTCCAACAGGTCCAAGCCCGTCACTCCACCCTAGATCAACTCGACCACAGATTCCACCAGAATCGCCACCTCAGCTTTCTCATCCTCGTCAATAGTCAGCGAGCGAGGGGAATGGGCTCTGACCAACATGAAGGGAGGAAGACCAGTCGATGAGCCAGGAGTGGGAACATCATTGCAGTAGAACCAAGTCGACTGCCAACCATGAACTGACTCGGGAAAAGTCATGGCTGGAAAAGCACTCCTACCTCTCATTTGGATTCCCAAGCCCCCACACAACTGAATCACATGGGTCCTCGAATCACTCGGATTCACCTTTTTAACTGACTGAGAACGGCATGTGAAGATGTGTTTGAACAAGCCCCAATGAGGATGACACCCCAAGAAATTTTCACACATGGACACATAGGCTGCTAAGTACGAGATGGTGTTTAGAGGAAAATGGTGGATTTGGGCACCGAAGAAGTTCAGAAAACCGCGGAAAAATGGATGAGGGGGCAGAGAAAAACCTCTCTCCACGTGAGTGAGGAGGAGAACTCGCTCGTCAGGTTGAGGCTGAGGCTCGGTCTCCCTCCCCGGCACTCTCCATGAGCCAGGCACCACGAGGCCATCGGTCTGGAGATCCTCAAGATCCGTCTGTGTGACCGTCGAGCGGATCCAATCGCCCTGGATCCAGCCTGGCGGCAGAGCGGCCCGGGAGCCCGTCGCCTTCTTCCCTCCGCCTCCCTTCTTGGCGCGCTCAGTGCCTTCGGCTTGTCCTTCACCATCTCCGCGGTGGTCGACGGGGCGAGCGCGGCGGCGCTGCGTTGAAGGAGATGAGGCAGAGAGGCGGAGAAGAAAGGGAAAAAATGGTGGACATTGTTGCACGAACCAGCTGCATCGACTTTTATACCCGCATGACCGAGTGGCTGACCTATGGGCCCGTGCGATCCCAGCGCATCCCGCAACTGACGCCAGCCCGATACGTGGTGAAAAAGGTGGAGCAAAGATCAAGGAGTCCCTCCCCACTTGGCCCGCTTACCGCGCTGCGTCCGGCCCGTGCGCTTCTCCAAATTTTGAATCCCGCAAAATCCGGGCCAGCAAATCAGTTGACCGCGTCGAGGATATCCAAATCCAATCTGCCTGATGCTATGCTACTTATTTCACTCGGATATTCAAAAAGCCAGAATCGATCGAGGCAACTGACGGAGGCTTTAAAGACTTGCATACTGTTGAACCTCCAAGAAGGTGTCCCAGAGACATTGAGTCGGGTCGAAGTCAATTTCAATCCTTCTATACTCGGTCCTCGATCCATTCGGGGGCTAATGACGATGACATGTACCTAGGGTAGGGTCGTGGGCCTGACCTATACGCCCTACCCAAGGACACTACACAAGAGGCCAAGGCCTACAAAGATAGAAAGAAGATACCGACTGGAATCCCCATGGAGTGCGATCCACTCGGCAGAAGATCCACTCGGATATCCCAAATTCCGCTCGACCGTCGTCATTCACTCAGAAAGACAAGAATCCACTCGAAGGACAGAAGACTTAGAGCCACCCTTGGATGGCAACGGTCAGACATTCACTCCGTCACCTTAAAGATCATTAAACGCGGGCGTTACCAGTAACGTACATGACTTTATTCCCTCATTGAACCCCTGTGTAACTGAGAGCTGCGAGGGGTCGGCGTACTCTATATAAGCTACCCCTCCCCTCTTGCACAAGGGTTCGCACCCCCTGTAACTCAACACTCCAATCAACAAGCCTCCGCGGCACCAAGACGTAGGGCTGTTACCTCCTCCGAGAGGGTTCTGAACTCGTAAAACCGAGTGTACAACCTCGCCGTAGCTAGACTCTGCCCTCTACTATGTACCCCCCACCTCTACTGTCAGATCCGTTCCCACGACACGTCCATCACTTTGACCAACAACGAGCGAGAGAGGTTATACGACCAAGTTGGATTCTGCTTGGTCCGTGTTACAATACGTCTTGGTGAGATGCCCTCCTGATAACCCACAAGTATAGGGGATCGCAACAGTTTTCGAGGGCAGAGTATTCAACCCAAATTTATAGATTTGACACAAGGGGAGCCAAAGAGTATTTGTAAGTATTAGCAGTTGAGTTGTTAATTCAACCACACCTGGAGATTAAATATCTATAGCAAAGTGATCAGTAGCACAGTAATATGATAGTTTGATAGCAGTGGGAACATTAATAGTAACGGTAACAATGATAGCATTGATTTGGTAGCAGTTGTAATAGTAGTAATAGCAATAGTGACTTAGCAAGAACAATATGTGAAAAACTCGTAGGCATTGGATCGGTGAATTTTTTGGATAATATTCATCATATAACAGTCATAACCTAGGGCGACACAGAATTAGCTCCAGTTCATAAATATAATGTAGGCATGTATTCCGTAAATAGTCATACGTGCTTATGGAAAAGAACTTGCATGACATCTTTTGTCCTACCCTCCCATGGCAGCGGGGTCCATAAGGAAACTAAGGGATATTAAGGCCTCCTTTTAATAGAGAACCGGAACAAAGCATTAACACATAGTGAATACATGAACTCCTCAAACTACGGTCATCACCAGAAAGTATCCCAATTACTGTCACCCTGGGGTTTACAGATCATAACACGTAATAGTAATAGGTGCATATGACTTGCAAGATCGGATCTAGAACATAGATATAATGGTGAAAACATAAATGGTTCAGATCTGAAATCATGGCACTCGGGCCCTAGTGACAAGCATTAAGCATAGCAAAGTCATAGCAACATCAATCTCAGAACATAGTGGATACTAGGGATCAGGCCCTAACAAAACTAACTCGACTACATGATGAATCTCATCCAACTCCTCACCGACCAGCGGGCCTACGAAGGAATTACTCACTCCCGATGGGGAGCATCATGAAATTGGTGATGGAGGATGGTTGGTGATGATGAAGACCGAAGATTCCCCTCTTCGGAGCCCCGAACGGGCTCCAGATCTGGCCTCTCGATGAAGAACAGGAGGTGGCAGCGGCTCCATATCAAAAACGTGATGAACTTCCTCTCCTGTTTTTTTCTCAAAAAATAGGATTTTATAACGTCGAAATTAGGGTCAGGGGGGCCTTGAGGGCCCCACCACCCACCAGGGCGCGCCAGAGGGGGGTGGCGTGCCCTGGTGTCTTGTGGGCAGCCAGCCCCCCCTCCAGTGGGTCTAGGTTCCAATATTCCTCATTTATTCCAAAATAATTCTCCAAAATTTTTCGTCCAAATTAGAGAACTTTTATTTCTACACAAAAACAACACCATGGTGGTTCTGCTGAAAACAGCGTCAGTCCGAGTTAATTTCATTCAAATCATGCAAATTAGAGTCCAAAACAAGAGCAAAAGCATTAGGAAAAGTAGATACGATGGAGACGTATCAACTCCACCAAGCTTAACCCATTGCTTGTCCTCAAGCAATTCAGTTGACAAACTGAAAGTGATAAAGAAAAACTTTTACAAACTCTTTTGTTCTTGTTTACATATATATGCTTAAATAGCACCCAGGTTTTCAACAAAGATCATGACTAACCATGCCAACAATAACTCTTAGAAATTATATTAACTCATATCAATGACATAATCAACTAGCGAGCAATAATAAGATATATCAAATGCCAACACTTTGTCAAAACAATCATGATATAATATGACAATAGTGGTATCTCGCTAGCCCTTTCTGAGACCGCAAAACATAAATGCAGAGCACCTCCAAAGTTCAAGTAGCAACTAAACATTGTAATTCATGGTAGAAGAGATCCAGTCATGATGCATTCAACATTAACTAAACACAATGCATGACGATGACAATAGTGCTCTCAGGTCTGGCGCTTGTTTGAGAAGGTGATGACTCAACATAAAAGTAAATAGATAGACCCTTCGCAGAGGGAAGAAAGGAATTGCAGAGGTGCCAGAGTGTAACACCCTGGATTTTGCCCTTTTCTTTTTCATTTGATTTTCTTGGATTTCTTGATTTGATTTGATTTTCTGTGGCTATATGGTTCTGAGACTTGGGAAGATCATGTCTTCCTAGGTTTCATAGTGGCTTGTCATCCTCATCATCATCCCTAGATCATGTCATTTTCATCCTTGACCTAATCCAATATTCTTTTTCTACGGAATATTCCTTTTCTGTTAAAGGAATAATCCTTTAGACCCTAGGTTGTGAAGCAACCTATATTTCTGTCACTCCCAAAATTCCCAAATAATTCTCATAAATTGTTTGGGTCATATCTTCCACAAATATGTCAAAATCCTTCCTTGGCATCATGATAATTCACAAATATTCTTTTCCTATTCTGCCCTACATGGCACTTTGCAAAGCAAGTGCTATTTATCTTTGCTTGATTGACTCCAAACTTTTTAGACATCTTTTCCTATCCATATCATTGCCCCATGACAAAATTCAACTCAATTTGCCTAGTAAATATTCCTGAGCAATTTTTCAAATTTCCTGTCTGAGGGAAGTCATTGTGAAGGGAGTACTAGCTAGGCATATCCAAATGAGTTGAAATTTTGCAAGGTCCTTCATATGATCAAATCATCACTCCCCACCAAATTAGAGCTCATGTAACTCATCTATGTGAGCCCAAATCCAAATCTTAGTTTCTGGTCAGATTTTCAGTTTGTGAAGCAACCATATTTTATCTTGCTTCATTTAAGCTGAAAATTTACCAGGACATTCTCCTATACATATCAACTCTCTCCACCAAGTTTTGGCTCAATTCATTAATCCAATTGCCCTGTGCTATTTTTCCAAGTTTCTGTCCAGAGGGATGCTTTATGAAGCAAGTGCTATTTTGGCAAGTCCAAATGGCATGAAACTTTTTGGGCATCTTCATATCTTCAAATCATTGGGCCATGACCATTTTCAGCTCATTTCAAGCACTTAAGTGAGTACTGCTTCATAACTCCCAAATCTGACCAGTAGGGCCCTCTCTACAGCAAGTGCACTCTAGAGAGCTCCATTTCGTCTGATACTTGGCCACCATAGTTACCTTAGCTTGTGATCCAGTAGGCCAAAGCTCAGAGTCATTGCACTGTTCTAGCTCTCACAATTCACATCAAACACCTTACTGCCAAAATGTTTTGGCTCCTCCTCCAAATCTCTTCTTTGCCCCCAGGATCTTTTCTTCCTTCATTGCACCTAAGGGCACCAAGGAATATCTACTAGACATGGTCGTTCCAGCCAAAACGAGCCATTTGCACCAGTGCCCGTGGTGATCATGCTTGCGTTATGGCTAATTACGTACTCTGGCTTGTTCCGGCCACTGTTCCCGTCGTCTCCCTCGTCATCTCGACCCCAAACCTTGTCCAGGAGCTAGCCCGTGCTCGACTGCATCGCCCTGCGTCGCTGCACCGACCTGCATCGCTGTGGTGTGGTCGCCGTCGCCGTGCCCATGCCCGTGCCGTGTCCAGCCACTGTCCTCCATTAGAGCACAACCCGAGCTCGCCCGTGAGGTCTAGAACCCTTCTCCTCGGCTATATATAGCACCCCCGGGTCCTTCCGCACCTCACTCACTCCTCCCCCGCCTCTTTTGCTCGCCGAAAGTGCCCAATCTCGCCGGAGTTTGCCTCTGTCCTCCATGGCCGCCTCGGCCTCGGCTTGGTTCCGGCCACCACAGGCCTCCTCTCCTGCTCCTCCTACCACGTCCACCGACTCCCCCTCATCCCGTTGAGCCGCCCCACCCACTTGCCCCTCGCCGGAGATAGCCGCAACACCGAGACCACCACCACCACCGCCGCCCCTGTGCTCCCCATGGCGCCACCCCTCCCCTCCTCCCCGCGCCTCCCCGGCGGCCATGCTTCCTCTGGATGGAACCCCCTTGCCGCCCTGGTCCCGTCGGTGGTCGCCGCTCGGCTAGAGACGGCCGGAGCCGGCCGGCCCCTTGCCGCCTCCCTCCCCTGCTCCCTTTCTGTTTCACGTGAGAATAGGAGCGGGAGGAGGAGGAAGACGACATGCGCCCGACCCCTCCCCCTGCCCCTGGGCCCCACGCGCCAGTGGCCCAGGCGCCTCATCCCACGTGGCAAGTGGAAACGGTTTCTGGTGAGTGCGTTTTCCTTTGATGAAAACGTATTCCTTTCCTTCTTTGACTAGAATGTGTTTTCTCTTTTGGAAAATGTATTTTCCTCTACTGCGGCTCTAACAGCGCTTTCCCTTACAGAAAACATATTCGGCCCGAAGGCGCTTTCAGTTTTTCCTCTCAGGGACCCGTTGGTGATGAAAATATTCACAGATAGGTCCCTGATCTTCATCACCTCATAACCCCGCAACCGTAACTCCGATCGAGGTGAAACCAACACTCACTTCTTCGTCTCGTCGAGATCTTTCTGTTGGTAACATTTTCACTAGGTGGTCCCATAGTGAAAATGACCATTTTGCCCTTGCCCTATTCAGCCCCCTTCGAGAGAGAACCGTCCGACGTTTCGTTCCGCGGTTTCACCACACTTCTTCCCGGAGTCTCTGTCACCCCCAGGCAAGCCACAACAGCCACTTGCATGATAGCCATGCAGTAGCCATGGTTACTTGAATATTTAATAAAAGTTTGCCCGTTATCTGTCTGCTTGTTTGCTACTGCTGTCGTTGTTTCGGTTATGCTCGTGGTTTCATGTTCACCTTCATGCTATGTTTCGATGCATCTTGTTATCTTGTACTACTTGCTAGTATTGTTTTCATGTCATGCTAGGTAGTAGTAGTACATGCTGGTAGTAGTGATGTTCAGTCCGATGCATGTTTACCGTCTGTTATCAAGTACCATGGTTATGCATGTTCCTTTGCATCTAGTTGGTTACATGCTTACTTGGTAGTGTTCTTGCTATGTTCTTGCATGGTATTTATTCATGATACTAGTAGTCATGCTATGCTCCTGTGTAGTGTTATGATTATGCTCGTCAGTATGTCATGCTCATTTAGATATATGATTCATTGTGGTTATGCTCAATGATTATGTTGCACCTCCATGCTTATGTTGATGTCATGCTTTGTAGTTGCATCATGTTATTTTTATATGGCTCAGCTTCTTGCATTCAAGTTTAACCGGATAATAATGAACTTGAACAACTGTTGGCTGAGTCATGGTGCCACTGAATCGAGCTGACCAGTGCAACCACATTTGCCTTTTATGGGAAGGACCTAACTGGGTCTATTGTCATGCCTCTCACCGGTGCCTCCAACGAGGGAAGGTTATGGGCGCGCGTTACCCTGATCAGGTAGGCGGACATAAGCCTTGTGTGCCTGTTGTTGTTGTTGTTGTTGTTATGGTACCTTGTCCCCATTTGGGACCGTTTATGTTTTGCCACGACGGTGGTCGTTGGGTGTCTTTGGTAGACACGGGGCCACCCAGGACTTAGCCCAAAGGGGAGTTTGTCGGAGTGGCCGGGAGAGTGTCATGGGCAGTAGATCGGTTTTGTCGGAATGCCATTGGTCCACCCGAATGGGAGTGCAAGGCCATGGGTTCTGTGGTGTGGGTACAGTGTGCTAACCTCTGCAGAGTGTGTGTTTTAATCTATCGATAGCCGCGCCCGCGGATATGGGCCCAGTTCGTAGTCGGTCACACTATGATCCAACAATAATAATAACTTGCTTAATAATAACCCCGGTTCGATGATGAGAAATAGATTGGTTGTGATCGAGAGAGGATCACGAAGGTATCATGGATACCGAAGTTGGTTGATCTTTATGTGATCGCGAGATGATCACAGTGGTATCGTGGATACCGAAGTGGGTAAGTTGATGCATGAGATGGTTATGAGGTAACCACCGAATAAGAGTAAGTTGGTGCATGATCATGTTAACTTGTTGCATGTAGTATCATCATGTTCATATGCTCATGCTGTGCTAAGGTTGTTCTAGCTGTATCATGTTCAGATGTGCATGCCCCGTGTTCTGTTAGCATCATGTTCATGATTTCTTTAACCTGTAATTGCCATGCTGTTGTCTGTCTTGATTGCTTTTGGTTAATTGTGAGCTTGCATGTACATTCAATGTACTGACCTGGCGTGTCATGCCAGTTTGCAGGTCGTGCCTGGATTGCTTGCTTGTTTGGTGTGGTTCCTGTGTTTGCGAGCTAGGATAAATGTTCCAGCCAGAGTCCCTGCGGATTGGAGTCCATCATCGTCGTTCATTGTTCCGCTGCCAGTAGAGGTTTCGCTGCCTCGAGTTGTTATGCTGCTTGCATAGAGCAACTGTGGTTGGCGTAGTGTCACCGTGCCGGTGTTATTCATTGTAATATCGGAGACCTTGTAATCGTATTCGTGTTGTAATAGAGAGCTGGTTTGTTCTATGCTAAGCAGTGCCGTATTCCAGAAGACTTCACTTCGATCTCTGGGCTGGAATACGGGGTGTTCCGGTTTCTCTGAGCCGGGGTGCCACACAGAGCTCAAAGCTTAAAACAGAGATAAATATAATTTTGGGAGGTGCACCCTTCCTGTCAATGTTATGACCAAAAGTTTTCAATATCTTCCATCCTAAACAATATAGCGGCGGTTCCCAAGCGATAAAAGTAAAGTTTACTCCCCCTCCACCAACAAACACAAGCCATGGCTAACCGAATCCACGGGTGCCTTCCATACCAACAACAGTCCTGGGGGAGTTTTGTTTAATTATTTGCAATTTTTGATTTCGGGACTGGGCATCCCTATTACTGGCCCCTCTCGTGCAAGGACAAGTGAATAAACACTCATCATGAAAATAACCCGCTTAGCATGGAAGATACTGACCACCCCCTGTCGCTCCATAAGCATTCCAGGCACACAAAACAGATGTTCATTTGAAATTTTAGAGGTGGCACATGCAAATTTACTTGGAACGGCAGGGTAATACCGCATATAGGTAGATATAGTGGACTCATCTGGAATAACTTTGGTTTAAGGATTTTGATGCACAAGCAGTATTACCGCTAGTACAGGCGAAGGCTAGCAAATAGATTGAGAAGCGGCCAGCTAGAGAGTGAAAACGGTCATGAACATGCATTATGAATAATCGACATTGAATACTAGCATGAGTAGGATATAAACACCCTGAACATAAATATCATGGAGGCTATGTTGGTTTTGATTCAACTACATGCATGAACATGTGCCAAGTCAAGCCACTTGAAACATTCAGAGGAGGATACCATATCATCATACTACATCACAATCATTTTAATGCATGTTGACACCCAAGATAAATCATTATCCACTCCTAGCTACTTAAGCATGGCATGAGCAACTATAATCTCTAATTGTCATTGCAAACATGTTTGATCATAATATGCTGAATCATGGATACTGAGTTAAACATATTTACAAAAACAAGAACAAGTTGAGTTCATACCCGCTTTTCCCTGCCACAGTCACTTCATGGAATATTGTCATTATTGCCTTTAACTTGCATGACCGAATGATATGAAAGTAATAATAGTGCAAGAGTGTTGTGGACTAAGCTAGAATCTGCAACATTTTTATTCAAAGGGAAAGACAAAATAATATGGGATCTTTGTTAGATCAACAATAATCCATATGAGAGCCACTCAACATTTTCATCGTGGTCTTTCCCTTGGTACGACTCAACAAAAGAAAAGGAAAAGAATTTCAGAGAAACACACTGAAATATTTTTGGGGTTTTTAGTTTTTCTTAAAGAAAGCAAATTAAAGAAAGAAAAATAAGAACAAGAAAAACTATTTACACCGGAAAGCTCCCAACAAGCAAAAGAAGAAATGAGAAATCTTTTGGGGTTTTATTTTAATACTATAACTAAATTAAACTAGAAAGAAAAACCAAAAAGAAGCAAGTAATATTTTTGGATTTTCTCAAAGTTTTTCAAACCCACAAGAAGAAAGCGAGAAAATAAATCTAGCATGGATAATACAATGAAAAAGTGTGGACACCGACAACTGGAATGAAATGTGTGAACATGAATGTAATGTCGGTGGAAATGCGTACTCCCCCAATCTTAGGCTTTTGGCCTAGCTTGGTAATCACCACTCGTGGCCTGGATAATAGTCAGAGTGATAGCTCATGGAGGCCCTTGGTGCGGCCTCCTTAGCCCGTCGGGCAGCCTCGACCACCGCATTGTACTCGCGGGCCTCGCTCTCGAGAACGTAATATCTTCTTTTACTGCGATAATCAAAGAGAGCAAGCGCATGCAAAATAACATGCACAATAGGGTCTTTATTGAACATCAAATTGTAAGTGTAGTTATTGGCCGTGGCCTTAATGAACTTATGGCGCTTCATTGCCTCAAAGTCTAAGTACTGAGTAGGTATAATGGGATCATTAGGCAAAGCTGACACACCCAGCTCCTTAGCTAAACGGGAGGCATAAATCCCACCATAGAAGTGACCACTCTCAACGTTGTGTTGCAACCTTCGTGCAACGATTGCTGCAAGATTGTAATGTTTAATTCCTATCAGAGAATTGTGTATGAGGCTCAAGTCAGGGGCACATAGTGTGCTGCTATCCTGTTTGCCCACGATGTATTTGCCATTAAAGAGTGTAAAGTAATGAATTGATGGGAAATGTATACTTTTTATTCTACCTTGTGTCACTCCTCTATTCTCACCATAACAGAGACTAGTCAAAAATGACTCATACTCAGATTTTGGTGGTTCGTCAAGCGAACCCCAATATGGAATTTTACACACAACACAGAACGCTTCTAGAGGCATGGAGAAAGCATTATTATAAAGGCTAAATGAAACTCTAGACTCACGAGGATAAAATTTAAATTTCTTAGTGAACGTCTCTGTGAGGCTGAGATGTTGGATGCACTTATCTTCGATAAAAGGAGCAAGCTCAGTGTTGTGAACATACTCCTCAAATTCTTCCTTGATACCTGCACCAACCATGAACTTGTTACACGACCATAGGCACAATTTGGTATCGGCGTCCCGCGTCGAGCTTGCTCTTGGCTCAACATAGGACCATCGTATCAAGCTCCTACTCGAGGATGCCTCCGAGAACCTCCTCCTTGAAGAATTCCTAAAGAGGTGCATTTTATTCGGGAACAATTTTCAGAAATTTTTGGGTCACAAATTTTTTTGTCAACAAAACTTCACAAGATTGATAGCAACTACTCGTGTGGGTGCCTAGAGGCTATACTAAGCATTCAACCTACTTAGAACTCTAAGAATTCAACATGCAAGTTCATCTACAGTAGCACCAAGAGTATCTAAATACTCAAAATATAAACCACTAGAACAAAAACTAATTGGAGCAATGGAGGAGTCACATACCAAGTAGCAATCCCCCAAAATAGTTTCAAAAACGAAGCTTCGAGCAAAGAGATTTGAGAACAAGAACACAAGAGAGAGAGAGAGAGCAAGAGTGATTTCTTTTTCTGGAGGTAGGAGATGACATGGGCTAAAGAGATAAGTGAGGGGACCCACGTGCGGCCCACCACCCATCAGGGCGCGCCTGGTGTGGCTGGCGCGCCCTAGTGTCTTGTGGGCACCAGGGGCACCCTCTCGTGTGGTTATTTGTTCCAGAAATTCTTAAATAATCAGAAAAAAATCGTGTTAAAATTTCAGGTCATTCTGATCACTTTTATTTTTGACCACTTTTTTATGGCACGGAAAATTCAGAAAACAGAATAAACATGGCATTTTATTTTATTTAACTAAGAAAAACAGAAAACAAAAGGTAGGGACAGAAGGTTGTGCTTACTAAATTCATCGACCACATGCCTCTCGAAAACAATCCATTAATAAGGTTGATCAAGTCTTATTAACAATCACTTTCGATTAACATGAACCCGAAGAACTTTCGTAAAACACTAAGCTACCTCAACGGGGATATGCATATCCCCAACAATAAGTATGTCATATTTCTTTTTGATAGTAGGTAGAGGGATTTGAAAACTTCCAATAGTGATTGTCGAAGATTTTTCAATAACATTAATACCATTCACTTGGAATTGTTTCTTCGAAAAGTGCACCGTATGCTCATTACCGTTGATATGAAAAATGACTTTGGTTTTATTGCAATCAATAACAACCCCTGCAATATTCAAAAAGGGTCTACCAAGGATAATTGACATGTTGTCGTCCTCGGGCATCTCAAGTATAACAAAGTCTGGTAAGATAGTAACATTTGCAACAACAACGGGAACATCCTCACAAATATTGATGGGTATGGCAGTTGATTTGTTAGCCATTTGTAGTGATATCTCAATAGGTGTGAGTGTATTCAAATCAAGTCTTTTATATAAGGAGAAAGGCATAACACTAACACCAGCTCCTAAATCACATAAAGCAGTTTTGACATAATTTCTTTTAATAGAGTAAGGTATAGTTGGTATTCCTGGATCTCCAAGTTTTTTAGGTACTCCATTTTTAAAAGAGTAATTAGCAAGCATGGTGGAGATTTCAGCTTCAGGTATCTTTCTTTTATTAGTGACAATTTCTTTCATGTATTTTGCATAAGGGGTCATCTTTAAAATATTAGTCAAACGAGTGCGCAAAAAGAATGGCCTAAGCATTTCAGCAAAGCGTTCAAATTCTTCATCATCTTTTTTCTTAGATGATTTAGGTGGAAAGGGCATGGGTTTCTGAACCCATGGTTCTCTTTCTTTTCCATGTTTTCTAGCAACAAAGTCTCTCTTATCATAGCATTTATTTTTAGGTTGTGGGTTATCAAGATCAACAGCTGGTTCTATCTCAACATCATTATCTAGTTCTTTATCATTGTCTGGTTGAGCATCTACATGAACATCATCATTATCATTTTCATTATCACTAGATGAATGTTCATTACCAGATTGAGTTTCAGCATCTGAGATAGAGACATCATTATTATCTTCAGAAGGTTTTTCTATTTCAGGTTCACTAGAGGTATGCAAAGTCCTATCATTTTTCTTTTTCTTTTTCTTTTTAGAAGGACTAGGTGCATCAGCATTAATTCTTTGAGAGTCTTGTTCAATCCTTTTAGGGTGTCCCTTAGGGTAAAGTGGTTCCTGAGTCATTTCGCCTCCTCTAGTTGCCACTCTAACAGCATAATCATTTATATTATTGTTCATTTCACTAAGCAATTCTCTTTGAGATTTAGCAACTTGTTCTAACTGAGTTTGAACCATAGAGGCATGTTTTCCTACACCTCTAACATCATTAGTGATTCTAAATAACAAGTCATTCAAGCGAGCAATCATATCAGAATTTTGTTTCTATTGTTTCATAACTTTTGCATTGAAGTGATCTTGTTTTCTAATGTAATTATCAAATTCATATAAGCATTGGCTAGGATGTTTATTAGAAGGGATACCACCTTCATCAAACTTTAATAAAGAATTTACCTCTACCACCTGTGGTGGTGGTGTGTCAAGTCCATGTATTTCTTCAATAGGTGGTAAATTCTTAACATCTTCAGCTTTAATACCTTTTTCCTTCATACATTTCTTTGCCTCTTGCATATCTTCAGGACTGAGAAATAAGATACCCCACTTCTTTGGAGTGGGTTTAGGCGGTGGTTCAGGAAGAGTCCAACCATCACAATTCTTCAATATATTATTCAATAATTCCTCAGCTTGTTCAACAGTTCGTTCCCTGAAAACACAACCAGCACAACTATCTAGGAAGTCCCTAGAAGCATCGATTAGTCCATTATAGAAGATATCAAGTATTTCATTTTTATTAAGAGGGTGATCAGACAAAGCATTGAGCAATTGGAGAAGCCTCCCCCAAGCTTGTGGGAGACTCTCTTCTTCAATTTGCACAAAGTTAAATATTTCTTGTAAGGTAGCTTGTTTCTTATGAGCAGGAAAATATTTTTCAGAGAAGTAACAAATCATATCCTGGGGACTACGCACACAACCAGGAGCAAGAGTATTGTACCATATCTTAGCATCACCCTTTAATGAGAACAAAAATAACTTGAGGATATAGTAATAGCTAATTTTCTCATCATGAGCAAATAGGGTGGCTATATCATTTAATTTAGTGAGATGTGGCACAAGAGTTTCAGTTTCATAGCCATGGAAAGGATTAGATTCAACCAGAGTAATTAACTCTGGATCGACAGAGAATTCAAAATCCTTATCGGTAACAAAGATAGGTGAAGTAGCAAACTTAGGATCACATTTCATTCTAGCATTCAAGGATTTTTCCTTCAACTTGCATAATAATTTCTTAAGATCATCTCTATCCTCGCAAGCAAGAAAGTCTCTAGCTACCTCCTCATCCATAACATAACCCTCAGGTATCTTAGGCAATTCAAATCTAGGAGAGCTAGGTCTAATAGGTGTTTCATAGTTTTCAGTTTCAAAGATCTCATCAGCTTCAGTAATTTCATCAGTTTCAGCATTCTAAATATCTTTAGCTCTAGCAATTTGTTCATCAAGAAATTCACCTAGTGGCACATTATCATCAAGCAAGGTACTAGCATCATCATAAGCATCATTCATAACAGAAGTAGCATCATCAATAACTTGCGACATATCAGAAGCATCATCATAAGCATCATCAATAACTAGCATCATCATAAGCATCATTCATAACAGAAGTAGCATCATCAATAACTTGCGACATATCAGGATTAATAGCATGTGGTGGTGTTGCAAGTCTACTCAAAACAGAAGGTGAATCAAGTGCAGAGTGTGATGGCAAATCCTTACCTCCCCTCGTCTTAGAGGGAACAATCTTGGTTTTGGTATCTTTCAGATTCTTAATAGCGATAAATAGATAATAATCCCAAGTTACTCAACAAATATAGCTATGCTCCCCGGCAACGGCGCCAGAAAAAGGTCTTGATAACCCACAAGTATAGGGGATCGCAACAGTTTTCGAGGGTAGAGTATTCAACCCAAATTTATAGATTCGACACAAGGGGAGCCAAAGAATATTTGTAAGTATTAGCAGTTGAGTTGTCAATTCAACCACACCTGGAGATTAAATATCTGCAGCAAAGTGATCAGTAGCACAGTAATATGATAGTTTGATAGCAGTGGTAACATTAATAGTAACGATAATAGTGATAGCAATGATTTTGTAGCAGTTGTAACAGTAGTAATAGCAATAGTAACTTAGCAAGAACAATTTGTGAAAAACTCGTAGGCATTGGATCAGTGGATTTGTTGGATAATATTCATCATAAAACGGTCATAACCTAGGGCGACACAAAACTAGCTCCAGTTCATAAATATAATGTAGGCATGTATTCCGTAAATAGTCATACGTGCTTATGGAAAAGAACTTGCATGACATCTTTTGTCCTACCCTCCCATGGCAGCGGGGTCCATAAGGAAACTAATGGATATTAAGGCCTCCTTTTAATAGAGAACCGGAACAAAGCATTAACACATAGTGAATACATGAACTCCTCAAACTACGGTCATCACCGGAAAGTATCCCAATGACTGTCAACCTGAGGTTTACGGATCATAATATGTAATAGGTGCATATGAGTTGCAAGATCGGATCTAAAACATAGATATAATGGTGAAAACATAAATGGTTCATATCTGAAATCATGGCACTCGGGCCCTAGTGACAAGCATTAAGCATAGCAAAGTCCTAGAAACATCAATCTCGGAACATAGTGGATACTAGGGATCAAGCCCTAACAAAACTAACTCGATTACATGATGAATCTCATCCAACTCCTCACCGACCAGTGAGGCTACGAAGGAATTACTCACTCCCGATGGGGATCATCATGAAATTGGTGATGGAGGATGGTTGGTGATGATGAAGACCGAAGATTCCCCTCTCCGGAGTCCCGAACGGGCTCTAGATCTGGCCTCCCGATGAAGAACAGGAGGTGGCGGCGGCTCCGTATCATAAAACGCGATGAAACTTCCTCTCCTATTTTTTTCTCAAAAAATAGGATTTTATAGCGTCGGAATTAGGGTCAGGCGGGCCTCGAGGGCCCCACCACCCATCAGGGCGCCAGAGGGGGGTGGCGTGCCCTGGTGTCTTGTGGGCTGCCAGGCCCCTCCAGTGGGTCTTGGTTCCAATATTCCTCATTTATTGCAAAATAATTCTCCAAAAAGTTTCATCCAAATTGGAGAACTTTTATTTCTGCACAAAAACAACACCATGGTAGTTCTGCTGAAAACATCGTCAGTCCGGGTTAGTTTCATTCAAAGCATGCAAATTAGATTCCAAAACAATAGCAATAGCGTTAGGAAAAGTAGATACAATGGAGACGTATCACCTCCCCCCTGACGTGTGTGTGAGAGGGGGGCTACTTCGCACTACTTGCAACCTCCGTGGGGTCGAGGAGGTCCGGTTAATTTGCGAGGCACATGTGCCACATCAAAGTTGTGAATGTAGTTAAATATCACACCGCAACCTTTTCATACATATAGTAGGGCCACCCGCAGGTGGTTCGTATGTGGTCTCACCCATCTCGCGCCACAAGCACACATTTGTGGGTCGACACACGGTCCACCTTTGTTCGGAAGCGAAAGGGGAAGTTTGACCATGCTGGACTCCTATAGGTTTTGTGTTACGGTAGGGTTAGATTTCAGACCTAGCTATTTGGGGGCATGCGTTCGTAGCTAGGATTCCCTTACCGCCGACACGAAGTGGGGTTTGTAGGGGGTGGCTGACTAGCAATACTATGCGCTTTGTGCGACAGGTGCCACATCAAAGTTGTGCATTGGGTATTTGAACATCAAACCACCCTTTTCATACATATATTTGGTCCACATGCAAGTGTGTTCGTGTTTTGACCCTTTCCCACGTTATTCTTTTTGCCAAATTTATAAACAGCAGATGAGTTGGATGCAGCAACCGTCTACAATTGGGGATGCAACAGACACGGTTCGCTCAGACTACCCATGTGCCACGCCCGTGCCCCTGTCACTCACATCAGGTAGATTGGGCTCCACGAGGCTTGCCTCCCGCTCTCGAAAATATTTACTACCTCACAATCTCGAAAATAACAACCGCCTGGAAGGTTTTTATGTTTGATAGCACACGATTAGTATCTGTGGACCGTGTGTGATGTCTGTTGCTCCCGCTCTGCATCAATCCCTTGATTCAAATTTTCAGTAGCCCCGACATTTTACTCCCGCCTACATCCCTCGCAATCTCAAAAATATCTGCTCGCCTGGAGGTTTTTCTATTTGATACCACACGATTAGTATGTTTTGACCGTGTGTGATGTCTGTAACTTCCGCTCTGCTTCTATCCCTTGATCCAAATTTTCAGTAGCCCCAACATTTTACTCCTACCTCTGCATCTCTCGCAATCTCAAAAATAAATGCTCGCCCTTGATCCAAATATTCAGTAGCCCCGACATTTTACTCCCGCCTCTGCATCCCTCACAATCTCAAAAATATCTGATCGCCCTTGATCCAAATTTTCAGTAGCCCGGCATTTCACTCCCGCCTAGTAAAATTTTCAGTTGCCGGGGTATTTCCTCAAACACCACCTTGGCCCCCCTCCACACACACACACCCCCCAAAACCTCTGCTCACACAGACACACACCACCCCTCCCTCGCTCGAAACCATTGGTCGGTCGCAGCCATCGCCGCCGCCACCTCCATCCTCAACCTCTACTTGTGTGTCGGGGAGCTCGAGGAGCCAACGCCCAAAAGAGGTTTGTCGCAGCCTCTTTGCCCGACATCGGCGAGGTGGCTGCCGAGGTGTCCCTGTCATCCTCCGCGGGCTCTTTATCGAGCCGCCATCGCCGGTCGCCTGATCCGCCCGCCGCCGCGCCCCTACGCCGGTTCGAGGACTTCGTCGTCCTCCCTCAGGCCCAGCCACCGATGAGGTCCTACCTCGGGGTTCGGCAGCAACGGTGGGGGACGTGGGTCGCCGAGATTACGGATCGGGAGACCCACACCCGTCGGTGGCTCGGTAGCTTCCACACGGCCGAGCTCGCGGCCATGGAGTACGACCGCTGGCAGGTCCGCTACCACGACGCGGCGGCTAGGCTCAATTTCTCCTTCGGCACACGTTCGATCGACCTCGTCCCGCCGGAGCCAGGGGTGGTGAGCTCGGCTATGGCGCGGGAGGACCACGAGGCGAGGGAGCACCTTGAAGCCGAGGCCGCCGACGAGGCCTACATGCAAGAGCTCCGCCGGCAGCACCCGAAGCTCGTGGAGGCAGAGCGGATGATCTTTGCCGGCGCGGAGGGTGGTGAGGTTATCATGCTCTCCTCCGATGACGAGGTCGAAGGCGGAGAGGACGGCGGTGCGAAGGGCGTCAAGGTGGGCGGCGAGGACGAGGAGATCGACGTCGATGGGTGGAGGAGTGTCTTCCCCAATGACCCCGGCGACGGCACTGGCCCGGACCCGGCTCGTGGCTCACCTTACCTGACGAGGAAGGATTGGCTCGACCTCCACTTCGACCGAACGTACTTTATTTTAGTTTAATTTATGTTTTATGTTCGGTTATGCAAAACTATGTATGTTTATGTTTGAATGCATGCTACTTTCGGTTGAACCTGCTTTGAACTTGATCAAATTGAAGTTTACAATGTTAAGTTTAGGGGATCGACTAGAAACGGCCAAAAATTGCTGGAGTGTATATATAATCACTAAGGGTTTTACTCTGTTAACTTTTAGGGGATAGGCTAGAGATGGCCTTATGCCTTGTTTATTTTAGTTATTCACAATGTGATGCTCTATATGTGCAACTATTTGCCATGCAGTTCAATTTCATCAATAACAGTTTCAACAATACCACTATGAATTACAATATTTGGTTGTTGTTAAGGATGTTGCAGTTAACACGCCTTTCCATTTTTTAACAATAACTAGTGTACTTTAGACCTGCACAATACTAGTTTGAATGACTATATTTGCTTGTTTTTAAATGTTATGCCTGTTGCAGTTAACACACCTTCACTTCTTGTTTTGCTTAACTAGCACGCTTAAACCTGCACACTGAAGCTATCATTTGGAGATTATGTTGTCTACCATGGATATATTTGGTTGATGTTTAACCTATTGTGCTTAACATGCCTTTAGATGTACTCACACAGGACAATATGGGAATAGCGGTTGTTTTCCATCGAGATTAGTTTCATCGCATTGGTTATATATACTCACTGTTCAGGATATCGGTAGCTGGTACCATATAGCCCGGGGGCTGATAAGGGATTAATCCTCGAATTGGACATTTCACTGAATATATCTATAACCCATTTATCAGTAGGTTAACTAGGGTCATATTTAATATATATGAGGCTACATAGCAACATGCATTGTACTGAATGACTAAATATGCAATCCCAGGCTACATAGCAACAAGGGAGAGTGTTACCTTAATGTTCTAATGATGTCTAGATATACATGTGATAAGATCTTATATAATGGGATGGAGGGAGTGTTGTACTACATCATTGTGCAATTGTTGTTTAGCTTCTAATATTAACTTGGTGCTTTTAGGTACATATGTCATTGCCAAAGATCCCCGCTTCGACCCTTTCTGCGTATGGGGCAATGGGATATTCATGAACGAGCATCAAGTGAGGAAACTGATAAAGATTGTTATTAAAATGGGTCAAAAGATGTCAATCGAACTATTTGTTTACACTTTATGCAAGACAATAGTGAACTGCAGGATGGTAAGTAAGAACTATGTAGCCTTCTTTTTATTGCCCATAATGAGTTGTGTTAGATGACAATTTCTGAATCTTTTTCCTTTGCTGTGGTTCCCGAAGCGGTTTACTCAAGATTACCTCTCAAACTACATGATTGGCAGCCGGCCATCACAAGGGGCTAGACTAGAGTCGTGTGTGCCTTCTGCATGGAGGAGAGCACAATAGGGGCATTCCGCTTCACCTTGTTCAGCAACCAGAATGTCTCTCGCCTCTTTCTTTACCATCTTTAATAGTACAAGTATACAACTCTGGTTCATCATTCTTTATTTGGTGCTTATGTAATTCTTTTTTTGATGTATTTCTTGAACATATGTACCTGTGAATCGAATAATGCATTGGTTGTTTGAACCTGATGGATATGAATAAGGCTATATCCTACTTTCAAATTCAAATTCGGTACAATTTTAAATAGCAGCAATTAAATTAGGGTGAAAATACGCTCTATAGGTCATTACGGCACACACCGTCTATAAAGCACAATGTGTGTGATATACATCATAATCTGACCCGGTTCACGGAGAGGAAACATGTGTAACCATGCACACAGTTGCTGTTTGCAAAGTGTGTGTGATGTCATACAATATCATGAATGGTGCGGGAAAACTAAATGTGTGTGATTGTCGCCTTATCGTACACATTTTACAATCATGAACTGTTTGTGATGTGGTGCGCATCATAAACGTAGAGCCAGTTTGGTACATGTCTGAAAAAATCCCGTGCCTGGACTGCATCTGGTATAAGGTAAAACCACAGAAGTCTGACTGTGATGGTAATGCGAGCACAAACGAGTAGCAATGATGGAGCATTTGGGATACATGTCGGCAATGCATACGCCTAGTTATCAAAAACGTATGCATTGCTACTCCCTATCCCCAACGGTTTCTGGGTCGTGTGGGAAGGACCCCCTGATATCGCTTGAAACTGTGTTGGTATTTCCCCAAAGAGGAAGGGATGATGTACTACAGCTACGATAGGTATTTCCCTCAGTTATGAAACCAAGGTATCAATCCAATAGGAGAACCAAGCAACACTATGTAAACGGTACCTATACACAAAGAACAAATACTTGCAACCCAACGCGTAAGAGGGGTTGTCAATCCCTCCTAGGTAATGGTGCAAGAAATTGGCAAGTTGACGGGAGACCATTTGATCCTCCCCGGTAAAAAGATAGATAAATTTGTGATAGATTGGATAAACAGCTCTCGATAAAACATGAAATAAAATAAGTAATAAAAAAGTGTAGCAAGGTATTTTTGGGTTTTTGGAATAATAGATCTGAAAATAAAAGCGAATAAAAATAGATCTCAAAGCAAATATGATAAAGAATAGACCCGGGGGCCGTAGATTTCACTAGTGGCTTCTCTCGAGAAATAGCACACGGTGGGTAAACAAATTACTATTGGGAAATTGATAGAAGATAAAATAATTATGACGATATCCAAGGCAATGATAAATATATAGGCATCACGTCCAAGATTAGTGGACCGACTCCTGCCTGCATCTACTACTATTACTCCACACATCGACTGCTATCCAGCATGCATCTAGTGTATTAAGTTCATGGAGAAATGGAGTAATGCAATAAGAATGATGACATGATGTAGACGAGATCTATTCATGTAGGAATAGCCCCATCTTGTTATCCTTAATAGCAACGATACATGCGTGTCTTGCTACCCCTTCTGTCACTAGGAAAGAACACCGCAAGATTGAACCCATCACAAAGCACCTCTTCCCATGGCAAGAAAAATCGATCTAGTTGGCCTAACTAAACCAAAGATTCGAAGAAGAAATACGAGGCTATATATGTACATGCATATAAGAGATCCAAGAAAAAACTCAAATAATATTCATGGATATAGACCTGATCATAAACTCAAAGTTCATTGGATCCCAACAAACACATCGCAAAAAGAGTTACATCAAATAGATCTCCAAGAGACCATTGTATTGAGAATCAAAAGAGAGAGAGAGAAAGAGGAAGCCATCTAGCTACTGCCTACGGACCCTTAGGTCTATGGTGGACTACTCACGCATCATCGGAGAGGCACCAATGAGGATGATGAACCCCTCTGTGATGGTGTCTACATTGGATCTCGTGGTTCTAGAACTTGCTGCGCTGGAATTGTGTTTCCTCGACTCCCCTAGGGTTTCTGGAATATTTGGGAATTTATAGGGCGAAGAGGCAGTGCAGGAGGTATCCGTGGGGGGCACAACCCCCATGGGTGCACCCTGGTGGGTTGTGCTCCCCACGGGCCTCCCCTCTGGTGCTTTCTTGGCCCGCTGGGTGTCTTCTGGTCCAGAAAAAATCTCCAAAAAGTTGCGCTGCGTTTGGACTCCGTTTGGTACTGATATTCTACGAAGTAAAAAAAAGCAAAAAACAGCAACTAGCACTGGGCACTATGTCAATAGGTTAGTCCCAAAAAATGATATAAAGTTGCTATAAAATGAATATAAAACATTCAAGAATGATAATATAATAGCATGGAACAAGCAAAAATTATAGATACGTTGAAGACGTATTAGGATCCCCAAGCTTAATTCCTACTCGTCCTCGAGTAGGTAAATGATAAAAACAGAATTTTGTTGTGGAATGCTGCCTAACATGTTCATCACATATTCTTTTCTTTTGTAGCATGGACATTTGGACTTTTATATGGTTCAAAGCAATAGTCTAGTTTTGACATGAAGATTTCAATACTCAAGCATATCAACAAGCAACCATGTCTTCCAAAATATCATCACTAAAGAAAGTTATCCCTAGCCCATCATGCTGAATCATTGATCCATTCATGAAACACACTCACATATTAGCTACATCCAATGCTCAAGTATGATCATAGTGCTCCCTAGTTGGTGCTTTATAAGAGAAGATGGAGGCTCAAATAAAAATAAAAATTGCATAAAGTAAATAGATAGGCCCTTCACAGAGGGAAGTATGGATTTGTAGAGGTGCCAGAGCTCAAAGCTTAAATTGAGAGATAATTTTTTTTGAGAGGCATACTTTTCCCGTCAAGGAAAACGACCGAGTAATTCCCAATACTTTCCATGCTAGATATATCATAGGCGGTTCCCAAACATAAAATAAAGTTTATTCCTTTTTCCACCACTCTTTCACAATCCATGGCTAGCCGTATCCACGGGTGCCTTCCATACCAACACTTTCCAAGGAATTTATTATTTGACAACATAAAGTAAAAAAAAATCATTTCAGGACTGGGCATCCCTATTACCGCCGCACTCTCGTGTAATGACAAGTGAATAAACACTCATCTTGAGAATAACACATTTAGCATGGAAAATATTGGCCACCCCATGCCGCTTCATGAGCGGTACGGGCACACAAAAAGGAAATTCATTTTGAAAATTAGAGATGGCACATAAAAATTTGCTCAGAACGACATGGAAATACCGCATATAGGTAGGTATGGTGGACTCATGTGGCAAAACTGGGTTTAAAGATTTTGGATGCAAAAATAGTATTTCACCACAAGTAGGATGTAATTTCATTGCACAATTACAGACTTTCGTGCTTGCATAGGGAATCACAAACCTTAACACCAATATTCTTACTAAAGCATAATTACTCACCAACATGACTCACATATCACTATCATCATATCTCAAAACCATTACAAAGAATCAAGTTTATTTTGTCCAACGATCTTCATGAAAGTTTTTATTATATCCCTCTTGAATATCTATCACTTTGGGACTAGTTTCATATATTGCAATTGCTTTTAAATAGCTCAAACAAATTTAAGTGAAGAACATGAGCATAATTTTTTTTGTCTCTCAAAATAATATAAGTGAAGCATGAGAGAATTTCTTCAAAAATTTACTAACTCTCAAATTAATCTAAGTGAAGCATGAGAGCATTTCTTCAAAAATATTAAAGAACACCATGCTCAAAAAGATATAAGTGAAGCACTCGAGTAATTCCATAGCTCAAAAAATTTAAGTGAAGCATAAAGAGCAATTGTAACAAATCATAGCATAATTTTGGCTCTCTCAAATAGGTGTGTCCAGCAAGGATACTTGTGACAAACTAAAAAGAAAAACAAGCAAAGACTCATATAATACAAGATGCTCCAAGCAAAACTCATGATATGTGTCGAATAAAAATATAGCTCCAAATAAAACACCGATGGTCGTTAGAAGAAAGAGGGGATGCCTTCCGGGGCATCCCCAAGCTTAGTTGCTTGGCTCTCCTTGAATATTAACTTGGGGTGCCATAGGGCATCCCCAAGCTTAGGCTCTTTTCACTCCTTATTCCTTCATCCATCGTGATCTCACCCAAAACTTGAAAACTTCAATCACACAAAACTAAACAAAACCTTCGTGAGATCCGTTAGTATAAGAAAACTAATCTTTACTTTAAGTACTGTTGCAAACCCATTCAAATTTTGTTATTGCATTATATCTACTGTATTCTAATTTTACCATGGCTTATACCCCCCGATACAATCCATAGATTCATAAAAATAAGCACACAATGCAAAGAAAACAGAATTTGTCTAAAACAGAAGAGTATGAAAGATGCGAATTGTTCT
This sequence comes from Thinopyrum elongatum, assembly GCA_011799875.1. Classification (NCBI taxonomy): domain Eukaryota; kingdom Viridiplantae; phylum Streptophyta; class Magnoliopsida; order Poales; family Poaceae; genus Thinopyrum; species Thinopyrum elongatum. The sequence goes on from CM022303.1 coordinate 409,314,392, forward strand.
CATACTTCTTTAACTCCAAAATTATTAAAAATTAGTAAAACATAGGAAATTTGTATATCAATCTTGTGTAAAAAATTCAGAATTTTTTGTCACTTCTGTGAATTTAAACAATTCTGTTACTGGACGCAAAACTTTCTATTTTTCAACAGGATCAAATCAACTATCACCAAAGCTATCCCAAAGGCTTTACTTGGCACTAACACTAATTAAAACATAAAAAACACAATCATAACAGAGGCATAATTGTGTAAACACTCAACAACAGAAAGAAAAAGGCAAAAATAAATTGTATTCATTGGGTTGCCTCCCAACAAGCGCTATCATTTTATGCCCCTAGCTAGGCATAATTCATAGATTCAAGTATTGTCATCTTTAGTTTTAGCAACTTTTGTAAGGGCTTTTTCAAACCAGGGAGGATCTTTACGCTTCCCAAGATTTTCGGGAGAAGAGGCCATCTTGATATCTAAAATATCCAAACACTTAACGCAAAGAGTAATCAAAGTATTCATGCGATTGAGGTTTCCACTGATATGTTTAAGAGGTTCGTTATATTTTTGCAACTCAACCAAATGTTTATGCAAATCACTCAACTTGTCTAAAAATTTGAACCCCTTCTTGAGTAAAAGAAATCCCCTTTTTTGGTGGTGGAATTCCCAAAATACCCTCTAGGATCTCATAAGCGATATTAGCATCAAGCTCAATAAAGTTCCCTATAGCGGCAAAATCCAAAAGTTGTCTATGATGCAAAGCTAATCCTATATAAAAATTTCGAAGCAATATCTTTGCATCCCCCTTTAGATTGCAAATGCGATAGGATTCCATTAGCCTATACCAAACATCTTTCAAATTTTCTCCTTGTTTCTGCTTGAAGTATAAAACTTCAAAATCTGGTGACAAAGGAGGGGTAGTCATGCTAGCCATAGTGACAAAGTAGGGCAAGCAAGATCACACACAAAGAGATGTGACGAGAAAAAGGCGAATGAAAAAGAGGGCGAATAAAACGACAAATTTTTGTGAAGTGGGGGAGATGAAAATGAGAGGCAAATGGCAAATAATGTAAATTGCAAGGAGATGAGATTTGGGATTAGGTCGCTTGAAACTACGTCGGTATTTCCCCAAAGAGGAAGGGATGATGCAGTACACCTACGGTAGGTATTTCCCTCAGTTATGAAACCAAGGTATCAATCCAATAGGAGAACCAAGCAACACTATGTAAATGGTACTTGTACACAAAGAACAAATACTTGCAATCCAACGCGTAAGAGGGGTTGTCAATCCCTCCTAGGTAACGGCGCCAGAAATTGGCAAGTTGACGGGAGACTATTTGATCCTCCCCAGTAAAAATATAGATAAATTTGTGATAGATTGGATAAATAGCTCTCGATAAAACATGAAATAAAATAAGTAATAAAAAAGTGTAGCAAGGTATTTTTGGGTTTTTGGAATAATAGATCTGAAAATAAAAGCAAATAAAAATAGATCTCAAAGCAAATATGATAAAGAATAGACCCGGGGGCCGTAGATTTCACTAGTGGCTTCTCTCGAGAAATAGCGCACGGTGGGTAAACAAATTACTGTAGGGCAATTGATAGAAGATCGAATAATTATGACAATATCCAAGGCAATGATCAATATATAAGCATCACGTCCAAGATTAGTAGACCGACTCCTGCCTGCATCTACTACTATTACTCCACACATCGACCACTATCCAGCATGCATCTAGTGTATTAAGTTCATGGAGAAACGGAGTAATGCAATAAGAACGATGACATGATGTAGATGAGATCTATTCATGTAGGAATAGCCCCCCATCTTGTTATCCCCAATAGCAATGATACATGCGTGTCTTGCTGCCCCTTCTGTCACTAGGAAAGAACACCGCAAGATCGAACCCATCACAAAGCACCTCTTCCCACGGCAAGAAAAATCAATCTCGTTGGCCTAACTAAACCAAAGATTCGAAGAAGAAATACGAGGCTATATATATTCATGCATATAAGAGATCCAAGAAAAATTTCTAATAATATTCATGGATATAGACCTGGTCATAAACTCAAAGTTCATCGGATCCCAACAAACACACCGCAAAAAGAGTTACATCAAATAGATCTCCAAGAGACCATTGTATTGAGAATCAAAAGAGAGAGAGAGAGGAAGCCATCTAGCTACCGCCTATGGACCCTTAGGTCTATGGTGGACTACTCACGCATCATCGGAGAGGCACCAATGAGGATGATGAACCCCTCTGTGATGGTGTCTACATTGGATCTCGTGGTTCTAGAACTTGCGGCGCTGGAATTGTGTTTCGTCGGCTCCCCTAGGGTTTCTGGAATATTTGGGAATTTATAGGGCGAAGAGGCGTGATACGTCCATTTTGCATCATGTTTTCCTACTGTTATTTATTATGTTTTTATGCATAATAATGTTTTTGGGAGTAATTCTAATGCCTTTTCTCTCATAATATGCAAGGTTTACACAAAGAGGGAGAATACCAGCAGCTGGAATTCTGGACCTGAAAAAGCACGTCAGAGCTACCAATTCTGCACAACTCCAAATAAGCTGAAACTTCACGGAGATTTTTATAGATTATTTAAGAATTATTGGAGCAAATAACTACCAGAGGGGGCCCACCAGGTGGGCACAACCCACCTGGGCGCACCCTAGTGGGTTGTGCCCTCCTCGGCCCACCTCTGGTGCCCCTCTTCTGGTATATAAGTCATTTTGACCTAGAAGAAATAAGGAGAGGAATTTCGGGAGCACCGCCGTCTCGAGGCGGAACTTGGGCAGGAGCACTTTTGCCCTCCAGCGGAGCGATTCCACCGGGGGAACTTCCCTCCAGGAGGGGGAAATCATCATCATCGTCATCACCAACAACTCTCCCATCTTTGGGTGGGCCATCTCCATCAACATATTCAACGGCACCATCTCCTCCCAAACCCTAGTTCATCTCATGTGTTTAATCTTTGTACCGGAACCTTAGATTGGTACTTGTGGGTGACTAGTAGTGATGATTACATCTTGTAGTTGATTACTATATGGTTTATTTGGTGGAAGATTGTATGTTCAGATCCATTATGCTATTTAATACCCCTCTGATCTTGAGCATGATTATCATTTGTGAGTAGTTAATTTTGTTCTTGAGGTCACGGGAGAAGTCATGTTGCAAGTAATCATGTGAACTTGATATGTGTTCGATATTTTGATGATATGTATGTTGTGATTCCCTTAGTGGTGTCATGTGAACGTCGACTACATGGCACTTCACCATATTTGGGCCTAAGGGAATGCATTGTGGAGTAGTAATTAGATGATGGGTTGCTAGAGTGACAGAAGCTTAAACCCTTGTTTATGCGCTATTCCGTAAGGGACCGATTTGGATCCAAAAGTTTAATGCTATGGTTAGATTTTATCTTAATACTTTTCTCGTAGTTGCAGATGCTTGCGAGGGGGTTAATCATAAGTAGGAGGTTTGTTCAAGTAAGAACAACACCTAAGCACCGGTCCACCCATATATCAAATTATCAAAGTAGCGAACACAAATCAAACCAACATGATGAAAGTGATATGATGAAATTCCCGTGTACCCTCAAGAACGCTTTGCTTATCATGAGAGACGTTTTGGCCTGTCCTTTGCCACAAAAGGATTGGGCTACCTTGCTGCACCTTATTTTCCATTACTATTATTTGCTTGTTACAAATTATCTTGCTATCAAACTATTGGTTACCGACAATTTCAGTGCTTGCAGATATTACCTTGCTGAAAACCACTTGCCATTTCCTTCTGCTCCTCGTTGGGTTCGATACTCTTACTTATCGAAAGGACTATGATTGATCCCCTATACTTGTGGGTCATCAAGGCTCTTTCCTGGCACCGTTGCCGGGGAGTGAAGCGCTCTTGGTAAGTGGAAATTGGTAAGGAAAAATTATTACTACGTGCTGAAATTTATTGTCACTTGCTACTATGGAGAACAATCCTTTAAGGGGTTTGTTCAGGGTATCTTCACCTCGACCGGAACCACAATTATCTATCCCTCAACCTACTTCACCTACTGAAAATATTGGTTATGAAATTCCTTCGGGTATGATAGAACAACTGCTAGCTAATCCTTATGCAGGAGATGGAATTGAGCATCCTGATATGCACTTGATATATATGGATGAAATTTGTGGATTATTTAAGCTTGCAGGTTTCCCGGAGATGAAGCTAAGAAGAAGGTTTTCCCTTTATCTTTGAAGGGAAGAGCATTGGCATGGTATAGGCTATGCAATGATATTGGATCTTGGAACTGGAACCGATTGAAATTGGAATTTCACCAAAAATTTTATCCTATGCATCTAGTTCATCGTGATCGGAATTACATATATAATTTTTGGCCTTGTGAAGGAGAAAGTATCGCTCTAGCTTGGGGAGGATTAAGTCAATGTTATATTCATGCCCCAACCATGAGCTCTCAAGAGAAATTATTATTTAGAATTTTTATGCTCGGCTTTCTCATGATGATCAATCCATGCTAGATACTTCTTGTACTGGTTCTTTTATGAAGAAGACTATTGAATTCAGGTGGGATCTTTTAGAAAGAATTAAACGCAACTTTGAAGATTGGGAACTCGACAAAGGTAAAGAGTCAGGTATTAAGCTTAAATTTGATTGTGTTAAATCTTTTATGAATACCGATGATTTTCACAAGTTTAGCACTAAATATGGACTTGACTCTGAGATAGTAGCCTCCTTTTGTGAATCATTTGCTACTCATGTTGATCTCCCCAAGGAGAAGTGGTTTAAATATCACCCACCTATTAAATAAGAAATTAAAGAACCGATCATAACTAAAGAAGAAACTATTATTTATAATGTTGACCCAGTTGTTCCTACTGCTTATACTGAAAAACCACCCTTCCCTATTAGGATAAAGGAACATGCTAAGGTGTCGACTGTGGTCAATAAAAGTAATATTAGAGCACCTAAACCTGCTGAACAAATCAAAGTAGAACCTAGTGTTGCTATGGTTAAGGATCTCTTGGTAGAAAATATTGATGGACATGCTATTTACTTCTGTGATGAAGCTGCTAGAATTGCTGAACCTGATGAAAAGGATAAACATAGACCTATTGTTGGCATGCATGTTGTCTCAGTTAAAATAGGAGATCACTATTATCATGGTTTATGTGACTTAGGTGCTAGCGTGAGTACTATTCCTTTTACCTTATACCAAGAAATTATGAATGACATAGCACCCGCTGAAATAGATGACATAGATGTTACTATTAAACTTGCCAATAGAGACACCATCACACCACTTGGGATTGTTAGAGTTGTTGAAGTCTTGTGTGGGAAAATAAAATACCCTACTGATTTTCTAGTTCTTGGTTCCCCACAAGATGACTTTTGTCCCATTATCTTTGGTAGACCTTTCTTGAACACCGTTAATGCTAAAATAGATTGTGAGAAACAAACCATCGGTGTTAGCTTTGGTGATGAGTCTCATGAGTTTAATTTTTCTAAGTTCAGTAGAAAACATCATAAGAAAGAATTACCTAGTAAGGATGAAATAATTGGTCTTGCTTCTATTGTCGTGCCTCCTACTGATCCACTAGAACAATATTTGCTAGACCACAAAAACGATATGCACATGCATGAAAGAAATGAGATAGATAAAATTTTCTTTGAACAACGACCTCTGCTCAAACATAATTTGCGTATTGAAACTCTAGGAGGTCCTCCTCCACCTAAAGGTGATCCTGTGTTTGAATTAAAACAATTGCCTGACACTTTGAAATATGCTTATCTTGATGAGAAAAAGATATATCCTGTTATTATCAGTGCTAACCTTTCAGAACATGAAGAAGAAAGATTATTGAAAATTCTGAAGAAGCACTGAGCTACTATTGGATATACTCTTGATGATCTTAAGGGCATTAGTCCCACTCTTTGTCAGCACAAAATCAATATGGAACCTGATGCTAAACCCGTTGTTGATCATCAACGATGTTTCAATCCTAAGATGAAAGAAGTGGTAAGAACTAAAATACTAAAGCTTCTGGAAGCAGGTATAATCTATCCCATAGCTGATAGTAGATGGGTGAGTCTCGTTCATTATGTCCCTAAGAAAGGAGGTATTACCATTGTTCCCAATAATAAAAATGAACTCATTCCAGAAAGAATTGTTGCCGGCTATAGAATGGTAATTGATTTTAGAAAACTAAATAAAGCAACTAGAAAAGATCATTACCCTTTGCCTTTTATTGATCAAATGCTAGAAAGATTCACACTTTTGTTTTCTTGATGGATATTCTGGTTTTTCTCAAATACCTGTTTCACAACTTGATCAAGAGAAACCACTTTTACTTGCCCTTTTGGAACTTATGCTTATAGACGTATGTCTTTTGGTTTATGCAATGCAGCTGCTACCTTTCAAAGATGTATGACTGCTATATTCTCTAATTTCTGTGAAAAGATTGTTGAGGTTTTCATGGATGATTTTTCTGTATATGGATCCTCTTTTGATGATTTCTTAAGCAACCTTGATCGAGTTTTGCAGAGATGTGAGCAAACTAATCTTGTCTTGAATTGGGAGAAGTGCCACTTTATGGTTAATGAAGGTATTGCCTTGGGGCATAAAATTTCTGAACGAGGTATTGAAGTGGATAAAGCTAAAGTTGATGCAATTGAGAAAATGCCATGTCCAAAGTATATTAAAGGTATTTGTAGTTTACTTGGTCATGCTGGTTTCTATAGGAGGTTTATTAAAGACTTCTCTAAAATTTCTAGGCCTCTTATGATGGAAATATGCCCTAGAGGCAATAATAAAATGGTTATTATTATATTTCCTTAATCATGATAAAGGTTTATTATTCATGCTAGAATTGTATTGATCGGAAACTTAAATACATGTGTGAATACGTAAACAAATGTCGTGTCCCTAGTAAGCCTCTACTAGACTAGCTCGTTGATCAAAGATGGTTAAGGTTTCCTAACCATAGACATGTGTTGTCATTTGATAATGGGATCACATCATTAGGAGAATGATGTGATGGACAAGACCCATCCGTTAGCTTAGCATAATGATCATTCAGTTTATTGCTATTGCTTTCTTCATGTCAAATACATATTCCTTCGACTATGAGATTATGCAACTCCCGGATACCGGAGGAATACCTTGTGTGCTATCAAACGTCACAACGTAACTGGGTGATCATAAAGATGCTCTACAGGTATATCCGAAGGTGTTTGTTGAGTTGGCATAGATCGGGATTAGGATTTGTCACTCCGAGTATCGGAGAGGTATCTCTGGGCCCTCTCGGTAATACACATCATAAGAATCCTTGCAAGCAAAGTGACTAATGAGTTAGTTACAGGATGATGTATTATGGAATGAGTAAAGAGACTTGCCTGTAACGAGATTGAACAAGGTATGAAGATACCGACGATCGAATCTCGGGCAAGTAACATACCGATGGACAAAGGGAATTACGTATATTGTCATAACGGTTCGACCGATAAAGATCTTCGAAGAATATGTAGGAGCCAATAGGGGCATCCAGGTTCCACTATTGTTTATTGACCGGGGAGGTGTCTCAGTCATGTCTACATAGTTCTCGAACCCGTAGGGTCTGCACGCTTAACGTTCGTTAACGATAAAGTGTTATATGAGTTATATGATTTGGTGACCGAAGGTTGTTTGGAGTCCCGGATGAGATCACAGACATGACAAGGAGTCTCGAAATGGTCGAGAGGTAAAGATTGATATATAGGACGATGGTATTCGGACACCGAAAGAGTTTCGGGATGCACCGGGTAGCCATCGGGTCACCGGAAGGGGTTTCGGACACCCCCCGTCGGTATATGGGCTTAATGGGCCAAGAGAGGGAAAGACCTGCCCACAGGGGGCTGGTGCGCCCCTCTCCCTGGCCGGCCAGCCCTAGGGAAGGAAAGGGGGGAGGGCTAGCCCCTCCCGCCTTCCCCTCTCATGGGAGAAAGGAAAGGGGGGCACCTCCCTCCCGTGCCTTTCCCCCGCACTTATATATGGAAGGGGGGGCGCGCGGCTATGGGAGGACCCCAAGTAGGATTCGGCCTAATTGGGGCGCCTCCTTAGCTGCTCCTCCCTCCCTCCCACCTATATATATGTGGGGGACGCCTAGAACAACAAAAATATTGTCTTAGCCGTGTGCGGCGCCCCCCTCCACCGTTTACACCCCCGGTCATATTTGCGTAGTGCTTAGGCGAAGCCCTACAGAGATAACTTCACCATCACCGTCACCATGTTGTCGTGCTGCTGGAACTCATCCACTACCTCACCGTCTTGTTGGATCAAGAAGGCGGAGGACGTCATCAAGCTGAATGTGTGCTGAACGCGGAGGTGCCGTACGTTCGGTGCTCGATCGGTTGGAACGCGAAGAAGTTACATTACATCAACCGCGTAGTCAAACGCTTCCACTTACGGTCTACGAGGGTATGTAGACACACTCTCCCCTCTCGTTGCTATGCATATCCTTGATAGATCTTGTGTGTGCGTACATTTTTTTTTGTTTTCCATGCAACATTTCCCAACAGTGGCATCCGAGCCAGGTCTATGCGTAGATGATATGCACGAGTAGAACACAAAGAGTTGTGGGCGGTGATAGTCATACTGCTTACCACCAACATGTTATGTTGATTCAGCGGTATTATGGGATGAAGCGGCCCAGACCAACCTTACATGTCCACACACATGAGACCGGTTCCACTGACTGACATGCAACTTGTTTTGCATGAAGGTGGCTGGCGGGTGTCTGTTTCTCCTACTTTAGTTGAATCGAATTTGACTACGGCCGGTCCTTAAAGAAGGTTAACACATCAAACTTGATAAATCACCGTTGTGGTTTTTGCGTAGTTAAGAACGGTTCTTGCTAGAAGCCCGTAGCAGCCATGTAAAACTTGCAACAACAAAGTAGAGGATGTCTAACTTGTTTTTGCAGGGCATGTTGTGATGTTATATGGTCAAGACGTGATGTGATATATGTTGATGTATGAGATGATCATGTTTTGTAATATCGACAACCGACAGGAGCCTTAGGGTTGTCTCTTTATTGTATGAAATGCAAGCACCATGTAATTGCTTTACTTTATCGCTATGCGTTAGCAATAGTTGTACAAGCAATAGTTGGCGAGACGACCCCGACGCAGCGATGGAGATCAAGGTGTCGAGCCGGTGACGATGGAGATCATGACGATGCTTTGGAGATAGAGATCAAAAGCACAAGATGATGATGGCCATATCATGTCACATATTTTGATTGCATGTGATGTTTATCCTTTATGCATCTTATTTTGCTTAGAACGGCGGTAGCATTATAAGATGATCCCTTCACTAAATTTCAAGATAAAAGTGTTCTCCCCGAGTATGCACCATTGCCAAAGTTCGTCGTTTCGAAGCACCACGTGATGATTGGGTGTGATAGACTCTACGTTCACATACAATGGGTGTAAAACAGTTTTGCACATGCAGAATACTTGGGTTAAACTTGACGAGCCGAGACTATACAGACATGGTCTCGGAACACTAGAGACCGAAAGGTCGAACGTGAGTCATGTAATAGATATGATCAACATAGAGATGTTCATCATTGAATACTACCCTATCTCACATGATGATCGGACATGGGTTAGTTGATTTGGATAATGTATCACTTAGATAACTTGAGGGATGTCTATTTAAGTGGGAGTTCATTAGTAATTTGATTAATTGAACTTAATTTATCATGAACTTAGTCTTATAGTTTTGCATATCTATGTTGTAGATCAATAGCTCGCGATTTAGCTCCCCTAATTTTGATATGTTCCTAGAGAAAACTAAGTTGAAAGATGATATTAGCAATGATACGGACTGGGTCCGTGATCTGAGGATTATCCTCATTGCTGCACAGAAGAATTATGTTCTTGATGCACCGCTAGGTGACAGACCTATTGCAGAAGCAGATGCAGACATTATGAACGTTTGGCAAGCTTAATATGATGACTACTTAATAGTTTAGTGCACCATGCTTTACGGCTTAGAACCGGGACTTCAAAAACGTTTTGAATGCCACGGAGCACATGAGATGTTCCAAGAGCTGAAATTGGTATTTTAGACTCATGCTCGTGTCGAGAGGTATGAGACCTCTACTTTGCGTACAAGATGGAGGAGAATAGCTCAGCCAGTGAGCATGTGCTCAGAATGTCTGGGTACTACAATCGCTTGAATCAAGTGGGAGTTAATCTTCCAGATAAGATAGTGATTGATAGAGTTCTCGAGTCACTATCACCAAGCTACTAGAACTTTGTGATGAACTATAATATGCAAGGGATGACAAAAACAATTCCCGAGCTCTTCGCGATGCGGAAATCGGCGGAGGTAGAAATCAAGAAAGAGCATCAAGTGTTGATAAGACCACTAGTTTCAAGAAAAGGGCAAGGGAAAGAAAGGGAACTTCAAGAAGAATGGCAAGCAAGTTGCTACTCCCGTGAAGAAGCCCAAAGCTGGACCCAAGCCTGAAACTTAGTGCTTCTACTGCGAAGGAAATGGTCACTGGAAGTGGAACTGCCCCAAATACTTGGTGGATAAGAAGGTTGGCAAAGTGAATAAAGGTATATTTGATATACATGTTATTGATGTGTATTTTACTAGAGTTCGTAGTAACCCCTGGGCATTTGATACCGGTTCAGTTGCTAAGATTAGTAACTCGAAACAGGAGTTGCAGAGCCTAGTTAAAAGCGAGGTGATGATGTGTGTTGGAAATGATTCCAAGGTTGATATGATCACCATCGCACACTCCCTCTACCTTCGGGATTAGTGTTGAACCTAAATAAATGTTATTTGGTGATTGCGTTGAGCATGAATATGATTAGATCATGTTTATTGCAATACGGTTATTCATTTAATTCAGAGAATAATTGTTGTTCTGTTTACATGAATAAAACCTTCTATGGTCATACACCCAATGTGAATGGTTTATTGAATCTTGATCGTACTGATACACATATTCATAATATTGATGCCAAAAATGCAAAGTTGATAATGATAGTGCAACATACTTGTGGCACTGCCATTTAGGTCATATTGGTGTAAAGCGCATGAAGAAACTCCATGCAGATGGACTTTTGGAATCACTTGATTATGAATTATATGATACTTGCGAACCATGCCTCATGGGCAAGATGACTAAAACTCCGTTCTCCGGAACAATGGAGCGAGTTAATGACTTATTGGAAATAATACATACCGATGTATGCGGTCTGATGAGTGTTGAGGCACGCGGTGGGTATCATTATTTTCTGACCTTCACAGATGATTTGAGTAGGTATGGTTCTATCTACTTAATGAAACACAAGTCTGAAACATTTGAAAAGTTCAAAGAATTTCAGAGTGAAGTGGAGAATCATCATCACAAGAAAATAAGGTTTCTACGATCTGATCGTGGAGGCGAATATTTGAGTTACGAGTTTGGCCTTCATTTAAAACAATGTGGAATTGTTTCACAACTCACGCCACCTGGAACACCACAGCGTAATGGTGTGTCCGAACGTCGTAACCATACTTTATTGGATATGGTGCGTTCTATGATGTCACTTACCAATTTAGCACTATCATTTTGGGGTTATGCATTAGAGACAGCCACATTCACGTTAAATCGGGCACCGTCTAAATCCGTTGAGATGACACCGTATCAACTGTGGTTTGGCAAGAAACCTAAGCTGTCGTTTCTTAAAGTTTGGGGTTGCGACACTTATGTCAAAAGGCTTCAGCCTGATAAGCTCGAACCCAAATCGGAGAAACGTGTCTTCATAGGATACCCTAAGGAAACAATTGGGTACACCTTCTACCACAGATCCGAAGGCAAGATCTTTGTTGCCAAGAATGGAACCTTTCTAGAGAAGGAGTTTCTCTCGAAAGAAGTGAGTGGGAGGAAAGTAGAACTTGATGAGGTAATTGTACTTTCTCTCGAATTGGAAAGTAGTACATCAGACAAAGCCCTTCCCGTGATGCCTGCACCAACTAGAGAGGAAGCAAATGATAATGATCACGAAACTTCAGATCAAGTGACTACTGAACCTCGTAGGTCGACTAGAGCATGATCCGCACCAGAGTGGTACGGTAATCCTGTTTTGGAAGTCATGTTATTAGACCAAGGCGAACCTACAAACTATGAAGAAGCTATGATGAGCCTAGATTCTGATAAATGGCTCGAGTCCATGAAATCTGAGATAGGATCCATGTATGAGAACAAAGTGTGGACTTTGGTGGACTTGCCCGATGATCGGCAAGCCATTGAAAATAAATGGATCTTCAAGAAGAAGACTGACACTGATGGTAATGTTACTGTCTACAAAGCTCGACTTGTTGCGAAAGGTTTTCGACAAGTTCAAGGGGTTGACTATGATGAGACCTTCTCACCCGTAGTGATGCTTAAGTCCGTCCGAATCATGTTAGCAATTGCCAAATTTTATAATTATGAAATCTGGCAAGTGGATGTCAAAACTGCATTCCTTAATGGATATCTTAAAGAAGAGTTGTATATGTTGCAACTAGAAGGTTTTGTCGATTCTAAAGATGCTAACAAAGTGTGCAAGCTCCAGCGATCCATCTATGGACTGGTGAAGCATCTCGGAGTTGGAATATACGCTTTGATAAGGTGATTAAAGCATATGGTTTTATACAGACTTACGGTGAAGCCTGTATTTACAAGAAAGTCAGTGGGAGCTCTGTAGCATTTCTGATATTATATGTGGATGACATATTGTTGATTGGAAATTATATGGAATTTCTGGATAGCATGAAAGGATACCTGAATAAGAATTTTTCAATGAAAGAGCTCGGTGAAGCTGCTTATATATTGGGCATCAAGATCTATAGGGATAGATCGAGACACTTAATAGGACTTTCACAAAGCACATACCTTGGCAAAAGTTTTGAAGAAGTTCAAAATAGATCAGTCAATGAAAGGGTTCTTGCCTGTGTTGCAAGGTGTGAAGTTGAGTAAAACTCAAAACCCGACCACGGCAGAAGATAGAGAGAGAATGAAAGTCATTCCCTATGCCTCAGCCATAGGTTCTATAAAGTATGCCATGCTGTGTACCAAACCTGTTGTGTACCTTGCCATGAGTTTGGCAAGGGGGTACAATATTGATCCAGGAGTAGATCACTGGATAGCGGTCAAAATTATCCTTAGTTACCTAAGAGGACTAAGGAGATATTTCTCGGTTATGGAGGTAATAAAGAGTTCATCGTAAAGGGTTATGTTGATGCAAGCTTTGACACCAATTCGGATGACTCTGAGTCTCAATCTGGATACATATTGAAAGTGGGAGCAATTAGCTAGAGTAGCTCCATACAGAGCTTTGTAGACATAGAAATTTGCAAAATACATACGGACCTAAATGTGACAGACCCGTTGACTATACTTCTCACAAGCAAAACATGATCACACCTTAGTACTCTTTGGGTGTTAATCACATGGCGATGTGAACTAGATTATTGACTCTAGTAATGTAACACCCCCTGTATTAAGCTACAGAGATCACCCTTTTGATGAGGCCATGTCATCATGATTAATAGTGCATAATCATCATTAGCATCATATTGCATTTCAACTCCTAAGTCAAATTCAAATTTAAATGAAAGTGGGATATAAAAGTTGTCCAACATAGAAACTAAAATGTCAGATAAGTAACAAATATTCCAGAGGCTATTCTAAAATTGAAACCAACATCATTGGAATTGTATAGGTGACTCGAACAACCTCAAACAGTGGATAAAGATAATATTTAGTAACCATTTATTAAATCTGAAATAAATATGAAATTATGTTTTGCCCAAACTAGTTTTAGGTGTTAGGGAATACTGCACTGGTATTTATGAAATAGGTCACACTTTTTACAAAAACCATTTGGGGCCTAAACATTTAACAGTAGAGAAAAGAGAATAAAGAAAAGGAAAAAAAAACAGAGAAAAGGATAAAGGAACCCCCCCCCCCCCGACTGGGCCTCGGCCCAGCAAGCCACGGGCCGCCAGGCCGGCCCAGCCGGCGCCTACTTAGCCGGCCACCCCCCCGGCCAAACCTAAACCTCACCCCCGATCCCCCCCTCCCCTCGTTTTTCTCCTCCCCCCCCATCTGGATCGGGATCCACCGATCCCGTCCGCCCCGTCGCCGACGCCGCTCGCCGACGCCGCCGCCACACCGACGTCGCCCCGTCCTCTCCTCTTCCACCGACAAGCGCCCCTGGCGCTCGGTCGCCCCCTCCCTCGGCTGGATCTGGATCGGGGCGATCCCCCGATCCCGTCCGCCCTGTCGCCGTCGCCGTTGGACGCCACCGCCCGGAGCCCGCTCTCCCTCGCCGGCCTGCTCCCTCGACGCCGCTCGCCCCGACGCACCCGACCGCGCCGCCTCGCCCTCGCCGCACGACGCCACCGCCCGGAGCGCTCCCTCGCCGGTCTGCCTCGTCTACGTCGCCGCCTTGTCCCCGCCGGCCTGCCTCCCCATCGCCGTCGTCCCCGTCGACCACCCCGACCCCCGCTGCCCCGTCCCTACGGATCCCGGTGAGGCCTCGGGCCTCTCCCCCCCCTCTCTGCTCGCGCACGCGCCCGCGCGCACCGCAGCCTCGCCGCGCTCTGCCGCACGCGCGCGCGCGCCGCCCACTGCCCTCGCTCGCGCGCCCGCGTCGCTCCTCGCCGCCAACCGCCCGCTCCGGCCCCCCCCGCTTCGCCTCCGCGCGACCGCCGCCCGCTGCCGCTCCAGCCACCGCGCTGCCGCCCGCGGCCGCTCCAGCCACCGCCCCGCCTCCGGCCCCGCCGTGGCCTCGCCGGCGCCCGCGCCCGCCGACCGCCCGTGCGTCCCCTTTGGGCACCGGACATGTCCGGTCCCGAAAGGGGCACGCCCCGGACGTGTCCGCCCCTGGGCCACTGCCCAGTGGGGCCCGAACCCCTGTGACGCTGACGAATGGGGCCCACGGCCCAGAAACAGTTTTAAGAAAATAGAAATAAAAATAAATAATTAAAATAATTAATTAATTAATTAGTTAATTAATCCTGATTAGGTTAATCTAATTAACTGATTAGTGTTAATTAAACAGTAATTAGTAATTAACTTAATTAACTGCTGATGTCAGCATGATGTCATGCTGACGTCATCAATCACTGTTTCGGATAATGTTGAATTAAATAATTAATTAAAATTTCAGAAATTAATAAAAACTTTAGAAAATCATATTAAATAAACCGTAACTCCGATGAAAATATTTTATACATGAAACTTGCTCAGAACGACGATACGAACCCGAATACGCCCTCGGTATCTCCGTCAGACGCCCGCAGCTATGAGAACGTTGAACAATTAGACCGATTTCGATAAATGAATAGTGTCCAACTTTAATTAAATAAATCCGAATAAATTCCTAAATTAACTAAATCGCTTAGTTAGGCTGTATATCACCCCGACATATCATTTAGACATGTCATGCATCCCTGTTGCATTATTGCCGTGTGTTTACTGTTTCTTCCCCCTCTTCTCTTCGGTAGACTACGAGACCGACGCAGCTGCTGGTGCCCCGACCGACTACGTTGTTGATGACCCCTACTTGCCAGAGCAACCAGGCAAGCCCCCCCCTTGATCACCAGATATCGCCTATTCTCCTCTATACTGCTTGCATTAGAGTAGTGTAGCATGATACTGCTTTCGGTTAATCCTATTCTGCTGCATAGCCTGTCATTGTTGCTACTGTTGTTGATACCTTACCTGCAATCCTAAATGCCTAGTGTAGGATGCTAGTTTATCATCATTGGCCCTGCATTCTTGTCAGTCTGCCTTGCTATACTATCGGGCCGTGATCGCTCGGGAGGTGATCACGGGTGTATGCTATACATATATACATACTATACAAATGGTGACTAAAGTCGGGTCGGCTCGAAGAGTACCCGCGAGTGATTCACGGATTGGGGGCTGAAAGGACCTTTGTCCCAACGGCCCTTTGTGTGGATCTTTGTGGCGGAGCGACAGGGCAGGTTGAGACCACCTAGGAGACAGGTGGGCCAGGCCCTGGTCGTCGTCCGCGGTGATCTCATAATAACACGTTTAACGAGATTGGATATTTGATCTGAGTCTGGCCACTGGCCTATACGCACTAACCAACTACGCGGGAGTAGTTATGGGTATCCCGGCGTCGTGGTATCAGCTGAAGCCTTCTTGACGTCAGCGACTGAGTGGCGCGCGCCGTGTTGGACCGCGCTAACGTAACCGCCGTGATCGTGTGGGTTGCTAGGTCTGCTCGCGGCCGCGTACGCAACGTGCAGGAGCGCACTGGGCGATGGGCCCAGACCCCAGAGTGCCTAGGATTAGTCCGGCGTGCTGACCTCTCTGTTGAGCCTAGGTGGGGCTGCGACGTGTGGATCTTCCGAGGCCGGGCATGACCCAGGAAAGTGTGTCCGGCCAAAGGGGATCGAGCGTGTTGGGGAATATGTGGTGCACCCCTGCAGGGAAGTTTATCTATTCGAATAGCCGTGTCCCTCGGTAAAAGGACGACTCGGAGTTGTATTCCGACCTCATGACAACTAGAAATGGATACTTAATAAAACACACCCTTACAAGTGACAGATATAACCCGGTGGTCGCTCTCTCGCATGGTGGCGACGAGAGGATCGACGGGTAGGATTATGCTTTACGTTGTTGTTTGGTTAACTTCCAACTAATCTCTTCTATTGCTTCAAGACGAAGGCTGCCAGAAGCGTAGTCTTCGACAGGACTAGCTATCCCCCTTTTATTCTGGCATTCTGCAGTTCAGTCCACCGATATTGCCTCTTTACTCATATACCATGCATATGTAGTATAGATCCTTGCTTGCGAGTACTTTGGATGAGTACTCACGGTTGCTTTCCCCCTTCTTTCCCCCTTTCCCTTCTTGCTGGTTGTCGCAACCAGATGCTGGAGCCCAGGAGCCAGACGCCACCTACGACGACTACTACCACCAGGACGGAGCCTACTACTACGTCCAGGACGCCGACGACCAGGAGTAGTTAGGAGGATCCCAGGCAGGAGGCCCTGCGCCTGTTCGATCTGTTGTATCCCTGTTTGTGCTAGCCATCTTATGGCACCTTGTTTAACCTATGTCTGTACTCAGATATTGTTGCTTCCGCTGACTCGTCTATGATCGAGCATTTGTATTCGAGCCCTCGTGGCCCCTGGCTTGTATTATGATGCTTGTATGACTTATTTATGTTTTAGAGTTGTGTTGTGATATCTTCCCGTGAGTCCCTGATCTTGATCGTACACGTTTGCGTGCATGATTAGTGTACGATCGAGCAGGGGGCGCCACAAGTAAACTCTTTGGGTGTTGGTCACATGGCGATGTGAACTATGGGTGTTAAATCACATGGTGATGTGAACTAGATTATTGACTCTAGTGCAAGTGGGAGACTGATGGAAATATGCCCTAGAGGCAATAATAAAATGGTTATTATTATATTTCCTTAATCATGATAAAGGTTTATTATTCGTGCTAGAATTGTACTGATCGGAAACTTAAATACATGTGTGAATACATAAACAAATACTGTGTCCCTAGTAAGCCTCTACTAGACTAGCTCGTTGATCAAAGATGGTTAAGGTTTCCTAACCATAGACATGTGTTGTCATTTGATAACGGGATCACATCATAGGAGAATGATGTGATGAACAAGACCCATCCGTTAGCTTAGCATAATGATCGTTCAGTTTATTGCTATTACTTTCTTCATGTCAAATACATATTCCTTCGACTATGAGATTATGCAACTACCGGATACCAGAGGAATACCTTGTGTGCTATCAAACATCACAACGTAACTGGGTGATCATAAAGATGCTCTACAGGTATCTCCGAAGGTGTTTGTTGAGTTGGCATAGATCGAGATTAGGATTTGTCACTCCGAGTATCAGAGAGGTATCTCTGGGCCCTCTCGATAATACACATCATAAGTAGTTAGGAGGATCCCAGGCAGGAGGCCCTGCGCCTGTTCGATCTGTTGTATCCCTGTTTGTGCTAGCCATCTTATGGCACCTTGTTTAACCTATGTCTGTACTCAGATATTGTTGCTTCCGCTGACTCGTCTATGATCGAGCATTTGTATTCGAGCCCTCATGGCCCCTGGCTTGTATTATGATGCTTGTATGACTTATTTATGTTTTAGAGTTGTGTTGTGATATCTTCCCGTGAGTCCCTGATCTTGATCGTACACGTTTGCGTGCATGATTAGTGTACGATCGAGCAGGGGGCGCCACAAGTTGGTATCAGAGCCGACTGCCTGTAGGAATCCCCCTTTCCAATTCCTTGGCCGAAGTTGAGTCTAGACAAAGGAAACCGTTTTACTAACTTGGCTGTGTGGCTTACGGGCCCACATTGCCAACTGGGTGGTATTAGGATCTTTTATTCCTCGTCTATACTCTGGGACTCTGATCTCTCTTCTACTCAGGTTAAATGAAGTTTACTAACGCCGACACTTAGGATCTCGTAAATTCTGTCTACCCGGAGAGCTGGATATCTATGCGATTTCCCTGTCGTTGATCTGATTAGTCTGATAATCATTTTCCTTTCCATTGTTTTGTTTAACCTTTCTCTCCGAGTTGTGTAAACCTCTTATTGTCGTTTGACAAACCTGAATTTCCTCTATTTTCAGATGGACCGTTTGTTTCCACCGCGTCCTACGACACAGCTTGTGCTTCGCACTTGGGCTCGTAATACCCCTGGGTTTCCAGCTGTCCTGATCGCTCTCATGACCAGACTTGGCTACCGTGGGTACCCTGAGTACTTGGTTTATGAGGTTTACCGCGGCTCAACTCAGCCCCTGGATGCGGATGACTGGCTTCGCGACATCACCTATGAGTTGGAATCTGGTGGCGTTGCCCCTGCAAACTATGTCACCTTCGCCTCCTTCTTTCTCAAGGGCCCCGCTGCTCAATGGTGGGACAGCCACAGGCGCACTCAACCAGCTGGCACAGTCATCACTTGGCCGGATTTCCAAGCTGCCTTCCGTGCCCGTTTCATTCCCCAGGGAATCATGGACCGGAAGAAGCAAGAGTTCCGCAACCTCACCCAGGGCAACAAGACAGTGGAAGCTTATCAGCGGGAGTTTCTGGAATTATCCCGCTATGCTGAAGAAGACATTCCCACTGATGCTCGCCGTCAGGAAAGGTTTCGCGAAGGACTTCAAGCTGACATCAAGCTAGCGCTCCTTGTGCATGAATTTGATAATTTCTCCATCTTGGTGAACAAGGCTATCCAGGTCGAGACTGGTCTGCGGGCACACCAGGGATCTCTTAGGCGCAACCGTGACACTGGTTCATCTTCGAGCCAGCCTGCACAGAAGCGTCGGATCTGGATTCCAAACAGCGTGTACCGTCCAGCTGCACCTGCTCCAAGACGGTCCTATACTGCACCACGCCTGCCTCCACCACCTAGGCAGCCAGGACTTCCAGCTCCACCACCCCGAGCTCCTGCTCCTAATCCCAATGATAGTCTGTGCTACAAGTGTGGGCAGCCAGGTCATTTTTCCAGGAACTGCATTCAGAACCAGAACCAACTGGCACTTCCTGCAACTGGCCGTAGGAACAATCAGCCTCGCAACAACAATGCCAAGACTTATGGGCGTATTCAGGCCAACCACACCGATTTCAAAGAAGCTCAGGACCAGCCTGCCACCGTGATGGGTACTCTCCTTGTTAATTCAGTACCAGCTTCTGTTTTATTTGATTCGGGAGCATCGCATTCATTCATGTTCGAAGAATTTGCATACAAACACGACATTAAATGTGAGGTCATGAACACTGCAATAGTAATACACACCCCCGCGGGTCAATGTCAAACCTCCATGGGTAGCAACGACGTCACCGTTGAAATTGAAGGGCTGGAGTTTCATGCCTCCCCTTTCATACTAAAGTCTTGTAGTATCGACCTCATCCTCGGAATGGATTGGTTGAAAGCGCATACTGCTTCTATAGTTTGCGCCACGAAGATCGTCCATCTTCTACACCCTTCTGATGAAATAATAAGCTACCAGGCTCAAATCATCCAAAATGCCGAGGCGAGACTTTATGCCTTGAATGCGTTAAACGCATCACCACTTGAAGGCATCGAGAACATTCCAGTTGTTCGCGAATTCCAAGGTGTTTTCCCAGAAGAACTCCCAGGGATACCCCCTGCTCGAGCTGTCGAATTTGTCATCGACTTGAAACTAGGCACCACTCCTATCGCCAAGCGACCCTACAAGATGCCGCCGCATGAACTCCTTGAACTTAAGGAGGAAATCGACGCTTCACTTCGTAAGGGTTTCATTCGCCCAAGTTCCTCTGCTTGGGGAGCACCTTCTCTCTTTGTCAGGAAGAAGGATGGATCAAACCGATTGGTCCAAGATTACCGTCCTATCAACCAAGCAACCATCCAGAACAAATATCCCCTTCCTCGGATAAACGATCTGTATGATCAACTGGCGGGTTCATCAGTGTTCTCTAAACTCGACTTAAGGTTGGGTTACCACCAGATCCGTGTTCGTGAAGAGGATATCCCAAAGACCGCCTTCGTTACTCGATATGGCTCATACGAGTACACTGTCATGTCATTCGGCTTAACCAATGCTCCCGCCACATTCTCCCGCCTGATGAATTATATATTCATGGAATACCTTGACAAGTTCGTCGTGGTTTACTTGGATGATATCCTAGTATACTCCAGGAACAAAGAGGAACATGCTGAACATCTTCGACTTGTTCTGGAAAAACTTCGAGAGCATCAACTATATGCTAAGTTTTCCAAGTGTGAATTCTGGCTTCCCGAGGTAACATACCTTGGGCATGTCATCTCCAAGGATGGTATTGCCGTCAACCCCGAGCGAGTTCAGGCTATTCTTGATTGGGCTCCTCCAAAGAACGTCAAGCAAGTTCGAAGTTTTCTCGGACTCGCCAGCTATTGCCGTCGATTTGTCGAGAACTTCTCCAAGATCGCCAAGCCCCTGACTAACCTGCTTCATAAAGGCGTCAAGTTCGATTGGACGGAAAAGTGTCAGGAAAGTTTCCAGACGCTCAAAGACAAGCTGACTTCTGCCTCAGTGCTTGCCCCTCCTGATTCCCAGAAGGATTTTGTCATCTATTGTGATGCATCCCGTCAAGGATTAGGCGGTGTCCTAATGCAAGACCGCAGAGTAATTGCTTATGCTTCGCGTCAATTGCGTCCGCACGAAGAGAATTACCCAGTACATGACCTCGAGCTTGCTGCCGTCATCCATGCACTAAAACAGTGGCGACATTACCTTCTCGGTAATCGTTGCGAGATCTACACCGATCATCAAAGTCTGAAGTATCTGTTCACTCAGCCAGACCTGAACCTCCGTCAACAGAGATGGATGTAGACCGTAGCGGATTTTAACTTGGGTATTTCTTATACCCCTGGCAAGGCTAATGTAATGGCCGATGCCTTGAGCCGTAAGTCTTATTGCAGTCACCTCCAGTTTCACGAAGTTCAACCTTCGCTTATTGAAGAATTCAGAAAGCTGAATCTCCACATTGTTCCTCCTGGAGCACTCGCTCCCCCTCCTGAAGGTTCCTACAAAATGAACCTCCACGTTGTTTCCCAGGGTTCTCTTAATACCCTGGTTACTAAACCAGATCTCGTGGACAGCATCAAGACGCTGCAGGGTTATGACTCTCAAGCCCACAAGATTAAGCGCTATCTCGCTGAAGGAAGGCCTTCGTTCTTCACTATTGATGATACTGGCACCTTGTTCTTTAAAAGTCGTCTAGTGGTCCCCTCTAAAGGTAACCTGGGTATGACTCAGGAGGTCATGCAAGAAGCTCACGACACTCCGTTGTCTATTCATCCCGGCAGTACCAAGATGTACCAAGACATCCGTCAAAGATTCTGGTGGTCAAACATGAAGCAAGACATTGCTCGCTATGTTGCTGAATGTGATGTTTGCCGTCGCGTCAAAGCAGAACATCAAAGGCCCGCCGGAACTCTGCAACCAATTGCTGTTCCTGAATGGAAATGGGACCATGTTGAAATGGACTTTATCACTGGGTTTCCCAAATCACAGAAAGGTAATGATGCTATTCTTGTCGTCATTGACCGACTTTCCAAAGTTGCACATTTTCTAGCCGTCAAAGAGACGATCACTGCTAGTCAGCTCGCAACTCTCTACATGTCCAGAATTGTTTCACTTCACAGTATTCCACTGGTTATCAGTTCAGACCGTGGCAGCTTATTCACTTCAAGATTCTGGGCAAGTTTCCAAGAAGCTATGGGAACTCATCTGTCCTTCAGCACCGCTTTTCACCCTCAGTCTCAAGGACAAGTTGAACGAGTGAACCAAGTTCTCGAAGACATGCTTCGAGCTTGTGTCATATCCTTCGGAAGGAAATGGGAAGAATCTCTCCCATATGCCGAATTCTCTTACAATAACAGCTATCAAGCCAGTCTGAAGATGGCCCCCTTTGAAGTATTGTACGGACGAAAGTGCCGAACCCCTCTAAATTGGTCAGAAACTGGGGAACGTCCACTCTTCGGTCCGGATATTATCCAACTTGCCGAAGATCAAGTTCGCGTTGTCCGCGAGCATTTGAAGACTGCTCAGTCACGTCAAAAGAGTCAGTATGACCGCAAACACAAAGATATGGTCTATCAACCTGGCGAAAAGGCTTATCTTCGAGTCACACCGATGAAAGGTACACACCGATTCGGGATCAAGGGCAAGCTAGCTCCTCGCTATATTGGTCCTTTCACTATTCTTGAAAGGCGTGGTAGAGTAGCATATCAGTTGGAACTTCCACCGAACCTTTCTCAGGTTCACGATGTGTTCCACGTATCACAACTCCGCCGCTGCTTCAAAGACCCTATCCGCGGAGTAGATCACGAATTGCTTGAACTGCAACAAGACCTCTCTTATAAAGAGCATCCGGTCCGCATTCTCGATCAAGCCGAGCGTCGCACACGCCAGAAGGTTATCAAGTTCCTCAAGGTTCAGTGGTCAAACCATTCTGAGGATGAAGCCACTTGGGAACGCGAGGATCGTCTTCGCGATGAATACCCCGCTTTGTTTCTTTCTACCTCCTAAATCTCGGGACGAGATTTCTTTTAGTGGAGGAGATTTGTAACACCCCCTGTATTAAGCTACAGAGATCACCCTTTTGATGAGGCCATGTCATCATGATTAATAGTGCATAATCATCATTAGCATCATATTGCATTTCAACTCCTAAGTCAAATTCAAATTTAAATGAAAGTGGGATATAAAAGTTGTCCAACATAGAAACTAAAATGTCAGATAAGTAACAAATATTCCAGAGGCTATTCTAAAATTGAAACCAACATCATTGGAATTGTATAGGTGACTCGAACAACCTCAAACAGTGGATAAAGATAATATTTAGTAACCATTTATTAAATCTGAAATAAATATGAAATTATGTTTTGCCCAAACTAGTTTTAGGTGTTAGGGAATAATGCACTGGTATTTATGAAATAGGTCACACTTTTTACAAAAACCATTTGGGGGCTAAACATTTAACAGTAGAGAAAAGAGAATAAAGAAAAGAAAAGAAAAAGAAACAGAAAAGGATAAAGGAACCCCCCCCCCATCTGGATCGGGCGCAGGCCCGATCCCGTCCGCCTCGTCGCCGACGCCGCTCGCCGACGCCGCCCTGTCGCCGCCTCCCCCTCGTCAGCCCCCACCTCCCGATCCAGCCGACTGCCATGTTTACTGTTTCTTCCCCTCTTCTCTTCGGTAGACTACGAGACCGACGCAGCTGCTGGTGCCCCGACCGACTACGTTGTTGACGACCCCTACTTGCCAGAGCAACCAGGCAAGCCCCCCCCTTGATCACCAGATATCGCCTATTCTCCTCTATACTGCTTGCATTAGAGTAGTGTAGCATGTTACTGCTTTCCGTTAATCCTAGCCTGATGCATAGCCTGACACTGTTGCTACATCTGTTGATACCTTACCTGCAATCCTAAATGCCTAGTGTAGGATGCTAGTTTATCATCATTGGCCCTGCATTCTTGTCAGTCTGCCTTGCTATACTATCGGGCCGTGATCACTCGGGAGGTGATCACGGGTTATACTATACATATATACATACTATACAAATGGTGACTAAAGTCGGGTCGGCTCGAAGAGTACCCGCGAGTGATTCACGGATTGGGGGCTGAAAGGACCTTTGTCCCAACGGCCCTTTGAGTGGATCTTTGTGGCGGAGCGACAGGGCAGGTTGAGACCACCTAGGAGACAGGTGGGCCAGGCCCTGGTCGGCGTTCGCGTTTACTTCATAATAACACGTTTAACGAGATTGGATATTTGATCTGAGTCTGGCCACTGGCCTATACGCACTAACCAACTACGCGGGAGTAGTTATGGGTATCCCGGTGTCGTGGTATCAGCTGAAGCCTTCTTGACGTCAGCGACTGAGCGGCGCGCGCCGTGTTGGACCGCGCTAACGTAACCGCCGTGATCGTGTGGGTTGCTAGGTCTGCTCGCGGCCGCGTACGCAACGTGCAGGAGCGCACTGGGCGATGGGCCCAGACCCCAGAGTGCCTAGGATTAGTCCGGCGTGCTGACCTCTCTGTTGAGCCTAGGTGGGGCTGCGACGTGTGGATCTTCCGAGGCCGGGCATGACCCAGGAAAGTGTGTCCGGCCAAAGGGGATCGAGCGTGTTGGGGAATATGTGGTGCACCCCTGCAGGGAAGTTTATCTATTCGAATAGCCGTGTCCCTCGGTAAAAGGACGACCCGGAGTTGTATTCCGACCTCATGACAACTAGAAATGGATACTTAATAAAACACACCCTTACAAGTGACAGATATAACCCGGTGGTCGCTCTCTCGCATGGTGGCGACGAGAGGATCGACGGGTAGGATTACGCTTTACGTTGTTGTTTGGTTAACTTCCAACTAATCTCTTCTATTGCTTCAAGACGAAGGCTGCCAGAAGCGTAGTCTTCGACAGGACTAGCTATCCCCCTTTTATTCTGGCATTCTGCAGTTCAGTCCACCGATATTGCCTCTTTACACATATACCATGCATATGTAGTATAGATCCTTGCTTGCGAGTACTTTGGATGAGTACTCACGGTTGCTTTCCCCCTCCTTTCCCCCTTTCCCTTCTTGCTGGTTGTCGCAACCAGATGCTGGAGCCCAGGAGCCAGACGCCACCTACGACGACTACTACCACCAGGACGGAGCCTACTACTACGTCCAGGACGCCGACGACCAGGAGTAGTTAGGAGGATCCCAGGCAGGAGGCCCTGCGCCTGTTCGATCTGTTGTATCCCTGTTTGTGCTAGCCATCTTATGGCACCTTGTTTAACCTATGTCTGTACTCAGATATTGTTGCTTCCGCTGACTCGTCTATGATCGAGCATTTGTATTCGAGCCCTCGTGGCCCCTGGCTTGTATTATGATGCTTGTATGACTTATTTATGTTTTAGAGTTGTGTTGTGATATCTTCCCGTGAGTCCCTGATCTTGATCGTACACGTTTGCGTGCATGATTAGTGTACGATCGAGCAGGGGGCGCCACAAGTAAACTCTTTGGGTGTTGGTCACATGGCGATGTGAACTATGGGTGTTAAATCACATGGTGATGTGAACTAGATTATTGACTCTAGTGCAAGTGGGAGACTGATGGAAATATGCCCTAGAGGCAATAATAAAATGGTTATTATTATATTTCCTTAATCATGATAAAGGTTTATTATTCGTGCTAGAATTGTACTGATCGGAAACTTAAATACATGTGTGAATACATAAACAAATACTGTGTCCCTAGTAAGCCTCTACTAGACTAGCTCGTTGATCAAAGATGGTTAAGGTTTCCTAACCATAGACATGTGTTGTCATTTGATAACGGGATCACATCATAGGAGAATGATGTGATGAACAAGACCCATCCGTTAGCTTAGCATAATGATCGTTCAGTTTATTGCTATTACTTTCTTCATGTCAAATACATATTCCTTCGACTATGAGATTATGCAACTACCGGATACCAGAGGAATACCTTGTGTGCTATCAAACATCACAACGTAACTGGGTGATCATAAAGATGCTCTACAGGTATCTCCGAAGGTGTTTGTTGAGTTGGCATAGATCGAGATTAGGATTTGTCACTCCGAGTATCAGAGAGGTATCTCTGGGCCCTCTCGATAATACACATCATAAGAAGCCTTGCAAGCAAAGTGACTAATGAGTTAGTTACAGGATGATGTATTATGGAACGAGTAAAGAGACTTTCCGGTAACAAGATTGAACTAGGTATGAAGATACCGACGATCGAATCTCGGGCAAGTAACATACCGATGGACAAAGGGAATTACGTATATTGTCATAATGGTTCGACCGATAAAGATCTTTGTAGAATATGTAGGAGCCAATGTGGGCATCTAGGCTCCGCTATTGGTTATTGACCGGAGAGGTGTATCGGTCATGTCTACATAGTTCTCGAACCCGTAGGGTTCGCACGCTTAACGTTCGTTAACGATATAGTGTTATATGAGTTATATGATTTGGTGACCGAAGGTTGTTCGGAGTCCCGGATGAGATCACAGACATGACGAGGTTTCTTGAAATGGTCGAGAGGTAAATATTGATATATAGGATGATGGTATTCGGACACCGGAAGAGTTTCGGGACGCACCGGGTAGCCATCGGGTCACCGGAAGGGGTTTCGGACACCCCCCCCCCCCCGTTAGGTAAATGGGCTTAATGGGCCAAGGGAGGGAAAGACCAGCCCACAAGGGGCTGGTGCGCCCTTCTCCCTGGCCGGCGAGCCCTAGGGAAGGAAAGGGGGAGGGCTAGCTCCTCCTGCCTTCCCCTCTCATGGGAGAAAGGAAAGGGGGGGGGGGGCTCCCTCCCCTGCCTTTCCCCTGCACCTATATATGGCAGGGGGGCGCGCGGCTTGGGGAGGACCCCAAGTAGGATTCGGCCTACATGGTGAGCCTCCTTGGCTGCTCCTCCCTCCCTCCCACCTATATATATATATGTGGGGGGGGGGGGCTAGCACAACAAAAACATTGTCTTAGCCGTGTGCGGTGCCCCCCTCCACCGTTTACACCCCCGGTCATATTTTCGTAGTGCTTAGGCGAAGCACTGCGGAGATAACTTCACCATCACCGTCACCACGCCATCGTGCTGCCGAAACTCATCCACTACCTCACCGTCTTGTTGGATCAAGAAGGTGGAGGACGTCATCGAGCTGAACGTGTGCTGAACACGGAGGTGCCGTACGTTCGGTGCTCGATCGGTTGGAACGCGAAGAAGTTAGACTACATCAACCGCGCTGTCAAACCCTTCTGCTTACGGTCTACGAGGGTACGTAGACACACTCTCCCCTCTTGTTGCTATGCATCTCCTTGATAGATCTTGTGTGTGCGTAGATTTTTGTTTGTTTTCCATGCAACGTTTCCCAACATCTTACAAATCTTTTACAAAAGGATGTTCCATTTGTTTTTTATGATGATTGTGTAGAAGCCTTTGAAACACTTAAGAAAGCCTTAACTTCTGCACCTATTGTTCAACCACCTAATTGGAACCTGCCTTTTGAAATTATGTGTGATGCTAGTGATTATGCTATTGGTGCTATTCTAGGACAAAGAGTTGATAAAAAAAACTAAATGTTATCCATTATGCTAGCAAAACTCTAGATAGTGCCAAAAGAAATTATGCTACTACTGAAAAAGAATTTTTACCAGTTGTGTTTGCTTGTGACAAATTCAGATCTTACATTGTTGATTCAAAAGTTATTGCTCACACTGATCATGCTGCTATAAAATATCTCATGGAAAAGAAATATGCTAAACCTAGACTCATTAGGTGGGTTCTCCTACTACAAGAATTTGATTTACATATAACTGATAGAAAAGGAGCTGAGAACCCCATAGCTGATAACTTATCTAGGTTAGAAAATATCCTTGATGACCCACTACCTATTGATGGTAGCTTTCCTGATGAGCAATTAGCTGCAATGAATGTCTCTCATAACACTCCTTGGTATTCTGACTATGCTAATTATATTGTTGCTAAATATATACCACCTAGTTTCACATACCAACAAAAGAAAAAAATTCTTCTATGATTTAAGACATTACTTTTGGGATGACCCACACCTTTACAAAGAAGAAGTAGATGGTATTATTAGACATTGTGTACCTGAGCATGAACAGGAACAAATCCTACGGAAATGTCACTCCGAAGCTTATGGAGGACATCATGCGGGAGATAGAACTGCTCGCAAGGTATTGCAATCTGGTTTTTATTGGCCTACTCTCTTCAAGGATTCCCGTAAGTTTGTTTTATCCTATCATGAATGTCAAGGAATTGGTAATGTTGGTAAGCGTCAGGAAATGCCTATGAATTATTCTCTTGGAGTTGAACCATTTGATGTTTGGGGTTTTGATTATATGGTACCTTTTCCTTCCTCTAATGGGTACACACATATTTTGGTTGCTGTTGATTATGTTACTAAGTGGGTAGAAGCTATTCCAACTAGTGCTGATCACAACACCTCTATTAAAATGCTTGCTAAGTATGATGTTAACCATAGAATTGCATCACCCTATCATCCTCAGTCTAGTGGTCAAGTTGAACTTAGCAATAGAGAAATAAAACTAATTCTGCAAAAAACTATTAATAGGTCCCGAAAGAATTGGTCTAAGAAATTGGATGATGCACTTTGGGCCTACAGAATGACATATAAAAATCCTATGGGCATGTCTCCCTATAAAATGGTTTATGGCAAAGCTTGTCATTTGCCTCTTGAGTTAGAACATAAAGCATATCGAGCAATTAAAGAACTCAACTATGATTTCAAACTTGCCGGTGAAAAGAGGTTATTTGATATTAGCTCATTAGATGAATGGAGGACCCAAGCTTATGAAAATGCCAAATTATTTAAAGAAAAAGTTAAAAGATGGCATGATAAAAGAATCCAAAAGCGGGAATTCAAAGTTGGAGAATATGTTCTTTTGTACAACTCTCGTTTTAGATTCTTTGTAGGAAAGCTTCTCTCTAAATGGGAAGGACCTTATGTCAACGAAGAAGTTTATCATTCTGGAGCTATCAAAATAAATAATGCCGAAGATACCAACCCGAAGGTAGTCAATGGTCAAAGAATTAAACACTATATCTCAGGTACGCCTATCAATGTTGAAAGCAACATTATTCAAACTATGACACCTGAGGAACTCATAAAGGAGACCTTTCGGAACACTCCAGAATAATTAAAAAAGAGGAGGTACGTGATACGGTAAGTAAATGTACTCCAAAAAATCCACAAAAATATTTTTTGTCAGTTTTGGAATATAACAAAAATTAGGAAAATATGAAACAACCAGGAAGGCAACCCTGGTGGGCACAAGACACCAGGGCGCGCCTGGCAAGCCAGGTGCGCCCAGGTGGGTTGTGCCCACCTCGGGTACCTTCCAGACTCCGTTTTTCTCTCATTTGCTTGTTTCCCAAGATAAAAAATCTTTATATACCCCCCGAACCTATTGACCACCATATTGCGGAGAAATCTTCTGTTCTTCTTTCTTGTTGTTTCCTGATAGATCTGAAAAATATGTCATCCCAAGATTCAGAAGGTGAGAGCTATGTTGCTGATTATATCGCAAACCCCAAAGTTTATGGGGATGTGGAGCACTGTAGTTGGACTTCGGAGGAGGAAGAAGACTATGATCCTAAAGGGGAGGAGGAGACAAGTTCAAAAAAAGATGAAGTTCCATTGCCTCAACCTGAGGACATGCACGTGGAATTCAAGAAGTCAAGTCTCCCCAACAAAGCAAAGAAACCTAAGATTTAGTTTATCCCTTTTCGTCTCTTGCAGGAAAACAAGTAGGAATTATGCAAAAAGATATTAGAGCTTGAGCAAGAGATCAGTGGCTTAAAGGAGGAGAATTTCATCCTCAAGTGTAAGCTGAGCCTGAAAGATAAGATCGCTACTACCTCATCATCACCACCACCTTCTTCACCACCAAAGGAGACTTGAGTTCATGGTATGGACACTCCCCTTGGCTTGAGCCAAGCTTGGGGGAGGTGTCCCGGTATCGTATCATCACCACTATCTTTGCTTTCATCTATTTTAGTTCGATCCTTAGTTTTCCTATGATTTAGTTGAATAAAAGTTTAGTTCGATCCTTTCTTTTCGAGTGTTTGCTTAGTGATCTATCTATCGATGTAATCTTGTTCGAGATATATCATAAAGAGTAGTTTGAGTTTTGTTTCTTTACTTTAATGTTGCAATAAAAAGAAAGGAAAATAAATGAAAAAGATCATATGCTAATCTTATGGCAAGTAATGACATCACATAAGGAAAAGTATATGTAGTAAAATTTGTTGGAGATTGACAAACATAGCATTGGTCAATGATGCAATTCATGAAATAATTGATAAGGGAAGAGAAGATTCACATGCAAATACACTATCTTGGACATCTTTTATGATTGTGAGCCCCCATTAAATATTTTTGTCAAAATAGTTGATGTTGGACAAGGAAGACAACGTAATGATTTATATTTATTCATATTCATATAGAAGTTATATTGTCATAGATCCTTTAACATGTGGTGCTTGCCCAATATCTTTTCTAGCCAAAAATTCTGCACTAAGTAGAGATACTACTTGTGCATCCAAAACCCTTAACCCAAATCTTACTTTGAGAGTCCACCATACCTACCTATGGATTGAGTAAGATCCTTCAAGTAAGTTGTCATCGGTGCAAAAAGGCAATAAAAATTGCTTCTAAATGTGTTGGATCATTTAGTGTAAGAGAAAATTGAGCGTTGCATGAACTTGTGATGGCAAAATAATAAGAGCGACAGACTGCATAATAAAGGTTGCCATCATAAGGGGCAATGTAACGTGGCGTTCTTTTGCATTAAGGGATTTGGCATACAAACAAATAAGCGCATGGCAACCTTTGCTTCCCTCTACGAAGGGCCTATCTTTTACTTTTATGCATTTACTTTTATGAAGAGTCAAAGTTTTCTTCCCTATTCCTTTTTATTTTCTCTTTTTGCAAGCATCATGTGGTGAGGAAAGATCTAGGCACATATATCCAGTTGAATATGAGTGGGCATGAGTTATTATTGTTGACATCACCCTTGAGGTGAAAACGTTGGGAGGCAAAACTATAAGCCCCTATCTTTCTATGTGTCAGGTTGAAACTTTTTGTTCATGGGTATGCTGTGAGTGTTAGCAATCATAGAAGATTAAATGATGGTTGAGTATGTGGACTTGCCTAAAGGCTCTGATACGTGACCCTTCCTGAAAATATGATGAATTGTAGTTGCAAAGTTGACTGAGAACATAGTTTGTTGGTTTTCAATAAGGTTTATGCTTTATACTTCAATGTTGTGATGAATTGTTACTTGCTCATGAGAAGTTATATGATAAAAGTTATGTGACAAAAGTTGTTTGATAACGTTTTATGTTAAAATTCCTTGCTGTTATAATAATATGCATGATGCTTCTATGTCCGTATTTTGTTTTTATCGACACCTCTCTCTCTAAGCATGTGGACATGTTTTTCGATTTCGGTTTTCGCTTGAGGACAAGCGAGGTCTAAGCTTGGGGGAGTTGATACGTCCATTTTGCATCATGTTTTCCTACTGTTATTTATATTGTTTTTATGCATAATAATGTTTTTGGGAGTAATTCTAATGCCTTTTCTCTCATAATATGCAAGGTTTACACAAAGAGGGAGAATACCGGCAGTTGGAATTCTGGACCTGAAAAAGCACGTCAGAGCTACCTATTCTGCAAAACTCCAAATAAGCTGAAACTTCACGGAGATTTTTTATGGATTATTTAAGAATTATTGCAGCAAATAACTACCAGAGGGGGCCCACTAGGTGGGCACAACCCACCTGGGCGCGCCAGGGAGCCCAGGTGCGCCCTGGTGGGTTGTGCCCTCCTCGGCCCACCTCCGGTGCCCCTCTTCTGGTATATAAGTCATTTTGACCTAGAAAAAAAATAAGGAGAGGACTTTCGGGAGCGCCGCCGTCTCGAGGCGGAACTTGGGCAGGAGCACTTTTGCCCTCCGGCGGAGCGATTCCGCCGGGGGAACTTCCCTCCCGGAGGGGGAAATCATCATCATCGCCCTCACCAACAACTCTCCCATCTTTGGGAGGGCCATCTCCATCAACATATTCAACGGCACCATACCTCCCAAACCCTAGTTCATCTCTTGTGTTCAATCTTTGTACCGGAACCTTAGATTGGTACTTGTGGGTGACTAGTAGTGTTGATTACATCTTGAGTTGATTACTATATGGTTTATTTAGTGGAAGATTATATGTTCAGATCCATTATGCTATTTAATATTGTGACGCCCCCGGCTTAATCATGCACTAACCATACACACAAATGCACACGATCAGGCCTAAGGATTCACTTGAAGATATGACAACACAACTCTAAAACATAAATAAAGTCATACAAGCTTTATATTACAAGCCAGGGGCCTCGAGGGCTCGAATACATAAGCTCGCCTACAAGCGTCAGCGGAAGCATCAGATATGTGAGTACATATATAAAAGATAAAACAGATAAGCCTTTAAAAGGCGGGGCAAAAGAAAACACTATGATCGAAAAGGCACAGGCCTCCTGCCTGGGACCCTCCGAACCTACTCCTGGTCGTCGGTCAACTCGAAGTAGTAACCACCCTCGGGGTAGTAGTAGCAGTCATCGACGGGGGCAGCTGTCTCAGGGGCTCCATCATCTGGTTGCATCAAACGGATATGGGGAAAAAGAGGAAGCAAAGCAACCGTGAGTACTCATCCGAAGTACTCAGGAAGCAAGGATCTACACTACATATGCAACATTATCAAAGAAAGGCTGTATATGTGGACTGGGCTGCAGAAATGCCAGAATAGAGGGAAGGCCTAGTCCTATCAAAGACTAGCATCTTCATCGGTCTTGCAGCATTAGAAGAGTGTAGATTAGCACAATATAAAGTAGTAGTAGTATTAAGTATCAACCTCGCCCAGAGATCCTTTCTCGACTCCCTGCTAGAAAGCAATCCCAGAGCCCTAATATCCAAGTATCAACCTCGGCCAGAGATCCTTTCTCGACTCCCTGCGAGAAAGCAATCCTAGAGCCATACTATCCATTTCTCATCACAAGTATCCAGTTCTAGTTGTATCGATCGGGATACAACTCCGAGCGTCCGTTACCGAGGATCCAGCTATGCATAGATGTTTTCTTCCCTGCAGGGGTGTACCAACTTACCCACCACGCTCGATTAACTCCGGCCGGACACACTTTTCTGGGTCATGCCCGGCCTCGGCCAAACGATACGCCGCAACCCAACCTAGGCTTAACAGAGAGGTCAGCACGCCGGACTAAACCTATGCGCCCAGGGGTCTTAGGCCATCGCCCCGGGAACTCCTGCACTTTGCGAACGCGGCCGGTGAGCAGACCTAGCCCCCCTTATACAAGTGCATTACCAGTCCAACCCAGCGTGCGCCGCTCAGTCGCTGACGTCTATTAAGCTTCAGCTGATGCATACGACGCAGAGTGCCCATAACTTATCCCACGTGATGGTTAGTGCTATCGGGCCAGAGGACCACTCGGATCAAATATCCAAATCGTTAGTGTATTGGGGGTGTGCGATAACGAGCAGAGACTCACGATCGATGTGACCCAGTCGCCCCATCTCGAGGACTTGCGGCAAGGGCTAAGAATGCTCGGCCGCGCCTCGTATTTATCTCTCGGGTACCCTCCAGGTCAACCCGACTTCACAACACTCGCGGGTACCCCTCAGGGCCGACCCGATGTCATCATGGTTCTGTGTTAAGTCAAGTAACCGTGTGTCCAAACACTAGGGCGAAACCCAAGGAATCACCCTCGATGGATTCCACCTGATGTAGTCGTCAAGGTGAACTTAGGAGGAATCACCCTCGAGGTTCACACTTGAGGTGTTGCACGACGGCATCGTTATCGTGAGTGGTGAAGGAGGAATCACCCTCGATGACCACGACTGAATAGCTACTCTACAGAGTTAACATCAAAAGTGCTAAATGAGGTATCACCCTCGGCACTCGATAGTAACGCTACTGTGTCGTACAACTAAGGTGGTGATGCGCGGTGTCGGAGCCTGGTTGTTGAGTCTTCCAATGATCCAGCGGGGTAACTGGGACAAATGGGGTCACTGGGGTTCACTAACCAGCCTATTCTAAGTAGGTAATTATCAAAAGAAGGTTACAAAATCAGGTCATGCATCAGAATAGGTAAAGCAGTAACAGCAGCAATTTCTAATGCAAGCATAAGAGAGAAAGAATAGGCGATATAGGCTTGTTCAAAGGGGGGGTGCTTGCCTGGAAGCTCTGCGGCAAAAGCAAGGTCGTCAAAGGTGTCGTCGGGCTCCTGAGCTGCATCGGTCTCGGGAACTACGTCGGTACCGGGGTCTACCGAGAGAGAAGAGGGGGAGGAAACAAATAAATACACAACAAACATATGCAACACAGAGCATGCTATGCTAACGTGCAGTGCAGGGTTGCCTAAAGACATGTCTAAATCATTTTAGTTATTTTAGGATTAAAGTTGGATTTATTAACCGGTATGTATGCACTATTCATCTATTGAAAACAGGCTAAAAGTTGCGGGTTCACCTCCGTAGAGGGTCCCGACACGGAAACAGATAGCACGGTTGGATTAGTCTCGTCGTTTTGAGCAACTTTCATGTATAAAGTTTTTCGATCAGAGCTACGATTTAAATTCTATGAATTTTCAAAGATTAAATCATTTTCTAGAATTATTTTAAATTAACAGAAAAGAAATATTGCATCAGCATGACATCATAGTGATGTCAGCAGTCAACAGCCGCACTGGCCAGGTCAAACCTGACTAGTGGGGCCCACCTGTCATAGGCAGTGGGCTAACAGCAGTTCATTTTAATTTAAACAGAGTAATTAGTGACTGGACCCCACCTGTTAGTGACTCAATTAACTAACTAATTAATTCTAATTATAAAAATGTTTTAATTAACTAAAAATGCAGTGGGGCCCGCATGTCAGCGTCACTGGTTAACAGTAATCCGCGCGTTGACCCGGTCAACCTGGTCAAACACGCGGCGGGGTCCACTGGCAATGCCTCTAGGCGGGCCCCACGCGGCGCCAGCTCAGCGGAGCCGCCGGAGTAGCTCCAGCGAGCTCGCGTGCGGCGGCCGAACGCCAGAGATGCTCGGGATTCGCCCACAGTGGCTCAAATCGCGCGCGGTTGGGTGCTTTCGAACGGGCAGAGTATCGCGCATCCAGCGGGGGCGGGGGCAGCGGCTGGGGTGGCCGGCAAGGGCGCCGACGTCAAGCCGCGGCCGTGGTGAGCTTCGGGCCAGAGATGGGAAATGGCTACGGGCCGTTTTCGGGCGCGCGAAGTAGACAGGCGGTTGCTACGGCTCACCAGGAGTGCGTTGGAGCTACTGGTTCGAGCAGTGCGGCATGGGGAGCACGGAGCTCGCGGCCATGGCGGCGGCCGGAGCTCGGCTATGAAGAGAGCTAGCTACGGGGTGACCTCAAGCGAAACAGAGGCAGGGGAGGCTCGCGGCTCACCTAGCGGGCACACGGAGGCCCTTCGGGTGCACGGGAGCGCAGTAACGGCGACGAATCGAAGCAGTGGTGCCCGTCGGAGCCGAAGGGGAAGAAGAGGTCGGGGAGGTGTTGCGGTGGCCTCCGGCTTGCGTTCGTCGGCGTGGTCGACGTAGGCGAGGTCGGCGCGTCTCCCTGGCACCTTGGTGCGGCGCGGGGCAACCTATGACCGCGTGCACGATGGCAGCACGGCGGCGGCCGCGCTCGGTCGTCGGTGAGAGTGAGCGAGAGAGAGCGAGGGAGAGGGGGAAGTGGATATGAATGACCAGGGGAGAGGGACGGGGGTCTGCCTTATCCTCCCGCTGTCGGTGGGCATCGCGGTGTTAGCTAGCGGCCGGAGCACACGCGCTCAGCCATGGAGCGGCTGACACAGCGATGGGGAAGAGAGAGAGGGGGGGGGCAGGCCGGCTAGGCTGGGCTGGCCTCAGGCACTGTGCACTTAGGCCTAGTGCACAGTGGCCTTTCTCTTTTTCTTCTCCAGTTTTTCTTTTTTTTTCAGAGATGGTTTTTGAATTAAAATGAGCTGCCAAATGATTTTGTACAAATGTGAAACTTGATCACATAAATACAATGGAATATTTTGCACTGCCACATAATGTTTGGGCAATTTTGGAATTCATTTGAGTTTTTTATAAATAGGATAGCATTTAAAAATGCTGAAATGGTGCTGTTATAATTGCTAGTGCTCATCTTTGCACAAGAGTGATGTTGTGTTCCTTAACAAATAATTGTTATGGAATTTTTGTCAAATGATGAACATTTTTCCAGCAACTTTTGGGCAACTTTATTTTGCACTTGAATTTTGAATTGTTTTCAGAGAGGAAATTGGATGGAAGTGCTTAACCACTGAGACCATTATGATGCAAATGATGATGACTTGGCACTGATCATAAGGGATTACTGTAGTGTGATGCTGGGGATGTTACAAATACCCCTCTGATCTTGAGCATGATTATCATTTGTGAGTAGTTACTTTTGTTCTTGAGGTCACGGGAGAAGTCATGTTGCAAGTAATCATGTGAACTTGATATGTGTTCGATATTTTGATGATATGTATGTTGTGATTCCCTTAGTGGTGTCATGTGAACGTTGATGTCTACTACGCAACTTTATTCTTGTAGACTCGTGTTGGGCCTCCAAGCGCAGAGTTTTGTAGGACAGTAGCAATTTTCCCTCAAGTGGATGACCTAAGGTTTATCAATCCGTGGGAGGCGTAGGATGAAGATGGTCTCTCTCAAACAACCCTGCAACCAAATACAAGAAATCTCTTGTGTCCCCAACACACCCAATACAATGGAAAATTGTATAGGTGCACTAGTTTGGCGAAGAGATGGTGATAAAAGTGTAATATGGATGGTAAAAATATATTTTTATAATCTGAATAAATAAAAACAGCAAGGTAGCAAGTGACAAAAGTGAGCACAAATGGTATTGCAATGCTTGAAAACAAGGCCTAGGGTCCGTACTTTCGCTAGTGCAATCTCTCAATAATGCTAATCTAATTGGATCATATAACCATCCCTCAACGTGCGATGAAGAATCACTCCAAAGTTCCTATCTAGCGGAGAACATAAGAATAAATTGTTTGTAGGGTACGAAACCACCTCAAAGCTATTCTTTCCGATCGATCTATCCAAGAGTTCATACTAAAATAACACCAAAGCAAATTCAGATTCGTAATGATCAATCCAACACAAAGAACCTCAAAGAGTGCCCCAAGATTTCTACCGGAGAAACAAAGACAAGAACGTGCATCAACCCCTATGCATAGATTACCCCAATGTCACCTCAGGAATCCGCGAGTTGAGTGCCAAAACATATATCAAGTGAATCAATATAATACCCCATTGTCACCACGGGTATTCGTATGCAAGACATATATCAAGTGCTCTCAAATCCATAAAAGTATTCAATCTGATAAAACGAAATCTCAAAGGGAAAACTCAATTCATCACAACAAGATAGAGAGGGGAAAACACCATATGATCCGACTATATTAACAAAGCCCGCGATACATCAAGATTGTGCATCTCAAGAACACGAGAGAGAGAGAGAGAGAGAGAGAGAGAGAGAGATTAAACACATAGCTACTAGTACAAACCCTCAGCCCCGAGGGTGGACTACTCCCTTCTCATCATGGTGGCCGCCGGGATGATGAAGATGGCCACCGGTGATGATCTCCCCCTCCGGCAGGGTGCCGGAACGGGGTATAGATTGGTTTTCATGGCTACAGAGGCTTGCGGTGGTGGAACTTCTGATCTAGGGTTTCCGCGAGGGTTTTTGGAATATTTGGCAATTTATAGGGCGAAGAGGCGGTATGGGAGGCCACCGAGGTGGGCACAACCCACCGGGGCGCGTCTGGGGGCCCAGGCGCCCCTGGTGGGTTGTGCCCCCCTCGGGGCACCCCCCAGGTACTGCTCTGGCCCATTGGATGTCTTATGGTCCATAAAAAATCCACAAAAAGTTTCGCTGCGTTTGGACTCTGTTTGGTATTGATTTTCTGCGATGTAAAAAACAAGCAAAAAATAGCAACTGGCACTGGGCACTATGTCAATAAGTTAGTCCAAAAAAATGATATAAAGTTGCTATAAAATGATTGTAAAACATCCAAGAATGACAATATAGCAGCATGAATTCTTCATAAATTATAGATACGTTGGAGACGTATCAGCATCCCCAAGCTTAATTCCTACTCGTCCTCGAGTAGGTAAATGATAAAAGAAATGATTTATGAAGTGTGAATGCTAGCAAAGTGCATAAGTTTGATCAATAGTAATTTCAATCACTTTTCCTATCATCATAACAGCAACTCTTTCTCATAAAACTCATCATGTTAAAGTGGCAACCAATTCACATGTTAAGGTTCAAACAATGAATTCTCTTGAAACTCAACAACCTATATTCTTAGTCACCAAACAATTGCAATTCAACTTATTCAACAGAGTCTAAGTAAGAGCTCCGCATACTCAACCATCATATAGCCTTCTATGATTGCTAACACTCGCCGCATACACATGAGCAAAATGTTTCAACCGGACACATAGAAAGATAGGGGCTTATAATTTCGCCTCCCAACGTATTCACCTCAAGGGTGATGTCAACAATAATAACTCATGCTACCCATTTCCAACTGGATATATGTGCCTAGATCTTTCCTCACCACACGATGCTTGCCAAAAGAGAAAAATAAAAAGGAATAGAGAGAAAAACTTTGACTCTTGCATGAAAGTAAATACATAAAAGTAAAAGGTAGGCCCTTCGCAGAGGGAAGCAGAGGTTGCCATGCGCTTTTTTGTTTGTATGCTCAATCCCTTAGTGCAACAGAACGTCATGTTATATTGCCCCTTATGATAGCAACCTTTATTATGCAGTCTGTCGCTTTTATTCTTTGCCATCACAAGTTCGTACAACGCTCAATTTTCTCTTACACTAAATGATCTAACACCTTTAGAAGCAATTTTTATTGCCTTATTGCACCGATGACAACTTACTTGAAGGATCTTACTCAATCCTTAGGTAGGTATGGTGGACTCTTGAAAATAAAATTTGGGTTTAAGGGTTTTTGGATGCACAAGTAGTATCTCTACTTGGTGCGGAATTTTTGTCTAGCAAAGATGGGGGGCAAGCACCACATGTTGAAGGATCGATGACAATATAACTTCTATGTGAATATGAACAAACATAAATCATTATGTTGTCTTCCTTGTCCAACGTCAACAATTTTGGCATATAATATTTTGATGGGGGCTCACAATCACAAAAGCTTTCCAAGATAGTGTATTTGCATGTGAAAGTTCTCTTCCTTATAGTAATCATTCATGAATTGCTTGTATGACCAATATTGTGATTGTCAAGCTTCAAAAGATTCACTTTCTAAACCCAATGTGAAGCTACCACTGGGAATGATATGAACATATAATTTCAACTTCATGATATTCAATTCATTCAACAATTTACTGATAGGATATAAGTGAAGCACGAGAGTAAATGACAAACTACTCCAAAAAGATATAAGTGAAGATCAAGCGAGTAGTTAAGTAAAGGGGTAGCTAATTGAGGACTCTCTCTTATTTAAAAACTCTTAGATCTAAGTATTTTATTAAAATAGAAAGTAAAACAAAACAAAATGACATTCCAAGAATAGCACAACTCAAGTGAAGAAGCAAAAACTTAGGCTCAACCGAGGCTAACCGATAATTGTTGATGAAGAAAGGTGGGATGCCTACCGGGGCATCCCCAAGCTTAGATGCTTGAGACTTCTTGAAATATTATCTTTGGATGCCTTGGGCATCCCCAAGCTTGAGCTTTTGCGTCTCCTTAATTCCTTTTATATCACAGTTTCCCTAAATCTTTAAAACTTCATACACACAAAACTCAACAAGAACTCGTGAGATAAGTTAGTATAAACCAATGCAAAAAACTTATCATTCTCTACTGTAGAAAATCACAAAAATTATTATTCAACATTGCATACTAAATTCCTCTGCATATTTAATACTCCTATCCTCAAATAGAATCATTAAAAAAGCAAACATATGCAAACAATGCAAACATAACAGCAATCTGCCAAAACAGTACAGTCTGTAAAGAATGCAAGAGTATCAATACTTATTTTATTCCAAAAATTATGAAAATTTACCACACTGTAGAAAATTTATCAGAGCTTATTATGAAAAAAAATCAACATTTTATCACATTCTGAATTTTCTCGGGAATTTTTGCAACATCAATAAACTTTCTGTTTTGAGACAGCAACTCATATACTTGCAAAATAAGCATGGTAAAGGCTATCCTTGACATTTTTATTGAAAAGAAAGATGCAAAATATTATTCTAAATAACAGAAAGAAAATCCTAACAAGAAAGTTATGCTCCAAGCAAAACACATACCATGTGACGAATAAAAATATAGCTCCAAGTGAGGTTACCGATAATGTTGAAGACGAAAGAGGGGATGCCTTCCGGGGCATCCCCAAGCTTAGTTGCTTGGATGTTCCTTGAATATTACCTTGGGGTGCCTTGGTCATCCCCAAGCTTAGGGTCTTTTCACTCCTTATTCTCCTCATATCGATATCTCACCCAAAACTTGAAAACTTCAATCACACAAAACTTAACGGAACTTCGTGAGATGGGTTAGTATGATAAAGACAAATCATTCACTTTGGTACTGTTAAGATAAGATTCATAATTATTCTCACACAATGCCTACTGTACTCTACAATTTACACAATTTATATTAAGCAATATAAGCCATAGAAACCATAAAACAAGCAAACTATGCATTGGAAACAGAATCTGTCAAAAACAGAACAGTACGTAAAGATCTAAATTAAGGTCATACTTCTGTAACTCCAAAAATTCTGAAAAATTAGGACAACGTAGAAAATTTGTGTACCCATCAACTGTAAAAAATTAAAAAAATTCCACGTTCCAGTAAAAGATAGTAATTTCTGTACTGGACACAAAAGTTTCTGTTTTTGCACAGAATCAAGTCAACTATCATCCACACTATCCCAAAGGCTTTACTTGGCACTTTATTGAAACAAAACCTATAAAACATGATTACTACAGTAGCCTAACCATGTGAAAACACCAAAACAGTAGGGGTAAATGTTGGGTTGTCTCCCAACAAGCGCTTTTCTTTAATGCCTTTTAGCTAGGCATGATGATTTCAATGATGCTCGCATAAAAGATAAGAATTGAAACATAACAAGAGCATCATGAAGCATATGACTAGCACATTTAAGTCTAACCCACTTCCTATGCATAGGGATTTTGTGAGCAAACAACTTATGGGAACAAGAATCAACTAGCATAGGAAGGCAAAACAAGTGCAACTTCAAAACTTTCAACATAAAGAGAGGAAACTTGATATTATTGCAATATGTAAAAGCATATGTTCCCCTCTCATAATAATTTCAGTAGCATCATGAATGAATTCAACAATATAACTATCACATAAATCATTCTTTTCATGATCCACAAGCATAGAAATTTTCTTACTCTCCACATAAGCAAATTTATTCTCATGAATAGTGGTGGGAGCAAACTCAACAAAATAACTATCATGTGATTGGAAATTAAAATCATGATGACAAGTTTCATAGTTATCATTATTCTTTATAGCATACATGTCATCATCATAATCATCATAGATAGGAGGCATGCTTTCATCATAATAAATTTTCTCATCAAAACTTGGGGGACTAAAAACATCATATTCATCAAACATAGCATCCCCAAGCTTATGGCTTTGCATATCATTAGCATCATGTATATTCAAAGAATTAATACTAGCAACATTGCAATTGTGCTCATCATTTATGCCAAACATTTTATTGAATTCTTCTTCTATCAATTGAGCACAATTTTCCTTTCCATCATTTTCATGAAAGACATTATAAAGATGAATAATATCATGCAACCTCAATTCCATTTTTTGTAGTTTTCTTTTATAAACCAAACTAGTGATAAAACAAGAAACTAAAAGATTCGATTGCAAGATCTAAAGATATACCTTCAAGCACTCACCTCCCCGGCAACGGTGCCAGAAAAGAGCTTCGTTGACGGGGTGTGAGTGCCGCTTACCTAACCTCCCCGGCAACGGCGCCAGAAAAAAGCTTGATGTCTACTACGCAACTTTATTCTTGTAGACTCGTGTTGGGCCTCCAAGCGCAGAGTTTTGTAGGACAGTAGCAATTTTCCCTCAAGTGGATGACCTAAGGTTTATCAATCCGTGGGAGGCATAGGATGAAGATGGTCTCGCTTAAACAACCCTGCAACCAAATACAAGAAATCTCTTGTGTCCCCAACACACCCAATACAATGGCAAATTGTATAGGTGCACTAGTTCGGCGAAGAGATGGTGATAAAAGTGTAATATGGATGGTAAAATATATTTTTATAATCTGAATAAATAAAAACAGCAAGGTAGCAAGTGACAAAAGTGAGCACAAACGGTATTGCAATGCTTGAAAACAAGGCCTAGGGTCCGTACTTTCGCTAGTGCAATCTCTCAACAATGCTAATCTAATTGGATCATATAACCATCCCTCGACGTGCGATGAAGAATCACTCCAAAGTTCCTATCTAGCGGAGAACATAAGAATAAATTGTTTGTAGGGTACGAAACCACCTCAAAGCTATTCTTTCCGATCGATCTATCCAAGAGTTCGTACTAAAATAACACCAAAGGAAATTCATATTCGTAATGCTCAATCCAACACAAAGAACCTCAAAGAGTGCCCCAAGATTTCTACCGGAGAAACAAAGACAAGAACGTGCATGAACCCCTATGCATAGAT
Organism: Thinopyrum elongatum; assembly: GCA_011799875.1. Lineage (NCBI taxonomy): Eukaryota > Viridiplantae > Streptophyta > Magnoliopsida > Poales > Poaceae > Thinopyrum > Thinopyrum elongatum. Next base: position 409,357,301 of record CM022303.1, read on the forward strand.
TACCCCAATGTCACCTCGGGAATCCGCTAGTTGAGTGCCAAAACATATATCAAGTGAATCAATATAATACCCCATTGTCACCACGGGTATTCGTATGAAAGACATATATCAAGTGCTCTCAAATCCATAAAAGTATTCAATCCGATAAAACGAAATCTCAAAGGGAAAACTCAATTCATCACAACAAGATAGAGAGGGGAAAACACCATATGATCCAACTATATTAACAAAGCCCATGATACATCAAGATTGGCATCTCAAGAACACGAGAGAGAGAGAGAGAGAGAGAGATTAAACACATAGCTACTGGTACAAACCCTCAGCCCCGAGGGTGGACTACTCCCTCCTCATCATGGTGGCCGTCGGGATGATGAAGATGGCCACCGGTGATGATCTCCCCCTCCGGCAGGGTGCCGGAACGGGGTATAGATTGGTTTTCATGGCTACAGAGGCTTGCGGCGGTGGAACTTCTGATCTAGGGTTTCTGTGAGGGTTTTTGGAATATTTGGCAATTTATAAAGCGAAGAGGTGGTGCGGGAGGCCACTGAGGTGGGCACAACCCACCGCGGCGCGCCTGGGGGCCCAGGCGTGCCCTGGTGGGTTGTGCCCCCCTTGGGGCACCCCCCAGGTGCCGCTCTGGCCCATTGGATGTCTTCTGGTCCATAAAAAATCCACAAAAAGTTTCGCTGTGTTTGGACTCTGTTTGGTATTGATTTTTTACGATGTAAAAAACAAGCAAAAAATAGCAACTGGCACTGGGCACTATGTCAATAAGTTAGTCCCAAAAAATGATATAAAGTTGCTATAAAATGATTGTAAAACATCCAAGAATGACAATATAGCAACATGAATACTTCATAAATTATAGATACGTTGGAGACGTATCAAACGTCGACTACATGGCACTTCACCATATTTGGGCCTAAGGGAATGCATTGTGGAGTAGTAATTAGATGATGGGTTGCTAGAGTGACAGAAGCTTAAACCCTAGTTTATGCGCTATTCCGTAAGGGGCCAATTTGGGTCCAAAAGTGTAATGCTATGGTTAGATTTTATCTTAGTACTTTTCTCGTAGTTGCGGATGCTTGCTAGGGGGTTAATCATAAGTAGGAGGTTTGTTCAAGTAAGAACAACACCTAAGCACCGGTCCACCCACATATCAAATTATCAAAGTAGCGAACACAAATCAAACCAACATGATGAAAGTGATATGATGAAATTCCCGTGTACCCTCAAGAACGCTTTGCTTATCATAAGAGACCGTTTTGGCCTGTCCTTTGCCACAAAAGGATTGGGCTACCTTGCTGCATCTTATTTGCCGTTACTATTATTTGCTCATTACAAATTATCTTGCTATCAAACAATTGGTTACCGACAATTTCAGTGCTTGCAGATATTACCTTGCTGAAAACTACTTGTCATTTCCTTCTGCTCCTCGTTGGGTTCGACACTCTTACTTATCGAAAAGATTATGATTGATCCCCAATACTTGTGGGTCATCAAGGCGGTGCAGGAGGTCTCCATGGGGGGCATAACCCCCCTGGGCGCGCCTGGGCTCCTGGGCGCACCCTGGCGGGTTGTGCTCTCCATGGGCCTCCCCTCTGGTGCTTTCTTGGCCCACTGGGTGTCTTCTGGTCCAGAAAAAATCTCCAAAAAGTTTCACTACGTTTGGACACTGTTTGGTACTGATATTCTGCGAAGTAAAAAACAAGCAAAAAACAGCAACTGGCACTGGGCACTATGTCAATAGGTTAGTCCCAAAAAATGATATAAAGTTGCTATAAAATGAATATAAAACATTCAAGAATGATAATATAACAACATGAAACAAGAAAAAAAATATAGATACGTTGGAGACGTATCAACCCCCTATCGCCCACACTCAATAGGCGACGGTTTAAAGTGCCATCACGGAAAGGGGTTAAAAACCGTTTGTATAGCAGCTCGCTGTACTAGTGGGCGTTCCGGCGCCATCGGGAGAGAGGGGGAGAGAGCCCCCCTCCTTCTTCTTCTTCTTCCTTGGCCTCCCCCTAGATGGGAGGAGAGTTTCCCCCTCTGGTCCATGGTCTCCATGGCGGCGGAGGGGAAGGAGCCCCTCCTAGATTGAATCTCTCTGTCTCTCTCTGTTCTCTTCTGTTTCACATTCCTGTTTTCTGGCCGAAAACCGTTTCTTAAATATACGGAGATCCATAACTCCGATTAGGCTGAAATTTTAACACGATTTTTTCTGGATATTATCTTTCTTGCGGCGAAAGTAGAGGTTCAACTGACTTAGGAGGTGCTCACAAGCCACCAGGGCGCGACCACCCCCCTGGCCGCGCCCTGGTGCCTCGTGGCCACCTCGGGCACCGTCTTGCATTGATTCTTCTTCCAAAAATTCACATATATTCCAAAATAAATCTTCGTAAATTTTTATCGCGTTTGGACTTCGTTTGATATGGATATTCTGTGAAACAAAAAACATGCAACAAACAAGAACTGGCACTGGATCAATATGTTAGTCCCAAAAATAATATAAAATGTTGCCAAAAGTATATGAAAGTTGTAGAATATTGGCATGAAACAATCAAAAATTATAGATATGACGAAGATGTATCAGCATCCCCAAGCTTAATTCCTTCTTGTCCTCGAGTAGGTAAATGATAAAAAAGATAATTTTTTATGTTAGGTGCTACCTAGCATAATCTTGATCATATAATCTAATCATGGCATGAATATTAAGACACGAGTGATTCAAAGCAATAGTCTATAATTTGATATAAAGACATCAATACTCAGGCATCCCAACAAACAATCATGTCTTTCAAAATATCAATGCTAAAGAACGTTATCCCTACAAAATCATATAGCCTTGTCATGCTCCATCTTCTTAACACAAAGTATTTATCATGTACTACCCCGGTGTCAGCCAAGCAATTGGTTCATACTTTTTAACGCGCTTCAGCTTTTTCAACCACCACGCAATACATGAGCGCAAGCCATGGCTATAGCACTATGGGTGGAATAGAATACGGTGGTAGAGATTAATACGGAGAAGACAAAAAGGAAGATAGTCTCACATTGACGCGACTAATAATCAACGGGCTAGGAATATGCCCATCAATTGATGTCAATGCGAGGAGTAGGGATTGCCATGCAACGGATGCACTAGGAGCTATAAGTGTATGAAAGCTCAACTGAAAACTAGTGGGTGTGCATCTAGCTTGCTTGCTCGGAGACCTCGGGCATTTGAGGAAGCCCATCATCGGAATATACAAGCCAAGTTCTATAATGAAAAATTCCCACTCGTATATGAAAGTGACAACATAGGAGACTTTCTACATGAAAAACATGGTACTACTTTGAAGCACAGGTGTGGAAAGGATAGTAAAATTACCCCTTCTCTCTTTTTCTCTCATTTTTTTCTTTTTTTGTTGGGATCTTTTTGGCCTCTTTTTTTGTTTTTATCATTTTTTTTTCGTCCGAAGTCTCATCCTGACTTGTGGGGGAATCATAGTCTCCATCATCCTTTCCTCACCGGGACAATGCTCTAATAATGAATAATGATGATCATCACACTTCTATTTACTTACAACTCAAAAAAATTACAACTCGATACTAGAACAAAGTATGACTCTATATGAATGCCTCTGGCGGTGTACCAGGATGTGCAATGATCTAGCGTGGCAAAGATATCAAAAAATGGACAAGCCATGAAAATATCATGCTAGCTATCTTACAATCATGCAAAGCAATATGACAATGAATGCTCAAGTCATGTATATGATGATGATGGAAGTTGCATGGCAATATATCTTGGAATGGCTATGGAAATGCCACAATAGGTAGGTATGGTGGCTGTTTTGAGGAAGGTATAAGGAGGCTTATGTGTGATGGAGCGTATTGTATCACGGGGTTTGGATGCACCGACGAAGTTTGCACCGACTCTCGAGGTGAGAAAGGGCAATGCACGGTACCAAAGAGGCTAGCAAATTGTGGAAAGGCGAAAGTGCGTATAATCGATGGATTCACATTAGTCATAAAGAACTCACATACTTATTGCGAAAGTTTATTAGTACTCGAAGCAAAGTACTACTACGCATGCTCCTAGGGGGAGATTGGTAGGAGTTAACCATCGCACGCCCCCGACCTCCACGCAAATGAAGGCAATCAATAATAAATCATGCTCCAACTTCTGAGCATAATGAGAGAATATACGTGCATCCTTCGGGAATCAAAAACCTTAACACCAATATTCCTACTAAACCACAATCATTCACTAGTACCTCCCACATATTACCATCTCTATATCGCAAACTATTGCAAGGAATCAAACATATCATATTCAGTGATCTACAAGTTTTATGTAGGATTTTATGACTAACCATGTGAATGTCCAATTCCTGTTGACTCTCTAAATAGATGTAAGTGAAGCAAGAGAGTTTAATTCTTTCTACAAAATACCATGCTCTAACAAATATAAGTGAAGCAAAATAGCATTCTACAAATAACGGTTTTCTAGATGTAGAGAAATAGGCATCCAAACTTCAAATGATATAAGTGAAGCACATGAAGCATTCTATAAAGCCATACTCAAAAGATATAAGTGAAGTGCAAAGAGCATTCTATAAATCAACCAAGGACTATCTCGTACCAGCATGGTGCATCACTAAAATAAAAATAAAAAACACACAACGCTCCAAGAATTTACGCATATCATGTGAACAAAACAAAAACCGAAACATACCGATACTTGTTAAAGAAAGATGGGATGCCTTCCGGGGCATCCCCAAGCTGAGACGCTTGAGTCTCCTTGAATATTTACTTGGGGTTCCTTGGGCATCCCCAACCTTGAACTCTTGCCTCTCCTTCTTCTCCTCATATCGACACCTCCTCGATCTTCGAACACTTCATCCACACAAAACTTAACCAAACCTTCGTGAGATCCGTTAGCATAGTAGAGAAAATCACTACTTTAAGTATTGTTGCAAACCCATTCATATTTTATTACTGCATTATACCCACTGTATTTTAACTTCACAATAGCTTATACCCCCAATACAATCCATAGATTTATCAAAACAAGCGAACAACACAACGAAAATAGAATCTGTCAAAAATAGAACAGTCTGTAATAATTCAAACAATGACCATACATCCATAACTCCAAAAATTCTGAAAAATTAGAAAAAAAATAAACAATTTGCATAGAAGTAGTGAGTAAAAGTTTCATAATTTTTGCATGTTTCAGTAAAAAATGTAAATTCATGCACTATAGCAAAAGTTTCTATTTTTGCACCGCACATAGCAAACAAGCAATTTAAACATCCTAAAGGTAAATCTTGGCACATTATTTTTATAATACAATGGATTTGTGTAAGGGGATAATTATTTTTGTTGAATAGTTCCTGTAATTCAAGATTCACAAAGTTTCCATAGGCATGAACAAGTTCAAGGCTAGCTCCCCCTTTCACGGTGCTCGTCTTTCTCACTTTCGCTTTTCTTTTTGAAAAAAATTAGGTTCCCCTCTATATTTTTTTTGTTTTAAAACTTTTTAAAAGCACACAGCAGAATAAAATGACTCTCTAAAACTTTCGGGTTGTCTCCCTGGTAGCGCTTTCTTTAAAGCCATTAAGCTAGGCATATAGTGCTCAAGTAATTGATCCACCCGGATCCCAAGGTATATCAAAGCTAATTTTAATTAACAATGATTTGTAATTTAGTAGGGAGAAAAAAGTAACATATATCATGCAATGACGAAGTCTAACTCTTTCCCTATGCATCGGCATGTCATAAAAGAACAATTCATGCACACATAATAAAGGCCGATACATAGCATAAACAGTTTCTTGCAATTTTATCGTATTGAAAACATAGAGAGGCGGAGATGTAGTTCCTCTCTCATAATAATTGCAAGTAGGAGCAGCAAACACATGCATATTATATTCATCAAAATCATCATGTGTAATGGTAAAATGCAACCCATCAATATAATCCTTAATAAGAGCAAACTTCTCCAATATAGTGTAGTTAGGAGAATTCAAAAAGGTAATAGGACTATCATGTGTGGGTGCAATAGAAAAAATTTCATTCTTAACATAAGGAACTATAGCAAGTTCATCTCCATAAGCATAATTCATATTGGCATCATGGCCACAAGCATAGCAAGCATCAAGTTCATCAATAGGGGATATTTTAAACGAATCAACGGGATCATAGCACTTATCATAGCATTCATCCTTCGGTAAGCACAAAGTGAAATTAAACAATGTATGAGTTGAAGAGTTACTCTCATTAGAAGGTGGGCACGGGTAGCTAATCCTCTCTTCCTCCTTTTGTTCTTCGATCTCCTCATCATCTTTTTCATCTAATGAGCTCACAGTTTCATCAATTTCTTCTTCCATAGATTCCTACAAAATATTAGTCTCTTCTTGGACAGCGGAGACCTTCTCAATAAATCCATCTATATCGGTGTTGTATTTATAATTCTCATAACAATATTTAAGTAGTATAATTTTTAGATCTATAAACAGCATCATCATAATCTTCGTACTCTTCAAACAAACATTTAATTTCACAGCATCCTTAAAAGCAACAAATTATTTTATTCGTTCCACATCATAGTGTTGGGGAAATGACACCTATGGGATCGAGTGGATCCCTTCTACGGTTTGGCAGGGAAGAGGAGTGCGCAAAGAGCAGATCTAACGATCAACACAAGGGATTTTTACCCAGGTTCGGGCCGCTGAGAAGCATAAAACCCTAGTCCTACTTGTAGTGTATTGAGTGTTCTTGAGCTTCGCTAGTTGCTACGCATGCAAACTGGGCCGGAAAGTCCAAAAAGTCCCCTCCTGTATCGCCTTGGGCCTCCTTTTATATCAAGGGGCTACCACAGTGGCGTGCAGGCATACAGGAGGTGAAAGTAGCTACAGTGTACATGCTTATCACTAGCGTCTTAGGACAAGCGCATTAAATGCGCTATTTACGTGTCCCTAACTTTATCGGGGACGGAAACAGAGCCCGTCCCGTCGATCGCCGCCTCACCCCGTCTTGACACGCACCCAAGATGACGAGGCATGCAAATGCTAAGCTGACTGGCTAGCCGCTGCGCTGGAGCGGTGGCAGGATCTTCACGAAGATCTGCATGCCACCACGCAGGTGCTTGCCAGGTTGGCAGGCTAGTCGTTGTGCTGGAGCGGTGGCAGGGCGACGGAACCTTGCTGTGTGCGAGCCTTGCCGTGGCCTAGCAAACATCCCCGGCAAGAATCTTGCCGGGGCCTTGCAAACGTCCCCGGCAAGAGCCTTGCTGGGAACTTGCCTTCAGTTCTTCACAAAGATCTGCATGCCACCATGCAGGCGCCCCTGGATCCTGGTCTTGACATTGTCGATGGTGTCAGAGCTCTCAACCCCAAGGGTGGTGGTCTTGCTTAGGCTTCGCAAACCATCCCGGCACGGAGCTTGCCGGGGCTCGCAAACCACCCCGGCAAGAATCTTGCCGGGGGCTCAGCTTGTCTTCTGCTCTCTGATTACTGGCTCGGATGCTGTCTTGGTCGTCTTGCATTTTGCCTCCAGCTGTCCCCGTCAAGCCTTGCCGCGGCCGTGGCTGCAACTGCCCGTGCACAAGTAAGGGGTACCAAAAGGGCCCAAACTTTAGTACACCGACAGGAGCCCCCGGGCCTGGGCCACACATGCGGGTGCGACGCGTTGTTGGGCTAGGCCCAAACAGTGCACGGGCACACGTGGCAGGGGTTAACTGCTGTAATCATCTCGTCTGCTACGCTTTCCCACGATCGGCATTGAGTGCGTGACGTGGGGTGCGCGCGCGGAACGGTCGCAGCAGCAGCACGCCTGCGAAAACGCCTTCACATTGGATAGTAAAGAGGCAGCCTCGTGCCTTCCCCATAAAAAGAGGAATCCGCAGAGGCACTACTCATTTACCCCCTTCGCCCTTTCCAATCTAGGAACCGCCATCATCTTCCTCCTTGAGCCCAAACCAGAGCTTCCTCATCCATCCGCCGCCCCCCTGCGTTCCCACCATCCTCGACCTCCCGCTCCTCTCCAGTCTCTTATGGCGCCCAAAGCGAGCAAGGGCAGGGGAGCATCCAAGGCGAGCGAGGGGGAAGAGGTGCCAGAGAGCGAGTTGGTGAAGATGCGGAAGGAGAACATCGTCTTCGCTCTGACACTCGATGCGTGCGCTCTGAAGGAGCGGTATCTGTGTATGTGGGGGAGAGCGACAACGAGGCATCCTGCTACCCGCATCATCCCAGCTTCTTGCGCCGAGCCTGCCCCAGATAAATTCCCTTTCTTCGTCGATTACTTCTACTGCAGGCTCTATCCCCCATTTTCGGATTTCTTCAATGACATCATGTACACATTCGGCTTCCATATCTTGGATTTCACGTCGAATGCTATGGCATGTATGGCCACCTTCGCACACCTCTGTGAGAACTTCACCGGGGTGGTCCCCAACACGGCCCTCTTTCGCCATTACTTCGTTCCCCGCATCCAGCCCGGAGGGGCTCTTTTCGGCTGTGTCACCTAGATCCCAAGGGTACTGGCCAAGAGGACATACCCGGACGGGGCCCACAAGGAGAAGTGGGATGAATGGCGGGGCAAGTGGTGCTGGATCGTGGAGAAGGACCCGCAGCCATTTTGTATGCCCCGGCAGACGACACTGGTCCGTGGCGGCAATTGGGGCGACCTCGACCCTCAAGACGGGAAGCTCACAGTTGCAACCACCAGGATCCATCGCATCAAGGCTGCCGGGATCACAATCGAGATGATTGGGCCCGACTTCCTCCTCCACCGCATCGCCCCTCTGCAGAACAAGGGGAGGCCAGCTTGGGAGTACCGAAACGCGGCAGACATCATGAGGCTGCGCCCCGGCCTGAACAACAACTTGACGGTCATGCAGCATGCGGCTCTCTGCCAAAAGTTGTTCCACCTCAAGGTCGACAAGACCGACAAGGCCGACAAGACCGAAAAGGCCGACAAGCCGCTCAAGTTGCCGGCGGGCATGATCCCTTTGTGCAACAACTCCGCCCTGTCCTCAATCATCGCCATGATGCCGGTGTTCAACGCCCATGGCCTTGATCAGACCTGGGCCGAGCCAGACGCGGAGCGGGTGAGAGTTCTTCGACAACTTGTGGGAGAGGGCCATCCGGGAAGAAACGCAGCTCATCCGCCCCACCACCGATGAAGAGGTGGCGTACATTGCCAGCAGGGCGGAAGAGGCAGCCCCTGCCGAGGAGGCCGGCAGCGTTGGCTTTGTGGAAGACGAATCCAGTGCAGAGGAGGATTTTGCTGAGCGGGGGGAGCCTGCCGGGGGACACAGCAGGACCACTGCCGGGGGCCCTTCTGCCGAGGGGACAACCGAGGAGACGGTTGAAGAGGTAGCTCAAGAGGAGCCGCACGAGGAGCCCCCAGTCCCGGGGAAGAAGAAACATGTCCTTCGGCGGGTTGGCTCTGTCGAGCCAATCTGGCAAGCCTCCTCACGCGAAGAGGTCCCCGTCAAGGGGGCGGCCGGCAAGGCTGCGCAGTGGCAAGAGGTCCAGCCGCAACCTGTGCGCCAGACGAGGCGCGCGACCGTGGCAGCAAAGGAAATAGCAGCCACCGCCTCTGCCACAGCCAAGCGGCCCAGGTCTCCATATTCCCCCCTCGCACGGACACCATACCGGAGGCCGACTTCGACCTTTCCTCCTTCAGCTCGAGGAGGGAGAAGAGGCCAGAAGAAGAAGATGAGTAAGTGCCTTACTGCTTTCTTCATCTCCTGAGTCCCTGTTTTGCTACCTTATCTTATTTTATCTTATTTTGGCATGTCCCCGCAGAGACACGGAAACGTTGGCGCAGAGGATGGCGAAGAAAGCCAAGACCTCGATGGGCGATGAGCCCCCGGCAAGCACCTCAGGTGCGCCGGAGACGATCACGATCAGCCCGGATCCCAGCCCACGACGCTGCCCCGACTCAGCCCCCAGCATGAGTCCGTTACTCATTTCCCGCTGGCGGGTGTTGGGGTGTGTATCTTTGTTGTTGATCTTGCCGGATTTGCAGGAGAAGAACAGCAACAAGGAGAGCTACTGAGGGCCGACCCTGACATGCCGCCTCTGTCAACCACACCGCCCAGGGATGGATTCCCGGCAAGGGCTCCCACCGACGAGCCCATTCGCGTGGAGGAAGGGCCGGCAAGCACGGGTGCCGGCAATCCCATACCGGCAACGAATGTTGCCGGGGAAGGAACCACCTCCCAGGTGCTCGTCACAGGTATGCCGCTTGCTTTTGGGCACTTGTCACCCTTCCTGCATGATCTTTCTCTCTTCTCTTTCTGCTTTGAACTTCAATCTTGGTTTCATCTTGTTTCTCCTCCTTGGCTTTCAGATCTTCCCTTGGTGGATCAGATGGATGTTGACGCCACCATCGAGGAGACCGCCAAGGATGCTGCCACCGAAGCCGCCAAAGTCGCCGCCGATGAGGCCGCCAAGGACGCGCATGAAGAGGCCGCCAAGGGGTTTGTTGGGGAGGCCGGCAAGGAGACCGGCGACCGAACTGACGACATTCCTGCCGCAGGAGCGCCTGGCGCTGCATCGGTCCCGAAGCCCCCGGTTGCCGGGGAGACAGTGGTCAAGGACCAACCGTCGACATCCGAAGCCCCCCCTCAAGCAGATACCTGAAGATTGGCGACAATCTGTTCGTCAGCATCCCGGGGACGACAAGCACCGGAGCGCCAACCGAGGGGGAGGCTTTCGACGAAGAAGTCATCGCCGGTGCCAGGCTCAAGGTTGTCGACGAGCCGAGCGCCAGCAGCAGCGGATCCAAAGAAGACCAGCTCCTCCAGGACATGAGCGACAACTTCCAGAAGCTCCAGGCGCTCCATCGTGCCCGTAAGGAGAAACTGGACTCCAGGGCAGTGGTTGTCGACGCGGCAGAGGCAGACTTCCAAAAGCGTGTCGAGCAGATGCAGGTCTGGTTCGCCGAGATCCGACAAGAGCTGAGGACTGGCCAGGAGCAGCTAGGCCAGTGTTGGGACGAGCTCCTTCTAAAGCAGTCCGATATTGAGAAGGCACAGGAGGAGGCTGCTCAAGAGGCCGCCAAGGAAGACGCCCAACTAAGGGAGCGCCACATCCTACTCGATGCTCAGGAAGAAGACCTTGTCGCTCGTGAGGGGGCACTTGCCACCAAGCTCCGTGGCAAGGATGAGGAGATTAAGAAGCTTGTCGCGCAGCGGACCCAAGGGCTGGAGCAGGAGCACAAGAAAGTGCTTGACGCTCTGTCCTGGACCATGCCGGCAAGCTGAAAGAAGCCGTCGATGCCGCCGAAGCTGCAGAGGCCGCCAAGAACGAGCTGGCCGGCAAGGTGGAGAAATTGGAGGCGGATCTGGAGAAGCACGACAAGGAGATCTCGACGCTCAAAGACAACAGAGATAAAACTCTCTATGACTTGGCAGAGATGCAAACTGCCATATCCGAAAAGACCCAGAAACTCTCCTCTGCCAATGAATCCATTGCTGATCTGGAGTTGAAGCTGACCACGCTGAAGGAGTCCCTTGAGAGCAGCAGGACTCATGAGAAGACCCTGGCTAAGGACCTCCAGGAGGAGAAGCAACTGCTTGAGAGCGCCGCTGCCACCTATAATGACTATGAGAAAGGCGTGAAGATCTGGACTGAGCGCCTTGTCGATGTCGCAAAGAGGCTCACAACACAACTGTCCACCATGGGCCTGTCGACTTTTAGGTATTCCCACGAGGAGAGGGTAACTACGAGCGCCAGACTGACCATGTTCTTTGAGGCTGTCCTTGATGCCCTGAAGCTGCTCCACTCTAGCCGAGAAACCCAGCTGGCCAATGAATCCCGCAAGCTTTGCCGGGGCGTCCTTCTCAAGGTGCTCACCAAGGTGGCGTAAAAGAACCCTGGCCTCAACCTCACCAACGTGCTTGACAGCTTGCCAGAGGATGCAGACCGCAAGGCACTTGAAGAGCTCATCGCGCCCATCGTCGACGTGGTTGACCAAGTCAAGAGGGTGGAAGGCCAGCGCCGGGACTAGCCGCTTCGCTTCTCCTTGCCACTATGAACTCGTGCCCAAGATAATTTATCTTAAGTTAGAACTGCGGCAACCATTGATGTAATATAACTTGCTGTGTTTTGGATTGAATGCATGCTATCTTTCTCATCTGATCTCTCTTTGTATGGCATACACCCTATGCTTTATTGGGAAAAACTTGCCGGTGCGCGCACCCTTGCCGCGAGCGCTTTGAGGAACGGATCCTTAGCAGCCTGCTGGGGGTGTCGCTGCCGGCAAGATACCTTGCCGTTCTTAGCGCAACCACTTGAACTGTTGAGCGGACTCGAAACAGAGCAAAGGTGCAACCAATCCTGACAAAGTTCCTTCGTGTGCAGGTTTTCCATACAAGAATCGAAATCGTTCGAGGAAAATAACCTCATATTTTAAAGAAATTCACTCAAGGTTTCACAACTTAGCTTTTTTGCTGTTGTACTCTTTCCCGCAAGATGCCACTTCGAACGTCGCCTGCTGGCGTCCACACTCTCTATCCCCCTCGGCAAACTTGTATGCAAGGGAATCTTCTGTCCTTTGAGAAAAACAAAGAAGAGAAAATAGGAACATGGAACCTTGGCGGTTCATCAGTACTTGCTGGAAATGAACGTAGTACAATATCCTGGACAGGCATGCATATAAATAAACATGGAAATCAACAAGAACTGTACATACTTAAACTTATTCAACCACGCACAGGGTCTGCGCCTGGCTTTGTACATAGGGTTATATGCCTTGACGGCAAGGCTAGTACAAAAGGGGGTTGCCAGGGGTCCCGGCAACCGCACCTCATGGGTAAAACTTGCAAAGATGTTCGATATTCCAGGAGTTGCTCACTGGAATGGCATCTTCGGTCTCCAGGAGGACTGCGCCGGGCCTGGTGACTCGTATTACCTGATAAGGGCCTTCCCACTTTGGCGTCAACTTGTTGGAATTCTTGGTGGACTAAACGCGCCGAAGAACAAGGTCGCCTTCCTCAAGGCTTCGGGCATGAACCTTGCGGCTGTGGTAGCGGCGCAAGGCTTGCTGGTAGCACGCTGCTCGCACAGCAGCCTGAAGACGATCTTCCTCAAGGAGCGTAGCATCATCTTGCTGCAACTGCTCTTGCTCAAGCTCATCATAAGCGAGCACTCGAGGTGACCCGTATATGAGTTCTGTGGGGAGAACTGCTTCCGCCCCGTATACCAGGGAGAAAGGTGTCTGGCCAGTGGCTCGATTTGGTGTCGTCCTGATTGACCAAAGAACCGCCGGCAACTCATCAATCCAGCGCCTTCCGCACTTGTGCAGCCTGTCGAAAGTTCTCGTCTTGAGACCCCGCAGCACCTCAGCATTTGCCCTTTCCGCCTGGCCGTTGCTTCTTGGATGGGCAACAGAAGCAAAACAGATTTTGCTGCCAAGGTCTTGGATATACTGCATGAAGGTGCGGCTTGTGAACTGTGTGCCGTTGTCGGTGATGACTCTGTTTGGCACACCAAAACGGCAAACTAATCCTTTGAAGAACTTGACGGCTGACTATCCTGTCACCTTTCTCACTGCTTCCACTTCCGGCCACTTTGTGAACTTGTCAATTGCGACGTACAAGTACTCAAAGCCCCCGACAGCACGGGGAAAGGGGCCCAATATGTCGAGCCCCCAGACCGAAAATGGCAAGGAAAGAGGCATCGTCTGAAGAGCTTGGGCTGGCTGATGAAGTTTCTTCGAATGGAACTGGCATGCTTCACACTTGGTTACTAGTGCAGTTGCATCCTGGAGGGCAGTGGGCCAAAAGAAACCTTGCCGGAATGCCTTGCCGGCAAGAGCTCTTGATCCTATGTGAGAGCCACATATGCCTCCATGTATCTCTGCCAACAGCTCCAGTCCGTCCTCCTGAGGAATGCACTTCAATTTCACGTTGTTCGGTCTTTTTCTGTACAGGACATCGTCCACAAATTGGTACATGTTAGACCGACGGGCTACTTTCTCCGCCACTTCCTGTTCCTCGGGGAGTTCCCCTGTTTGGAGGAACTGAACGATGTGCTGTGCCCATGCTGAAGCTTGAGGCTCGACGGCAAGGACTAAAGGCGTGTCTTCTACCATGGGAGCAGTTGTCTCTACAGCAAGGGCTGGAGGCCCTGCCGGAGCCCGTCACCCCCCGGCAAGCTTGGCGTCCTCCCCGGCAACTTCCTTGCCGGCGGCTCCTGAGAGCTCGGCGGGAAAGTACTTGCCGGGGCTCAACTTCCTTCCCTTATTCTGTCCCGCCGATGGTTCAATGGATGGCTGAGTTAGTTGGAGCACAAAAGTTCCTGGTTCCACAGGTAACTTGAGGGCAGCACGTTTTGACAGGTCATCTCTGCTCGAGGAACATGCTCTGCTTGCAGACCGTCAAAACGCTCCTCCAACTTCCTCACTTCATCTATGTAAGTTTCCATTAACGGGCTCTGATAATCTTTGTTAACCTGCTTGACGACAAGCTGCGAATCACCTCTGACGATGAGCTTCGTAATTCCAAGGTCTGCCGCGATCCTGAGACCGGCAAGCAGTCCCTCATACTCCGCAGTGTTGTTTGTTGATCTCTCCCGGGGAAAGTGCATCTGGACCACATACTTGAGGTGCTCTCCGGTCGGTGCAATAAGTAGCACACCAGCACTGGCGCCTTGCAGCGAGAAAGCCCCATCAAAGTACATAATCCAGTCGCAGCTCATTTCCTTGCCGGGGAGAGTGGTCTCTTGAATTTCCTCGTCGGGCGTTGGGGTCCATTCTGCAATGAATTCTGCCAAGGCTCTGCTCTGAATCATTGAAGTGCTTTCAAACCTGAGACCAAAGCTTGACAGTTCCAACGCCCACTCCACAATCCTTCCAGTTGCATCTGGGTTGTGCAAGATCCGTTGCAACGGGAAGCGAGTGATGACGGTGATCTCATGTGCCTGAAAGTAGTGGCGCAGCTTCCTCGAGGCTATAAGAAGGCCGAAGAGCAACTTCTGCACACCAGAGTATCTTGATCTAGCCCCCTGCAAAAGGGAGCTGACAAAATAAACTGGGTGCTGCACCATCTTCCTCTTCTGTGTCACTCCATTTGCTTGCGCCGATCCCGCCTTGCCAGCACCAGACTCTACCGGGGGCCCTGCCTTGCCGGCACCAGATCCTACCGGGGGTCTTGCCTTGCCGGCACCAGACCCTGCCGGGGAGAGCTCCGGCTCGTCATCCGACGGTCTTGCCACTGCCGCTGCTTCTTCATCAACTTCTCTCTGCGCCACTAGCGCAGCACTGACCACTTGATTCGTTGTTGTTAGATACAACAACAACGGCTCTTGTGGCTTAGGCGCGACTAGTGTTGGCGTAGAGGAGAGGTACCTCTTCAAATCTTGCAGCGCTGCCTCCGCTTCTGGAGTCCATTTCATTGGACCTACCTTTTTCAAGATCTTGAAAAAGGGCAGGGCGCGCTCAGCAGATTTGGAGATGAACCTGCTCAAAGCAGCAACACAGCCAGCAAGTTGACGTACATCTTTGACTCGTCTTGCTGCTTCAATCTGCTCAATCGCCTTGATCTTGTCAGGGTTCGCCTCGATCCCACGCTGAGACACAAAGAACCCGAGAAGCTTGCCGGATGGGATGCCATACACACACTTCTCAGGATTGAGCTTAAGATTGATCTTGCGAAAATTTGCAAATGTTTCTTCTTGATCTTGTATCAGTGTCGCCTTGTCCTTGGTTTTGACCACTATGTCATCCATATAAGCTTCCATATTTCTATGTAGCTGGGGCTCAAAACTGATCTGGACTGCTCTGGCAAACATTGAACCAGCGCTTTTCAACCCGAAAGGCATTCGTATAAAACAATACGTACCACATGGGGTGATAAACGCGGTCTTCTCTTCATCTTCCTTTGTCATGAAGATTTGATGGTACCCTGAGTAGGCGTCAAGGAATGACAGAAAGTCGCACCTGGCAGTGGAGTCCACGATCTGGTCAATGCGTGGCAAGGGGAAAGGATCCTTTGGATAGGCTTTATTGATGTCTGTATAATCAATGCACAGCCTCCACTTCCCATTCGCCTTGCGCACCACAACCGGATTGGCCAACCACGTTGGGTGGAGCACTCCTCTAACCAAGCTTGCCGCTTCCAACTTCCTAATTTCTTCAATGATAAACTCTTGCCGCTCCAAAGCTTGCTTCCTGACCTTCTGCTTGACGGGCCGCGCATGAGGACAGACAGCAAGATGGTGCTCAATCACCTCCCTGGAAACACCGGGGATGTCAGATGCTTGCCATGCAAACACATTGACATTCGCCCGCAGGAAGGCGATGAGCGCGCTTTCCTATTTGCTGTCGAGGGTGGAGCTTATAGTGAAAGCTCCGCCTATGCCATCCTCCTTGACGGGCACCTTTTTAGTCTCTGGTGAGGCTGGCTTGGATTTCTTGCTCTTGCCGATGGAGCTCTCTGGCACATCCTCGACGGGAACGCAGCACTCCGAGGAGGCGCGCTTGCCGGAGTGGGTGCAAGAGGTCTTGCCGGTCTTCTTCCCCCCGGGAGCTCCAGTGGCAGGAGCAAGTACCTTGGTGGAAGGTGCTACAACTGCCTCCCGGTAGAGTTGATCAGCGCAAATAAGCGTGTCCTTCTTGTCGCAGTTGACTGTGATGATGCTCGTCGGGCCGGGCATCTTCAATGTGTTGTAGGCGTAATGCGACGCCGCCATAAACTTGGCCAGTGCTGGACGGCCAAGGATCCCGTTATACGGCAACGGGATCTTGGCGACATCAAAAATGATCTTCTCTGTCCTATAGTTCAGCTCACCACCAAATGTAACTGGTAGTGTGATCTTACCCTTCGGCTGGCTTCTTCCCGGATTGATCCCTTGAAACGTGCCCGTCTCTTCGAGATCTCCGTCGGGAATTTGTAACCTCTTGATCACCTTGGGCGAGATCAAGTTCAGACTGGCCCCACCGTCAACTAGCATTTTTTTCACCTTGAGGTTGCGAATTGTTGGGGAAACCAATAATGGCAAACACCCGACCGCAGTTGTGCGATCAGGGTGATCCTCGGCGTAAAAAATGATAGGCGTGTGGGACCATTTCAGTGGCTTCTGGGCATCGATCGACGGCTCTGTCGCATTAATCTCACGCGCCCACTGTTTAAGTTGGCAGTGAGAAGAATGTAACGAGGCGCCACCATCAATGCACATGGCCTCCGTAGCTTTTTGAAACTCATGCTCACTGGAGTCGTCATCGTCTTCGTGGTCATCATCCCCCTATTTTTTATCGTGGCCTCGAGCAGGCCTCTCTTGTTGCTTGTCCTTGCCGCGGCGGCCTCCTCGGCCACCGTGCTTCTTGCCAGACCCCTCAGCACCATCTTGGCCCTTCTCCTTGTCTCGCCTTTCATACTCAGCTTTCTGCCTCTCCACAAGCTGCTCGACTTGCCGGTAGTTCTGGAGGTCATGGCCCTTGGTGCGATGGATCTTGCAATATTGCTTGTCGGAGCTATCTGGCTTGTCGGCAGCCGCCAAGGCCTGGTAGGCGGCGCACCTGGCAACCTCCTTGCCGGGGTCATCAACCTTGGCCTTCTTGGCGGTGCCGGGGTTGCCGGATTCCTCGACGGCAAGCACGGTCTTACCCTTGCGCTTCCTGTTACGCCGTCGGCCCTTCTTTGCCGGGGCGACGACGTCTTCATCTCCGGAGTCAGATCCCGCGCCAGCATCTTCGCCGGGGTACTTCCTTCCTTCTTCAGCCCGAGCACATCTGTCGGCCAAAACATAAATCTCGGCAACATCCGTAATCTTGTTCATCGCCAGCTCTTCACGCATCTTGCGGTTGCGCACATTCTGATGAAATGCGCTGATAACAGCGGCAGGATGAACATCTGGGATGTTGTACTGCACACGGCTGAACCTCTATATGTATTTGCGCAAGCATTCACCATCTTTCTGGGGGATGATATGTAAGTCACTTGCCTAGCCAGGAGCTTGGTGGCCTCCGGTAAAGGCGCCAACAAACTCGTGGCACAGATCCGACCAAGAAGAGATGGAATCTACTGGCAGGTGCATCAACCACGACCTGACGTTGGGCTTGAGCACCAACGGGAAGTAGTTGGCAAGCACCTTGCCGTCTCGAGCCCCGGCAGCTTGCATCGCAATGGTGTAGATGCTCAGGAACTCGGACGGATGAGTCTTGCCGTCGTATTTCTCCGGGACCTCTGGTTTGAACGTGTGGGTAGTGGGCCACTAGAACTGCCGCAGCTCACGGGTAAAAGCTGGACAACCTACCTCGTAAGGCAAGTCACCAGAATCCCCCAGCGCAGGTTTGTACGCAGTGGGCCCTACGCGCCTATCGGATTGATGGCGCGCTTCCCGCCGCCGCTCGATGGTAGTTCGAGCGTCTTCTTTGACCCGTTCCCGAAGAACTTGACGTTGGTCGCGACGAGCTCGTGGATTGGACGACGCCATGGACCCATCATCGTGGGCATCGACCCGCCAAGCTGGCGACCATTGCAGTCGTGGTGGAGGGGAGTGCACCATGGTCGCAGCGCCTCCGTTCTTTCCGCCATCGGCACGCGCCGGCTCGGTGGACCGCCGCCGCGAAGCCTCCGCCTGCTGCGGCCCATCTCTATTGGCGAGACCGATGAGGCTCTGAATAGCAGCTCTCCATTCCTCTTGCTTCTCCGCAGCGGGAGGGAAATCCAGGAGTAGCTGTGCTCGCGCTAACGCTTCGGCTGGTGTAGGTGGCAGTGACAGGCGCGAAGAACGGGAGGTGCTCGGACTTCTAACCATGTTAGAAGGAGCCCCGTCACGGTTCCGCGGCCGTGCGCCATTTCCACCAGCATCTTGGCGTGCATGCCGGCCCTGTGCATCTCGAGAATGATGCTGAGGGCTCTTTCCGCGGCGACACTCGGGGTCACCAACGTCGCAGCATTGCTCGTCGCGCACGACCTGGGAGGACCGCGGCGCATGCACTGGCGGGGGCGTCTTGGAGGTCGCCTTCCCACCCTTGGAGGTCCCCGCGCCGCCCATAGGTAGCACGACTCCGTCCTTGGATCCAGCGGTGCGCGGGTCGTCGTCGCGGCCGTGGACGATGCCGCTCGCCTAGCTTCCATCACCAGAGCGTCGTGGATGCTCGAGATCTTCACCGCCACGAGCGTCTACCCCATTGCCCGTCCGTGTTGGCACGGGCAGATCGGCCGTAGATGAACTATCGCCGTGATCGCCTTCTTCTTGGGAGCCATGGTGATCGAGAAACTGACGCGCTAACTTCTAGATCAGGTTTGCACAACCTTGTCCCCCTACCTGGCGCGCCAAAGATGTCGGGGAAACGACACCTATGGGATCGAGTGGATCCCTTCTACGGTTTGGCAGGGAAGAGGAGTGCGCAAAGAGCAGATCTAACGATCAACACAAGGGATTTTTACCCAGGTTCGGGCCGCTGAGAAGCGTAAAACCCTAGTCCTACTTGTAGTGTATTGAGTGTTCTTGAGCTTCGGCTAGTTGCTACGCATGCAAACTGGGCCGAAAAGTCCAAATGTCCCCTCCTGTATCGCCTTGGGCCTCCTTTTATATCAAGGGGCTACCACAGTGGCGTGTAGGCATATAGGAGGTGTAAAGTAGCTACAGTGTACATGCTTATCATTGGCGTCTTAGGACAAGCGCATTAAATGCGCTATTTACGTGTCCCTAACTTTATCAGGGACGGAAACAGAGCCCGTCCCGTCCGTCGCCGCCTCACCCTGTCTTGACACGCACCCAAGATGACGAGGCATGCAAATGCTAAGCTGACTGGCTAGCCGCTGCGCTGGAGCGGTGGCAGGATCTTCACGAAGATCTGCATGCCACCACACAGGTGCTTGCCAGGCTGGCAGGCTAGTCACTGTGCTGGAGCGGTGGCAGGGCGGCAGAACCTTGCTGTGTGCGAGCCTTGCCGCGGCCTCGCAAACGTCCCCGGCAAGAATCTTGCCGGGGCCTTGCAAACGTCCCCGGCAAGAGACTTGCTGGGAACTTGCCTTCTGTTCTTCACAAAGATCTGCATGCCACCATGCAGGCGCCCCTGGATCCTGGTCTTGACATTGTTGATGGTGTCAGAGCTCTCAACCTCAAGGGTGGTGGTCTTGCTGAGGCTTCGCAAACCATCCCGGCACAGAGCTTGCCGGGGCTCGCAAACCACCCCGGCAAGAATCTTGCCGGGGGCTCAGCTTGTCTTCTGCTCTCTGATTACTGGCTCGGATGCTGTCTTGGTAGTCTTGCATTTTGCCTCCAGCTGTCCCCGTCAAGCCTTGCCGCGGGCGCGGCTGCAACTGCTCGTGCATAAGTAAGGGGTACCAAAAGGGCCCAAACTTTAGTACACCGACACATACTAATCATATCTACCATTAGCATAAGAAGCCAAGGTTTCATTATCATTAAATTCACATGAAAAGGGAAGGTGTGGAGCCTTCATCCTAGAGCAACAAGTATAATCATATCTCAAGCATAAATCCCAAGCATACAATTGCAAACAATCAATTTGATCCCATAAGAGTTTTCCTTTTTGAGTCAAGCGATAAACCCTAAAGTATTCACGTTGATCCAACGTGTCTCCCATTATCAAGTTGAATGGGGTTTTCTCAGGATTATCAAAGTAGTGTTTAATATTTTCCACATAACGAGCATCGAGGGTTTTAGGAGGTTCCCCATCTCCATGAGTAGCAAGTACAACTATTTTTTTTGGTATTTCATGTTCCATATCCATAACTAAAGATAGAGAACAACTTAGAACAGAAAATAAAAACTACTTAGTGATAAAGCACACAAGCACACACGAGAATATTCACCCCACACTATCGCTCCCCGGCAACGGCACCAGAAAAAGGTCTTGATAACCCACAAGTATAGGGGATCAATTGTAGCTTTTTCGATAAGTAAGAGTGTCCAACCCAACGAGAAGGCTAAAGGTAGGATCTATATTCCCTTCAAATTCTATCGACCACCGATACAACTCTACGCACACTTAATATTCGCTTTACCTAGAACAAGTATGAAACTATTTTGTAGGTGATAGGATAGGTTGCAAGAATAAAACTAGAAGTACTTAGCGAGAATAAAACTATGAGTAATTTGAAAGATAATAAAAGTTAGTTGTTTAGTAGAAAGCTTTTTGTAACATAAGAGAATGATTTTGTCCCTAGGCAATCGATAAGTAGACTGGTAATCATTATTGCAATTTTATATGAGGGAGAGGCATGAGCTAACATACTTTTCGTACTTGGATCATATGCACTTATGATTGGAACACTAGCAAGCATCCACAACTACCAAAGATCATTAAGGTAAAACTCAACCATAGCATTAAGTATCAAGTCCTCTTTACTCCCGTACGCAACAACCCCCTTACTCGGGTATAAACTTATGTCACTCTCGCCACCCACTATAAGCGAATCATGAACGTATTGCAACACCCTACAGCGGGAATCGCACATGCTTGCGCAACACGGAGGGCACCATAGGACAGCACCAAAATAAAACATACAACTCAAGCCAATCACGATCATCAATCAACCCATAGAACAAAATGAATCTACTCAAACATCATAGGATGGCCATACATCATTGGGAAATAATATATAGTATTAAGCACCATGTTTAAGTAGATATTACAGCGGGGAGAAGAGGTATTACACCGCTGCATAGAGGGGGAGAGAGTTGGTGATGACGGCGGTGAAATTGTTGGTGTATATCGTCATCACGATGATTGCCCCGGCGGCGTTCCGGCGCCACCGGGAGAGAGCCCCCTCCTTCTTCTTCTTCCTTGGCCTCCCCCCTAGATGGGAGGAGAGTTCCCCTCTAGTCCATGGTCTCCATGGCGGTGGAGGGGCAGGAGCCCCTCCTAGATTGGATTTCTCTCTCTCTCTCTCTCTCTCTCTCTGTTCTCTTCTGTTTTGTGTTCTTGTTTTCTGGCCGAAAACCATTTCTTAAATATCCGGAGTTCTGTAACTCCGATTGGGCTGAAATTTTAACATGATTTTTTTCCGGATATTATCTTTCTTGCGGCGAAAGAAGGGGGTCAACCGACTTAGGAGGTGCTCACAAGCCACCAGGGCGCGACCACCCCCCTGGCCGCGCCCTGGTGCCTCGTGACCACCTCGGGCACCGTCTTGCATTGATTCTTCTTCAAAAAATTCACATATATTCCAAAATAAATCTCCGTAAATTTTTATCGCGTTTGGACTTCATTTGATATGGATATTCTGCGAAACAAAAAACATGCAACAAACAAAAACTGACACTCGGCACTGGATCAATATGTTAGTCCCAAAAATAATATAAAATATTGCCAAAAGTATATGAAAGTTATAGAATATTGGCATGAAACAATCAAAAATTATAGATACGACGGGGACGCATCATGCCTCCTGTGCACGCCGACGTCACCATGGAGTAGACGCAGGCACACTTCAACGCCGCCATGGCGGAGCTGCAGCCTGCGCCGGCGCCTTTGTCGGCATTCCAACAGGCGCAGGAGGAACAGCGGTACAACCTGTTCCTCCTGGAGCAGCACCGGCTAGCGGAGGGCCAGATCTACGGTGAGCGCGAGCGAGGAGGCCGTGGCGGTCATGGCCGCGGCGAACCAAAATTTCGTCGCGCAGGAGCGTGCCATCTACGATGCTGTCCGCGCTCAAGCCGCCGCTCGGCAGGAAGAGACAGCCGCGGAGGTGCAGCTGCAGGCGATTGCGGAGGAGAACATCGCCAGATGCGCGTCCTATGCGTCGCCGATGAACCATCAGCCGGCCCGATGGGACGACGACAGCACCAGCGCCACCATTTCCCTCGTGGACCTCACGTCCACCGGCGACGGACAAGGCGCGGACTCCTCCGAGGATGAGTAGGCCACGGGAGGCGGCGAGCCTGGTGTCCCATGTGGGGTCGTCCGTCTCCCGTGTTTTACTCTTCCTCGCTGGAGACCGCACCTTCACTTCATCGGTCTTATCGCCGGTGCTCATGGAGACGACGGAAACACTACTGGAATCTGGTAATTTGCCGTGTGCCACCTCTTTGCCGTCCGCCAGCTGATGGCAAAGAGCCTCTTAGCCGTCCGCTTCCACAAAGCGGACGGCAAAGAAAGTGCAGATGGCAAAAAGTCTATTTGTCGTCCGCTGTTTCTTTGCCGTCAGCCAGCTGACGGCAAAGAGCTAGAAGGCAGACGGCAAAGGGCCAGGTGGGCCCCACGGGGCACGGCGTGGCTAGGTCAGGTTCTTTGCCGTCCGCCAGCGGACGGCAAAGAGGAGACGTGGGCTAGCCCTAAACGGGCCCGCCATCGTTGCCGTCTGCTAGCGAGACGGCAAAGAAGGCCCACTTAACGGGCCGAGCCGTCTCCCCTCTCTCTCTTCTCTCTCTCCTCTCTCTTCTCTGTTTCCTCCCGCGCGCCCGCCTCTCTCCTCCCCCGCCGCTCTTGCCGCCGCCGCCCGCCAGCCCCGCCCCGGAACCAGCCCCCACGCTGTCCAGCCCTCCCCCCCCCAAAAACAAAAAAAACAAACCACCAAAAAAAAAAAAAAACAAAAAAAAAAAAAAAAAAAAAAAATAAAAAAAAAAAAAAACAACACAAAAAAAAAAAAAAAAACAAAACAAAAAAAAAAAAAAAAAACCAACAAAAACCCAAAAACAAAAAATGAGAACGTCGAAAAGACAGAAAAACATAGACAGAGAGAAAGTCGCCCAGGATCAGAGGCAGGCCGAAGTGGCCAGCCAACAGGACGGGACCCCTCCACGCGGCCATAGACAGACACACAGAACGACTTATGCCGCCCTCCTCCCCGCGGCCCCTGCGCCGCCCCGCCCACCGCCGACCTCGCCCTCCCACCGGCGATCCCCTGCAGGTTTGTTCTTCCCCCCTTTTTTTAGTTTTGTTTTTTTAGTTTCTTCTAGTTTAGTTTCTGTTTTAGTTTTAGTTTAGTTTTATTTTCAGTTTAGTTTTAGTTTTAGTTTTAGTTTATTTTAGGTTAGTTTTAGTTTTAGTTTAGAAGAAGAAGAGGAGTAGAAGGAGGAGGAGGAGGGAGGAAGAGGAGGAGGAGGAGAAGAAGAAGAAGAAGAAGAAGAAGAAGAAGAAGAAAAAGAAAAAGAAGGGAAGAAGGAAAGGAAAAAAGAGGGCGCCCGGGGACGAGTGGGTTAGGGGTTCCTCGGTGTCGATGGAACCCTAAATAGCAAGTATCGTCGGTGCGAGATACATGTGGCCGTCCGTGTCGAACACTACATCCATGTCCCACAAGTGACGCCGACGTCCGGCGTCGCAAAGCAACTGTTCTCGGCATCGATGGCGGTCAAACACCATCGCGAATTTGCCTGGCAGCCTCTGCGATGACGATTAAAAGGCAAGTGTTGAAACTTGAAACACCCAAACTGACTCAAGTCGGTTTGGTTGTTTGAAATTTCAAAACTTGGCTTTAATCCTCATCGCAGAGGCTGCCAGACAAATTCGCGATGGTGTTCGACCGTCATCGGCCACCAGAACTATTGTTGCGGGACGCCGGGCGCCGGCTTCACTTGTGGAATGTGGATCTAGTGTTCAACGCCGAGCGCCACATGTATCTCGCACCGATGATACTTGCTATTTAGGGTTCCATCGACGCCAAGGACCCCCTAACCCGCTCTGTTCCGGTCTTCGTGCCGATGAAACTTGCTAGCTATAGGTGTCAATCATCAGTATGCGTAACCACTATGCATCTCCCATTCGAAAGGGTTACATCTATAAATATGCATGCATTTGCATATTTATAATCGTGATTCTTTCGAATTGTCCAACGTTATCCATGGACAGCTTGAGTATGTGTAGATTGGGTTCGTTTTCCCATATGCTCAGCTCCGGATCCGATGCAGAATTTTGTCAGTGCCTCCCTGTTGTTCTCCGGGTACACATTCTCTCTGCTTATTGCCGAGATGTGTATCAGGAGAACAGCGGGGAGGTGCTGCCGAAATTTTGCGTCGGATCCAGAGCAGAGCATGGGAAAACGAACCCGATCTACACATACTCGGGTGGGATTATGACCTATCTTTACCTATTAGCGTGTAGGTTGCATGGACGTAATAAAACTAACAAACTCCATTAACTGATGGATATGGTTTGCTTAATTATGTATATATTTCTTGTGTGTCCAGTAGGAAGTCAATATGAGTGATCGTGCATGGATGTACACCGGTTACACTTGTCAGAAAGTTTGGACCGAGGAATGGTTAACAAAAACCAAGGGGTTTGTTAGAGCCGCATTTGCAAATGGCCAGGAATTTAGCTGGTGCCCCTGTGCCCATTGCGACAACTATAACAAGAGGGACGAGCATGAAATGAGTAAAGACCTGCAGAAGTTTGGTTTTACGCCTGGTTACACGGTCTGGACATTACATGGTGAGTCTGCCCAATGTGCTAGAGCCGAGGTTCGTCGTCGCACCGACGAGCATGGTACCGGGACCGCAGACATGGTGCAAGACTTTGACGATGCTCGGGACTCGGACGAGGAGATGGAGGAATCTGCAAAGGCCTTCACTGAAATGTTGGAGTCCTCAAAACGTCCTCTCCACGAGCACACTGAGCTTTGTCAGCTGGATGCCATCTCACAAATAATGGCTTTGAAGGCTCAATTCAACTTGGGCAGAGAATGCTACGACGCGATGATGACACTATTCAGACGATTTCTACCCAAAGGCCATGTGCTACCTCCAAACCTGTACCAGTCAGACAAAATCCTCCGTGCTCTTAAGATGCCCTATGAGAAGATACATGCCTGTGAGAAAGGTTGTGTCTTATTTAGGCTTCAGTATGAGGACTTGAACTATTGTCCCATTTGCAATTCTTCCAGGTATGTTGTGGTAGACAACGGTATGGGTGAGAAGACGCAGACCAAAATACCCGTTAATGTTCTTCGGTATATGCCAATCGTACCAAGACTTCAACGTCTTTTCATGGTCGAAGAGGCGGCCAGACAGATGACATGGCACAAAACGGGCAAAAGAACCGAACTAGATGCGGATGGGAATGTGATGATGGTGCACACATCGGATGGTGAAGCGTGGAAGCGCTTCGATGCATTACATAAGGAAAAAACGGCAGATCCAAGGCATCCTCGAGTCGCCGTCAGCACAGATGGGTTCAGTATGTTTGGTCAGATGGCAGCCCCATACAGCTATTGGCCCGTGTTTATCATTCCACTCAATCTCCCCCCCGGGCAGATTATGCAACGAAAGAATATTTTCCTGACGTTGATAATTCCAGGGCCCAACTATCCGGGGAAGAATATGAATGTGTACATGCAGCCGCTTAAGGACGAATTGCAAGAAGCTTGGGATAATGGGTTCAAGACATACGACGCCTTTAGCAAACAGAACTTCATAATGCGTGCCTGGTACATGTACTCGACGCATGACTTGCCGGCGTATGCGCTATTCGTTGGCTGGTGTGTGCATGGAAGGTTCCCGTGCCCCACATGCAAGGGAGCTCTTGAGTTTCGTTGGCTGACGGCAGGGCGCAAGTATAGTTGCTTCGACTTGCATAGACCGTTTCTACATCCTGGCCATAAGTTCAGGAAAGACAAGAAGAACTTCATCAAAGGTAGAGTTGTCAAACACTCTGCACCACCTGCGTTGACAGGCCAACAGACCCTAGATCAGTTAAACGCTCTCGAGCCAGATCCAGAGCGTCCAGGGTATTTCAAGGGGTATAATAAGGAACACGCCTGGACTCACAAGACATGCTTCTGGGATCTGCCTTACTTCAAAGACCTCCTTTGCCCACACAACATCAACGTGATGCACACTGAAAAGAATATCGCCGAAGCCATTTTTGGTACATTGTTCGGCGTAGAGGGGAAATCAAAGGATAATCCTAAGGCTAGAGTCGATCAAGAGGAGCTATGTGATAGACCGTTACAAAACATGAAAGAACCGAAAGGAAAGGGGATCAACTGGACGAAGCGAAAGGCATGGTTCAATCTTGGAAGGCCAGCTATGAAGGAAATTATTTTGTGGGTGAAAATGCAGTTGATGTTCCCCGATGGGTATGCAGCAAATCTAAAGAGGGGAGTGAGTCTTCAAAAATTGAAAATATTTGGTCTAAAAAGTCATGATTGGCACATATGGATTGAGCGGATAATGCCGGTGATGTTGTGTGGCTTCATCCCTGAGGATGAATGGCTAGTACTGGCAGAGCTGAGCTATTTCTTCCGTGTTCTTTGTGCGAAAGAACTATCGCCTAGCCTCCTAGAAGAAATGGAACAGTTGGCGCCGGAGTTGATCTGCAAGTTAGAGAGGATCTTTCCGCCAAGCTTCTTTAATCCAATGCAACACTTGATTTTGCATCTCCCGACCGAGGCACGATTGGGGGGACCCGTGCAAAATCGTTGGTGCTACTCAACTGAGAGGATGCAGAAGACGCTTCGAGCAAAATGTAAAAATAAACGTAGAATAGAAGCATCGATGGCGGAGGCATTCATCACTGAGGAGGCGGCAAACTTCGTGACCGCACACTACGAAGCCAAAAATCGTCATTTGCATAATCCGAAGCCTCGGTACAATGCTGACGAACCTCAAAAGGGTCAATCCAACCTCAGCCTATTCAAAGGGAATCTCGCACCAGCCGGTGGTTGGAAACCAATAAGGTTGGATGTTGAAGAATGGCGGACCATTTCGCTATATCTCTTCAACAACCTAACAGAAGTGCGGCCGTACATCGAGTAAGATCTCGGTACATTGTTTCACAACTTCTAATTCCTTTGAACTTCTCTGATTCCTGGATTTTTGATGCAGTCGATACGTCGCCATATTCTCGTATGGAGCGGTGATCCAAAAGGATTCCGTCGAAGAGTATGAGCTTCTGGCAAAACAAGGAGCCGAATTTCCCGGTTTCATCTCTTGGTTCAAAAAAAATGGTAATTTCCATTAGACCCTTTTTTTTCTTTGGCTAATTTGCGACTAATGCAACAATCCTTTCGTATTAAACTTGTAGGCTAATTCAGAGATTATGGATGCCGAATTGAGACAAGTAGCTAATGGTTTTGACTATAAGGTCCGTTCATTTGACAAATATGACATCAACGGGTATCGCTTTCGTACCTATGACAAAGAGCTATCTATGGCCGACCAAAATTCTACAAATTGTTGTGTCTCTGCTATCGGCGAAGGAGGTATCGAGTATTATGGAAGAGTTGAAGCAATTTATGAACTTGAATTCTATGGTGAAAACCCACCAAACGTCGTAGTCTTCAGATGTTATTGGTTCCAGCCGAGGGAGACTAGAAGGACTCATGAACATATAGGGCTAGTCGAAATCAAACAAAGCGCCCATTTGGATGTTCCCGATGTCTATATTACGGCTCAACAGGCAACCCAAGTTTTCTATCTACCGTGGACCTGTCAAAGTGATCCAAATCTCAGTGGTTGGGACGTCGTTTATGAAGTGCCGCCACGTGTTAGACCACCTCCCCCCAATGAAAAGGATTATGAACCTCACATTAACCAAGACACATATGACGAAGGAGAATTCTTCCAAGAAACACGTCTTTCCAAAAAACGTTTCAAGAACCGCTCTACTCCATCCCAGAACATTGAAGTAGACAACGATAGTGAATCCGACTTCACCCCTGAGCTGGAACAAGAAGAGCCGGAAGAAGAAGAAGTTACTGCTGCAGATGACCTGTCAATGCTTGAACAATTACGTAAAGGTGGCCTTCCACATGATGATGCATTTATTAATGATGATGATGAGCACGTCATTACCGATAGTGATGATGATGATGCTTTTATTAATGATGATGACGAGCACGTCATTACCGATAATGATTATTAGGTATTCAAATTTTTATGTTGTACTTGATTTATATAGTTATTTGTATGATTGTATGATTTATATAGTTGGTATTTATAATTTTCTTACTTTGTATGATTGTTTCTTATACATAGTGCCATGGTCTTGATTTCCGTCCTGGTCGGCCCTCACCCGCTTTATGATTCGGATGTGGTAAATTCTCTTTCATAACTATTTGTTGCATTTCGCATTTATGCAAATTATGGCCATCAAGTTGACATAGAGATATTTTAATCTAGGAGGTATGTGAACCGGAATTTGAAACGAACCCTCTTGTCGAGAAGTTAAATTTAGTTGAAAAAAAATGAGTATTTGAAAGAAAAAATTAAAAGAATTGAAGAAGAGAAGATGACATTGGAGTTGTATGTTGCCGATGCCATCGATGATCACAAGATGAAGATGAATGCAATGCGCTTGAAGATGAATGCAATGCGCTTGAAGATGGATGCAATGCGCCTGAAGCTTAAGAAGATTAGAAAATATGCCATTGATAATGAGGCTTGGTATCATTATGCCGTTGGATCAATTGTTACCTTAGTTGCGATCTTCATCACATTTGTTGTGATGAGGGTAAGTTTTCTCTAGTGTTTTGCTTTACAAATGGATACTTAGCTTATTTTCCTCCTAAATGGCATAATTACCTAAGTTAGATAAAAAATGACATAATAACCTTACTAAGCTCCAAAATGACCTATTTACCTACCTTAGCTCTAAAATGACCTACACTTAGCATTTTTACCTAGCTTAGCAATAAAATGACATTTTTACCTACCTTAGTTAGAAGAAGAAGAAGATAAAGAAGAGGAGAGGAGAAAAGGAAAGAGAAGAAAAAAAAAATCTTCTTCTTCTTCTAACTAGTCTTCTTCTTCTTCTTCTTCTAACTAGTCTTCTTCTTCTTCTTATAACTAGTCTTCTTCTTCTTCTAACTAGTCTTCTTCTTCTTCTTCTTATAACTAGTCTTCTTCTTCTTCTTCTTCTTCTTCTTCTTCTAACTTTCATCTTTCCCAATTTGCAGATTTGCTTTACATGAGGAAGCTTGGATTCATGGAGTGTACTATTCTTGTGGTGCTTCCTTGTTGTTTATGAAAACTTGTTTGGATATGTTGTTGGAAACTTGTTTCTGGTTATGTATATATGGATATGTTGGACTTTGTTGGACTATGTTGTTGGATTGGATGAAATATGTTGTTGGACATGCTGTTGGATATGTATGCATGTATATCTGTGTTTGAAACCATGTCTAATTAATGGGATTTAAATAAAAACAGGGGATATATAGCCTCTTTGCCGTCCGCTAGCGGACGGCAAAGAGGACACGTCGCAGTCACCTGTGCAAACTGGGAACACTGGCTGCCTATTTGGTCATTTTGCCGTCTATTGGCGGACGACAAAGTGACCATCTATGCCGTCTGCCAGCAGACGGCAATGATTCAAACCTCTTTGCCGTCTGCTGGCGGACGGCATATCTGGACACGTGGCAGCTTCCTAGTGCTGCCTAGCTGGGCTCTTTGCCGTCCGCTGGCAGACGGCAAAGAGCGCCGTTAACCCCCTAACGGCTCTGACGCCACCGCACTGCCGTCAGCTTTCTTTGCCGTCTGCTGGCTTCGGATGACGGACGGCGTAATCCTTTGCCGTCCGTTTCTAAGAAGCGGACGGCAAAGAAGGCCTTTGCTGGCAGGCTTTCATCCGGACAGTTTGCCGTCCGTGATACATGCCTTTGCCGTCCGCCATGGCGGACGGTAAAGAAGCTGATTCCAGTAGTGAAAGAGGATGACACGGGCTTGGACTCTAGGCGCCGCCGCCATAGGATAGGTTTAGGGGCGGGTCTTTTTTTGTTCTAAATTTTCGGAATGTAATTAAATCCGTCGTATTTGTATGATATCTGTCATGTTTGTACGAAATCCGGCCGTGTTTGCATGAATTCCACGCAGTTTGTTGAAAAAGAGTTTGAAATGTATGCGGCTAGCATTGGATGGCGGCCTCCCGTATCCGTGTCCGTGGACGGATGCGGAAAGAAATTTGCGGATTGTCGTTGGAGATGCCCTAAGTCTTGGAGTATGCGCCAAGTCTTCAGATACATTCCTTCTTGACGCCGTGGGCTTGATGAGTAGAACCCACGAGTAAATCATTATGGAGGTCATCGGCCCGGCCTACTGGCCAGAAGACGATGTGGTGAGTACTCCTTAGTTCAAGACATCATCAGCTGGCTTCGGGCGGGAAAGGGCGCGGGCGAAGGGGAGGGTTTGGGTGGGTCAGGGTTGTCGGACGCTTGCATGGTAGCGGTCGGGATGCCCGCAAAGCCTCTGCCCCCAGTTTGCAGGAAAATGGATGTCCGAACCACCGAGCGAACCGATACAAGATTGTATTGGATAGCAAAACACGTCCGGATAGCGTGGTCTGAACGGTTGCAGACGGTTTGAGGATCCGTGTTGGATAAAAAAAGTCTTTAAGTGTAATAGACTTTCATTTTCCTCGAGGTTGCAAGAAAGAAAACAAGAGAGAAATTTGACAATTTTGACCTGTGGATGAAATCATTTCACAAAATGAACTGACTCTAAAAAAAATTCACTCAGCTGACCTTTTTGAGTGGCGCCCGACACGAAGGCGTCACACTACACTGTGCAACGCCTGACTGACAGGCGCTACACGCCTGGCCAGCGTCGCACCCCGGACTGACTAAAAATTACTAAGTCAATGTGCAGTGCCTCAGAGCTAGGTGCAACCACTAGTGCAACGCCTAGAGGCTAGGCGCTACACTGTATAGTGTGGCATACAGTGTGGCGCCTAGCTCTCAGGCGCTGCACACTGACTTAGTAATTTTCGGATGACCCGGGTGCGACGCTGGCTAGGCATGCAGCGCCTGTCAGTCAGGCGCTGCACAGTGTAGTGTGGCGCCTTCGTGTTGGGCGCCACACAAAAAGGTCAGCCGAGTGAAATTTTTTCAGGGACAGTTCATTTTATGAAATGATTTCATCCACAGGTCAAAATTGTCAAATTTGTCAAAACAAGAAGGTCTGACTAGAACTTCAGGGACTATTAACGGACATGATCCAAACACATCTTCAGAATGACGATGAGCTTGTCTGCACTATTTTCGGATCACAAAGATTCGCCGTCTACCAGGTTGTCCCTTCCTTCCTGTCTAGACATCGCAGAAAGAAACACGCTGACACGCAGGAATCCGCTACTTTAGCACTCACTCGCAAAGCATAGCAGCGAATTACCAGAAAGTAACCCAACATTTAGCGACAAGTTCCTTAAAGATCACGGCCGTTTCTGACACGGAATAAAGAGCTTCGATCCACGAAGGTCGCAAGAAGCTTCGCTGCAAAATCCTTGCCTTGCTTGACGCATCGTCATCCATGATACAACAATCTTGGTTCAGCTCCATGGTCGTGCCTTGCTTCTCCGTCTGATCTTTGCTGCAACTTCGGAGAAAGAACGAGAGAAGGAGGAGGAGGAGGCCGTGTCCTCCTCGCATGGTATTTCTAGCGGCCGTCCCCTGTCGTCGATCGCGATCGCTTCCGAGAAAGAATGGGCGGGGTGTTGAGCGCGCTGTTCGGCGGCCACCGGCGGAGAGCGGCCGAGGCGAGGAGGATGACGATGTCGAGGAGCGGTGAGCCGTCGGGCCACGGCCGTGGAGGAGGCGGAGGCGGAGGCGGCGAGCAGCGGCGGAGGGCGATGCTGTCCAAGTACTCGTACATACCGGACACCTACACCTCTCTCGACCAGGTGATGACGGGCCATCTTCATCATCTCACGCGATTGTT
The DNA here is from genome assembly GCA_011799875.1 of Thinopyrum elongatum. Lineage (NCBI taxonomy): Eukaryota > Viridiplantae > Streptophyta > Magnoliopsida > Poales > Poaceae > Thinopyrum > Thinopyrum elongatum. Next base: position 409,389,874 of record CM022303.1, read on the forward strand.
CCTCGCTTCATCTTCATCTCCTGCCTGCCCGCCTACCTGACTTGGTTAGCTTTGATTCCTCAGGTGGCTTCGGCGCTGCGCGATCAGGGCCTCGAGTCGTCCAACCTGATCCTCGGGGTGGACTTCACCAAGAGCAACGAATGGACAGGGAAGCGGTCGTTCAACGGGCAGAGCCTGCACAAGCTGGGCGACGCGCCCAACCCTTACGAGGCGGCCATCAGCATCATCGGCAAGACGCTCGCCCCCTTCGACGAGGACAACCTCATCCCCTGCTTCGGCTTCGGCGACGGTGAGCCCCCGTTTTTACTCCTTGCACCCAACGACGACAAGGACGAGTCCGTTCCATTTACATCTTGTGCTCTTCTTGTTTGCAGCGACCACGCACGACTACAACGTCTTCAGCTTCCACCCGGACAACTCGCCGTGCCACGGCTTCGAGGAGGTGCTGGCCTGCTACCGGAACGTCGTGCCGCACCTCCGGCTATCAGGTGTGGATCCGTCACAAGCTCTGGATATCTTCCTTCGTTGACATTGGTGAATGAACAATGCGCGATTGTCTGTGCTCAGGGCCGACGTCCTTCGCGCCGATCGTGGAGGCCGCCGTCGACATCGTGGACAGGACCGGAGGCCAGTACCATGTCCTCGTCATCGTCGCCGACGGCCAGGTCCCTGAACTGAATCCAAAAGCCTATGCCATGCCGCAACAAGTGCCTCTTGATTCGTCTTAACAACTTCATCACGGCGTTGCAGGTCACTAGGAGTGTTGATACAAGTGAGGGCGATCTGAGCCCGCAGGAGCGAAGAACCGTGGACTCCATTGTCATGGCCAGGTGATCATCGACAATTTGGCGCGCACGCACGGTGTAACGATTTGAGAATAATTAAACCTGACACAAAAGCTTGACTCTGTCTGCAGTTCGTATCCCTTGTCCATCGTGCTGGTCGGGGTCGGAGATGGCCCGTGGGAGGACATGCAGAAGTTCGACGACAAGCTCCCCGCGCGCGCCTTCGACAACTTCCAGGTCATCACTGAAATTCGGTCGAGTGCCGAGGGAGTTGTAGCCCTCTTCGTCGATCCAATCTCCGAGGATGAATTAAAATGCAGCTCCACTCACATGTTATTTAACAACAATGGTGCATGCGCAGTTTGTGAACTTCACGTCGATCATGTCGAGGAACGCCACGCTGCAGCAGAAGGAGTCGGCGTTCGCGCTGGCGGCGCTCATGGAGGTGCCCATCCAGTACAAGGCCACCATGGAGCTCGGCATCCTAGGCCGGTCCACGGGGAAGGCCAAGAGGGTCGTCCCGGCCCCGCCTCCGCTGCCGGGGTCTGCGCAGAGGCAGCCGTCGTCGTTGAGGCGGGAGGCTAGCGGCGCGAACACCGCCGCGGGGGAGCCAAGAGAGGATCAGGTCCAGCGAACTGCTCGGAATTACCAAGTCTAATTTCTCTTGTGAATTGTGATGATCATGCATGGAGGGTCGATGATTCATGCCACCTTCTTGAACAAACTGACTGATAAATCAATGTCCATGCAGGTGTGCCCAATCTGCCTGACCAATGCCAAGGATCTAGCATTTGGCTGTGGCCACATGGTAAGATATTGGAATTTATTTATCTAAGCAAATTTTGAAGTATATACGTATTTTATTTTCTAGTATGAAACATGGAAATGCATGTATTTTTTACATATTTTTGATTGTTTGTGTGCGAATGACAGTGTTGCAGGGAGTGTGGGGAGAACCTCGACAGATGCCCGATATGCCGAGAGACAATACGCTCCAAGCTGAGGCTGTACACGGGATGATTAATTCAAACCAAACTATGTCATTATATTTGTTTCAGTTTCAAACGCGAAGCATTTCTCAGAGAAAATGCAGCGTCTGAATTATTCTGATTGCATGGTTCTACCCTTGTTTATCTGTAAATAAGTGTGAGGTATTGAAGCTCCGTATCATCATGCGCGTGAGGTTTTCTCTTCTCTAGCTTCGGACCGTGATAAGTTTTACACATGTGGCACCAACACATCGCAATTCCGAATATTTTTTATGGCAAGTTTAGTCACATGAGGATGATAACTTTAGTTGTCAAGAATGGCAACTTTTTTTTCAGATGACAAGTTTCAATTTTTTTTAGGGAGAGGGGGAGGTTGTTTTTTCTTTTCGGATGTCAACTTTAGTTGTAAAAAATGTCAGGGCCAGAGTGCTTCATGCCACACGTGTGACATTTATTATTTGGGCTACCTTATCATGGACACTACACAAGCTAAGGAAATGAATGGGATGAGTTCTTGCAGGGTGACTGCTCTCTGCACCTACATAAACCTAACATACACTCCTGATAGAGGCGAAGGTCCCGATCTTTCAATGAGATGATAACTATCGATTTGGTGGAGACGACTTTGACGATCCGACTACAAACGTGCAACGACGTTGCGCCTTAACAATCGCTAAACCAATCTCCTGAGATTACTGACGATGCCGGAAGCACGATCAGCCTGACCACGAAGGTCTATTCCTGCATTCAATCGAAGAACAAGCAAAAATATGATAATGCAATCTGAATATTGCGAATATAGATGAAGTATTGATAATAGTGAGGATCCGAAAGCGGTCTTGGTCTGGTCGTTGGACACAAACGAAGTACACGAAGTTGCAATGGCTAACTTTTAACTAAACAAACCCCAAGAAAAAAGCTACTATATGGATCTACTTATATAGGAGCAAGGGTGGCGGCCAAGGAGGTGGGAGAATGTCCCAAGGCAGCCGAAAACTAAACTTAGGTCGTATAGGGCTCATGGGCCCAAGTGAAGGTGATGCAACACCTTTGAACTTGTAGTTTGACTCGGATTCTACTACATCGTCAGATTGTTTCATCAATATCTCAACGCTCCAGACGAATCTGAAGGTGAATCCAATTGGGTTGGAAAATGCACGAAATCTACTTTCCAACAAAAAAAGAATCACCCAATTCGGAGTCCGGATGAAAGAGATCTTTGTGTTTTGAGTCAGGTATGTCTGTCCAGAACGTGAGAGACTTGGACTCTATCTTCTCTTGGCCCAAAAGTGACGTGAGAGGACTTTTTGAACAGCACATAAACTTCTCTTTTTCCCTTATCTTTATATGTGGATTGTACAAATGTCCCATACACCTGCAATTAAACATGGCACAAAAGTCTGTGAAGTATTTTTGTCCTGGATAATATAAATAAATTATTGCATAGTTTGCATTAGAAATCACCTCACAAATATGCATGTATGCAATATTTTTGGTCGTATCCAAGGTAGTCATGTCCTCATCATCCTCCCATTCTCGAAAACAAAGCCGTCCTCAGCGTTGCTTAATCTGAAATGTGGCTAACAAAAGAGACAAGGTGTACATGTTGTATATGTATATGTCTTCCATTTTTACTTCCCTTGGTTTTTGCACGTACGACACATATATACATGAGTAACTTTCATAGTTTTTAAAATATAAAGCCAAAATATTATCACAAGAAGTAGAAGGCATGAAAATATTGCAACTCAGTTTGCACATATAAGTGAAGCTCTTATTTATATCAAAAGATTGACAATGTGCATCATTAAACCATCCCAAGATTGGTGAATAAACCTTACTTGCATCAAATTTACATGCTACAACATGCTTAAATAAGCAAATATACAATAAGTCATTTGACACAGAATCATCACCAAGATTAGAGGTCATATCAAAATGATTAAACATTGGTTCTTTTGCATCAACAGTTAATTCAATGGGTGCACTCAAAGTTGTTGGTATTTCAGTTGTTTGATCACATGACGCATTCATGACAGTAACAGGATTCTCTAAAATAGGTGGTGTGCTCAAATCAATAGGTAACTCAACACATGATGTATTCAACTTAACTAGGCATGCATCATTCTCATGTGAAGTTATATCATCAATACCTTTACTGTTACCTTTTCGCGAAGACGTAGCTGATGTAGGTACGAATGATGACAATGTGCCATACATTTGAGATGATGTCGCGCTCACAATCTGAGGTGTGGCTGCTCTAGTAGGTACAATAGTGGAGGAACCAACCGGTGGTGGTGAGCATGAACTGGAATAGTAGTTGTTGTAGTCACCCAATGCATCCTCATGTATCTGTCTCTCAAAGGTACAAGCGCGAACATACATACCAGTAATGCAACGAGGAATATACTGAAATCTTGCACGAATTGTTGGAAATATGCCCTAGAGGCAATAATAAAATGGTTATTATTATATTTCCTTGTTCATGATAATTGTTTGTTATTCATGCTATAATTGTGTTATCCGGAAATCGTAATACATGTGTGAATACATAGACCACAACATGTCCCTAGTAAGCCTCTAGTTGACTAGCTCGTTGATCAATAGATGGTTACGGTTTCCTGACCATGGACATTGGATGTCATTGATAACGGGATCACATCATTAGGAGAATGATGTGATGGACAAGACCCAATCCTAAGCCTAGCACTAGATCGTGTAGTTCGTTTGCTAAAGCTTTTCCAATGTCAAGTAACTTTTCCTTAGACCATGAGGTTGTGCAACTCCCGGATACCGTAGGAGTGCTTTGGGTGTACCAAACGTCACAACGTAACTGGGTGGCTATAAAAGTGCACTACGGGTATCTCCGAAAGTGTCTGTTGGGTTGGCACGAATCGAGACTGGGATTTGTCACTCCGTGTGACGGAGAGGTACCTCTGGGCCCACTCGGTAGGACATCATCATAATGAGCTCAATGTGATCAAGGAGTTGTTCACAGGATGATGTGTTACGGAAACGAGTAAAGAGACTTGCCGGTAACGAGATTGAACAAGGTATCGAGATACCGACGATCGAATCTCGGGCAAGTATCGTACCGATAGACAAAGGGAATTGCGTACGGGATTGATTGAATCCTCGACATCGTGGTTCATCCGATGAGATCATCGAGGAGCATGTGGGAGCCAACATGGGTATCCAGATCCCGCTGTTGGTTATTGACCGGAGAGTCGTCTCGGTCATGTCTGCGTGTCTCCCGAACCCGTAGGGTCTACACACTTAAGGTTCGGTAACGCTAGGGTTGTAGAGATATTAGTATGCGGTAACCCGAAAGTTGTTCGGAGTCCCGGATGAGATCCCGGACGTCACGAGGAGTTCCGGAATGGTCCGGAGGTAAAGAATTGTATATAGGAAGTCCAGTTTCGGCCACCGGGAAGGTTTCGGGGGTAATCGGTATTGTACCGGGACCACCGGAAGGGTCCCGGGGGTCCACCGGGTGGGGCCACCTATCCCGGAGGGCCCCATGGGCTGAAGTGGGAAGGGAACCAGCCCCTGGTGGGCTGGTGCGCCCCCCTATGGGCCTCCCCTGCGCCTAGGGTTGGGAACCCTAGGGGTGGGGGGCGCCTCCACCTGGCTTGGGGGGCAAGCCACCCCCTTGGCCGCCGCCCCTCCCCTCAGATTGGATCTGAGGGGGCCGGCCCCCTCTCCCCTTCCCCCTATAAATAGTGGAGGGGTGGGAGGGAGGACACACCCCAGCCCCTGGCGCCTCCCTCTCCTCCCGTGACACCTCTCCCTCTCGTTGGTGCTTGGTGAAGCCCTTCCGAGATCCCGCTGCTTCCACCACCACGCCGTCGTGCTGCTGGATCCTCATCAACCCCTCCTTTCCCCTTGCTGGATCAAGAAGGAGGAGACGTCTCTCCCAACCGTACGTGTGTTGAACACGGAGGTGCCGTCCGTTCGGCGCTCGGTCATCGGTGATTTGGATCACGACGAGTACGACTCCATCAACCCCGTTCTCTTGAACGCTTCCGCTCGCGATCTACAAGGGTATGTAGATGCACTCCCCTCTCTCGTTGCTAGATGACTCCATAGATTGATCTTGGTGATGCGTAGAAAATTTTAAAATTCTGCTACGATCCCCAACAGTGGCATCATGAGCTAGGTCTATGCGTAGTATCTTGCACGAGTAGAACACAAAGTAGTTGTGGGCGTCGATTTGTCAATCTTCTTGCCGTTACTAGTCTTATCTTGATTCGGCGGCACTGTGGGATGAAGCGGCCCGGACCGACCTTACACATACGCTTACGTGAGACAGGTTCCACCGACTGACATGCACTAGTTGCATAAGGTGGCTAGCGGGTGTCTGTCTCTCCCACTTTAGTCGGATCGGATTCGATGAACAGGGTCCTTATGAAGGGTAAATAGAAATTGGCATATCACGTTGTGGTTTTGGCGTAGGTAAGAAACGTTCTTGCTAGAAACCTATAGCAGCCACATAAAAACTTGCAACAACAATTAGAGGACGTCTAACTTGTTTTTGCAGCAAGTGCTTTGTGATGTGATATGGCCAAAGGATGTGATGAATGATATATGTGATGTATGAGATGATCATGTTCTTGTAATAGGAATCACGACTTGCATGTCGATGAGTATGACAACCGGCAGGAGCCATAGGAGTTGTCTTAATTTATTATATGACCTGCATGTCATTGAAATTCGCCATGTAATTACTTTACTTTATTGCTAACCGTTAGCCGTAGTAGTAGAAGTAATAGTTGGCGAGACAACTTCATGAAGACATGATGATGGAGATCATGGTGTCATGCCGGTGACGATGATGATCATGGAGCCCCGAAGATGGAGATCAAAAGGAGCGAAGTGATAATGGCCATATCATATCACTATTTTGATTGCATGAGATGTTTATCATGTTTTTGCATCTTATTTGCTTAGAACGACGGTAGCATATAAGATGATCCCTTACTAAAATTTCAAGAAAGTGTTCCCCCTAACTGTGCACCGTTGCGAAGGTTCGTTGTTTCGAAGCACTACGTGTTGATCGGGTGTGATAGATTCTAACGTTCGAATACAACGGGTGTAAGCCAGATTTACACAGCAATACACTTAGGTTGACTTGACGAGCCTAGCATGTACAGACATGGCCTCGGAACACAAGAGACCGAAAGGTCGAACATGAGTCGTATAGAAGATACGATCAACATGGAGATGTTCACCGTTGATGACTAGTCCGTCTCACGTGATGATCGGACACGGCCTGGTCGATTCGGATCATGTATCACTTAGATGACGAGAGGGATGTCTATCTGAGTGGGAGTTCATTACATAATTTGATTAGATGAACTTAATTGTCATGAACTTAGTCTAAATGTTACATATCTATCTTGTAGATCAAATGGCCAACGCTAATGTTACCCTCAACTTCAACGCGTTCCTAGAGAAAAACAAGCTGAAAGACGATGGTAGCAACTATGCGGACTGGGTCCGTAACCTGAGGATTATCCTCATAGCTGCCAAGAAATCATATGTCCTTGAAGCACCGTTAGGTGGCCCACCTGCTCTCCCAGCACTGCCAGACGATTTGAACGTTTGGCAGACACGCACCGATGATTACTCCTTCGTTCAGTGCGGCATGCTCTTCAGCTTAGAACCGGGGCTCCAAAAGCGTTTTGAGCATCACGGAGCATATGAGATGTTTGAAGAGCTGAAAATGGTTTTCCAAGCTCATGCCCGGATCGAGAGATATGAAGTCTCCGATAAGTTCTACAGCTGTAAGATGGAGGAAAATAGTTCTGTCAGCGAGCACATACTCAAAATGTCTGGGTTGCACAGCCGCTTGTCTCAGCTGGGGATTAATCTCCAGGATGACGCGGTCATTGACAGAATCCTCCAGTCGCTTCCACCTAGCTACAAGAGCTTTGTGATGAACTTCAACATGCAGGGGATGGAAAAGACCATTCCTGAGGTATATGCGATGCTGAAGTCAGCGGAGGCAGAGATCAGAAAGGAACATCAAGTGTTGATGGTGAATAAAACCACTAAGTTCAAGAAGGGCAAGGGTAAGAAGAACTTCAAGAAGGACGGCAAGGGAGTTGCCGCGCCCGGTAAGCCAGCTGCCGGGAAGAAGTCAAAGAATGGACCCAAGCCTGAGACTGAGTGCTTTTATTGCAAGGGAACCGGTCACTGGAAGCGGAATTGCCCCAAGTACTTAGCAGATAAGAAGGCCGGCAATACCAAAGGTATATGTGGTATACATGTAATTGATGTGTATCTTACCAGCACTCGTAGTAGTTCCTGGGTATTTGATACCGGTGCGGTTGCTCATATTTGTAACTCAAAGCAGGAACTGCGGAATCAGCGTAGACTAGCAAAGGACGAGGTGACGATGCGCGTCGGGAATGGTTCCAAGGTCGATGTGATCGCCGTCGGCACGCTACCTCTGCATCTACCTACGGGATTAGTTTTAAACCTCAATAATTGTTATTTAGTGCCAGCTTTGAGCATGAACATTGTATCTGGATCTCGCTTAATGCGAGATGGCTACTCATTTAAATCTGAGAATAATGGTTGTTCTATTTATATGAGAGATATGTTTTATGGTCATGCCCCGCTGGTGAATGGTTTATTTTTATTGAATCTCGAACGTGATGTTACACATGTTTATAATGTGAATGCCAAGAAATGCAAGGTTGATAACGATAGTCCCACATACTTGTGGCACTGCCGCCTTGGTCATATCGGTGTTAAACGCATGAAGAAACTCCATGCAGATGGACTTTTGGAGTCTCTTGATTATGAATCATTTGACAGATGCGAACCATGCCTCTTGGGAAAGATGACCAAGACTCCGTTCTCCGGAACAATGGAGCGAGCAACCAACTTATTGGAGATCATACATACTGATGTGTGTGGTCCAATGAGTGTTGAGGCTCGCGGTGGTTATCGTTATGTTCTCACCCTCACCGATGATTTGAGTAGATATGGGTATATCTACTTGATGAAGCACAAGTCTGAGACCTTTGAAAAGTTCAAGGAATTTCAGAATGAGGTTGAGAATCAACGTGACAAGAAAATAAAGTTCTTACGATCAGATCGTGGAGGAGAATATTTGAGTCATGAATTTGGCACGCACTTAAGGAAATGTGGAATTGTTTCACAACTCACGCCGCCTGGAACACCTCAGCGTAACGGTGTGTCCGAACGTCGTAATCGCACTCTATTGGATATGGTGCGATCTATGATGTCTCTTACTGATCTACCGCTATCTTTTTGGGGTTATGCTTTAGAGACTGCCGCATTCACTTTAAATAGGGCACCGTCAAAATCCGTTGAGACGACACCGTATGAATTATGATTTGGGAAGAAACCTAAGCTGTCGTTTCTGAAAGTTTGGGGATGCGATGCTTATGTGAAGAAACTTCAACCAGAGAAGCTCGAACCCAAGTCGGAAAAATGCGTATTCATAGGATACCCTAAGGAAACTATTGGGTATACCTTCTACCTAAGATCTGAGGGCAAGATCTTTGTTGCCAGGAATGAATCCTTTCTAGAGAAAGAGTTTCTCTCGAAAGAAGTAAGTGGGAGGAAAGTGGAGCTTGATGAGATGGCCCTCGAACCGGAGAGTAGCGCAGCACAGGAAAATGTTTCTGTGGAGCCTGCACCGGCTAGAGAGGAAGTTAATGATAATGATCATGATCAAGCTACCACTGAACTTCGAAGGTCCACAAGGACACGTTCCGCACCAGAGTGGTACGGCAATCCTGTCCTGGAAATCATGTTGTTAGACAACAGTGAACCTTCGAACTATGAAGAAGCGATGGCGGGCCCGGATTCCGACAAATGGCTTGAAGCCATGAAATTAGAGATAGGATCCATGTATGAAAACGAAGTATGGACTTTGACTGACTTGCCCGATGATCGGCAAGCCATAGAAAATAAATGGATCTTTAAGAAGAAGACTAACGCGGATGGTAATGTGACCATCTATAAGGCTCGGCTTGTCGCTAAGGGTTATCGACAAGTTCAAGGGGTTGACTACGATGAGACTTTCTCACCCGTAGCGAAGCTGAAATCCGTCAGAATCATGTTAGCAATTGCCGCATACTATGATTATGAGATATGGCAAATGGACGTCAAAACGGCATTCCTTAATGGTTTTCTTAAGGAAGAGTTGTATATGATGCAACCGGAAGGTTTTGTCGACCCTGAGAATGCTGACAAGGTATGCAAGCTCCAGCGCTCAATCTATGGGCTGGTGCAAGCATCTCGGAGTTGGAACATTCGCTTTGATGAGGTGATCAAAGCGTTTGGGTTCACACAGACTTATGGAGAAGCCTGTGTTTACAAGAAAGTGAGTGGGAGATCTGTAGCATTTCTCATATTATATGTGGATGACATACTGCTGATGGGAAATGATATAGAATTCTTGGAAAGTATAAAGGCCTACTTGAATAAGTGTTTTTCAATGAAGGACCTTGGAGAAGCTGCTTATATATTAGGCATCAAGATCTATAGGGATAGATCGAGACGCCTCATAGGTCTTTCGCAAAGCACATACCTTGATAAGATATTGAAGAAGTTCAATATGGATCAGTCCAAGAAGGGGTTCTTGCCTGTATTGCAAGGTGTGAGATTGAGCAGGGCTCAATGCCCGACCACGGCAGAAGATATAGAAGAGATGAGTGTCATCCCATATGCCTCAGCCATAGGGTCTATTATGTATGCCATGCTGTGTACCAGACCTGATGTAAACCTTGCAGTAAGTTTGGTAGGTAGGTACCAAAGTAATCCTGGCAAGGAACACTGGACAGCGATCAAGAACATCCTGAAGTACCTGAAAAGGACTAAGGATATGTTTCTCGTATATGGAGGTGACGAAGAGCTCGTCGTAAAGGGTTACGTCGACGCTAGCTTCGACACAGATCCGGATGACTCCAAGTCACAAACCGGATACGTGTATATTTTGAATGGTGGAGCGGTAAGCTGGTGCAGTTGCAAGCAAAGCGTCGTGGCGGGTTCTACATGCGAAGCGGAGTACATAGCAGCCTCGGAGGCAGCACACGAAGCAGTATGGATGAAGGAGTTCATCACCGACCTAGGAGTCATTCCAAATGCGTCGGGTCCAATGGCTCTCTTCTGTGACAACACTGGAGCTATTGCCCTTGCCAAGGAGCCCAGGTTTCACAAGAAGACCAGGCATATCAAGCATCGCTTCAACTCCATACGTGAACATGTTCAAGATGGAGACATAGAAATTTGTAAAGTGCACACGGATTTGAATGTAGCAGATCCGTTGACTAAACCTCTTCCACGAGCAAAACATGATCAACACCAGAACTCTATGGGTGTTCAATTCATCACAATGTAACTAGATTATTGACTCTAGTGCAAGTGGGAGACTGTTGGAAATATGCCCTAGAGGCAATAATAAAATGGTTATTATTATATTTCCTTGTTCATGATAATTGTCTGTTATTCATGCTATAATTGTGTTATCCGGAAATCGTAATACATGTGTGAATACATAGACCACAACATGTCCCTAGTAAGCCTCTAGTTGACTAGCTCGTTGATCAATAGATGGTTACGGTTTCCTGACCATGGACATTGGATGTCATTGATAACGGGATCACATCATTAGGAGAATGATGTGATGGACAAGACCCAATCCTAAGCCTAGCACTAGATCGTGTAGTTCGTTTGCTAAAGCTTTTCCAATGTCAAGTAACTTTTCCTTAGACCATGAGATTGTGCAACTCCCGGATACCGTAGGAGTGCTTTGGGTGCACCAAACGTCACAACGTAACTGGGTGGCTATAAAGGTGCACTACGGGTATCTCCGAAAGTATCTGTTGGGTTGGCACGAATCGAGACTGGGATTTGTCACTCCATGTAACGGAGAGGTACCTCTGGGCCCACTCGGTAGGACATCATCATAATGAGCTTTAGAGACTGCCGCATTCACTTTAAATAGGGCACCGTCAAAATCCGTTGAGACGACACCGTATGAATTATGGTTTGGGAAGAAACCTAAGCTGTCGTTTCTGAAAGTTTGGGGATGCGATGCTTATGTGAAGAAACTTCAACCAGGGAAGCTCGAACCCAAGTCGGAAAAATGCGTATTCATAGGATACCCTAAGGAAACTATTGGGTATACCTTCTACCTAAGATCCGAGGGCAAGATCTTTGTTGCCAGGAATGGATCCTTTCTAGAGAAAGAGTTTCTCTCGAAAGAAGTAAGTGGGAGGAAAGTGGAGCTTGATGAGATGACCCTCGAACCGGAGAGTAGCGCAGCACAGGAAAATGTTTCTGTGGAGCCTACACCGGCTAGAGAGGAAGTTATTGATAATGATCATGATCAAGCTACCACTGAACTTCGAAGGTCCACGAGGACACGTTCCACACCAGAGTGGTATGGCAATCCTGTCCTGGAAATCATGTTGTTAGACAACAGTGAACCTTCGAACTATGAAGAAGCGATGGCGGGCCCGGATTCCGACAAATGGCTTGAAGCCATGAAATCCGAGATAGGATCCATGTATGAAAACGAAGTATGGACTTTGACTGACTTGCCCGATGATCGGCAAGCCATAGAAAATAAATGGATCTTTAAGAAGAAGACTGACGCGGATGGTAATGTGACCATCTATAAGGCTCGGCTTGTCGCTAAGGGTTATCGACAAGTTCAAGGGGTTGACTACGATGAGACTTTCTCACCCGTAGCGATGCTGAAATCCGTCAGAATCATGTTAGCAATTGCCGCATACTATGATTATGAGATATGGCAAATGGACGTCAAAACGGCATTCCTTAATGGTTTTCTTAAGGAAGAGTTGTATATGATGCAACCGGAAGGTTTTGTCGATCCTGAGAATGCTGACAAGGTATGCAAGCTCCAGCGCTCAATCTATGGGCTGGTGCAAGCATCTCGGAGTTGGAACATTCGCTTTGATGAGATGATCAAAGCGTTTGGGTTCACACAGACTTATGGAGAAGCCTGTGTTTACAAGAAAGTGAGTGGGAGCTCTGTAGCATTTCTCATATTATATGTGGATGACATACTGCTGATGGGAAATAATATAGAATTCTTGGAAAGTATAAAGGCCTACTTGAATAAGTGTTTTTCAATGAAGGACCTTGGAGAAGCTGCTTATATATTAGGCATCAAGATCTATAGGGATAGATCGAGACGCCTCATAGGTCTTTCGCAAAGCACATACCTTGATAAGATATTGAAGAAGTTCAATATGGATCAGTCCAAGAAGGGGTTCTTGCCTGTATTGCAAGGTGTGAGATTGAGCACGGCTCAATGCCCGACCACGGCAGAAGATGTAGAAGAGATGAGTATCATCCCCTATGCCTCAGCCATAGGGTCTATTATGTATGCCATGCTGTGTACCAGACCTGATGTAAACCTTGCAGTAAGTTTGGTAGGTAGGTACCAAAGTAATCCTGGCAAGGAACACTGGACAGCGGTCAAGAACATCCTGAAGTACCTGAAAAGGACTAAGGATATGTTTCTCGTATATGGAGGTGACGAAGAGCTCGTCGTAAAGGGTTACGTCGACGCTAGCTTCGACACAGATCCGGATGACTCCAAGTCACAAACCGGATACGTGTATATTTTGAATGGTGGAGCGGTAAGCTGGTGCAGTTGCAAGCAAAGCGTCGTGGCGGGTTCTACATGCGAAGCAGAGTACATAGCAGCCTCGGAGGCAGCACACGAAGCAGTATGGATGAAGGAGTTCATCACCGACCTAGGAGTCATTCCAAATGCGTCGGGTCCAATGGCTCTCTTCTGTGACAACACTGGAGCTATTGCCCTTGCCAAGGAGCCCAGGTTTCACAAGAAGACCAGGCATATCAAGCGTCGCTTCAACTCCATACGTGAACATGTTCAAGATGAAGACATAGATATTTGTAAAGTGCACACGGATTTGAATATAGCAGATCCGTTGACTAAACCTCTTCCACGAGCAAAACATGATCAACACCAGAACTCTATGGGTGTTCGATTCATCACAATGTAACTAGATTATTGACTCTAGTGCAAGTGGGAGACTGTTGGAAATATGCCCTAGAGGCAATAATAAAATGGTTATTATTATATTTCCTTGTTCATGATAATTGTCTGTTATTCATGCTATAATTGTGTTATCCGGAAATCGTAATACATGTGTGAATACATAGACCACAACATGTCCCTAGTAAGCCTCTAGTTGACTAGCTCGTTGATCAATAGATGGTTACGGTTTCCTGACCATGGACATTGGATGTCATTGATAACGGGATCACATCATTAGGAGAATGATGTGATGGACAAGACCCAATCCTAAGCCTAGCACTAGATCGTGTAGTTCGTTTGCTAAAGCTTTTCCAATGTCAAGTAACTTTTCCTTAGACCATGAGATTGTGCAACTCCCGGATACCGTAGGAGTGCTTTGGGTGCACCAAACGTCACAACGTAACTGGGTGGCTATAAAGGTGCAATACGGGTATCTCCGAAAGTATCTGTTGGGTTGGCACGAATCGAGACTGGGATTTGTCACTCCATGTAACGGAGAGGTACCTCTGGGCCCACTCGGTAGGACATCATCATAATGAGCTCAATGTGATCAAGGAGTTGTTCACGGGATGATGTGTTACGGAAACGAGTAAAGAGACTTGCCGGTAACGAGATTGAACAAGGTATCGAGATACCGACGATCGAATCTCGGGCAAGTATCGTACCGATAGACAAAGGGAATTGCGTACGGGATTGATTGAATACTCGACATCGTGGTTCATCCGATGAGATCATCGAGGAGCATGTGGGAGCCAACATGGGTATCCAGATCCCGCTGTTGGTTATTGACCGGAGAGTCGTCTCGGTCATGTCTGCGTGTCTCCCGAACCCGTAGGGTCTACACACTTAAGGTTCGGTGACGCTAGGGTTATAGAGATATTAGTATGCGGTAACCCGAAGGTTGTTCGGAGTCTCGGATGAGATCCTGGACGTCACGAGGAGTTCCGGAATGGTCCGGAGGTAAAGATTTATATATGGGAAGTCCTATTTTGGCCACCGGAAAATGTTCGGGATTTTTCGGTGTTGTACCGAGAAGGTTCTAGAAGGTTCCGGAGTGGGGCCCACCTGCATGGGGGGACCCACATGAACGTGGGTAGTGGGGGCAAGGCCCCACACCCCTAGTCAAGGCGCACCAAGATTCCCCCTTAGAAGGAATAAGATCATATCCCGAAGGGATAAGATCAAGATCCCTAAAAAAGGGGGATAACAATCGGTGGGGAAGGGAAAGGATGGGATTTCTTTCCTTCCACCTTTGCCAACGCCCCAATGGACTTGGAGGGCAAGAAACCAGCCCCCTCCACCCCTATATATAGTGGGGAGGTGCATGGGAGAAAGAGCACAGCCCCTGGCGCCTCCCTCTCCCTCCCGTGACACCTCTTCCTCCTCCAGTAGCGCTTGGCGAAGCCCTGCTGAAATCCCGCTGCTTCCACCACCACACCGTCGTGCTGCTGGATCTCCATCAACATCTCCTCCCCCCTTGCTGGATCAAGAAGGAGGAGACGTCTCTGCTCCGTACGTGTGTTGAACGCGGAGGTGCCGTCCGTTCGGCGCTCGGTCATCGGTGATTTGGATCACGACGAGTACGACTCCATCAACCCCGTTCTCTTGAACGCTTCCGCTCGCGATCTACAAGGGTATGTAGATACACTCCCCTCTCACTCGTTGCTAGATGACTCCTGTTGGAAATATGCCCTAGAGGCAATAATAAAATGGTTATTATTATATTTCCTTGTTCATGATAATTGTCTGTTATTCATGCTATAATTGTGTTATCCGGAAATCGTAATACATGTGTGAATACATAGACCACAACATGTCCCTAGTAAGCCTCTAGTTGACTAGCTCGTTGATCAATAGATGGTTACGGTTTCCTGACCATGGACATTGGATGTCATTGATAACGGGATCACATCATTAGGAGAATGATGTGATGGACAAGACCCAATCCTAAGCCTAGCACTAGATCGTGTAGTTCGTTTGCTAAAGCTTTTCCAATGTCAAGTAACTTTTCCTTAGACCATGAGATTGTGCAACTCCCGGATACCGTAGGAGTGCTTTGGGTGCACCAAACGTCACAACGTAACTGGGTGGCTATAAAGGTGCACTACGGGTATCTCCGAAAGTATCTGTTGGGTTGGCACGAATCGAGATTGGGATTTGTCACTCCATGTAACGGAGAGGTACCTCTGGGCCCACTCGGTAGGACATCATCATAATGAGCTCAATGTGATCAAGGAGTTGTTCACGGGATGATGTGTTACGGAAACGAGTAAAGAGACTTGCCGGTAACGAGATTGAACAAGGTATCGAGATACCGACGATCGAATCTCGGGCAAGTATCGTACCGATAGACAAAGGGAATTGCGTACGGGATTGATTGAATCCTCGACATCGTGGTTCATCCGATGAGATCATCGAGGAGCATGTGGGAGCCAACATGGGTATCCAGATCCCGCTGTTGGTTATTGACCGGAGAGTCGTCTCGGTCATGTCTGCGTGTCTCCCGAACCCGTAGGGTCTACACACTTAAGGTTCGGTAACGCTAGGGTTGTAGAGATATTAGTATGCGGCAACCCGAAAGTTGTTCGGAGTCCCGGATGAGATCCCGGACGTCACGAGGAGTTCCGGAATGGTCCGGAGGTAAAGAATTGTATATAGGAAGTCCAGTTTCGGCCACCGGGAAGGTTTCGGGGGTAATCGGTATTGTACCGGGACCACCGGAAGGGTCCCGGGGGTCCACCGGGTGGGGCCACCTATCCCGGAGGACCCCATGGGCTGAAGTGGGAAGGGAACCAGCCCCTGGTGGGCTGGTGCGCCCCCCTATGGGCCTCCCCTGCGCCTAGGGTTGGGAACCCTAGGGGTGGGGGGCGCCTCCACCTGGCTTGGGGGGCAAGCCACCCCCTTGGCCGCCGCCCCTCCCCTCAGATTGGATCTGAGGGGGCCGGCCCCCTCTCCCCTTCCCCCTATAAATAGTGGAGGGGTGGAAGGGAGGACACACCCCAGCCCCTGGCGCCTCCCTCTCCTCCCGTGACACCTCTCCCTCTCGTTGGTGCTTGGTGAAGCCCTTCCGAGATCCCGCTGCTTCCACCACCACGCCGTCGTGCTGCTGGATCCTCATCAACCTCTCCTTTCCCCTTGCTGGATCAAGAAGGAGGAGACGTCTCTCCCAACCGTACGTGTGTTGAACACGGAGGTGCCGTCCGTTCGGCGCTCGGTCATCGGTGATTTGGATCACGACGAGTACGACTCCATCAACCCCGTTCTCTTGAACGCTTCCGCTCGCGATCTACAAGGGTATGTAGATGCACTCCCCTCTCTCGTTGCTAGATGACTCCATAGATTGATCTTGGTGATGCGTAGAAAATTTTAAAATTCTGCTACGATCCCCAACACGAATATCATGGTTTAAACCACCAAATAAATCTATTCATTGTATCATTCTTAGATTCTTCTATGTCACAATGATGCATATAAGATTTGAACTCTTGATAGTAAGCATGGGCAGTGTTGTTGCCTTGTTTTAATTGTTCCAATTTGCGAAGCAATTCATGATGATAGTAAGGAGGAAAAAATTATTGTCTCATTACAGCTTTTAAATCTTTCCAAGTTGTGTGTTGGTTATCAATGTTTTTCTTACAATGCACACTCCACCAAACAGAAGCAAAACCAGTAAATGCTTCAGTGGCAGCTCGTACACTCTCAAGTTCAAAAAAATCATGGTGACTAAAAACTTGTTCTACTTCAAGCTCCCAAGCAAGATAAATAGCAGGATTAAACCTACCCTTAAATGACGGTAAAGAGATAACCTGACCATGTGCTTGTGTGTGTTGTCGCACCTCTCGTGGTGGTGAAGATGTATCCGTCGTCCAATAACTTCTATCTTCGGAACCTGTCATGGTTAGTAGAAACAAGAAACAAAATTCAAGAATAATGTTCGTACGAACTACTAGGATGTGGTGGTAAAGTGCTCACAGTAAGTAAATATCAATATCTTACAAGTTCTTACCATGCAGCAGGTGGCGACCGACAACCAGTGGTGTCGAATAACTCCGAAGATTGAGTAAAGCGGATGCCAGGTGAACATAAATATGCACGGTGTAGAAATATATGGAGCTAGGTTGGCTTTATATATATGGTAGCAAAAGATTAGTAATAATCAATTCAGAGATGCAATGTTGAATAAACGCTCAACGACGGTACTGTGCTGGTCCTAGGCTAGACCGGACTAGAGACGCGAGCCTAGAACACTAATGGGGTCACGTCATAGCACAACTAGCAACAACAAAGAATGTGAAGTAGTTCTGGACAGCAAGATATAAACGAAGATCACAATAGCAGTAAAGATAATGATGAGAAATAAGCTCCAACAAGGATATATCAAACACTTTCTCTACAACTTTTCTCTGGAAAACTTTATGCTAATTTTTTGATAATTTTCCTACAGAATGCTACTGACTCAAACTTTTCAATGCAAAAAAAATCACTCAATTCTGAGTTTGTATGAGGAGTCAAGAAATTCGGGAAGTGGCCTGAAAAACAGTGAAAACTGTGTTCGCGAATTTCGGGGGACAAAAAGTCCTATTTAGAAGCCGATTCGGAAGTCAAAATAATGAAGTTGCTTGATGAACTATTCAGATGCGGCTCGTCGATAGCTTGAATTTGAGTACTTGTGGAGTCAAAACGGACTTCGTATGAGGAACATATGCCTGTTTTACTGAACAGTGCGCAAAACAGATTCCAATCCGAATTCAGGTACGAGATTGAGTCTAGATAGATCCGAATTTTGTTTTTTTTTTCTTCTCTCTTTTTTTTCTCACACTTTTCTTACTTTTTTTCTCTCACTTTTTTTACTCTTTTTTCGCTTTTTTCTCTCTTTCCAAAACAAACTAGATAAGATGCAGGTTGGATCAAGCGAAGATACGAACGACCTCAACTATAATGATGACAATGAACGATGGGTAGAACGTGGTGGAAACTGATGGATGGCAGTGGTTGACAGTGGAAGGGATGATGATGCAGCGGTGACGTGACTAATGTGAATAGAACTCGAAACTCTAAAGGAACTAGACACTAAGACCAGCAACTCAACACGACGATGCAACCGATAATTCAAGTATGCAAACAATGAAAAGAAAATTGCAAAGGCTCAGACTGGCTTGGACAAAGGATGAACAGATCTAATTTTTTTTAGGGCTTTTTCTTGGATAGTAGTAAGAAAATAAATCTAATATAGGGATAACTGGAAATTCTCACCGAGCAACCTGAAAACGGATACCACTTGTGAGCAACTGAAAATTCTCGATCATGTGAGTCGTTGCGCGAACCATGGGCGGGAACATGATGAGAACGTCTTAATGGAGTGAGGGAGGGGAAGAGGGGGCTTAAAGATTTTTTTGTATATAAGAAGGGATAATTGGTTTTATACCCTTAGTTGTGTTCCCTTCATCAGGATTGCCCCTAGTTTCTGAAAACAAGTGGTCTTGCCCAACCCACTTTGGTGTCTTGTGCTTTTGCCCTTTGACCGTTTGACCGTCACTTTGGAAACTTCATAACTAATTTATACTAAATCAGAAAAATGCAAATAAGATACCAAAATGTTCGGAAAACATCACATGTATGTCAATGTCACTTGCATTCATGACAAAAGTGTTGGTAAGTGCCCATCCGAGTTTTAGCTCTTATCATAACACCATGAACAGTAAAATAAAAAAAATTCAAAAAAAAAGTTGGTCGCAAAGAATGACAAATGTTTTAAGTGCTTGCCAAGTTTCATCAGGGAATGACAGTCGTGGAAGAACTTGGCAAGCACTTAAAACATTTTTTGTCCGTCTTTTCCACCAACTTTTTTTTATTTTTTTTATATTTAACTGTTCATGGTGGTATGATAAGAGCTAAAACTCGGATGGACATTTACCAACACTTTTGTCATGAATGTAAGTGACATTGACATACAGGTGATGTTTTTCTGAATATTTTGGTATCTTATTTGCATTTTTTATGCGGATGGTTATAATAAACCAAAACTATCATTTTTTCTGATTTAGTATGAATTAGTTATGAAGTTTTCAAAGTGATAGGCAAACGGTCAAAGGGCAAAAGCACAAGACGCCAAAGTGGGTTGGGTAAGACCACGTGTTTTCAGAAACTAGGGGCAATCCTGACAAGGGGGACACAACTAAGGGTATAAAACCAATTATCCCATAAAAGAATACATACACCCGGTTTTAAATTACTCTGGCCTAAACAGCCGAAGTGATACAAGATTTGAGGAGAACAATTCAAAAATACCACCAACAAGCAAATCAACAAATAATGAAAGAATCACAACCTGAAAAACCACCAAGGTTTTGTTGAAGCGAATTCAGTGCCTAGGCAGGAGTAGGCGAATACTAGAGGAAATGACCTTCACCTGCTTCCAAAAATGGGCATGACTTCATCGTAATGCCATCCCTCCATCGCTCAAAGGGACTCCCCACCCCCTCGCATTGGTTCAAAGGGCGTCGACCTATTAAACAACAAGACGCTCACCCTATAACTCAAATGATAACTGAGGAAACCAGACCGCCAAGAAAAAAAGGATTATGAGCATGACCACCACCACAAGCCATGTCACGCCAAGAGCAATGCCATCGCTCCACTATGAATAACTAGGAGCGACCAAGGGTCCCGTGATGATGCCTTCAAGAAGAGGGCATGATGCTAAAGCGTCGATGTCGCTTTGTCCGACAAACCGGACCAAGTGTTTTCACCAGGAGCCAGAGGTGGAGTGGCCCAAATCCATTGTGGTGCTTCTAAGAACCGAAATGACGTTCGAGAGTGTCTCCCACTCGCATCGACACCTTCGGGGCCGAGTTTTGCCTGGTTACGAAACATTATCACTTGGATCCTGCACACGACAAAATACACCCGCCATACCCTATAGATATAGTTTCCTCTCAATCCAAGTTGTCTTGGGACAAACCCAATGGGGCAGCCAACCAACCGTTGGCCACCAGACTAAGAGGTCCACTAAGAGGTGAGGTTGAAGGGGGTCGAGGTAGATGGCACCAATATCCCGACAGGAGCAACCACAACCACAGCATCTAAACTATTTTTGTCGTGGAAACAACATAAGAGTAAGGCGCATCTCACCGTTAGCACTCAAACACAAAGCTAGCAGGGTGTGTACAGGGCCTTACAACGAAGGTCGTTGTACGTACACCAACAAAGTTGACACATTGACGTTTCTTAAACAAAGTGTGGTGACCTCGTGGAGCATGACCTACTCATGAGCTAGGAGAGGCGTCGGGATAAATTATTCGCTCATGGAGTGTCAAGGATGCGCCCACTTTCGGAACTCCCCTTCTCCTGGCAATCTGAGCCTTACAAGGTCCCTCAAACCCGTTACCCAACCCTGAGCCTTTTACGGTCCCTTGGAGGGGGTGTTCCCCTCCCTTCAAGTTGATTCAAGTGAGTGTGGATGACCACAATACCCATGGGGCTAAGCCAAGGGGTCCTAGAAAGTAACAAGGACACCCTTGAGGTGGGAGGTGTAAATTTGGTCATTCTTGGTCCATGAGTTCATGATGGACTAGGGAGGAGATGTGGTGCATGGGGCATGCACTACTGCAAGAAGGCCCTAACGTGACACACGTATATGAGACCAATCGACCAAACTATGTGCGATGCATGAATCGTAAACGGTATGGTAGTAGTGGTAGACAAGAATGGTGGCAGCGAGCGCATGTGCCCCAATGAGCTTGGAGCACTCCAAAAGCCCTCACCACATCCTTTCTAGATACCTCTTGCGTTGTTGCAAAGCGGGTTTGTTTGTTGCCTTGGGGATTAGATATGGTCTTCATAAATCCTGCCCACTGAGAATAGATACCATCGACAAGGTAGTACCCCATGGTGTAGTTGTGTCCATTGATGGTATAGTTGCACGGTGGAGCTTCCCCATCACAGAGTCTCTTGAACAAAGGAGATCATTGGAGCACATTGATGTCATTGCACGAACCTGGCGTGCCAAAGAAAGCATGCCAACTCGACAAGTCCCGCGATGTCACTATTTCAAGTATGATGGTGGCTTCTTTGACGTGACCTTGGTATTGCCTACGCAAACTTTTTGGGCAGTTTTTCTATTGCCAGTGCATGCAATCAACTGAACCTAACATACATGTGAATCCTCTCGATACTCCAATTGCCAACAATTTTTATGTGTCCTCTACAGTTGGCTCTCTCAGGTGCTCGGGTCCGAACACCTTCACCACAGTGCGTTCAAATTGCACCATGGAGTTCAGGACCGTGATCTTTCCTATCCGGATTTCTGCATCAATTGCATCTGCTACTTTACCATAAGCAAGCATCCTGCAGAAGAGAGAAGAAAGTTTCCGCAACAATCCTTCCTTAGCTTGAAGTTGCCATCAACCTTCTCCACGCCTTCCACTAACCGCAAGAACAACTTTCTGCTCATCCGGTAGCGTTGACGAAAGAAAGTAATTTTGTGACCGTTGTGAAGTAGTCTGTGTACAGAATCCGTGCACCGACAATCCTATCACGTGGAATAAATCTCCGGCCCTTGATGGAACCCTTGAAGTTTAGGACGTGCCCCTCTGCCTTCTCCAACTCCTCTTGGATGCTCATCATCATTTTAGCATCCTCATTATCCGAATCTGACGACGTGATGAACTCGTTGAATATGAAGTCGTCAATATCATCGTTTTCATAGCCATCATTCCACGACGAAACCATCGGTGACCTAGAAGTAATAACCCAAAGAATGAAAAACCGGGGCGGCATCCGGTGGCAGCGACCTTGTCCGATTGCGGCCAGGGTGTGGGTTGGGACGTCCGGTGGCGAAGCCCTCGGTTACGGATGTTGGTGAAGCATCGATAGCGTCGGAACTCTAGTGGCGGCTGTGTGGAGGAGGGCCAACAGAGAAGAGAAGAGGCATGGTCGGGCAAGGGGGTGGATATGAGCGAATTGGCGCAGGCCCTAGTGGTCAGTCTGACGTGGCGGGCGCGTCCAGGCATCCCCATATCCACCCTAGATATGGCCTAGGAATGGTAGGTGCCGGTCAATCCGGGCATTTGGGCCGGATATGGGGCGCCCAGTTGGGTGGTGATTTCCCGTCCGTGCGTTTGGGGGTATGGGGGTGCGGCTGCAGATGCTCTCATGGAATTGGGTGGAAATTACTCATCGATGTCACCGGTAAGTGCATACTCCTTTGTTTTATTTCCCCACGTCACCGAGCCAAATAGACATTTTCCACCAAAATTTCTGATTCTTGAAGGTAGAGCTAGTTGAAAACAAAACACAGTAAACTGATTTTTGATGAAGCTGCAACTTCTGAATGAAACTGATTCAAACTGGATTTGATGGAGTGGAGCGGTTTCAGACAAGGCCTAACTATGGTAGTCTTGTCGGAAATTTAGCATACCTGATAAGTACTCCCTCCGTTTCTAAATATATGAGTGAACCTATACCCTAAAAGGTGTCTATATACATATCAATGTAGTAGAAAAACTTATATTTAGGATATGAACCAAGCTTGCTAGCGGTATACTGACAGAACTGAGTTTGTCAGGCATGTCGTGGAGATACCAGGCGTACATGGCAGTGCTTTTTCTAACCGTGCTTGCTGTCGTTTTTTATTTTCGCGTCCCTTCTCCGTAAAAGCATGGTCGTAACTGACCCTAACCCTGAGAAACAGAAGAAACGCAGGCGTTTTGGCGAAATATAAATGCGGCAAACCCGCAATGAATGCTGGCATAAATTGGATTTGCTATTTTCTTCTTTTTGCGGTGAACCGCTTCTGCAGCACACCCTTTCTGCTTCGGCTTCCCCCACTTCTTCGGCTGCATATATACTCGCACACACCACCACGCCGCGAGCATGAACTACGAAACAGTCGCTCACAAGACGGCAGCACTGACCTCTGCGTATCGCCTTCTCCTCTGCCTCCTCACATATAACATAGAGAAAACAGCTTCTTGCGTCCTCTCTCATCGTCACAAGAAAGAGATGGGTTCAGGTTCAACCACCGTCAGACTCATGGCCTTCGCCTCCGCCCTCGTGCTACTGACGCACTGCACTCACGGTACAATCACTCGTCAATCTCATCTACATCCTCAACTTGCTCAAGATTTTCCGAATTCCGTGGCAAAATCTCTCTGCAGATGTGCTTGTTGCACATAGTCCTTGACTGCTTGGTCTCTGATCTATCTATAGTTTCTAACATCGATCGATTGTTGTGTGGCGAATTCTTTCAGCGGCAGCGGCACCAAGCTTTCAGCAGAAACAGGTGAGAGGCATTCTCATGACAGACCGCCTATCATCATCTTGCCCCAGGTGCCATGTTCTTCAGCCCTTGATTTACTCATCATTTTTGCTGTTCTTGGCTGCCAGCAGGCGGCAGCGAAGACGTGGTGCGTCGCCAAGCCATCGACCGGCGAGGCGGCACTGAGGGCCAACCTGGAGTTCGCCTGCTCCGAGAGCGACTGCAGCGCGATCCAGGGCACGGGGGGCTGCTCCGCGCAGAACGGCGGCGTGCTGCTGTCGCGGGCGTCGGTGGCCATGAACGCCTACTACCAGGCCAGGGGGAGGAACTCGTGGAACTGCTTCTTCAACGCCACCGGCATCATCAGCATCACCGACCCCAGTAAGCATACATCGCGCATCTCATCTCATCTCATGCCGCCGTTTCTCAAGTCTCTCTCTTGTGCTCATCTGACCACTTCTTTCTTACTTTCCTTCATTGCAGGTCTAGGCACTTGCAAGTATGCATGAGTCCAGTCCAGGGGGATCACTGAAGCCGAGAAAATAAGATGTTTCTAGGATATATGTGTTTGTCCCCTAGAAAGTTTAGTGTGTTTGTTTTCACCATCACAACTGCCATTGTTCGGATCAGGCATAGCTTCAGTGTTTAGTGATCATGAGATGTCCATCCTATATTCCTATGCTTTTTCTTTCACAGTGAAATGTCATTTCGGTTGCCCTAGATAAGTTACCAGCGCAATCCACACGACGGATTCTTTAAACTAGTTTCAGGGTATATATGTTATAATACTGAACTTTTTAATAACTCATCCAGCAAGTGCTCATGGAATATCAATGCACGCAAGTGAAAACAAGACAACATTACTGTCTACAAATCTAGCTTGGAAAACGTCAAGACATTAGGAACTACTCCCTCTGTAAACAAATATAAGACATTTTAGAGGCTTGCACAAGACATTTTAGAGGCTTGCACAAGAGAGTAAACACCAGAATGCTGGAAATTCATGTCTCCACCAACACGGGTTCGGCTACCTGAAATGGCACAAATTTGAATGGGAGTCAACTAAAGCCGTACCTTCAATATTTAGGATACACTGCAAAAACTTTGGTCCCCACTAAACAGTCCCATGCTAAAAACACAATAATTAGATAGTCTATTATTATACTGACTGAGGATACCATCCAAACTTACATGCATAATTGTTAATCTGGCTTCTTCAAATTTATACAGTTGTCTGTAGCTTCATTAAACAACACTTCAACCCGTTGCAATTCCAGTTCTGTGAAAGGAACAAGATATATAATACATCAGCTGTTAATCAGCTGTTAATCCGCTATACCATGATAAGAAGTGCAAAATTCAAAAATGTTACCAGCAGCTTCAAGTTGTTTCTGAAGCTCCAATCCCACAACTTCGTTCTCTGACTGCAAATTTCAAGTTTACATGATTTGATTGCAGGATAAAGGATCTTAGACGATGCACTGGTTAGCATTTGCCAAGACAAGCAATAGAACAATAATTTGCTGATGGGTAATCAGGTACTGAAAAATGGTGGCCATTTTCTGGAACATGTTAGGAAGAGCTACTTTTATCCTAAAAATAAGTACCATGAGACGTTATAAACTTGTAACATCAAGCATCTGCTTTTCTTCGGTTTAACTTTTAGAATCACAAACGTTCATTACTAGTCTTCAGAGATAAATCTTTCAGGAGGACAGGTCTAACATGAAATGCAGAACAAACAGGAGAAAGCATAACATTTGCAACGATAGTATAATATACTAGAACACGTTAAACTGCCATTAGCAGATACAATGAGACCACATCCAAGTGAAAATAGCAGATGTATAATTGCAAATTACATGTTGCCGTCTTGTATAGTTGGGAGTACTTTTCCTATAAATGAGGTGCTGCTGCATCCTTCTTTAGCTTTCACTTATATTATGTGTAACAGATGCTTTAGTTTTCAAGTTTTTCATAATAATGGGTGTTAGTGCCCTTTGGTCAGAAATGCCAGCTGCATAATTCCTTGTGTAACTATTTTGGTAAGTTAGCCCATGTTCACTGATCATACTACTCTGATACTGATACTGATACCGTGAAACCGAAACATACCTGAAGTTCTTGAATTCTTTTCAACTGATCCTCTTCAGACGACAGTGGTAAGGCAGCAACAAGAGCATCAAACTGTATGGAAGGGACAATGTTTTTTTTTTAAATTGTCAGAACAATATTGAAAGTAGTAACTAGAGGCACGTTTCAGCACAAGTTCGGTCTCTTTCAAGATTGGCAAGATTGTGCTTCATGTTTGAGTACTACAGATGAAATACGGCATGACACTATCACATGAGATAATCACAATCGCAGAAGGCGCGGAAGACAAAGAGTATAAATTAGCACGATACAACCTGAGAGAGAAGTATGCTGATCATAATGTCCATGTAAGACAAAACATGGGCACTTTCGCTATACTATGTGCTCTAGCTGTACGACACAAATGATAAAACAGACAAACTTCCACTCTACCAGCAACGGTCTTGTAAGCATTGCAGGTAAAACAGAAGAACAGTAAAAGAAACAGGAGCACGGATCATATAACAGCTAGGTCAGCTAACCCAATATATCGATATCACGGACCTAACACAACATGCCCTGCTAGTAATCAGGAACTATGCCCTCATCCTTCTATTAATCACAGCATATTCTGGGTTTAATAACGCCTTATTGTTTTATATTGACCAAATTTAGGATAATGGATTGCAACCTGTTAGCTAGCAGCTTTGTCAAAAATTTGAGACCGCAATTTAGGAGGTAAATTGGTTTAAATCCATTCATAGAAGAGAGGCAACATCTGTGTTTGGAATCAGGATGATGAAGAAGTTGTTAATGCTTTGCAGGTTTTGAATCAGGATCATATATAAGTGCTCATTTTTATCTAAATAAGTTGTACGAACTGAGAATTCCTCGAGCAGGTGTCGAACAGAGAATAAAAGGGGGGAGATGCGAGAGGGCACGGGATGCGCACCTTCTTTGCGGCGAGGACGAGCGCGTGGCTCATGGCCTTGGGTTGCTCGGCGAGGTCGAGAGCCGGCTGGGGCTGCGCTTGCGGCGGCTGCGGCGGCAGAGGTGCCGGCGGCGGCGCACCGGGCGCGGGCGGGGCCTGGGGCTGGGAGGCGGGGCCGTCGGGGTTAGGGTTCGGGTTGAGCGGGTCGGGGTAGCTGTTGGAGAGGCGGACGGGCGGCGCGTCGCGCTGCAGCGTGCCGAAGGTGTTGACGGCCACCATGGCCATCTCGTTGAGCTGCTCCTGCAGCTGCGAGATGATGTCCATGGCTGATCCCTCTTCTTCCTCCGATCTTCTGCCTCGGAACCCCTGTTTCTTCCGGGACACTGGAGGTCGAACTTACTCAGGTCTAGACCGTTTATGTGGGCTGGGTGGGTTTCTTCTCCGTCATCACATTCTAGCCTGGCACGGACGATGCATCGTGGCCCATCTGCCCGGTAACTTTTTTTTGGAAGTCCACTTATGATGTTTCGTCCCCCTCGACAAAAAAATTTAGAGTAAAATGCATGAACCGTCCCTGAAGTTGCTGGCAAGGTCTAAAATGGTCCTTAAACTCTGAAACTGTCTCACAAATACGATGTCAATACGGTCCTCGAACTCGTGCAGCCAGTCCTGGGCTACGTATAAACATATGGCCCGCGTACGCCGCGTCGTCCATGTCCGCCATATCACCCTAGAGGGCCCATGGTCAGAAAAAGTTGGTCGTCTCCCCGGTCAAAATCCCCAAACGCAGCCTGAATCCCTCTCCACCAGACCACACTTCAGACAGTTCGATCGAGGGTGACGGCGAAGGCGGCAGCCTCGGCGCCTCTCCCCCTCCCGTCGCCGGTGGCATCCCAGTCGCGCCTCCCCCTCCCGTTACCGCCGGTGGCATCCCAGTCGCGCCTTCCCTTCCCGTTGCCGCCGGTGGCTCCACCACAGCTTGCTTGAGTGACTTTTGGCTGTTATGTAATCTCAACTATGCACTGGTACTATGTTAATTAAGTGAACTATCTTTGTGTTCTAATGGAAGTGAACTATCCTTTGTTCTGATGGAAGTGAGACCAACATGTATCTGCATTTGATTGAATAAATGAAGTGAGACCAAATTTTTTGACTGAATGTATCTGCATTTTGACAGATTATGCATGTAGTGAGACAAACAAATGAGACCAACAAATATGACTGAATGTATGTACATGTACAGTGAGACCAACAAATATTCCACTGATTTCTGACAGATATGTATACATATATTCCAATGTGCTTGTATAGTACTAGAGCATAACTGAATTTTGACAGAACACATATATGAAGTGAACTTCAGCACTGAATTCTGGCCAGTACAGCAGTAATTTTGCACAAGCATGTATGAATTGAACACACATAGATTATAACTGAACCTTTGCCAATACAGCAGCACCTTTTTCACAAACATATATGAAGTGAACTGAACACACATTGATCCTAACTGGACTCTTGCCAGTACAACAACATGATTAGTTCTGAAGATGAACAGTATAGACGATGCTCTGTGTTTCTTCATCATTGTCGTTTCCATTAGAACAACCGTACGTCGGCGCCGCCACCTCATCAAGCCGCCGCATCGGGGCACCCATCGGCGGATGCGGCTGCGAGCCCCTTCTTTCTTCTGCCGTCCCTGGAGCGCTCACGTGTTGGACCTGTCGGTGATCATCAGGCCGCCGCCATCGTCCCGGGGTCGATAGCTTCTGTTTCACGAGATGATCAGGTGGGAGCGGATGAGTCACATAATCAGGATCTTTGGGGGCCGAACGCAAAAACACCACTGCCTCGCATCGGTTGCCCGCGATCAACTGCGTACGCTGACGTGGGGGAAGCGCCGTACGCAAAACGTATGCGCATACATATCCCAGGACCGGTTCCACCAGTTCAAGGATCGTATTGACTTCGTATTCGCAAGTTTAAGGACCGTATTGGAGCAGTTTCAGAGTTTAAGGACCGTTTTGGACCTTGTCACCAACTTCAAGGACGGTTCATGCATTTTACTCAAAAATTTATGATGTTTGGTACATAGTTTGGTGCTTATATCTCTACTCGTATAAAAATCACAGTTGATGATGACGGTGTGCCTGTCATCCATCGATTTCGACCATCTGATCTGCATCCGACGCATAGGAGGCAACCCATTTCATTGCAAAGAAACACCCATTCTCTTTGTCAGTCTCCATCCAGTCCCACCTTATCCGATCAGCCAAGCAATAGATCCTTCTGGTAAAAACTGGAACCGAAGTGGCAGCGGCCGCTCTTCACGCCACACCCACCTCCACCTCCCCTCCTCCTCGTTGTCTCCTCCTACCCCTACCCTGTCTCCTATGACGCCGACATCGACAAGTACGTCGCCGGTGCCGGCTGTTTGCGGAGTTTGCAACGCCTCTCCTGCCTACTCCTCTGATGCAGCAGACCCGCCGCCCATCACCTCTCCATCCTCACCTTCGTCTCAAACCTTCCCCTGTCCCTATAGCGTGTGGTGGCATGCACGGCTGGCGGCCCAGATGGCCCAGATGTCAGTGATGCCAACCGCAGACAACACCCGGTGGAGGAGCTCCGGCAGGAGGGCAACAAAGTCCGCACTGGAGCCGAGAGTGTTCTTTGTTGGAAATATGCCCTAGAGGCAATAACAAAATGGTTATTATCATATTTTCCGTTCATGATAAATGTTTATGATTCATACTAGAATTGTATTGACCGAAAACTTAAATACATGTGTGAATACATAAACTACACTGTGTCCCTAGTAAGCCTCTACTAGACTAGCTCGTTGATCAAAGATGGTTATGATTTTCTAATCATAGACATGAGTTGTCATTTGATAACGGGATCACATCATTAGGAGAATGATGTGATGGACTAGACCCAACCGTAGGCTTATTAGCATCAGATCGTTTAAGTTATTTGCTATAGCTTTCTTCATGTCAAGTATTTGTTCCTTAGACCATGAGATCGTACAACTCCCTGACATCGGAGGAATATTTAGTGTGTATCCAAACGTCACTTCATAACTGGGTGAACATAAAGGTGCTCTAAAGGTATCTCTGAAGGTGTCTGTTGGGTTGGCACGGATCGAGACTGGAATTTGTCGCTCCGTGTGACGGATAGATATCTGTGGGCCCTCTCGGTAATACAACATCGTAAAGAAGCTTGCAAGCATGTGACTAATGAGTTTAGTCACGGGATCTTGTATTACGGAACGAGTAAAGAGACTTGCCGGTGACGAGATTGAACTAGGTATGGAGATACCGATGATCGAATCTCGGGCAAGTAACATATCGTCGGACAAAGGGAATTGCATACGGGATTACCCGAATCCTCGACATCGTGGTTCAACCGATACAAGATCTTCGTGAAATATATAGGAACCAATATGGGCATCTAGGTCCCGCTATTGGTTATTGACCGGAGAGGTGTCTCGGTCATGTCTACATGATTCTCGAACCCGTAGGGTCCGCACGCTTAACGTTCGATGACGCTAGAGTAGTATTGGGATATGTGCTTTGGTAATCGAATGTTGTTCGGAGTCCCAGATGAGATCTCGAACATCACGAGGAGCTCCGGAGGTAAAGATTCATATATAGGAAGTCCTGTTTTGGTCGCCGGAAAGGTTTCGGGCATTATCGGTATTATACCGGGAGTGCCGAAAGGGGTCCGGGGGTCCACCTGCCCCGGGGGGCACATGGGCTGTAGGGGGTGCGCCTTATATGGGCCAAGGGCACCAGCCCTAAGGGGCCCATGCGCCAAGAGAGAGGATAAAGGAAGAGTCCTAAGAGCATCTCCAGCCGTTGGCCCCCCAGGAGGCATATTTTTCACCGCTTGGGGGGCTGCCGGCGAAATTTTTGGCCTGGGGTGGCAAAATTTCCCACTCGTTGTGCCCCCCATGAGCAGCGTCTTCCTCGCCATCGGCGGCGTCGACGACCTCCTCGGCGTGCGCCCTGCGGAGAAGCGCGAGGAGATGGGCGGTAGTGGAGACGGGCGGTGGTGCGCTGGCGCGCCTCGGCGAGGCACGACGGCGAGGCTGAGGCGGCCGCAGCGGTGTTGCCGCACGACGACGCCCCGACCTCGCGCTGCCGCCAGAACGACGCCACGATGCTCCCGCCGCAGTCGTCGCCGTCGCCGCACTCGAGGCTGCTTGAATCGTCGGAGGCAGAGGCTGTGGTCGACGAGCTCCTCCGGCTCTTCCTGAGAGCTGCACCAGATGCGCGTCGGCCGGGGCGGGACAGCGCACCGGCGGGCGCGGATGCGCGGCGGAGGCGGGGCGCGGGTAGAGCCTTGCGCGGCCGCGGAGGTGCGCTGGGGCGGAGCAGGCCGGCGCGGGCGACCAAGCCGACTGGAGCGGGGGCGGGACGCGGGCCGACGTGCAGAGGCAGGACGTGGCGTGCGGAGGCGGGACGCGGGCTGGCGTGCAGAGGCAGGGCATGGGCGGAGCCGGCCGAGCACGGGCGGCGACAAGCGGGAGAGAGAAGCGGCGAGGAGAGAGAAGGTGGGGTTTGTGCTACAAGGAGAGAGAAGGTGGGGAGGAGATGTGGCTGCAGGTGGGCCACATGACGCAAAAAGATAGCGCCGGCGTCCCCAGCTGCCCCCCGGGGGGCTGGGTTTGGGGTGGGATCGCCGGTGCCAATTTTACTCAAATCCAGCGAAAAACAAGGCTTTGGGGGCGTGTTTTTATCGTCGGGGGTAAAAAAGTGGTCCTGGGGGTGTTCTTGGGGGACGGCTGGAGATGCTCCAAGGGTGGAAGGCACCCCCGAGGTGCCTTGAGAAGGGAGGAAACCTCCCTGCATGGGAAGGAGTTTCAGTTTGACATGAAAGTCATGGAGGTAGGTTCGTATGAGGGGGAGATTGGACAACTGTTGCTATAAGAAGGAAGGGCCAATTATTTTCTTAACCAGTGCACCATCCATAACATTGGTCAAGGAAGGCAAGAAAGCAGTTTGAAAGGGAATTCAGGATCAGACAAGGAGGTCAGTAGAAAGAGGAAGGCCTAGCCGCACCACCTCCCTTGGAGGAGGGGCCAAGGTTGCGCCCCAGGCCTCCCCTTGCCTCCTATAAATAGTGAGGGAGAGGGAGGGGCTGAACACACCAAATCCCACGCCCCGCCGGCAGCCCTACCTCTCCCAAAACTCTGTTTTCTCCTCTGATTGGTTCCGGTAGCGTTTGGTGAAGCCCTGCCGGGATTGCACCACCACCATCTCCACCACGCCCGTCGTGCTGGTTGAGATCCCATCTACTTCTCCTCTCTTGCTTGCTGGATCAAGAAGGAGGAGACGTCATTGAGCCGAACATGTGCTGAACGCAGAGGTGTCATCCGTTCGACGCTAGATCTGATTGGATCATGATTGGATCGCGAAGAGTATGACTACATCAACCGCGTTATATACGCTTCCACTTTCGGTCTACAAGGCTATGTAGACACACTCCCCTCTCGTTGCTATGCATCTCCTAAATTAGATCTTGGGTGTTTGTAGGAAATTTTTTGATTTTCATGCAACGTTCCCTATCAGTGGCATCATGAGCTAGGTCTATGCGTAGATGTATATGCACAAGTAGAACACAAAGTTGTTATGGGCGTTGATGTTCACATTGCTTACTTCCCTTGACTTATTTGGATTCGGCGATATTGTGGGATGAAGCGGCTCAGACCAACTTTACATGTCCTCTCACATGAGACCGGTTCCACTGTTTGACATGCAACTTGTATTGCATAAAAGTGGCTTTGCGGGTGTCTGTCTCTCCCACTTTAGTTGAATCTGATTTGACAAAGGCGGTCCTTGTAGAAGGTTAAAAGGCAACTTGTATATCACCATTGTGGTTTTGCGTAGATAAGAACAGTTCTTATAGTATGCCCTAGCAGCCACATAAAAATTGCAACAACAAAGTAGAGGACGTCTAACTTGTTTTTGCAGGGCATGTTGTGATGTGGTATGGCCAAAACGTGATGTGATATATGTTGATGTATGAGATGATCATGTTTTTTAATAGATTCACGACTTGCATGTCGATGAGTACGGCAACCGGCAGGAGCCATAGGGTTGTCTTTAATCTATTGTATGACCTGTGTGTCAACAAATAATGCCATGTAATTGCTTTACTTTATCGCTATGCGTTAGCAATAGTTGGCGAGACGACCATGTGACGACACGATGATGGAGATCATGGTGTCATGCCAGTGACGATGCAGATCATGCCGGGGCTTTGGAGATGGAGATCAAAAGCACAAGATGATAATGGTCATATCATGTCACATGTTTTGATTGCATGTGATGTTTATCTTTTATGCATCTTATTTTGCTTAGGACGACGGTAGCATTATAAGATGATCCCTTCACTTAATTTCAAGATAAATGTGTTCTCCCTAAGTATGCACCATTGCGAAAAGTTCGTCGTTTTGAAGCACCTCGTGATGATCAGGTGTGATAGACTCTACGTTCGCATACAACGGGTGTAAGCTAGTTTTACACATGCAGAATACTTGGGTTAAACTTGACGAGCCTAGCATGTACAGACATGGCCTCGGAACACGGAAGACCGAAAGGTCGAACATGAGTCATATAGTAGATATGATCAACATGGAGATGTTCACCGTTGATGACCACCCCATCTCACGTGATGATCAGACATGGGTTGGTTGATATGGATCATGTAAACACTTGGACAACTTGAGGGATGTTGATTTAAGTGGGAGTTCAATAGTAATTTGATTAACTGAACTAATTATCATGAACATAGTCTAAATTATCTTTGCAAATTATGTTGTAGATCAATAGCTCGCACTGTAGCTCCCTGTTTTAACAAGTTCCTAGAGAAAGACTAAGTTGAAAGATATTGTAAGCAATTATGCGGACTAGGTCCATAGTCTGAGGATTGTCCTCACTGCTGCATAGAAGGCTTATGTCCTTGATGCACCGCTCGTTGTGACAACCCCTCTAGCATCGTCTGTGGATGTTGTGAACGTCTAGCAGGCACGTTCTGATGACTACTCGGTAGTTCAGTGCGCCATGCTTTACGGCTTAGAAATCAGGGCCCCAAAGACGCTTTGAACGCCACGGAGCATATGAGATGTTCCAAGAGCTGAAATTGGTATTTCAGGCTCATGCCCGTGTTGAGAGGTATAAGACCTCTGACAAGTTCTTTTGCTTGCAAGATGGAGGAGAATAGCTCAGTTAGTGAGCATGTGCTCAGAGTGTCTGGGTGCTACAATCGCCTGAATCAAGTGGGAGTTAATCTTCCAGATAAGACAACGGTTGACAAAGTTTTCTAGTCACTGCCACCAAGCCGTAAGGGCTTCATGATGAACTATAATATGCAAGGGTTGAAGAAGACGACCCCTGAGCTATTCACGATACTTAAGGCCGCGTAGGTAGGAATCAAGAAAAAGCATGAAGTGTTGATTGTTAATAAGACCACTAGTTTCAAGAAAGGCAAGGGAAGGAAAGGGTACTTCAAGAAGAATGGCAAGGCAGTTGCCACTCCCGTGAAGAAACCCAAGGCTAGACGCAAACCTGAGACTAAGTGCTTCTATTACAAGGGGAATGGTCATTGGAAATGGAATTACCCTAAATGCTTGGCAGATAAGAAGGCTGGCAACGTCAACAAAGGTATATTTGATATACATGTTTTTGATGTGTACCTTGCTAGTACTCGTAGTAGTGCCTCGGTATTTGATACTGGTTCAGTTGCTCTTGTTTGTAACACAAAACAGAAGCTACAGAGTAAAAGGAGACTAGCTAAGGGCGAGGTGACGATGAGTGTTGGAAGTGTCTCCAAGGTTGATATGATCACCATCGACACGCTCGTAATACCTTCGGGATTAGTAATGAACCTAAATAATTGTTATTTGGTGCCCGCGTTGAGCATGAACATTACATCTGGATCTTGTTTATTGCAAGACGGTTATTCATTTAAGTCAGAGAATAATGGTTATTCTAATTATATGAGTAATATCTTTTATAATCATGCAGCCCTAGTGAATGGTTTATTCTTGTTGAATCTCGATCGTAGTGATACACATATTCTTAATATTGATGCCAAAAGATGCAAAATTAATGATGATAGTACCACACATTTGTGGCACTACCGTTAGGTCATATTGGTGTAAAGCGCATGAAGAAACTCCATGCTGATGGACTTTTGGAATCTCTTGATTATGAATCACTTGAGACATGTGAACCATGCCTTATGGGCAAGATGACTAAAATCCCGTTTTCCGGAACAATGGAGCGGGCTAGTGACTTATTGGAAATAATACATACTGATGTATGCGGTCCGATGAGTGTTGAAGCACGCAGTGGATATCGTCATTTTCTTACCTTCACAAATGATTTGAGTAGATATGGGTATATTTACTTAATGAAACACAAGTCTGAAACATTTGAAAAGTTCAAGGAATTTCAGAGTGAAGTGGAAAATCATCATAACACGAAAATAAAGTTTCTACGATCTGATCGTGGAGGTGAATATTTGAGTTACGAGTTTGGTATGCATTTAAGACAATGTGGAATTGTTTCACAGCTCACGCCACCTGGAACACCACAATGTAATGGTGTGTCTGAACGTCGTAATCGTACTCTATTGGATATGGTGCGTTCTATGATGTCTCTTACCGATTTGCCACTATCGTTTTGGGGTTATGCATTAGAGACAACCGCATTCACTTTAAATAGGGCATCGTCTAAGTCTGTTGATATGACACCGTATGAGTTATAGTTTGGCAAGAAACCTAAGCTGTCGTTTCTTAAAATTTGGGGGTGCGATGCTTATGTCAAGAGGCTTCAGCCTGATAAGCTCGAACCCAAAGCAGAGAAGTGCGTCTTCATAGGATACCCTAAAGAGACCATTGGGTATACCTTCTATCACAGATCCGAGGGCAAGACATTTGTTGCTAAAAATGGGTCCTTTCTAGAGAAGGAGTTTCTCTCGAAAGAAGTGAGTGGGAGGAAAGTAGAACTTGATGAGGTAATTGTACCTTCTCTCGAACTGGAGAGTAGCACATCAGAGAAAGCAGTTCCCATGATGCCTACACCAACCGGAGAGGAAGCTAATGATGATGATCATGGAACTTAGGATCAAGTTACTACTGAGCTTCATAGGTCGACCAGGGTACGTTCTGCACCAGAGTGGTACGGTGATCCCGTCCTAGAAGTCATGTTGTTAGACAATGGCGAACCTACGAACTATGAGGAAGTAATGATGAGCCTGGATTCCGGCAAATGGCTTGAGGCCATGAAATCCGAGATAGGATCCATGTATAAGAACAAAGTATCGACTTTGGTGGACTTGCCCGATGATCGGCAAGCCATTGAGAATAAATGGATCTTTAAGAAGAAGACAGACGCCGCTGGTAATGTCACTGTCTATAAAGCTCGACTTGTCACAAAGGGTTTTCGACAAATTCAAGGAGTTGACTACGATGAGACTTTCTACCCGTAGCGATGCTTAAGTCTGTTAGAATTATGTTAGCAATTGCTGCATTTTTCAATTATGAAATCTGGCAGATGGATGTGAAAACCGCTTTCCTTAAGGAAGAGTTGTATATTATTCAACCTAAAGGTTTTGTGGATCCTAAGGATGCTAAAAAGTTATGCAAGCTCCAGCGATCCATCTATGGACTGGTGCAAGTATCTCGGAGTTGGAATATACGCTTTGATGAGGTGATCAAAGCTTTTGGGTTTATACGAAGTTTATGAAGAAACTTGTATTTACAAGAAAGTGAGTGGGAGCTCTATAACATTTCTGATAGTATATGTGGATGACATATTGTTGATTAGAAATGATGTAGAGTTTCTGGAAAGCACAAAGGGATGTTTGAAAGGAGTTTTCAAAGGAAGACCTAGGTAAAGCTGCTTACATATTGGGTATGAAGATCTATAGAGATAGATCAAGACGCCTGATAAGATTTTCACAGAGCACATACCTTGACAAGATTTTGAAGGAGTTCAAAAAGGATGAGTCAAAGAAGGAGTTCTTTCCTATATTGTAAGGTGTGAAGTTGAGTAAGACAGAAGGCTCAACCACGGCAGAAGAAAGAGAAAGGATGAAAGTCGTCCCCTATGCTTCAGCCATAGGCTCTATAATGTATGCCATGCTGTGTACCATACCTGATGTGTGCCCGGCCATGAGTCTGGCAAGGGGGTACAAGAGTGACCCAGGAGTGGAT
This sequence comes from Thinopyrum elongatum, assembly GCA_011799875.1. Taxonomy (NCBI): domain Eukaryota; kingdom Viridiplantae; phylum Streptophyta; class Magnoliopsida; order Poales; family Poaceae; genus Thinopyrum; species Thinopyrum elongatum. The sequence goes on from CM022303.1 coordinate 409,427,211, forward strand.
CACTGGACAGCGGTCAAAATTATCCTTAGGTTCCCAAAGAGGACTAAGGAAATGTTTCTTGGTTATGGAGGTGATAAAGAGTTCGTTGTAAAGGGTTACGTCGATGCAAGCTTTGACACCGATCCGGATAACCCTAAGTCACAAACCAGATACATATAGTGGAGCAGTCATTTGGAATAGCTCCAAGTGGAGTGTGGTAGCAGCATCTATAGTATGACATAGAGATTTGCAAAGTACACACGGATCTGAATGTTGCAGACCTGTTGACTAAAACCTCTCTTACAAGCAAAACATGATCAAACCCCAGAACTGATTGGGTGTTAATCACATGGATATGTGAACTAGATTATTGACTCTAGTGCAAGTGGGAGACTATTGGAAATATGCCCTAGAGGCAAGAATAAAATGGTTATTATCATATTTTCCGTTCATGATAAATGTTTATTATTCATGCTAGAATTGTATTGATCGAAACCTTAAATAGATGTGTGAATACATAAACTACATCGTGTCCCTAGTAAGCCTATACTAGACTAGCTCATTGATCAAAGATGGTTATGATTTCCTAACCATAGACATGAGTTGTTGATGGCTCGTTGTCGGTGTACTAAGTATTGGGCCACTAGTACCCCGTACTTGTGCACGGACAGTTGTAGCCATCCTCGCGGCAAGGCTTGCCGGGATCAGCTCAGGGTCGATTCAACCCATCAAGGAAATCATCAAGTCAGAGATCTGAGGTTCAGCAGATAAGCAGAGCTGGAATCCGAAGGCCAGCATCCCCGGCAAGATCCTTGCCGGGATGGCCTTTGGGGCCCGACAAGGCTTGGCGCCCGGCAAGGCTTGGCGTCCGGCAAGGCTTGGCGCCCGGCAAGATTCGGCGCCTGGCGAGATTCTGCCGCTGTGCCACAGCTTCGGCACAGTAACGTGTCTGACATTCTGGATCCTTCTCTGGATGCGTGGCAACGCGCCAGTGGAGGAGAGCTTAAGCGGTGCTGATGGGATGGCCCCTTTTTCCATCCCCAAGAAAGTGAGGACACCTAAACGGACACCTCACGGTGCATTAAATGCGCTTGTCCTAATCCGTCAGGGGTTAGGTATGATACCCTGTAGCTACTTTACACCTCAATGTATATACATTTTGCCACTGTGGAGACCCCTTTGAGCATATAAAAGGAGGCCCAAGGCAACTGCTACAGGGAGGAGAACTTCTGGCCCATTCTGCATGCGTAGCTGCTCTTTGAACGTACTGTTCATTGCGAGCGCTCCTGAAGGCTGGGCTCAAGAACATCAATAAGGACACAAAGCAGGAGTAGGGTTTTACGCTGATCAGCGGCCCGAACCTGGGTAAAAACCTCACGCGTCGATCACTGGTTCTGCTCTTTGCGTATACCTCTCCCCCCGCCGAATCGTAAAGGGGTCTCTCGGGATCCCATAGGTGTCGTACCCCGACATCTTTGGCGCGCCAGGTAGGGGGCTTGAAGGTTGCGTGAACCTGATCTGGTGGTCGGCGCCCTAGTTTCTTCATCATCTTCATCATCATGCCGCCCAAGAAGAAGAGCGCTGCGACAGCGCAACCGTCCGGGTCCGTTTTGCCTGCACCTTCGCGTACAGGCGACGGTGTGGGTGTAGAAGGAAGAGGACTAGAACCCCCGCGGCGTTCTGGTGACCCAAGCCAAGCGAGTGGTATCGTTCGCAGTGGCAGTGGTAACTTGCACGCCGCTGGATCTAGAGATGGTGCTGTGTTGCCTACGGGTGGCACAACTAACTCTAGGGATCGAAGGGCGCCTGCTGGAGTTCCCGCGTCAGCGCAAGCCTCACGACCTACTCAGGTCGTGCAAGATGAGCGACATCATGGCACTGGTGGTTCGGGGCGTCCCCATGAAAAGGTTTCTGCGCATAGATCCCAAGATGCGCGGGACCAGCATGCACACCGGGCTGCCGGCAGAGGTGGTGCGCGGTCACGTGACCGTGGTGGTGCTCCTTCTAACTTGGTTAGGAGTCAGAGCACCTCACGTACCTCGCACTTGTCGCCGCCACCTACGCCAGCGGAAGCCTTGGCACGTGCACAGCTGCTCCTCGATTTTCCTCCCGCCCCGGAGAAGATGGAGGAGTGGCGAGCTACTATCCAGAGCCTTATCGGCTTCGCCAACAAGGATGGACCGCAAGAGGCAGGGCCCTCACAGCGGAGGCCCATCGATCCGGCGTGAGCCGATGCAGAGAAAATTGGAGGTGGTGCAACTACAGTGCACTCCCCTCCGCGGCATCAGCGGCGGCCGACAACTCAGCAAGTCGACCGCCATGAAGAAGTTTCCACGGCGTCGTCCGATCCACGGATGCGCCGTGATCAGCGTCTAGTTCTCCAGGAACGAGGCAAAGAGGACGCTCGGACAACCATCGAGCAGCGACGGGAAGCGCGCTATCACTCTGATAAGCACGCGGGGCCGGCTGTCGACGAGCCTGCGCCAGGGGACGTAGGAGACTTGCCTTATGAGGTAGGGACTCCGGCGTTTACCCGTGAGCTGCGGCAAGTCCGGTGGCCCAATTCCCGAACCTTTAAGCCAGAGGTTCCGGAGAAGTATGACGGAAAGACCCATCCCTCGGAGTTCCTGAGCATCTACACCATTGCAGTGCAGGCTTCCGGGGGCCGAGATGACAAGATACTTGCCAACTACTTCCCGTTGGTGCTCAAGCCCAATGTCAGGTCGTGGTTGATGCATCTGCCGGAGAATTCCATTTCTTCCTGGTCAGATCTGTGCCATCAGTTTGTTGGCGCCTTCGTTGGAGGCCACCAAGCTCCTGGCCAAGAGAGTGATTTGCACATTATCCCTCAGAAGGAGGGCGAGTCCCTGCGCAAGTTTATGCAGAGGTTCAGCCGAGTGCAGTACAACATTCCCGACGTTCATCCTGCCGCTGTCATTAGCGCGTTCCACCAGAACGTGCGTAACCGTAGAATGCGGGAAGAGCTGGCGATGAACAAAGTCAGGAGTATTGCCGAGCTTTATGCTCTGGCCGACAAGTGCGCTCGAGCTGAAGAGGGGAGGAAACTCCCTGGTGAGGCTGTTGGCGCGGCAGGCGACTCCGAAGATGAAGACGCCGCGGCCCCGTCAAGGAAAGGCCGGTGGGGGAACAGGAAGCGCGGAGGCAAGGCCGTGCTTGCTGTCGAGGAATCCGACAACCCCGGCGCCGCCAAGAAGGCCAAGGTTAGTGACCCCGGCAAGGATCTTGCCGGGTGCCCTTCCTGTCAGGCCTTGGCGGCTGCCGACAAGTCGGAGAACTCCGGCAAGCAGTATTGCAAGATCCATCGCACTAAGGGCCACGATCGCCAGAACTGCCGGCAAGTTGAGCAGCTTGCCGAGAAGCAGAGGGCCGAATACGAGAGGCGAGATAAGGAGAAGGCCCAAGATGGTGTTGAGGGGTCCGGCAAGAAACGCGGTGGCCAAGGGGGTCGCCGCGGCAAGGCCAAGCAGCAGAAGGATCGGCCCGCTCGGGGCCGAGATAAAGAAGGAGATGATGATGAGGAAGATGATGAATCCAGTGAGCAGGAATTCCAGAAGGCTACGGAGGCTACGTGCATTGATGGGGGTGCCTCGCCGCATTCTTCCCACCGCCTACTTAAACAGTGGATGCGGGAGGTTAATGCGGCAGAGCCATCCCCCGATGCGTGTAGGCCTCTGAAGTGGTCCAGTACGCCTATCATCTTTGACGCCGAGGATCACCCTGATCGCACAACTGCGGTCGGGTGTTTGCCATTGTTGGTTTCCCCAACAATTCGCAACCTCAAGGTGACGAAGATGTTAGTTGACGGCGGGGCCGGCCTAAACTTAATCTCACCGGATGTGCTCACAAAGCTTCAGATTCCCGATGAAGACCTCGAGGAAACGGGTACGTTTCAAGGGGTCAATCCGGGAAGGACCCAGCCTAAGGGCAAGATCACGCTGCCGGTAACATTTGGCAGCGAGTTTAACTTCAGGACCGAAAAGGTGGTGTTTGATGTCGCCAAGATCCCCATGTCATACAATGGGATCCTTGGTCAGCCAGCGCTGGCTAAGTTCATGGCAGCATCACACTACGCATACAATGTTTTGAAGATGCCCGGGCCATTGAGTGTCATCACTGTCCATTCCGATAAGAAGGATGCGCTCATCTGTGCCGACCAACTTTACCGGGAAGCAGTTGCAGCACCTGCCATCAAGGCATCTACTCCTGCCGCTGGAACTCCCGGGGGGAAGAAGAAGACCGGCAGGAACCTTGGCGCGAACTCCGGCAAGCGCGCCTCCTCGGAGTGCTGCGCTTCCGTCGAGGACGTACCAGAGAGTTCCACCTGCAAGAACAAGAAGTCCAAGGCTGCCCCGCCGGAAACCAAGAAGGTGCCTGCCAGGGAGGACGGAACGGGGGGAACTTTCACCATAAGTTCCGCCCTAGATGACAAATAGGAAAGCGCGCTCATTGCTTTCCTGCGGGCGAATGTCGACGTGTTTGCATGGCAACCGTCTGACATCCCCGGTGTTCCCAGGAAAGTGATCGAGCACCACCTTGCTATCTACCCTCATGCGCGGCCCGTCAAGCAAAGGGTGAGGAAACAGGCCTTGGAGCGGCAAGAATTCATTGCCGAAGAGATTAAGAAGCTGGAGGCGGCGGGACTGGTCAAAGGAGTGCTCCATCCAACCTGGTTGGCCAACCCGGTTGTAGTGCGATAAACGAATGGGAAATGGAGGCTTTGTATTGATTATACAGATATCAATAAAGCTTGTCCAAAAGATCCCTTTCCCTTGCCGGGCATCGACCAGATTGTGGATGCCACCGCTGGTTGTGATCTCCTGTCCTTCCTTGACACCTATTCAAGGTATCATCAGATTTTTATGGCAAAGGAAGATGAAGAGAAGACCGCCTTTATCACCCCATGTGGTACGTATTGTTTTATACGAATGGCTTTCGGGTTGAAAAGTGCTGGTTCAACATTCGCCAGAGCAATCCAGATTGGTTTTGAGCCACAACTCCATAGAAATATGGAGGCATATATGGATGATATAGTGGTCAAAACTAAGGATAAAGCAACGCTTATTCAAGACTTAGAAGAAACATTTGCAAACTTGCGCAAGATCAACTTGAAGCTCAATCCTGAGATGTGCGTGTTCGGAGTTCGTTCCGGCAAGCTCCTCGGATTCTTTGTATCTTGCCGAGGAATCGAAGCGAACCCCGACAAGATCAAAGCCATTGAGCAAATTGAAGCGCCGAGACGCGTCAAGGATGTGCGTCGTCTTGCCGGTTGTGTTGCTGCTCTAAGCAGGTTTATTTCCAAATCTGCTGAGCGCGCCCTGCCCTTCTTCAAAATTTTGAAGAAGGCAGGTCCAATGAAATGGACTCCGGAAGCGGAGGCTGCGCTGCAAGATTTGAAGAAATACCTTTCCTCTCCGCCGACGCTAGTCATGCCTAAACCACAAGAGCCGTTGCTGTTGTATCTGGCGGCAACAAATCAAGTGGTTAGTGCTGCGCTATGGCGCAGAGAGAAGCTGATGAGGAAGCAACACCAGCGACAGGACCGCCGGATTGATCCCGGCAAGGGTTGATCCCGGCAAGATAGGATCTGCGCAAACAGAAGAACTTGTGCAGAAGAAGAAGGTGGTGCAGCGCCCAGTTTATTTTGTTAGCTCTCTTTTACAAGGGGCTAGGTCAAGATATTCTGGGGTGCAGAAGCTGCTTTTTGGCCTCCTTATGGCCTCAAGGAAGCTGCGCCACTATTTTCAAGCACATGAGATTACCGTCGTCACTCGCTTTCCGTTGCAACGGATTTTGCAAAATCCGGAGGCAACCGGCAGGATCGTGGAGTGGGCGTTGGAGCTGTCCAGCTTTGGCCTTAAGTTTGAAAGCACTTCGACAATTCAGAGTAGGGCCTTGGCGGAATTCATTGCAGAATGGACCCCAACGCCAGACGAAGAAGTTCAAGAAACAACTCTCCCCGGCAAGGAAATCGATCAGCAATGGATTATGTACTTTGACGGGGCTTTCTCGCTGCAAGGCGCCGGTGCTGGCGTGCTGTTTGTCGCACCCACCGGAGAGCACCTCAAGTACGTAGTCCAAATGCACTTTCCCCTGGAGAGTTCGACCAACAACACTGCAGAATATGAGGGTTTGCTTGCCAGTCTCAGGATCGCGGCAGACCTTGGTATCAAAAAGCTCGTCATCAAAGGCGATTCACAGCTTGTCGTCAGGCAAGTTAACAAGAGCTATCAAAGTCCATTGATGCAAGCCTACGTAGATGAAGTGAGGAAATTGGAAGAGCGCTTTGACGGTCTCCAAATGGAGCACGTTCCTCGTGCCGAGAACAATATTGCTGATGACCTATCAAAGCGTGCTGCCCTCAAGTTGCCTGTGGAACCAGGAACTTTTGTGCTCCAATTGACTCAACCATCCGGGGCGCCATCGATGCGGCAAGAAAAAAGAAGGAAGTTGAACTCTGGCCAGTACTTCCCGGCAGAGATCCCCGGAGCCGCCGGCAAGGAAGTTGCCGGGATCGACACGCCTGCCGGGGAACAACAGGCTCCGACAGGGCCTCAGGCCCTCGTTGTCGAGACAAACGTTCCCCCGGCAGAGGAGATGCCTTTAGTCCTAGCTGTCGAGCCTCAGGCTCCAGCATGGGCGCAGCACATTGTCCATTTCCTTCAGACAGGTGAACTCCCTGAGGAAAAAGAAGAAGCCGAGAGAGTAGCCCGTCGGTCTGTTATGTACAAGTTCGTCGATGACGTCCTGTATAGAAAGAGACCAAACGGTGTGAAATTGAAGTGCATTTCTTGGGAGGATGGACTACAACTGTTGGCAGAGATTCATGGGGGCATATGTGGTTCTCACATAGGGTCAAGAGCGCTTGCCGGGAAAGCATTCCGGCAAGGTTTCTTTTGGCCTACCGGCCTCCAGGATGCGACTGCACTAGTAACCAAGTGTGAAGCGTGCCAGTTTCATTCGAAGAAATTACATCAGCCAGCTCAAGCTCTTCAAACAATCCCTCTCTCCTGGCCATTTTCGGTCTGGGGGCTCGACATACTAGGCCCCTTCCCCCGTGCTACCGGGGGCTTTGAGTACTTGTACGTTGCTATCGACAAGTTCACAAAGTGGCCGGAGGTGGAAGCAGTGAGGAAGGTGACAGCGCAGTCGGCTGTCAAGTTCTTCAAAGGAATTGTTTGCCGTTTCGGTGTGCCTAACAGGATCATCACCGACAACGGCACGCAGTTCACAAGTCGCACCTTCATGCAGTATGTCCAAGACCTTGGCGGCAAGATTTGTTTTGCCTCTGTTGCTCACCCGAGAAGCAACGGCCAAGCAGAGAGGGCCAATGCTGAAGTGCTGCGCGGTCTCAGGACCAGAACTTTTGACAGGTTGAAAAAGTGCGGAAGACGCTGGATTGATGAGTTGCCGGCGGTTCTTTGGTCAATCAGAACGATACCAAATCGAGCCACCGGCCAGACGCCCTTCGCTCTAGTCTATGGAGCAGAAGCAGTTCTCCCCACGGAACTCATATACAGATCTCCTCGAGTGCTCGCTTATGATGAGCTCGAGCAAGAGCAACTGCGGCAAGATGACGCTGTGCTCCTTGAGGAGAATCGTCTTCAGGCTGCTGTGCGAGCTGCACGCTACCAGCAAGCTTTGCGCCGCTATCATAGCCGCAAAGTTCATGCCCGAAGCCTTGAGGAAGGCGACCTTGTTCTTCGACGGATTCAGTCCGCCAAGAATTCAAACAAGTTGACGCCAAAGTGGGAAGGCCCTTATCGGGTAGTACGAGTCACCAGGCCCGGCGCTGTCCGCCTGAAGACCGAAGATAGCGTTCCAGTGAGCAATTCCTGGAATATCGAACATCTTCGCAAGTTCTACCCATAAGGCGCGGTTGCCGGGGGCTCCCGGCAACCACCCTTTTGTACAAGTCTTGCCGGCAAGGCATGTGATCCTTTGTACAAAGCCAGGCGCAGACCCTAAGCACAGATGAATAAATTTAAGTGTTGTACATTCCCTTGTTGATTCCCATGTTCATATTTATATATGCATGTTTGTCTAAGATGTTGTATGACACCTGATCCCGGTAAGATCTAACGAACCGCCAAGGTTTCATCCCTTTATTTTCTCTTCTTTCTTTTTCTCAAAGACAGAAGGATTCCTCGCGTGCACATTTGCCGGGGGGGAAGGGAGATATGAATACCAGTTGGTGACGTTCGGAATCGATGCTTGCCGGAGGAAGAACAAAGCCAGAAAGCTAAGTTCTAAAACTTAGAACAAGTTTCCTTTATTGCAAAGTTATTTCCTTGGATGATTTCGACTTTTGTATGGAAAATCTGCACGCGAAGGAACCCTTGCCGTAATCGGTTGCGCCCTTATTTTGTTTCGAGTCCACTCAACAATTTAAGTGGCTACACTGAGAACGCCAAGGAGTTTTGCCGGCCGCTGCGCCTCCAGCAGGCTGCTGAAGTCCCGCACCCAGTGCTCGCGGTAGGTTGCGCGCCGGCAAGTTTTTCAGTAAGCATAGGATGAACTCCATACATAAAGGAATCAGACAAGGAAAGTAGCAAGCATGAGCCTAAACATAGTCAAATTATATTGCATCCATGAGTTGCCGCAGTTCTAATTTGAGACCTAATTGTCTTTTACATGAGATGATGGCGGCAAGAATAAAAGGAAAGCACTCAATCCCTGCGCTAGCCTTCGATCCTTTTGATGGAGTCCACCTTCTCAAGGATTGGCGCGATACACTCTTCAAGCGCCTCAACATTTGCATCCTTTGGCAGATGGCCGAGCGCGCTGGAGAGGTCGATGCTGGGATTGCTGTGAACCACCTTGATGAGCACCTTGCGAAGAACGGCCCCGGCAAAGCCGGCGAGTCTCGTTCGCCAGTTGGGTCGCCCGGCTGGACTGGAGCGCCCTCAACGCGTTGATGATGCTTTCAAAGAACATCGTCAACCTGGCACTTGGAGATATTCTTTCCTCGGAAGAATACTTGAAGTTCGGCAAGCCCATGGTTGACAGTTCTGCGTTAAGCTTCTCCGCGGTGGCGATGAGACGGCCAGTCCAGATCTCCACTCCCTTCTCGTACTCGCTTTGGGCAGCGGCGGCGCTCTTGAGCAGGTTCCTCTCTCCTTGGAGATCCTTGAGTAGAGCCTTCTCACGGGCCTTGCCGGCCTCGAGAGACTTCTGCAGCGTGGTCAACTTCAGCTCTAGAACCGCAATACTATCAGCCGCAGAGGAGAGCTGCTTGGTCTTGTCGGATAGGGCAACTTGCATCTCCGCCAAGGAGTGGAGGGTTTTTTACCTGTCCCCCTTGAGCGTCGAGAGCTCCTTGCCGTGCTCTTCGAGATCTGTTTCTAGCCTCTTCACTTTGTCGCTCAGCTCGTTTTTGGCGGCCTCTGCAGCTTCGGCAGCATCGACGGCCTCCTTGAGCTTGCCGGCATGACTTGCAGTCAGAGCTTCGAGCGCCTCCTTGTGTTTCTGCTCCAGCTCCTGGGTCCGCCGCGCGACAAGATTTTTGATGTCTTCATCCTTGCTACGAAGCTTGGCGGCGAGCGCCTGCTCACATGCGGTGAGATCTTCTTCGTGAGCATCAAGAGCAATGCGGCGCCCCGTCAGGAGAGCATCTTCGGTAGCAATCCTTTGAACAGCTTCGTCATGTGCCTTCTCCATATCTGATTGCTTCAGGAGGATCTCATTCCATTGCTGGCTCACTTGTTCTCGGCCGGCAACCAGCTCTTGGAGGGCCTCGGCGTGCCAGATTTGCATTTGTGTGACGCGCCTTTGAAAATCTGCTTCGGCTACCTCGACAACTGCCATTCTGGAGTCCGCCTTCTCTTTTCGGGCGCGATGAAGAGCCTGGAGTTTGCGGAAGTTCTCGCCCATGGCCTGAAGGAGCTGATCCTCTTTAGACTTGCCGCTGGGATCGTCAACGACTTTGAGCCCGGCAGCGGCAATAATTTCCTTGAAAATTTCTCCTTCGGCTGGTGCCTCAGTGCTTGCCGTCCCCGGCAAGTTGATGAATAGATTCTCGCCAACCTTGAGATACTTGCTGGATGAGGGGCCTTCAGATGTTGATGGCTGGTCTTCAGTGGCCACCTCACCAGTGATAGGGGGCTCTGTGGCCGGTGCAGCTCCTGGCGCTCCTGCGGCAGGAATGCTGTCAGTGCGGTCCTCAGCCTCCCTGTCGCCCTCTTCAGCAGGTTCTTCGGCGATTTCCTCTTGTGCTGTCTTGGCGGCCTCCCCGTCAAGAGCATCACCAGCCCCGGCAACGTCATCCTTGGTGGCCTCGCTGGCAGCGATCCTGTCCGCTTCAGCGGCGGCATCCCTGGCGGTCTCCTCGATGACGACGTCGACGTCCATATGTTCCATCACAGGGAACTCTGAAGGGCGAAGGAGGAAGACAGAATAAGATCGAGGTTTGGATTTTGAAGTGACTAAAGATAAAGAGATAAGAGGAAAAGAATAACAAGCACTCTGAGGTGATCGAGTACCTGCGTCGGGCTGTCGAGAGGTGGCTTCGCCTCTCCCGGCAACTCCGGTTGCCGGGGGTGGGTTGCCGGAGTCCGTGCTTGTCGGCTCCTCCTCAATCAGGACGGGCTTGTCGGTAGGATCTCTTGCCGGGGATGTGCTTGTGGGCGGAGCGGTCGATGAAGGAGGTACAATGGGGATATCTTCTCCTTGTTGCCGTTCTTCTCCTGCGAACCCAAAGATATCAGCGGCAAGAATGAAAGCCTCGGCACCAGCCAGCAGAAAAGGGACGATGAACTTACGCTGGGGGCTGTGCTGGGGGCTGTGTTGAGGACTGGACTCCGGGCTGACAATGACAGTTTCCGGCACGCTCGTGGAGCCCGCCGGGGGCTCGTCGCCCGTAGAAGTCCTTGACCTCTTCGCCATCCTCTCCAGCAAGGTTTCTGTGTCATTGCAGAAACAATACAAGCAAGTCAGTAAGATTGATGCAAATTGGAAGGTAGAAGCTGTGGCAAATACTCACTCTTCTTCCTCTCGCTCTGGACTAAAGCCGGAGATGTCGAAGTCGACCTCCGTTGCGGTGTCTGAGTGGGGAGGCGGAGGAGGAGTCCTAGGCCGCTTGGCTGTGGCAGGCGCCGGGCAGCCTCTGGCGCGGTAGTACGAGACCCTCCAGCCGCCCCAGCAGTGGTCGCTGGTGTGGGTCTCGCGCGCCGCGCGGGCTATTGACGAGCCCCCCGCCGCGGTCCAGTCTTGCCGGCCACTTTCTTGCCGGGGGATTCGCCGCTCGAAGTAGGCTGGCTTGCCGGGATGCCTGAAGCAGCCTTCCGGAGGACACGCTTTGTCTTCTTCGGGGGCGAGGGCTCTTCTCGCGTCTCCTCTTCAGCCGTGTCTTCGCCGGACGAGCTCTCAGCGGCTGCGCCGCCTTCTTCCCCGGCAACCTTGTTCTCCTCGGCAGGCTTTGCCTCCACTACCACCTCTGCATCGCTGGCTTCCCACTCTGTGAAGCCAACGTTGCCGGCCTCCGTGGCAAGATTCGCCTCCTCCACTCTGGTAGCGATGTAGGCTACCTCCTGATCAGTGGTGGCGCAGATAAGATCTGACTCTTGCCGGATAGGCTTCTCCGTCAAATTGTCAAAGAACTTCTGCGCTTCTTCCTCGCTTGGCTCGACCCAGGTCGGGTCAAGGCCGTGGGCGTTGAACATCGGCAAGAAGGCAATGATTGACCCCAAGGCAGAGTTGTTGCACAAGGGGACGATCCTTGCCGGCAGCCGGTGCTTGTCTTCACGCTGGAATAACTTTCGGCGGAGAGCGCCAAGCTGCATAGCGGTCAGATTGTTGTTCAGCCCGGGGCGTAGTCTCATGACATCTGCCGCGTTCTTGTACTCCCAGTCTGGCCTTCCCCTGTTCTGCAGAGGGGCGATGCGGCGGCGGAGAAAGTCGAAGCCGATCATCTCCATTGTTAGCCCGGCAGCCTTCAAGCAAAGGATCCTGGTAGTGGCAATTGTGAGCTTCTCGTCTTCTGCGGCAAGATCGCCCCAATCCTTGCCGCGGACCACCTTCTATTGCCGGGGATGACAAAAAGGATGAGGATCTGCTTCCTGGATCCAGCACCATTCGGCCCGCCACTCGTCCCACTTTTCGCGGTAAACTCCCTCTAGGTATATCTCTTTGATCCAAGCCCTTGGAATCCAGGCAATAGATCCAGAGAGAGCCTCTCCTTTTTGGATACGAGGGTAGAAATAATGGCGGAAAAGAGCAGAATTGGGGATCACGCCAGCGAAATTCTCACAGAGATGAGCAAAGATAGACATGCAAAGTACGGCATTCGGCGTGAAATCAAGAAGGCGGAAGCCGTACGTGTACATGATGTCGTTGAAGAAATCGGAAAAGGGTGGACAGAGCCCGCAATAGAAATATGCAGTGAAAAAGGGGTATCTGTCCGATCCACCTTTGGAGCAAGCACCTGGGATTACGCGTGTGGCGGGGTGAGCTTGCGTTCCCTTCGCCCACATGCATTGATATCGCCCCTTCAAAACTTCGGCGTCGAGCGTCGGAGGGAAGACGACAAGCCTCTTCTGCATCTTCACCAGTTCGCTCTCCGGAACTTTGGCTTTCGCCTCCTTGTCCTTGCCCTTGCCTTTGCTGGCCTTGGGCGGCATGGCGACTGTGAGGACGGAAGCTGGGGGTGGAGCGAGCGCGGGAGCAGCGGGCGGAAGAGGAAAAAGGTTTTGCTCTGAGCTCGAGGAAAGGAAGGCAATGGCGATGGCCAGATTGAGAAGAAGGGGGGGGGGGGTAAATAGGTTTGCGCCTCTACGACTTCTTTTTATGGGGAAGGAGCGGGGCCGCCTTGTTTATTCCCCAATATGAATGCGCCTCTATAGGCGCGAGACAGTTTGCAGCCTTTTTGGCACGCTTCCCACGCCATGCGTTCCATGCGCGTAGTGGGGGGCACAGTAAAACAAGATATTTACGAGCAGTTAATTCCCTGCCATGCGTGCCCGTGCACTGTTTGGGCCTAGCCCAACAACGCCTCGCACTCTTGTATGGCCTAGGCCCGGGGGCTCCTGTCGGTGTACTAAGTATTGGGCCACTAGTACCCCGTACTTGTGCACGGATAGTTGTAGCCATCCTCGCGGCAAGGCTTGCCGGGATCAGCTCGGGGTCGATTCAACCCATCAAGGAAATCATCAAGTCAGAGATCTGAGGTTCAGCAGATAAGCAGAGCTGGAATCCGAAGGCCAGCCTCCCCGGCAAGATCCTTGCCGGGATGGCCTTTGGGGCCCGGCAAGGCTTGGCGCCCGGCAAGATTCGGCGCCTGGCGAGATTCTGCCGCTGTGCCACAGCTTCGGCACAGTAACGTGTCTGACATTCTGGGTCCTTCTCTGGATGCATGGCAACGCGCCAGTGGAGGAGAGCTTAAGCGGTGCTGATGGGATGGCCCCTTTTTCCATCCCCAAGAAAGTGAGGACACCTAAACGGACACCTCACGGTGCATTAAATGCGCTTGTCCTAATCCGTCAGGGGTTAGGTATGATACCCTGTAGCTACTTTACACCTCAATGCATATACATTTTGCCACTGTGGAGACCCCTTTGAGCATATAAAAGGAGGCCCAAGGCAACTGCTACAGGGAGGAGAACTTCTGGCCCATTCTGCATGCGTAGCTGCTCTTTGAATGTACTGTTCATTGCGAGCGCTCCTGAAGGCCGGGCTCAAGAACATCAATAAGGACACAAAGCAGGAGTAGGGTTTTACGCTGATCAGCGGCCCGAACCTGGGTAAAAACCTCACGCGTCGATCACTGGTTCTGCTCTTTGCGTATACCTCTCCCCCCGCCGAATCGTAAAGGGGTCTCTCGGGATCCCATAGGTGTCGTACCCCGACACTTGTGTCCGCGTTAGTATTTTCTCGGAAGAGGAAGGGTTGATGCAGCACAGCTACGATAGGTATTTCCCTCAGTGATGAGACCAAGGTTATCGAACCAGTAGGAGAACCACGCACCACTATGTAAACGGTACCTGCACACAAAGAACAAATACTTGCAACCCGACGCATAAGAGGGGTTGTCAATCCGTCCCGGGTAAAAGATAGATAAATTTGTAGTAGATTGGATAACTAGATCTCGCGGAAACGCGAGATAAAATAAATAACAAAAAATTGCAGCAAGGTATTTTTGGGTTTTTGGAATAATAGATCTGAAAATAAAAGTGGCAAATAATAGATCTCAAATCAAATATGATAAAGAATAGACCCGGGGCTGTAGATTTCACTAGTGGCTTCTCTCGAGAAAAATAGCATACGGCGGGTAAACAAATTACTGTTCGGCAATTGATAGAACTTCAAATAATTATGATGATATCCAGGCAATGATCATTATATAGGCATCATGTCCAAGATTAGTAGACCGACTCCTGCCTGCATCTACTACTATTACTCCACACATCGACCGCTATCCAGCATGCATCTAGTGTATTAAGTTCATGGAGAAACGGAGTAATGCAATAAGAACGATGACATGATGAAGACAAGATCTATTCATGTTGGAATAGACCCCATCTTGTTATCCTTAATAGCAACAATACATACGTGTCATGTCCCCTTCTGTCACTGGGATTGAGCACCGTAAGATCGAACCCATCACAAAGCACCTCTTCCCATGGCAAGAAAAATCGATCTAGTCGGCCTAACTAAACCAAAGATTCGAAGAAGAAATACGAGGCTATAAGCAATCATGCATATAAGAGATCAAAACTCAAATAACTTTCATGGATAAAATAGATCTGATCATAAACTCAAAGTTCATCAGATCCCAACAAACACACCGCAAAAAGAGTTACATCAAATAGATCTCCAAGAGACCATTGTATTGAGAATCAAAAGAGAGAGAGGAAGCCATCTAGCTACTAACTACGGATCCTTAGGTCTACAATGAACTACTCACGCATCATCGGAGAGGCACCAATGAGGATGATGTACCCCTCCGTGATGGTGTCTAGATTGGATATGGTGGTTCTGGAACTTGCGGCAGCTGGAATTGTGTTTCGTCGACTCCCCTAGGGTTTTTGGATTTTCGGTGTATTTATAGAGCAAAGAGGCGGTGCGGGAGGCCACCGAGGTGGGCACAACCCACCAGGGCGCGCCTGGGCCCCCAGGGGCGCCCAGGTGGGTTGTGCCCCCCTTGGGGCACCCCTCTGGTACTGCTTCCGCCCAAGTTGTTCCTTCTGGTATATAAAAAATCTCCAAAAAGTTTCGCTGCGTTTGGACTCCGTTTGGTATTGATTTTCTGCGAAGTAAAAAACAAGAACTGGCACTGGGCACTATGTCAATAGGTTAGTCCCAAAAAATGATATAAAGTTGCTATAAAATGATTGTAAAACATCCAAGAATGATAATATAACAACATGGAACAAGCAAAAATTATAGATACGTTGGAGACGTATCAACATCCCCAAGACGTATCAGCATCCCCAAGCTTAATTCCTACTCGTCCTCGAGTAGGTAAATGATAAAAACAGAATTTTTGATGTGGAATGCTGCCTAACATGTTCATCACATATTCTTTTCTTTTGTAGCATGGAAATTTGGACTTTTATATGATTTAAAGCAATAATCTAGTTTTGACATGAAGATTGCAATACTCAAGCATATCAACAAGCAACCAAGTCTTTCAAAATATCAACACTAAAGCAAGTTATCCCTAGCCCATTATGCTCAATCATTGATCCATTCATGAAGCACACTCGCATATTAGCTACACCCAATGCTCAAGTACGATCATAGTGCCCCTTAGTGTGTGCTTTATAAGAGAAGATGGAGACTCAAATAAAAGATAAAAATTGCATAAAATAATAGAAAGGCCCTTCGTAGAGGGAAGTAGGGATTTGTAGAGGTGCCAGAGCTCAAAACAAAAAAGATAGAGATAAAACATTTTGGGTGGCATGCTTTTCCTGTCAACGAAAACGATTGAGTAGTTCCCAATACTTTCCATGCTAGATATATCATAGGCGATTCCCAAACAGAAAATAAAGTTTATTCCTTTTTCCACCATACTTTCACATTCCATGGTTAGCCGTATCCACGGGTGTCATCCATACCAACACTTTCCAAGGAATTTATTATTTGACAACATAAAGTAAATTCATTTTTCATTTCGGGACTGGGCATCCCTAATACCTTTGCCGTACTCTCGTGCAATGATAAGTGAATAAACAATCATCTTGAGAATAACACATCTAGCATGGAAAAATATCAGCCACCCCCTACCGTTTCATGAGCAGTACGAGCACACAAAAAGGAAAATTATTTTGAAAATTAGAGATGGCACATACAAATTTGCTTAGAACAGCACGGAAATACCGCATATAGGTAGGTATAGTGGACTCATATGGCAAAACTGGGTTTAAGGATTTTGGATGCACAAGTAGTAATCCCACTTAGTGCAAGGGAAGGCTAGCAAAAAGATTGAGAAGCATCCAACCAAGAAACGAAAAATCACATAAGCGAGCATTAAGCATAACTAACACCGAATAATGCACCACAAGTAGGATGTAATTTCATTGCATAACTATTGACTTTTGTGCTTGCATAGGGAATCACAAACCTTAACACCAATATTCTTACTAAAGCATAATTACTCATCAACATGACTCACATATTATATCATCATATCGCAAAGCTATTACAAAGAATCAAGTTTATTTTGTCCAATGATCTTCATGAAAGTTTTTATTATATCCCTCTTGAATATCTATCACTTTGGGACTAGTTTCATATGTTGCTTTTGATAGCTCAAACAAATCTAAGTGAAGAACATGAGCATAAAATTTTCTTCTCTCAAAATAATATAAGTGAAGCATGAGAGAATTTCTTCAACAAAAATTTACTAACTCTCAAACAAATCTAAGTGAAGCATTAGAGCATTTCTTCAAAAATATTAAAGCACACCGTGCTAAAAAAGATATAAGTGAAGCACTAGAGCAATTCCATAGCTCAAAAAACAATTAAGTGAAGCATAAAGAGCAATTCTAACAAATCATAGTATAATTTTGGCTCTCTCAAATAGGTGTGTCCAGCAAGGATATATGAAACAAACTAAAAAGCAAAACAAGCAAAGACTCATATAACACAAGACGCTCCAAGCAAAACTCATGATATGTGACGAATAAAAATATAGCTCCAAGTAAAATATCGATGGTCGTTAGAAGAAAGAGGGGATGCCACTCAGGGGTATCCCCAAGCTTAGTTGCTTGTTTCTCTTTGGATAATAACTTTGGGTGCCATGGGGCATCTGAAGGGGAACGTGCAATTTCAAAAAAATTCCTACGCTCACGCAAGATCTATCTAGGAGATGCATAGCAACAAGAGGGGGAGAGTGTGTCCACGTACCCTCGTAGACCGAAAGCGAAAGCGTTAGCTTAACGCGGTTGATGTAGTCGAACGTCTTCGCGATCCAACCGATCAAGCACCGAACATACGGCACCTCCGAGTTCAGCACACGTTCAGCTCGATGACATCCCTCGAACTCTTGATCCAGCAGAAGGTCGAGGGAGAGTTTCGTCAGCACGACAGCGTGGTGACGGTGATGGTCATGTGATCCGCGCAGGGCTTCGCCTAAGCACTACGACGCTATGACCGGAGGAGTAAACTGTGGAGGGGGGCACCGCACACGGCTAAGAGAATATCTGATGTGCCTTTGGGGTGCCCCCCGCCCCCGTTTATAAAGGAGAGGGGAAGGAGGCGGCTGACCTAGGAGGAGGCGCGCCAAGGGGGGGAGTCCTACTAGGACTCCACTCCTAGTAGGATTCGGCCCCCCCTTCCTTCCAACGGAGAGGGGAAAGGGGAAAGGGGGGAAAAGGAGAAGGAAAGGAGGGGCTGCGCCCCCCACACCTTGGCCAATTCGGATTGGGCAGGGGGGAGGCGCGCGCCACCTTGTGGCCTTCCTCCCTCTCTCCACTATGGCCCAATAAGGCCCATTAACTTCCCCGGGGGGTTCCGGTAACCCCTCGGTACTCCGAAAAATACCCGAATCACTCTGGAACCATTCCGGTGTCCGAATATAACCTTCCAATATATCAATCTTTACCTCTCGACCATTTCGAGACTCCTCGTCATGTCTGTGATCTCATCCGGGACTCCGAACAAACTTCGGTCACCAAAACACATAACTCATAATACAAATCGTAATCGAACGTTAAGCGTGCGGACCCTACGGGTTCGAGAACTATGTAGACATGACCGAGACACATCTCCGGTCAATAACCAATAGCGGAACCTGGATGCTCATATTGGCTCCTACATATTCTACGAAGATCTTTATCGGTCAAACCTCATAACAACATACATTATTCCCTTTGTCATCGGTATGTTACTTGCCCGAGATTCGATCGTCGGTATCATCATACCTAGTTCAATCTCGTTACCGGCAAGTCTCTTTACTCATTCCATAATGCATCATCCCGTAACCAACTCATTAGTCACATTGCTTGCAAGGCTTCATATGATGTGCATTACCGAGAGGGCCTAGAGATACCTCTTCGATACTCGGAGTGACAAATCCTAATCTCGATCTATGCCAACCCAACAAACACCTTCGGAGACACCTGTAGAGCATCTTTATAATCACCCAGTTACGTTGTGACATTTGATGGCACACAAAGTGTTCCTCCGGTATTCGGGAGTTGCATAATCTCATAGTCAGAGGAATATGTATAAGTCATGAAGAAAGCAATAGCAATAAAACTTAACGATCATTATGCTAAGCTAACGGATGGGTCTCGTCCATCACATCATTCTCTAATGATGTGATCCTGTTCATCAAATGACAACACATGTCTATGGTCAGGAAACATAACCATCTTTGATAAACAAGCTAGTCAAGTAGAGGCATACTAGGGACACTCTGTTTGTCTATGTATTCACACATGTTCTAAGTTTCCGGTTAATACAATTCTAGTATGAATAATAAACATTTATCATGATATAAGGAAATATAAATAACAACTTTATTATTGCCTCTAGGGCATATTTCCTTCAGTCTCCCACTTGCACTAGATTCAATAATCTAGATTACATAGTAATGATTCTAACACCCATGGAGTCTTGGTGCTGATCATGTTTTGCTCGTGGAAGAGGCTTCGTCAATGGGTCTGCAACATTCAGATCCGTATGTATTTTGCAAATCTCTATATCTCCCTCCTTAACTTGATCGCAGATGGAGTTGAAGCGTCTCTTGATGTGTTTGGTTCTTTTGCGAAATTTGGATTCCTTCGCTAAGGCAATTGCTCCAGTATTGTCACAAAAGATTTTCATTGGACCCGATGCACTAGGTATTACACCTAGATCGGATATGAACTCCTTCATCCAGACTCCTTCATTTGCTACTTCTGAAGCAGCTATGTACTCCACTTCACATGTAGATCCCGCCACGACGCTCTGCTTAGAACTACACCAACTGACAGCTCCACCATTCAATATAAATATGTATCCGGTTTGTGACTTAGAGTCATCCGGATCAGTGTCAAAGCTTGCATCGACGTAACCATTTACGACAAGCTCTTTGTCACCTCCATAAACGAGAAACATATCCTTAGTCCTTTTCAGGTATTTCAGGATGTTCTTGACCGCTGTCCAGTGATCCACTCCTGGATTACTTTGGTACCTCCCTGCTAATCTTATAGCAAGGCACACATCAGGTCTGGTACACAACATTGCATCCATGATAGAACCTATGGCTGAGGCATAGGGAATGACTTTCATTTTCAATCTATCTTCTGCAGTGGTTGGGCATTGAGTCTTACTCAACTTCACACCTTGCAACACAGGCAAGAACTCTTTCTTTGACTGATCCATTTTGAACTTCTTCAAAACTTTATCAACGTATGTGCTTTGTGAAAGTCCTATTAAGTGTCTTGATCTATCCCTATAGATCTTGATGCCCAATATATAAGCAGCTTCACCGAGGTCTTTCATTGAAAAATTCTTATTAAAGTATCCTTTTATGCTATCCAGAAATTCTATATCATTTCCAATCAACAATATGTCATCCACATATAATATTAGAAATGCTACAGAGCTCCCACTCACTTTCTTGTAAATACAGGCTTCTCCAAAAGTCTGTATAAAACCATATGCTTTGATCACACTATCAAAGCGTATATTCCAACTCCGAGAGGCTTGCACCAGTCCATAAATGGATCGCTGGAGCTTGCACACTTTGTTAGCACCTTTAGGATCGATAAAACCTTCTCGTTGCATCATATACAACTCTTCTTTGAGAAATCCATTAAGGAACGCAGTTTTGACGTCCATTTGCCAGATTTCATAATCATAAAATGCGGCAATTGCTAACATGATTCGGACAGACTTAAGCATCGCTACGGGTGAGAAGGTCTCATTGTAGTCAACCCCTTGAACTTGTCGAAAACCTTTTGCAACAAGTCGAGCTTTGTAGACAGTAACATTACCGTCAGCGTCAGTCTTCTTCTTGAAGATCCATTTATTCTCTATGGCTTGCCGATCATTGGGCAAGTCAACCAAAGTCCACACTTTGTTCTCATACATGGATCCCATCTCAGATTTCATGGCCTCAAGCCATTTCGCGGAATCTCGGCTCATCATCGCTTCCTCATAGTTCGTAGGTTCGTCATGGTCTAGTAACATGACTTCCAGAACAGGATTACCGTACCACTCTGGTGCGGAACGTACTCTGGCTGACGGTTCGGTAGTAACTTGATCTGAAGTTTCATGATCATCAGCATTAGCTTCCTCACTAATTGGTGTAGGCATCACGGGAACTATTTTCTGTGATGAGCTATTCTCCAATTCGAGAGAAGGTACAATTACCTCATCAAGTTCTACTTTCCTCCCACTCACTTCTTTTGAGAGAAACTCCTTCTCTAGAAAGGATCCATTCTTAGCAATGAATATCTTGCCTTCGGATCTGTGATAGAAGGTGTACCCAACAGTCTCCTTTGGGTATGCTATGAAGACGCATTTCTCCGATTTGGGTTCGAGCTTATCAGGTTGAAGCTTTTTCACATAAGCATCGCAGCCCCAATGTGACGCCCCCGGCTCAATCGTGCACTAACCATACACGCAAATGCACACGATCAAGCCTAAGGACTCACTTGAAGATATCACAACACAACTCTAAAACATAAATAAAATCATACAAGCTTTATATTACAAGCCAGGGCCTCGAGGGCTCGAATACATAAGCTCGATGGCATACAAGTGTCAGCGGAAGCATCAGATATCTGAGTACAGATATAAAAGAGAAATAGAACGGCCTTTAGAAAGGCGGGGCAAAATAAAACACTATGATCGAAAGGCGTAGGCCTCCTGCCTAGGACCCTCCGAACCTACTCCTGGTCATCAGCCAACTCGTAGTAGTAGCATCCTCGGGGTAGTCGTAGTCGACAGTGTAGCTGCCTCAGGGGCTCCGTCATCTGGTCTCGACAAACTGATAGGGGGAGAAAAAGAAAGCAAAGCAACCATGAGTACTCTGAAGTACTCAGCAAGCAAGGATCTACACTACATATGCAATATTATCAAAGGAAGGCTATATATGTGGACTGGGCTGCAGAAATGCCAGAATAGAGAGGAAAGCCTAGTCCTATCGTAGACTAGCATCTTCAAGCATCTTCCAGCGTCTTGCAGCATTAGAAGAGTACAGAGTAGCATGGTATAATGTAGTAGTGGTTGTAGCAAGCAACAGTCTCGCCCAGAGATCCTTCCTCGTCTCCCTGCGAGAAAGCGATCCCGGAGCCACATATCCAGGTATCATCTCAATTCTAGCTGTACCGATCGGGATACAACTCCGAGTGTCCTTTACCGTAGGACCGGCTATCGATAGATGTTTTCTTCCCTGCAGGGGTGCACCAACTTACCCATCACGCTCGCTTAACTCCGGCCGGACACACTTTTCTAGGTCATGCCCGGCCTCGGCCAAACGACACACCGCAACCCTACCTACAGCTCAGCAGAGAGGTCCCCGCCGGTCTACCTCCTAAGCGCAAGGGGGTCTTGGGCCATCGCCCCTCGCCCTCCGGGTCGTTGCGTGCAGGGCGAACCAGGCTCCACCACTACAGGATGGTGCCGGCCCAGCCCAGCCGCAATGCTGAACTGGACGTCTGACAGAGCTTTTGGCTGATGCTACGGTGCAGAACGCCCATACTATGCCCACGTGATGGTTAGTGCTATCCAACCAAAGGCCGGCTCAGATTAAATATCCAAATCGTTAGGACTAGGGGCTTGCGGAAACGAGCAGAGACTCACGAAAGATGTGACCCTGTCGCCCCGTCTCGAGGACTTGCTGCAAGGGATAAGAATGCCCGGCCGCGCCTCGTGGAATAACTCACGGGTAACTATCCATCATCCGCGGGTACCCCTCAGGGTCGACCCGCCTTCTCAAGTATCAGTATCAACAATAATGTAAGGCATCCGTGTGGTCACCGTATCAAGGGGAATCCGAGGCATCACCCTCGTTGGACTCCCACCTGATGTAACATCAAGATGGATGTAAGAGGCATCACCCTCGAGGTCCACACGTGAGGTGTTGCTCGACTTCGTCGTTATCAGGGGTGGTGTAGGAGGAATCACCCTCGCTTACCACGACCGATTAGCTAACCTACAAGGTTATCATCAGAAGTGCTGACGAGGTATCACCCTCGGCACTCGATAGTAACCCAGTAGTGTCGAGCATCGAAGGGGAAGTGAGGTGCGGTGCCAGGGGTCTGATCTTCGATCCCGTTGGTCGGGTCTTCTGAAACTCCAGCGGGGCAGTCGGGATAAAGTGGGGGTCACTAGTGGGGCTCTACCCAAACTATACTAAGCAGTTTAGGATGAACAGTAAGGTATCAACAGCAGGTTACAATAATCAGGCTATGCAGCAGATATAGGATAACAGTATCAGTAGCAAATTCTAATGCAAGCATGAGAAAATAGAATAGGCGATATCGGGATGATCAAAGGGGGGGCTTGCCTGGTTGCTCGGCGGCAAAGGCAAGGTCGTCGGAGGTGCAGCCAATCACCGGAGCTGTGTCGGCACCGGGCTCTATCGAGAGAGAAGAGGGGGAGGAAACAGTATAAATATAAAGCAAACAAGTGCTACACAATGTATGATAGGACAATATGCAGCGTCGGGTGTGTCCTAACGTAAGGTTGCATGTCACCGAGGAAGGAGGAATCCATCCGGGAATGTTTTCCCGGTTCCGGACATTTGTCAAATAGATGATCGGAGGGGAACGGTTCCATGTTCGGATAGTTAGGGACGTGGAACAGACGAACGGATCACGTATTCGGGTTCGTCTCATCGTTCTGAGCAACTTTCATGTTTTAAGTTTTTCGATGTGAGCTACGGTTTAGAAGTTATGATTTTCTAAAGATTTTAAACATTTCTGTAATTTGTTTATTAACAGAAATGGAAATATGACATCAGCAGAGCGTCATGGTGACGTCAGCAGGTCAACTGACCGGCTGGCCAGGTCAAACCTGACATGTGGGTCCAGTGGGACCCACATGTCAGTCTCTATTTAGACTAATAGTGAATTAGTTTAATTAGCAGGGTTATTTAGGGAGTGGGCCCCTTCTGCCAGTGTCACATTACTAACTAATTAACTTTTACTCTTTTTAAAAGTGTTTAATTAGACTAATTATCGGATGGGGCCCACATGTCAGTGTCTTGGGATGAACAGTGCCACGCGTTGACTCGGGTCAACACGACCAAAACACGCGGCGGGGCCCACTGGCAGTGACCGTGGGTGGACCCCACGCCTTGCCACGCTGGTGGGGCCGCCGGAGTCGCGTCGGCGAGCGCTCCGCGGTGGCTGCCTCGCCGGAGATGCGCGGGTTTCACGTACACGGGCCCAAACTCGACGCGGCTAGGTGCGATCGACAGGGGAGATGGAGCCGCATCCAACTGTGGCAGTCTCCGGGCCGGAGGTGGCCGGAAACGACGGCGGTGAGCGGCGAGGCGGACGCCGGCGTTAGGTCGCAGGCGAAAATGAGGCTAGAGGGTTCGGCTAGCAGCGCAGCGAGGCGCGTTGGACTCGTACTGATGGGCTGGCTCAAAACCGAGCTCGGTTGAGCTCGACGACGAGCGTGGCCTCGTCGGTGAAGCTGCAGGCATTGGCCGGAGCACGGCAACGCGGCAAGGCATCTACGGTCACGAGAAGAACCAGGGAAGAGAGGAAGGAGACAGCGGTGCTCACGTAGGGGCACACGGTGGCCGGTGCGAGGTTTAGTAGCTGCAGAGGAGCTCAGGGTCGACGGGGATCGCCGACGGCAGCAGGAAGAAGACAGCCTCGATCCGGCCGGCGTAGAGCTCCCCGAGTCGAGTTCGTTGGCGAGGAGGAAGTAGCAGACGTCTACGCTCCTCGTAGACACGGCCTCGGCGCTCCGATTCGTCGGTGACCACGAAGACGACGGAGGACGACGGCGGTTCCGCTCGGACGCGGTGGATCTGAGGAAAACGAGGCGAGGAGCGAGCGGAGAGAGTGGGGGGGGATAATGGAGGAGGAGGCAGGGGGAATGGCTCGGCGCGGCCTTATCCCCTCGCCCACCAACTCTGGTGCGGTGGCGAGCAGCGGGTGGCGTGGCGAGGCACTGCCCATGGCGGCGTCGACACGGAGGAGGGAGCAGGTAGGCGAGGCCGTGGTGGGCTGGGCGGCGCTGTGGCTCCGGCCCAGTGACCAGGTAAGTGGGCTACTACCCTTTTTGCTTTATTTCTTTTTTCTGCTTTATATTTCTCTTTATTTATTCTCTGTTTTGAATTAGTTAGGCCACTTTAGCCTTTTTGTAAAATATGAGACTAGGCTAAAATATTAATGTGCAGTGTAAGCTTTCCCCAAAAATTGGTTTGGGTGAATTTGGACTTCTTTTGAAAATGATATGATTTTAAATGTGTTGTATATTGCTGTTTTGTTGTTGTTTCATATGGTTTGAGTCTTGTATTTAATCCAAATATTATTGGTGATAATTTTATGAGTGCTTCTGGAATATTTGCAAAGTTTTGAACAATTTTCCCATAAGGCTTGGTAAACTTCATATTTCACTTTGGAAATTGAGTTGATTTTCAGAGTTGAATTTGTATTGAATACTTAACCCATGTGACTTGGCACTGCAAATGGTCATGACTTGGCAAGATTAACAGAGTGTCACAGGGCTCATTACAAAGTGGTGTTACAAATTCTCCTCCTCTAAAAGAAATTCTCGTTCCGAGAATTTAGGAGGTAGAACGAAAGAGGTCGGGGTATTCCTTGCGAAGATGATCCTCGCGTTCCCAAGTGGCTTCATCTTCAGTGTGATTCGACCACTGTACTTTCAGGAACTTAGTCGTCTTCTGGCGAGTTCGACGTTCAGCTTCATCGAGAATGCGGATGGGATGCTCCTTATAAGATAGATCATCTTGCAATTCGAGCATCTCGTGATCCACTGCGCGATGCGGAGATTCCTTGAAGCATTTACGAAGTTGCGACACATGGAAGACGTCGTGGATATGAGAGAATTGCGGTGGTAACTCCAATTTATATGCCACCTGACCATGTCTGGCAACAATGCGAAAAGGACCAATGTAGCGTGGAGCTAACTTGCCCTTGATTCCAAAACGATGGGTGCCCTTCATGGGAGTGACAGGCAGATAAGCTTGATCACCAGGTTGATAAGTCAAACCCCATCGTTTGCGATCGTAGTTGCTCTTCTGGCGGTCTTGGGCCGCCTTGAGATTTTCTCGGACAATGCGGACTTGTTCTTCTGCGTGTTGAATAATATCCGGACCCACGAGCGGTCGTTCCCCAGTTTCTGACCAATTCAGAGGGGTTCGACACTTACGTCCATATAGTACTTTGAAGGGGGCCATTTTCAAGCTGGCTTGATAGCTGTTGTTATAAGAGAACTCCGCATACGGAAGATATTCTTCCCACTTCTTGCCGAAAGAAATAACACAAGCTCGCAGCATGTCTTCAAGCACTTGATTTACTCGTTCGACTTGGCCTTGGGATTGAGGATGATAAGCTGAACTCCAGGTGATATGAGTTCCCATAGCTTCCTGAAAACTTTCCCAGAATTTGGAGGTGAATAGACTGCCACGGTCCGAACTAATCTCCTTCGGGATACCGTGGAGTGAAACGATTCTGGAGATGTACAGCTCTGCTAACTGACTGGCAGTGATCGTCTCCTTGACAGGCAGAAAATGTGCAACCTTGGAGAGTTGGTCGACGACGACAAGAATAGCATCGTGACCCTTCTGTGACTTGGGAAGGCCAGTAATGAGATCCATTTGAACCTTATCCCATTTCCATAAAGGAATAGGGAGTGGTTGCAGAATTCCAGCAGGTTTCTGATGTTCTGCCTTAACGCGACGGCAAACGTCACATTCAGCAACATATCGAGCAATATCCTGCTTCATTCTAGACCACCAGTACCTTTGACGAAGATCACGATACATCTTGGTGCTACTCGGATGAATAGACAGCGGTGTATCATGTGCCTCCTTCATGACCCTGTCAGTCATAAGCTCGAAGCGAGGTACCACAATGCGGTCTCTGAAGTACAAGGTTCCATCTTCAGACAGCGAGAAATCCCTGTACTTTTCCAGGTGAAGATCTTTCTTCATCAGACCAACTTTAGCATCTTTAGCTTGTGCATTCTTAACAGCCTTCTCAAGGTCTGGTTCAACAACCAATGTTTTTAGGTATCCTTGAGGAACTATCTCGATATTTAGCTTTCGAAGCTCTTCATATAGAAGTGGTTGCTCTAGCTGGACTTCAAGTTCACAGCAATAGGATTTACGGCTCAATGCATCAGCCATTACATTAGCCTTGCCAGGGGTATAAGAAATACCCAAATCAAAGTCCGCAATGGTCTCCATCCATCTTTGCTGACGGAGGTTTAAAGATGGCTGAGTGAACAAGTACTTCAGACTTTAATGATCTGTGTAGATCTCGCAACGATTACCGAGGAGGTATTGTCGCCACAACTGCAGTGCATAGATGACAGCAGCTAGCTCTAGATCATGTACCGGATAATTCTCTTCATGTGGACGCAATTGACGAGAGCCATAGGCAATCACTTTACGTTCTTGCATTAGGACACAGCCTAATCCTTCACGGGAGGCATCGCAATAGATCACAAAATCTTTGCGAGAATCTGGAGGAGCAAGTACTGGGGCTGATGTCAGCTTGTCATTGAGTGTTTGAAAACTTTCCTGACATTTTTCTATCCATTCAAACTTAACGCCCTTGTGAAGCAAATCAGTCAAAGGCTTAGCAATCTTTGAGAAATTCTCGACAAAGCGACGACAATAGCTTGCAAGGCCGAGAAAACTTCTTACTTGCTTGACATTCTTCGGAGGATTCCAGTCAAGAATAGCTTGAACTCGTTCTGGGTTAACAGCTATGCCATCTTTCGAAATCACATGGCCGAGATATGTCACTTCAGATAACCAGAACTCGCATTTGGAATACTTGGCATACAGTTGGTGTTCATGCAGCTTCTCCAGTACAACTCGAAGATGTTCGGCATGTTCTTCTTCATTCTTCGAGTAAACCAGAATATCATCCAGGTATACCACGACGAATTTGTCGAGATAATCCATGAAGATGTAGTTCATTAACCGGGAGAAGGTAGCTGGAGCATTAGTCAGGCCGAAAGACATGACAGTGTATTCGTAAGAACCATAGCGAGTAACAAATGCTGTCTTCGGAATATCCTCTTCACGAACTTGGATCTGGTGTTATCCCAATCTCAAGTCAAGCTTAGAGAATACTGAGGAACCAGCAAGTTGATCATACAGGTCGTTGATTCTGGGAAGCGGATACTTGTTCTGAATTGTTGCTTGGTTGATAGGTCGGTAATCTTGAACCAACCGATTCGTGCCATCCTTCTTCTTGACAAAGAGGGAAGTTGCTCCCCAAGCAGAAGAACTGGGGCGGATGAAACATTTCTTAAGTGACTTGTCGATTTCTTCCTTGAGTTCAAGAAGGTGGTGCGGAGGCATCTTATAAGGACGCTTCGCGATAGGGGTAGTGCCAGGCTTCAAGTCGATGACAAACTCGACAGCTCTAGCAGGGGGAATTCCTGGAAGTTCTTCGGGAAAGACATCTTGAAAATCACGAACAACTGGAATGTTCTCGATGCCTTCAAGAGGTGAAGCATTTAATGCATTCAGAACATATATCTGATTCTCTGCATTCTGAACAGTTCGAGCTGAGTACTATACTTTCTGGCCAGAAGGGTGGGTGAGCCGGACTGTCTTAGTAGCGCAATCAATCAAAGCTTTATTCGCTGTCAACCAATCTATGCCAAGGATGATGTCAATGTCGGAAGGTCCAAGAGAAATAAGGGAAGCAGAGAACATCAATCCTTCAATTCTGATCTGATTATTGTGACTTACCATCTTGGTTTGCCACCTGGAACGGGGAGTACTAATCTCCATTGGAGTGGGTAATGAGCTCATGGTTAACTCATGCAATTGTGCAAATTGCTGTGACACAAAGGAATGTGATGCTCCGGAGTCAAAGAGAACAGAAACTGCCACTGAATTAACTGGAAGAGTTCCCATCACGATTTTAGGGGACCCTCGTGCTTCTTCCATTTTGACATGGGTGACTTGATCACTATTCATAGCAGGTGGTCTAGCATTACGTTTTCTGCTAGGGTGGTTTCGACGGCCCTTCCTACTGTCAACAGGTCGACACGTCGAATCCTGCGGCTGACCCTGGCAACAGTTGAGAGCACGGTGCCCTGGCTGTCCACACTTGCGGCATAAACCATCATTATGGGGAGGAGCCTCATCATTTGGCTGTCCACCGTGAGTCGTTAGTTGTCTCGGCGGCGGAGGCAGACAAGGTGCAACATAAGACGGCCTTGGTGTTGGAGCAGGTCGGTGATGAACGTTGTGCGGAATCCACACTCGACGCTTCTGAACAGGCTGACCCGAAGATGAGCCTACTTCACGAGTGCGTTTGAGCGACTCCTGATACTTAGCCAGACCAGTTTCAACTCGGTAGGCTTGACTGACAAGCGTCGCAAAGTCCTCACAAGCATGGACAAGAAGTGCGAGCTGTATATCGGAACGTAGTCCTTCACGAAATTTCTCCTGCTTGCGGGCGTCGGTGTCGACGTCATCTTTAGTATAGCGGGATAATTCAAGAAATTCCCTCTGATATTCATCCAGAGTCATTTTGCCCTGAGAGAGTTTGCGGAACTCCTGCTTCTTCTGGTCAATCAGACCTCGTGGAATGTACCGTGCACGAAAAGCTGACTGAAATTCCTGCCAAGTGGTTACAGTCTCTGGAGGCAATGTATCCTTGTGGCTTTCCCACCATTGAGCAGCGGGACCCTTCAAGTGAAATGTCGCAAATGTGACGTAACTGTCAGGGGCCACATTAGCTGACTCCATCTCAAACTGTATGTCACGCAGCCAATCATCAGCATCCATAGGATTGGTGGGATTGCGAAAAGCAGATGGGTTGAGGCGAACAAATTCTGACAGTGGGATCGGTCCAGGCTCCTGACGAGCCTCGTTGCGTTCCAAATGTTTAACCAGACTCTCGTTGAGTTGACGGTTTAATTCGAACTGCTGCATCATTGCGGCAATATAAGGAGGAGGAGGAGGATCATCAGCCATCCTGCCAAATCAACAGGGGCAGTTTAGCAAGCAAAATTGCAGTTGTAAGAGGTCATTCATGACGTAACATGAGTAATGAACAAGGAGGCATCAGGTGCATATTAGTAGTCATTAAAGACATACAGAACAATGCACAGAGTTGGACACAAACGGCGATAGGAGTTCGGATACGCACACAGCTAGACAAGCTAGGCGGCGCGCAGGCACGCGATAAGGAAGTACACAACGAGACATAGCAAATGCTACATCAACGTCGGAGAAAACTGTAGGAGCGAGGAATCGGCAAGTGACAACACAGGCTGCCCTCGATAAGAGGATCCTGTAAGCAGAACCTGGCCCTCAATCTTGAAGCAAGGGGGGATAACTTCAGAACTCCGGGTGGATGTGATCACGAGAACCTAATGTTGGAGTTAGTAAAAAATTTAACCCGAATAGAAGAGAGAGTAGAGTCCCAGAGTAAAGGTCGAGGAGTAAAAGATACTAATACCACCCAATTGGTGACGTGGGCCCGTAAGCCACACAGCCAAGTTAGTAAAATAGTTTTGGACCACTAGACTCAACTTCCGCCAAGGAGTTGGGAAGGGGGATTCCTAGAGGCAGTCGGCTCTGATACCAACCTGTGACGCCCCCGGCTCAATCGTGCACTAACCATACATGCAAATGCACACAATCAAGCCTAAGGACTCACTTGAAGATATCACAACACAACTCTAAAACATAAATAAAATCATACAAGCTTTATATTACAAGCCAGGGCCTCGAGGGCTCGAATACATAAGCTCGATGGCATACAAGTGTCAGCGGAAGCATCAGATATCTGAGTACAGATATAAAAGAGAAATAGAACGGCCTTTAGAAAGGCGGGGCAAAATAAAACACTACGATCGAAAGGCATAGGCCTCCTGCCTAGGACCCTCCGAACCTACTCCCGGTCGTCAGCCAACTCGTAGCAGTAGCATCCTCGGGGTAGTCGTAGTCGACAGTGCAGCTGCCTCAGGGGCTCCGTCATCTGGTCTCGACAAACTGATAGGGGGAGAAACAGAAAGCAAAGCAACCATGAGTACTCTGAAGTACTCAGCAAGCAAGGATCTGCACTACATATGCAATATTATCAAAGGAAGGCTGTATATGTGGACTGGGCTGCAGAAATGCCAGAATAGAGAGGAAAGCCTAGTCCTATCGTAGACTAGCATCTTCAAGCATCTTCCAGCATCTTCGAGCGTCTTGCAGCATTAGAAGAGTACAGAGTAGCATGGTATAATGTAGTAGTGGTTGTAGCAAGCAACAGTCTCGCCCAGAGATCCTTCCTCGTCTCCCTGCGAGAAAGCGATCCCGGAGCCACATATCCAGGTATCATCTCAATTCTAGCTGTACCGATCGGGATACAACTCCGAGTGTCCTTTACCGTAGGACCGGCTATCGATAGATGTTTTCTTCCCTGCAGGGGTGCACCAACTTACCCATCACGATCGCTTAACTCCGGCCGGACACACTTTTCTGGGTCATGCCCGGCCTCGGCCAAACGACACACCGCAACCCTACCTACAGCTCAGCAGAGAGGTCCCCGCCGGTCTACCTCCTAAGCGCAAGGGGGTCTTGGGCCATCGCCCCTCGCCCTCCGGGTCGTTGCGTGCAGGGCGAACCAGGCTCCACCACTACAGGATGGTGCCGGCCCAGCCCGGCCGCAATGCTGAACTGGACGTCTGACAGAGCTTTCGACTGATGCTATGGTGCAGAATGCCCATACTATGCCCACGTGATGGTTAGTGCTATCCGACCAAAGGCCGGCTCAGATTAAATATCCAAATCGTTAGGACTAGGGGCTTGTGGAAACGAGCAGAGACTCACGAAAGATGTGACCCCGTCGCCCCGTCTCGAGGACTTGCTGCAAGGGATAAGAATGCCCGGCCGCGCCTCGTGGAATAACTCACGGGTAACTATCCATCATCCGCGGGTACCCCTCAGGGTCGACCCGCCTTCTCAAGTATCAGTATCAACAATAATGTAAGGCATCCGTGTGGTCACCGTATCAAGGGGAATCCGAGGCATCACCCTCGTTGGACTCCCACCTGATGTAACATCAAGATGGACGTAAGAGGCATCACCCTCGAGGTCCACACGTGAGGTGTTGCTCGACTTCGTCGTTATCGGGGGTGGTGTAGGAGGAATCACCCTCGCTTACCACGACCGATTAGCTAACCTACAAGGTTATCATCAGAAGTGCTGACGAGGTATCACCCTCGGCACTCGATAGTAATGCAGTAGTGTCGAGCAACGAAGGGGAAGTGAGGTGCGGTGCCAGGGGTCTGATCTTCGATCCCGTTGGTCGGGTCTTCTGAAACTCCAGCGGGGCAGTCGGGATAAAGTGGGGGTCACTAGTGGGGCTCTACCCAAACTATACTAAGCAGTTTAGGATGAACAGTAAGGTATCAACAGCAGGTTACAATAATTAGGCTATGCAGCAGATATAGGATAACAGTATCAGTAGCAAATTCTAATGCAAGCATGATAAAATAGAATAGCTGATATCGGGATGATCAAAGGGGGGGCTTGCCTGGTTGCTCGACGGCAAAGGCAAGGTCGTCGGAGGTGCAGCCAATCACCGGAGCTGCGTCGGCACCGGGCTCTATCGAGAGAGAAGAGGGGGAGGAAACAGTATAAATATAAAGCAAACAAGTGCTACACAATGTATGACATGACAATATGCAGCGTCGGGTGTGTCCTAACGTAAGGTTGCATGTCACCGAGGAAGGAGGAATCCATCCGGGAATGTTTTCCCGGTTCCGGACATTTGTCAGACAGATGACCGGAGGGGAACGGTTCCATGTTCAGATAGTTAGGGACGTGGAACAGACGAACGGACCGCGCATTCGGGTTCGTCTCGTCGTTCTGAGCAACTTTCATGTTTTAAGTTTTTCGATCTGAGCTACGGTTTAGAAGTTATGATTTTCTAAAGATTTTAAACATTTTTGTAATTTGTTTATTAACAGAATTGGAAATATGACATCAGCAGAGCGTCATGGTGATGTCAGCAGGTCAACTGACCGGCTGGCCAGGTCAAACCTGACATGTGGGTCCAGTGGGACCCACATGTCAGTCTCTATTTAGATTAACAATGAATTAGTTTAATTAGTAGGGTTATTTAGGGAGTGGGCCCCTTCTGCCAGTGTCACATTACTAACTAATTAACTTTTACTCTTTTTAAAAGTGTTTAATTAGACTAATTATCGGATGGGGCCCACATGTCAGTGTCTTGGGATGAACAGTGCCACGCGTTGACTCGGGTCAACGCGATCAAAACGCTCGGCGGGGCCCGCTGGCAGTGACCATGGTTGGACCCCACGCCTTGCCACGCTGGCGGGGCCGCCAGAGTCGCGCCGGCGAGCGCTCCGCAGCGGCTGCCTCGCCGGAGATGCGCGGGTTTCACGTACACGGGCCCAAACTCGACGCGGCTAGGTGCGATCGACAGGGGAGATGGAGCCGCATCCAACTGTGGCAGTCTCCGGGCCGGAGGTGGCCGGAAACGACGGCGGTGAGCGGCGAGGCGGACGCCGGCGTTAGGTCGCAGGCGAAAATGAGGCTAGAGGGTTCGGCTAGCAGCGCAGCGAGGCGCGTTGGACTCTTACTGATGGGCTGGCTCAAAACCGAGCTCGGTTGAGCTCGACGACGAGCGTGGCCGCGTTGGCGAAGCTGCAGGCATTGGCCGGAGCATGGCAACGCGGCAAGACATCTACGGTCACGAGAAGAACCAGGGAAGAGAGGAAGGAGATAGCGGTGCTCACGTAGGGGCACACGGTGGCCGGTGCGAGGTTTAGTAGCTGCAGAGGAGCTCAGGGTCGACGGGGATCGCCGACGGCAGCAGGAAGAAGACAGCCTCGATCCGGCCGGCGTAGAGCTCCCCGAGTCGAGTTTGTTGGCGAGGAGGAAGTAGCAGACGTCTACGCTCCTTGTAGACACGGCCTCGGCGCTCCGATTCGTCGGTGACCACGAAGACGACGGAGGACGGCGGCGGTTCCGCTCGGACGCGGTGGATCTGAGGAAAACGAGGCGAGGAGCGAGCGGAGAGAGTGGGGGGGGGGAGAATGGAGGAGGAGGCAGGCGGAATGGCTCGGCGCGGCCTTATCCCCTCGCCCACCAACTCTGGTGCGGTGGCGAGCAGCGGGTGGCGCGGCGAGGCACTGCCCATGGCGGTGTCGACACGGAGGAGGGAGCAGGTAGGCGAGGCCGTGGTGGGCTGGGCGGCGCTGTGGCTCCGGCCCAGTGACCAGGTAAGTGGGCTACTACCCTTTTTGCTTTATTTCTTTTTTCTGCTTTATATTTCTCTTTATTTATTCTCTGTTTTGAATTAGTTAGGCCACTTTAGCCTTTTTGTAAAATATGAGACTAGGCTCAAATATTAATGTGCAGTGTAAGCTTTCCCCAAAAATTGGTTTGGGTGAATTTGGACTTCATTTGAAAATGATATGATTTTAAATGTGTTGTATATTGCTGTTTTGTTGCTGTTTCATATGGTTTGAGTCTTGTATTTAATCCAAATATTATTGGTGATAATTTTATGAGTGCTTCTGGAATATTTGCAAAGTTTTGAACAATTTTCCCATAAGGCTTGGTAAACTTCATATTTCACTTTGGAAATTGAGTTGATTTTCAGAGTTGAATTTGTATTGAATACTTAACCCATGTGACTTGGCACTGCAAATGGTCATGACTTGGCAAGATTAACAGAGTGTCACAGGGCTCATTACAAGGGGGTGTTACAAATTCTCTTCCTCTAAAAGAAATTCTCGTCCCGAGAATTTAGGAGGTAGAGGGAAAGAGGTCGGGGTATTCCTTGCGAAGATGATCCTCGCGTTCCCAAGTGGCTTCATCTTCAGTGTGATTCGACCACTGTACTTTCAGGAACTTAGTCGTCTTCTGGCGAGTTCGACGTTCAGCTTCATCGAGAATGCGGATGGGATGCTCCTTATAAGATAGATCATCTTGCAATTCGAGCATCTCGTGATCCACTGCGTGATGCGGAGATTCCTTGAAGCATTTACGAAGTTGCGACACATGGAAGACGTCGTGGATACGAGAGAATTGCGGTGGTAACTCCAATTTATATGCCACCTGACCATGTCTGGCAACAATGCGAAAAGGACCAATGTAGCGTGGAGCTAACTTGCCCTTGATTCCAAAACGATGGGTGCCCTTCATGGGAGTGACAGGCAGATAAGCTTGATCACCAGGTTGATAAGTCAAACCCCATCGTTTGCGATCGTAGTTGCTCTTCTGGCGGTCTTGGGCCGCCTTGAGATTTTCTCGGACAATGCGGACTTGTTCTTCTGCGTGTTGAATAATATCCGGACCCACGAGCGGTCGTTCCCCAGTTTCTGACCAATTCAGAGGGGTTCGACACTTACGTCCATATAGTACTTCGAAGGGGGCCATTTTCAAGCTGGCTTGATAGCTGTTGTTATAAGAGAACTCCGCATACGGAAGAGATTCTTCCCACTTCTTGCCGAAAGAAATAACACAATCTCGCAACATGTCTTCAAGCACTTGATTTACTCGTTCGACTTGGCCTTGGGATTGAGGATGATAAGCTGAACTCCAGGTGATATGAGTTCCCATAGCTTCCTGGAAACTTTCCCAGAATTTGGAGGTGAATAGACTGCCACGGTCCGAACTAATCTCCTTCGGGATACCGTGGAGTGAAACGATTCTGGAGATGTACAGCTCTGCTAACTGACTGGCAGTGATCGTCTCCTTGACAGGCAGAAAATGTGCAACCTTGGAGAGTTGGTCGACAACGACAAGAATAGCATCGTGACCCTTCTGTGACTTGGGAAGGCCAGTAATAAGATCCATTTGAACCTTATCCCATTTCCATAAAGGAATAGGGAGTGGTTGCAGAATTCCAGCAGGTTTCTGATGTTCTGCCTTAACGCGACGGCAAACGTCACATTCAGCAACATATCGAGCAATATCCTGCTTCATTCTAGACCACCAGTACCTTTGACGAAGATCACGATACATCTTGGTGCTACCCGGATGAATAGACAGCAGTGTATCATGTGCCTCCTTCATGACCCTATCAGTCATAAGCTCGAAGTGAGGTACCACAATGCGGTCTCTGAAGTACAAGGTTCCATCTTCAGACAGCGAGAAATCCCTATACTTTTCCAGGTGAAGATCTTTCTTCATCAGACCAACTTCAGCATCTTTAGCTTGTGCATTCTTAACAGCCTTCTCAAGGTCTGGTTCAACAACCAATGTTTTTAGGTATCCTTGAGGAACTATCTCGATATTTAGCTTTCGAAGCTCTTCATATAGAAGTGGTTGCTCTAGCTGGACTTCAAGTTCACAGCAATAGGATTTACGGCTCAATGCATCAGCCATTACATTAGCCTTGCCAGGGGTATAAGAAATACCCAAATCAAAGTCCGCAATGGTCTCCATCCATCTTTGCTGACGGAGGTTTAAAGATGGCTGAGTGAACAAGTACTTCAGACTTTTATGATCTGTGTAGATCTCGCAACGATTACCGAGGAGGTATTGTCACCACAACTGCAGTGCATAGATGACAGCAGCTAGCTCTAGATCATGTACCGGATAATTCTCTTCATGTGGACGCAATTGACGAGAGCCATAGGCAATCACTTTACGTTCTTGCATTAGGACACAGCCTAATCCTTCACGGGAGGCATCGCAATAGATCACAAAATCTTTGCGAGAATCTGGAGGAGCAAGTACTGGGGCTGATGTCAGCTTGTCTTTGAGTGTTTGAAAACTTTCCTGACATTTTTCTGTCCATTCAAACTTAACGCCCTTGTGAAGCAAATCAGTCAAAGGCTTAGCAATCTGTGAGAAATTCTCGACAAAGCGACGACAATAGCTTGCAAGGCCGAGAAAACTTCTTACTTGCTTGACATTCTTCGGAGGATTCCAGTCAAGAATAGCTTGAACTCGTTCTGGGTTAACAGCTATGCCATCTTTCGAAATCACATGGCCGAGGTATGTCACTTCAGATAACCAGAACTCGCATTTGGAATACTTGGCATACAGTTGGTGTTCACGCAGCTTCTCCAGTACAAGTTGAAGATGTTCGGCATGTTCTTCTTCATTCTTCGAGTAAACCAGAATATCATCCAGGTATACCACGACGAATTTGTCGAGATAATCCATGAAGATGTAGTTCATTAACCGGGAGAAGGTAGCTGGAGCATTAGTCAGGCCGAAAGACATGACAGTGTATTCGTAAGAACCATAGCGAGTAACAAATGCTGTCTTCGGAATATCCTCTTCACGAACTCGGATCTGGTGTTATCCCAATCTCAAGTCAAGCTTAGAGAATACTGAGGAACCAGCAAGTTGATCATACAGGTCGTTGATTCTGGGAAGCGGATACTTGTTCTGAATTGTTGCTTGGTTGATAGGTCGGTAATCTTGAACCAACCGATTCGTGCCATCCTTCTTCTTGACAAAGAGGGAAGGTGCTCCCCAAGCAGAAGAACTGGGGCGGATGAAACCTTTCTTAAGTGACTTGTCGATTTCTTCCTTGAGTTCAAGAAGGTGGTGCGGAGGCATCTTATAAGGACGCTTCGCAATAGGGGTAGTGCCAGGCTTCAAGTCAATGACAAACTCGACAGCTCTAGCAGGGGGAATTCCTGGAAGTTCTTCGGGAAAGACATCTTGAAAATCATGAACAACTGGAATGTTCTCGATGCCTTCAAGAGGTGAAGCATTTAATGCATTCAGAACATATATCTGATTCTCTGCATTCTGAACTGTTCGAGCTGAGTACTGTACTTTCTGGCTAGAAGGGTGGGTGAGCCGGACTGTCTTAGTAGCGTAATCAATCAAAGCTTTATTCGCTGTCAACCAATCCATGCCAAGGATGATGTCAATGTCGGAAGGTCCAAGAGAAATAAGGGAAGCAGAGAACATCAATCCTTCAATTCTGATCTGATTATTGTGACTTACCATCTTGGTTTGCCACCTGGAACGGGGAGTACTAATCTCCATTGGAGTGGGTAATGAGCTCATGGTTAACTCATGCAATTGTGCAAATTGCTGTGACACAAAGGAATGTGATGCTCCGGAGTCAAAGAGAACAGAAACTGCCACTGAATTAACTGGAAGAGTTCCCATCACGATTTTAGGGGACCCTCGTGCTTCTTCCATTTTGACATGGGTGACTTGATCACTATTCATAGCAGGTGGTCTAGCATTACGTTTTCTGCTAGGGTGGTTTCGACGGCCCTTCCTACTGTCAACAGGTCGACACGTCGAATCCTGCGGCTGACCCTGGCGACAGTTGAGAGCACGGTGCCCTGGCTGTCCACACTTGCGGCATAAACCATCATTATGGGGAGGAGCCTCATCATTTGGCTGTCCACCGTGAGTCGTTAGTTGTCTCAGCGGCGGAGGCAGACAAGGTGCAACATAAGACGGCCTTGGTGTTGGAGCAGGTCGGTGATGAACGTTGTGCGGAATCCACACTCGACGCTTCTGAACAGGCTGACCCGAAGATGAGCCTACTTCACGAGTGCGTTTGAGCGACTCCTGATACTTAGCCAGACCAGTTTCAACTCGGTAGGCTTGACTGACAAGCGTCGCAAAGTCCTCACAATCATGGACAAGAAGTGCGAGCTGTATATCGAAACGCAGTCCTTCACGGAATTTCTCCTGCTTGCGGGCGTCGGTGTCGACGTCATCTTTAGCATAGCGGGATAATTCAAGAAATTCCCTCTGATATTCATCCAGAGTCATTTTGCCCTGTGAGAGTTTGCGGAACTCCTGCTTCTTCTGGTCGATCAGACCTCGTGGAATGTACCGTGCATGAAAAGCTGACTGAAATTCCTGCCAAGTGGTTACAGTCTCTGGAGGCAATGTATCCTTGTGGCTTTCCCACCATTGAGCAGCGGGACCCTTCAAGTGAAATGTCGCAAAGGTGACGTAACTGTCAGGGGCCACATTAGCTGACTCCATCTCGAACTGGATGTCACGCAGCCAATCATCAGCATCCATAGGATTGGTGGGATTGCGAAAAGCAGACGGGTTGAGGCGAACAAATTCTGACAGTGAGATCGGTCCAGGCTCCTGACGAGCCTCGTTGCGCTCCAAACGTTTAACCAGACTCTCGTTGAGCTGACGGTTCAATTCGAACTGCTGCATCATTGCGGCAATATAAGGAGGAGGAGGAGGATCGTCAGCCATCCTGCCAAATCAACAGGGGCAGTTTAGCAAGCAAAATTACAGGTGTAAGGGGTCATTCATGATGTAACATGAGTAATGAACAAGGAGGCATCAGGTGCATATTAGTAGTCATTAAAGACATACAGAACGATGCACAGAGTTGGACACAAACGGCGATAGGAGTTCGGATACGCACACAGCTAGACAAGCTAGGCGGCACGCAGGCACGCGGTAAGGAAGTACACAATGAGACATAGCAAAGGCTACATCAATGTCGGAGAAAACTGTAGGAGCGAGGAATCTGCAAGTGACAACACAGGGTGCCCTCGATAAGAGGATCCTGTAAGCAGAACCTGGCCCTCAATCTTGAAGCAAGGGGGGATAACTTCAGAACTCCGGGTGGATGTGATCACGACAACCTAATGTTGGAGTTAGTAAATTTTTTAACCCGAATAGAAGAGAGAGTAGAGTCCCAAAGTAAAGGTCGAGGA
Source organism: Thinopyrum elongatum (assembly GCA_011799875.1). Lineage (NCBI taxonomy): Eukaryota > Viridiplantae > Streptophyta > Magnoliopsida > Poales > Poaceae > Thinopyrum > Thinopyrum elongatum. Next base: position 409,466,463 of record CM022303.1, read on the forward strand.
GTAAAAGATCCTAATACCACCCAATTGGTGACGTGGGCCCGTAAGCCACACAGCCAAGTTAGTAAAACAGTTTTGGACCACTAGACTCAACTTCGGCCAAGGAGTTGGGAAGGGGGATTCCTAGAGGCAGTCGGCTCTGATACCAACCTGTGACGCCCCCGGCTCAATCGTGCACTAACCATACACGCAAATGCACACGATCAAGCCTAAGGACTCACTTGAAGATATCACAACACAACTCTAAAACATAAATAAAATCATACAAGCTTTATATTACAAGCCAGGGCCTCGAGGGCTCGAATACATAAGCTCGATGGCATACAAGTGTCAGCGGAAGCATCAGATATCTGAGTACAGATATAAAAGAGAAATAGAACGGCCTTTAGAAAGGCGGGGCAAAATAAAACACTACGATCGAAAGGCGTAGGCCTCCTGCCTAGGACCCTCCGAACCTACTCCTGGTCGTCAGCCAACTCGTAGCAGTAGCATCCTCGGGGTAGTCGTAGTCGACAGTGCGGCTGCCTCAGGGGCTCCGTCATCTGGTCTCGACAAACTGATAGGGGGAGAAAAAGAAAGCAAAGCAACCGTGAGTACTCTGAAGTACTCAGCAAGCAAGGATCTACACTACATATGCAATATTATCAAAGGAAGGCTGTATATGTGGACTGGGCTGCAGAAATGCCAGAATAGAGAGGAAAGCCTAGTCTTATCGTAGACTAGCATCTTCAAGCATCTTCCAGCATCTTCGAGCGTCTTGCAGCATTAGAAGAGTAGAGAGTAGCATGGTATAATGTAGTTGTGGTTGTAGCAAGCAACAGTCTCGCCCAGAGATCCTTCCTCGTCTCCCTGCGAGAAAGCGATCCCGGAGCCACATATCCAGGTATCATCTCAATTCTAGCTGTACCGATCGGGATACAACTCCGAGTGTCCTTTACTATAGGACCGGCTATCGATAGATGTTTTCTTCCCTGCAGGGGTGCACCAACTTACCCATCACGCTCGCTTAACTCCGGCCGGACACACTTTTCTGGGTCATGCCCGGCCTCGGCCAAACGACACACCGCAACCCTACCTACAGCTCAGCAGAGAGGTCCCCGCCGGTCTACCTCCTAAGCGCAAGGGGGTCTTGGGCCATCGCCCCTCGCCCTCCGGGTCATTGCGTGCAGGGCGAACCAGGCTCCACCACTACAGGATGGTGCCGGCCCAGCCCGGCCGCAATGCTGAACTGGACGTCTGACAGAGCTTTCGGCTGATGCTACGGTGCAGAACGCCCATACTATGCCCACGTGATGGTTAGTGCTATCCGACCAAAGGCCGGCTTAGATTAAATATCCAAATCGTTAGGACTAGTGGCTTGCGGAAATGAGCAGAGACTCACGAAAGATGTGACCCCGTCGCCCCGTCTCGAGGACTTGCTGCAAGGGATAAGAATGCCCGGCCGCGCCTCGTGGAATAACTCACGGGTAACTATCCATCATCCGCGGGTACCCCTCAGGGTCGACCCGCCTTCTCAAGTATCAGTATCAACAATAATGTAAGGCATCCGTGTGGTCACCGTATCAAGGGGAATCCGAGGCATCACCCTCGTTGGACTCCCACCTGATGTAACATCAAGATGGACGTAAGAGGCATCACCCTCGAGGTCCACACGTGAGGTGTTGCTCGACTTCGTCGTTATCGGGGGTGGTGTAGGAGGAATCACCCTCGCTTACCACGACCGATTAGCTAACCTACAAGGTTATCATCAGAAGTGCTGACAAGGTATCACCGTCGGCACTCGATAGTAACCCAGTAGTGTCGAGCAACGAAGGGGAAGTGAGGTGCGGTGCCAGGGGTCTGATCTTCGATCTCGTTGGTCGGGTCTTCTGAAACTCCAGCGGGGCAGTCGGGATAAAGTGGGGGTCACTAGTGGGGCTCTACCCAAACTATACTAAGCAGTTTAGGATGAACAGTAAGGTATCAACAGCAGGTTACAATAATCAGGCTATGCAGCAGATATAGGATAACAGTATCAGTAGCAAATTCTAATGCAAGCATGAGAAAATAGAATAGGCGATATCGGGATGATCAAAGGGGGGGGCTTGCCTGGTTGCTCGACGGCAAAGGCAAGGTCGTCGGAGGTGCAGCCAATCACCGGAGCTGCGTCGGCACCGGGCTCTATCGAGAGAGAAGATGGGGAGGAAACAGTATAAATATAAAGCAAACAAGTGCTACACAATGTATGACATGACAATATGCAGCGTCGGGTGTGTCCTAACGTAAGGTTGCATGTCACCGAGGAAGGAGGAATCCATCCGGGAATGTTTTCCCGGTTCTGGACATTTGTCAGACAGATGACCGGAGGGGAACGGTTCCATGTTCGGATAGTTAGGGACGTGGAACGGACGAACGGACCGCGCTTTCGGGTTCGTCTCGTCGTTCTGAGCAACTTTCATGTTTTAAGTTTTTCGATCTGAGCTACGGTTTAGAAGTTATGATTTTCTAAAGATTTTAAACATTTTTGTAATTTGTTTATTAACAGAAATGGAAATATGACATCAGCAGAGCGTCATGGTGACGTCAGCAGGTCAATTGACCGGCTGGCCAGGTCAAACCTGACATGTGGGTCCAGTGGGACCCACATGTCAGTCTCTGTTTAGACTAACAGTGAATTAGTTTAATTAGCAGGGTTATTTACGGAGTGGGCCCCTTCTGCCAGTGTCACATTACTAACTAATTAACTTTTACTCTTTTTAAAAGTGTTTAATTAGACTAATTATCGGATGGGGCCCACATGTCAGTGTCTTGGGATGAATAGTGCCACACATTGACTCGGGTCAACGCGGTCAAAACGCGCGGCGGGGCCCGCTGGCGGTGACCGTGGGTGGACCCCACGCCTTGCCACGCTGGCGGGGCCGCCGGAGTCGCGCCGGCGAGCGCTCCGCAGCGGCTGCCTCGCCGGAGATGCGCGGGTTTCACGTACACGGGCCCAAACTCGACGCGGCTAGGTGCGATCGACAGGGGAGATGGAGCCGCATCCAACTGTGGCAGTCTCCGGGCCGGAGGTGGCCGGAAACGACGGCGGTGAGCGGCGAGGCGGACGCCGGCATTCGGTCACAGGCGAAAATGAGGCTAGAGGGTTCGGCTAGCAGCGCAGCGAGGCGCATTGGACTCGTACTGATGGGCTGGCTCAAAACCGAGCTCGGTTGAGCTCGACGGCGAGCGTGGCCGCGTCGGCGAAGCTGCAGGCATTGGCCGGAGCACGGCAACGCGGCGAGACATCTACGGTCACGAGAAGAACCAGGGAAGAGAGGAAGGAGACAGCGGTGCTCATGTAGGGGCACACGGTGGCCGGTGCGAGGTTTAGTAGCTGCAGAGGAGCTCAGGGTCGACGGGGATCGCCGGCGGCAGCAGGAAGAAGACGGCCTCGATCCGGCCGGCGTAGAGCTCCCCGAGTCGAGTTCGTTGGTGAGGAGGAAGTAGCAGACGTCTACGCTCCTCGTAGACACGGCCTCGGCGCTCCGATTCGTCGGTGACCACGAAGACGACGGAGGACGACGGCGGTTCTGCTCGGACGCGGTGGATCTGAGGAAAACGAGGCGAGGAGCGAGCGGAGAGAGTGGGGGGGGGGGGGGGAAGAATGGCGGAGGAGGCAGGGGGAATGGCCATGCGCGGCCTTATCCCCTCGCCCACCAACTCTGGTGCGGTGGCGAGCAGCGGGTGGCGCGGCGAGGCACTGCCCATGGCGGCGTCGACACGGAGGAGGGAGCAGGTAGGCGAGGCCGTGGTGGGCTGGGCGGCGCTGTGGCTCCGGCCCAGTGACCAGGTAAGTGGGCTACTACCCTTTTTGCTTTATTTCTTTTTTCTGCTTTATATTTCTCTTTATTTATTCTCTGTTTTGAATTAGTTAGGCCACTTTAGCCTTTTTGTAAAATATGAGACTAGGCTCAAATATTAATGTGTAGTGTAAGCTTTCCCCAAAAATTGGTTTGGGTGAATTTGGACTTCATTTGAAAATGATATGATTTTAAATGTGTTGTATATTGCTGTTTTGTTGCTGTTTCATATGGTTTGAGTCTTGTATTTAATCCAAATATTATTGGTGATAATTTGATGAGTGCTTCTGGAATATTTGCAAAGTTTTGAACAATTTTCCCATAAGGCTTGGTCAACTTCATATTTCACTTTGGAAATTGAGTTGATTTTCAGAGTTGAATTTGTATTGAATACTTAACCCATGTGACTTGGCACTGCAAATGGTCATGACTTGGCAAGATTAACAGAGTGTCACATGGCTCATTACAAGGGGGTGTTACACCCAAACTTTAAGAAACGACAACTTAGGTTTCTTGCCAAACCACAGTTCATATGGTGTCATCTCAATGGATTTAGATGGTGCCCTATTTAACATGAATGCAGCCGTCTCTAAAGCATAACCCCAAAACGATAGTGGTAAATTGGTAAGAGACATCATAGATTGCACCATATCTAATAAAGTACGGTTACGATGTTCGGACACACCATTACGCTGTGGTGTTCCAGGTGGCGTGAGTTGCGAAACTATTCCACATTGTTTCAAATGAAGACCAAACTCATAACTCAAATATTCACCTCCACGATCAGATCGTAGAAACTTTATTTTCTTGTTACGATGATTGTCCACTTCACCCTGAAATTCTTTGAACTTTTCAAATGTTTCAGACTTATGTTTCATTAAGTAGATATACCCATATCTGCTCAAATCATCTGTGAACGTCAGAAAATAACGATACCCGCCGCGAGCCTCAACACTCATCGGACCGCATACATCAGTATGTATTATTTCCAGTAAGTCAGTTGCTCGCTCCATTGTTTCGGAGAACGGACTCTTAGTCGTCTTGCCCATGCGGCATGGTTCGCAAGTATCAAGTGATTCCAAAAGCCCATCAGCATGGAGTTTCTTCATGCGCTTTACACCAATATGACCTAAACGGCAGTGCCACAAATAAGTTGCACTATCATTATTAACTTTGCATCTTTTGGCTTCAATATTATGAATACGTGTATCACTACAATCGAGATTCAACAAAAATAGACCACTCCTCAAGGGTGCATGACCATAAAAGATATTACTCATATAAATAGAACAACCATTATTCTCTGATTTAAATGAATAACCGTCTCGCATCAAACAAGATCCAGATATAATGTTCATGCTCAACGCTGGCACCAAATAACAATTATTCAGGTCTAAAACTAATCCCGAATTTAGATGTAGAGGTAGCGTGCCGACGGCGATCACATTGACTTTGGAACCATTTCCTACGCGCATCGTCACCTCGTCCTTAGCCAATCTTCGTTTAATCCGTAGCCCTTATTTCGAGTTGCAAATATGAGCAATAGAACCAGTATCAAATACCCAGGCGCTACTACGAGCATTAGTAAGGTACACATTAATAACATGTATATCAAATATACCTTTCACTTTGCCATCCTTCTTATCCGCCAAATACTTGGGGCAGTTCCGCTTCCAGTGACCAGTCCCTTTGCAGTAGAAGCACTCATTTTCAGGCTTAGGTCCAGACTTGGGCTTCTTCCCGGGAGTAGCAACTTGCTTGCTATTCTTCTTGAAGTTCCCCTTCTTCCCTTTGCCCTTTTTCTTGAAACTAGTGGTCTTGTTAACCATCAACACTTGATGCTCCTTCTTGATTTCTACCTCCGCAGCCTTTAGCATCGCGAAGAGCTCGGGAATTGTCTTTTCCATCCCTTGCATATTATAGTTCATCACGAAGCCTTTATAGCTTGGTGGCAGTGATTGAAGAACTCTGTCAATGACACTATCATCAGGAAGATTAACTCCCAGCTGAGTCAAGTGGTTATGGTACCCAAACATTCTGAGTATATGTTCACTGACAGAACTATTCTCCTCCATCTTGTAGCTATAGAACTTGTTGGAGACTTCATATCTCTCAACTCGGGCATTTGCTTAAAATATTAACTTTAACTCTTGGAACATCTCATATGCTCCATGACGTTCAAAACATCTTTGAAGTCCCGATTCTAAGCCGTACAGCATGGCACACTGAACTATCGAGTAGTCATCAGCTTTGCTCTGCCAGACGTTCATAACGTCCGGAGTTGCTCCTGCAGCGGGTCTTGCACCTAGCGGTGCTTCTGGGACGTAATTCTTCTATGCAGCAATGAGGATAATCCTCAAGTTACGGACCCAGTCCGTGTAGTTTCTACCATCATCTTTCAACTTAGCTTTCTCTAGGAACACATTAAAATTCAAGGGAACGGTAGCACGGGCCATTGATCTACAACAACATAGATATGCAAAAACTATCAAGTACTAAGTTCATGATAAATTAAAGTTCAATTAATCATATTACTTAAGAACTCCCACTTAGATAGACATCCCTCTAGTCATCTAAATGATCACGTGATCCATATCAACTAAACCATGTCCGATCATCATGTGAGATGGAGTAGTTTTGAATGGTGAACATCTCTATGTTGATCATATCTACTATATGATTCACATTTGACCTTTCGGTCTTAGTGTTCCGAGGACATATCTGCATATGCTAGGCTCGTCAAGTTTAACCCGAGTATTCTGCACGTGCAAAACTGGCTTGCACCCGTTGTATGTGAACGTAGAGCTTATCACACCCGATCATCACGTGGTGTCTCGGCACGACGAACTATAGCAATGGTGCATACTCAGGGAGAACACTTGTACCTTGAAATTTAGTTAGAGATCATCTTATAATGCTACCGCCGTACTAAGCAAAATAAGATGCATATAAGATAAACATCACATGCAATCAAAATATGTGACATGATATGGCCATCATCATCTTGTGCCTTTGATCTCCATCTCCAAAGCACCGTCATGATCGTCTCGCCAACTATTGCTTCTACGACTATCGCTACTGCATAGTGATAAAGTAAAGCAATTACATGGCGATTGCATTTCATACAATAAAGTGACAACCATAAGGCTCCTGCCAGTTGCCGATAACTTTTACAAAACATGATCATCTCATACAATAACGTATATCACATCATGTCTTGACCATATCACATCACAACATGCCTTGCAAAAACAAGTTAGATGTCCTCTACTTTGTTGTTGCAAGTTTTACGTGGCTGCTAGGGGCTTCTAGCAAGAACCGCTCTTACCTACGCATAAACCACAACGATTTTTCGTCAAGTGTGCTGTTTTAACCTTCAACAAGGACCGGCCGTAGTCAAACTCGATTCAACTAAAGTTGGAGAAACAGACACCCGCCAGCCACCTGTGTGCAAAGCACGTCGGTAGAACCAGTCTCATGAACGCGGTCATGTAATGTCGGTCCGGGCCGGTTCATCCAACAATACCGCTGAATCAAAGTAAGATGTTGGTGGTAAGCAATATGACTATTATCGCCCACAACTCTTTGTGTTCTACTCGTGCATATCATCTACGCATAGACCTGGCTCGGATGCCACTGAAGGGGAACGTGCAATTTCAAAAAAATTCCTACGCTCACGCAAGATCTATCTAGGAGATGCATAGCAACGAGAGGGGGAGAGTGTGTCCACATATCCTCGTAGACCAAAAGCGGAAGCGTTAGCTTAACGCGGTTGATGTAGTCGAACGTCTTCGCGATCCAACCGATCAAGCACCGAACATAAGGCACCTCCGAGTTCAGGACACATTCAGCTCGATGACATCCCTCGAACTCTTGATCCAGCAGAAGGTCGAGGGAGAGTTTCGTCAGCACGACGGCGTGGTGACAGTGATGGTGATGTGATCCACGCAGGGCTTCGCCTAAGCACTACGACGCTATGACCGGAGGAGTAAACTGTGGAGGGGGCACCACACACGGCTAAGAGAATATCTGATGTGCCTTTGGGGTGCCCCCTGCCCCCGAATATAAAGGAGAGGGGAAGGAGGTGGCCGGCCTAGGAGGAGGCGCGCCAAGGGGGGGGAGTCCTACTAGGACTCCACTCCTAGTAGGATTCGCCCCCCTTCCTTCCAACGGAGAGGGGAAAGGGGAAAGGGGGAGAGGGAGAAGGAAAGGAGGGGCTGCGCCCCCACCCCTTGTCCAATTCGGATTGGGCAGGGGGGAGGCGCGCGCCACCTTGTGGCCTTCCTCCCTCTCTCCACTATGGCCCAATAAGGCCCATTAACTTCCCCGGGAGGTTCCGGTAACCCCTCGATACTCCGAAAAATACCCGAATCACTCCGGAACCATTCCGGTGTCCGAATATAACCTTCCAATATATCAATCTTTACCTCTCGACCATTTCGAGACTCCTCGTCATGTCTGTGATCTCATCCAGAACTCCAAACAAACTTCGGTCACCAAAACACATAACTCATAATACAAATCGTCATCGAACGTTAAGCGTGCGGACCCTACGGGTTCGAGAACTATGTAGACATGACCGAGACACATCTCCGGTCAATAACCAATAGTGGAACCTGGATGCTCATATTGGCTCCTACATATTCTACGAAGATCTTTATCGGTCAAACCGCATAACAACATACGTTATTCCCTTTGTCATCGGTATGTTACTTGCCCGAGATTCGATCGTCGGTATCATCATACCTAGTTCAATCTCGTTACCGGCAAGTCTCTTTACTCATTCCATAATGCATCATCCCGTAACCAACTCATTAGTCACATTGCTTGCAAGGCTTCATATGATGTGCATTACCGAGAGGGCCCAGAGATACCTCTCCGATACTCGGAGTGACAAATCCTAATCTCGATCTATGCCAACCCAACAAACACCTTCGGAGACACCTGTAGAGCATCTTTATAATCACCCAGTTACGTTGTGACGTTTGATGGCACACAAAGTGTTCCTCCGGTATTCGGTAGTTGCATAATCACATAGTCAGAGGAATATGTATAAGTCATGAAGAAAGCAATAGCAATAAAACTTAACGATCATTATGCTAAGCTAACGGATGGGTCTCATCCATCACATCATTCTCTAATGATGTGATCCTGTTCATCAAATGACAACACATGTCTATGGTCAGGAAACATAACCATCTTTGATAAACAAGCTAGTCAAGTAGAGGCATACTAGGGACACTTTGTTTGTCTATGTATTCACACATGTACTAAGTTTCCGGTTAATACAATTCTAGCATGAATAATAAAAATTTATCATGATATAAGGAAATATAAATAACAACTTTATTATTGCCTCTAGGGCATATTTCCTTCAGCATCCCCAAGCTTAGGCTCTTGTTACTCCTTATTCCTTCATCCATCGTGATCTAACCCAAAACTTGAAAACTTCAATCAGACAAAACTTAACAAAACCTTCGTGAGATCCGTTAGTATAAGAAAACCAATCTTTACTTTAAGTACTGTAGAAAACCCATTCAAATTTTGTTATTGCATTATATCTACTGTATTTTAACTTTACCATGGCTTATACCCCCCGATACAAACCATAGATTCATCAAAATAAGCACACAATGCAAAGAAAACAGAATCTGTCAAAAACAGAACAGTCTGTAAAGATGCGAATTGTTCTCATAATTCTCTAACTCCAAAATTTTGAAATCTTAGGACAACAGAGAAAATTTGTATATCAATCTTGTGTAAAAAATTCAGAATTGTTCGTCGCTTCTTTAAATATAAACAATTATTTTACTGGACACAAAAGTTTCTGTTTTTTAACAGGATCAAATCAACTATCACCAAAGCTATCCCAAAGGCTTTACTTGGCACAAACACTAATTATAACATAAAAAAACACAATCATAACCCAGGCATAATTGTGCAAACACTCAAGAATAGAAAGAAAAAGGCAAAAATAAATTTTATTCAATGGGTTGCCTCCCAACAAGCGCTATTGTTTTACGCCCCTAGCTAGGCATAAAGCATAGATCTAAGTATTGTCATCTTTCTTCTCATTTTCCGTAGATGTGTTCTTGTCAGGAGGTTTTGCAAAAATAACTTGAAACACATTATCCATAGAAATTTTAGGATTATCAAGTTGCCCATCTGTGTACCCCCTTTGATTTCCGGCAACAATCCAAGAATATTGTTGATTGACATCATTGAAAACTTGTTGGATCATATTTAAAATGGGAATTTCCTTTTTAAGATTCTCATCAAAAATTTGATTATTCCCAAGCAAATGTCTCAACATATAATCACTATTATAAAGGATCTCATTTATCACCGGTTTTTCATGGCTCATACCATAAAAAACAAAAATGTCCCTAGCCTCCCGTACTATGTGATCAAATTCATTCATAAGAACAAGGGTAGCTAACTTTTTAGATTTCGGATCCTTTATAACTGGTAGCTCATAAAATAATCTTTGCAAGGTAGGGTGGCAATGGATAAATCAATTTTCAAGTTTCAAAACTAGTGCTGAAGTAGCTTCCGCATAAGATTTAGTTCTTTTAAGTATAGGAGCATCATCAAGAGTCAAATTCCCGACACAATTGAAAAATTCTTGGATATGTTCTTTTCCCATAACATTCCCTTGCCCCAAAACAAAAGTTTTGGCATCCAGATTGCCAGATTGTCCAATTTTAGGAGTCAAGCCATCATCTGTTTCTGCCATACCAAAGTCACTCATGATGACAAGTTCAAACAAATAGGAGATCTAACGAGAAAATGGCGAACGAAAAAGAGGGCGAATAAAACGGCAAATTTTTGTGAAGTGGGGGAGATGAAAATGAGAGGCAAATGGCAAATAATGTAAATTGCAAGGAGATGAGATTTGTGATTAGGAACCTGATAGATGTTGATGATGTCTCCCCGGCAACGGCGCCAGAAATCCTTTCTTGATGGCTCGTGTCCGCGTCAGTATTTTCCCCGAAGAGGAAGGGATGATGCAGCACAACTACGGTAGATATTTCTCTCAGTGATGAGACCAAGGTTATCGAACCAGTAGGAGAACCATGCAACACTATGTAAACGGTATCTGCACACAAAGAACAAATACTTGCAACCCGACGCGTAAGAGGGGTTGTCAATCCCTCTCGGGTAAAAGATAGATAAATTTGTAGTAGATTGGATAAATAAATCTCGCGGAAACGCGAGATAAAATAAGTAACAAAAAATTGCAGCAAGGTATTTTTGGGTTTTTGGAATAATAGATCTGAAAATAAAAGTGGCAAATAATAGATCTCAAAGCAAATATGATAAAGAATAGACCCGGGGGTCGTAGATTTCACTAGTGGCTTCTCTCGAGAAAAATAGCATACGGCAGGTAAACAAATTACTGTTGGGCAATTGATAGGACTTCAAATAATTATGACGATATCCAGGCAATGATTATTATATAGGCATCACGTCCAAGATTAGTAGACCGACTCCTGCCTGCATCTACTACTATTACTCCACACATCGACCGCTATCCATCATGCATCTAGTGTATTAAGTTCATGGAGAAACGGAGTAATGCAATAAGAACGATGACATGATGTAGACAAGATCTATTCATGTAGGAATAGACCCCATCTTATTATCCTTAATAGCAACGATACATACGTGTCATGTCCCCTTCTGTCACTGGGATTGAGCACCGTAAGATCGAACCCATCACAAAGCACCTCTTCCCATGGCAAGAAAAATCGATCTAGTCGGCCTAACTAAACCAAAGATTCGAAGAAGAAATACAAGGCTATAAGCAATCATGCATATAAAAGATCGAAACTCAAATAACTTTCATGGATAAAATAGATCTGATCATAAACTCAAAGTTCATTGGATCCCAACAAACACACCGCAAAAAGAGTTACATCAAATAGATCTCCAAGAGACCATTGTATTGAGAATCAAAAGAAAGAGAGGAAGCCATCTAGCTACTAACTACGGACCCGTAGGTCTACAATGAACTACTCATGCATCATCGGAGAGGCACCAATGAGGATGATGAACCCCTCCGTGATGGTTTCGAGATTGGATCTGGTGGTTCTGGAACTTGCGGCGGCTGGAATTATGTTTCGTCGACTCCGCTAGGGTTTTTTGATTTTCGGGGTATTTATAGAGCAAAGAGGCGGCGCGGGAGGCGACCGAGGTGGGCACAACCCACCAGGGCGCGCCTGGGCCCCCAGGCGCACCCAGGTGGGTTTTGCCCCCGTCGGGGCACCCCTCTGGTACTTCTTTGGCCCAAGTTGTTCCTTCTGGTCCATTAAAAATCTCCAAAAAGTTTCACTGCGTTTGGACTCCATTTGGTATTGATTTTCTGCGAAGTAAAAAACAAGGAAAAAACAGGAACTGGCACTGGGCAGTATGTCAATAGGTTAGTCCCAAAAAATGATATAAAGTTGCTATAAAATGATTGTAAAACATCCAAGAATGATAATATAACAACATGGAACAAGCAAAAATTATAGATACGTTGGAGACGTATCAGTTGTCATTTGATAACGGGATCACATCATTAGGAGAATGATGTGATGGACTAGACCCAACCGTAAGCTTATTAGCATCAGATCATTTAAGTTATTTGCTATAGCTTTTTTCATGTCAAGTATCTGTTCCTTAGACCATGAGATCGTGCAACTCCCTAACACCGGAGGAATATTTTGTGTGTATCAAAACGTCATTTCGTAACAAGGTGTTCATAAAGGTGCTCTACAGGTATCTCTGAAGGCGTCTGTTGGGTTGGCACGGATCGAGACTGGAATTTGTCGCTCCGTGTGATGGAGAGATATCTCTGGGCCCTCTCGGTAATACAACATCGTAAAGAAGCTTGCAATCATGTGACTAATGAGTTTAGTCATGGGATCTTGTATTACGGAACGAGTAAAGAGACTTGCCGGTGATGAGATTGAACTAGGTATGGAGATACCGACGATCGAGTCTCGGGCAAGTAACATATCACCGGACAAAGGGAATTGCATACGGGATTACCCGAATCCTCGACATCATGGTTCAATCGATAAAAGATCTTCGTGGAATATCTAGGAATCAATATGGGCATCTAGGTCCTGTTATTGGTTATTGATCGAAGAGGTGTCTCGATCATGTCTACATGATTCTCGAACCCGTAGGGTCCGCACGCTTAACATTCGATGATGCTAGAGTAGTATTGGGATATGTGCTTTGGTAACCGAATGTTGTTCGGAGTCCTGGATGACATCCCAGAAATCACAAGGAGCTCCGGAATGGTCCGGAGGTAAAGATTCATATATAGTAAGTCATGTTTTGGTCGCCTGGAAGGTTTCGGGCATTATCAGTATTGTACCAGTAGTGCCGAAAGGGGTCCTGGGGTCCACCGGGGGGTCCACCTGCCCCGGGGGGCCACATGGGCTGTATGGGGTGCGCCTTGGCCTATATGGGCCAAGGGAACCAGCCCTAAGGGGCCCATGCGCCAAGAGAGAGGATAAAGGAGGAGTCCTAAGGGTGGAAGGCACCCTCGAGGTGCCTTGGGAAGGGAGGAAACCTCCCTAGGCCTAGCCGCACCACCTCCCTTGGAGGAGGGGCCAAGGCTGCGCCCCATGCCTCCCCCTTGCCTCCTATAAATAGTGAGGGAGAGGGAGGGGCTAAACACACCAAATCCCACACCCCGGCGACAGCCCTACCTCTCCCAAAACTCCGTTTTCTCCTCAGATTGGTTCCGGCAGCGTTTGGCGAAGCCCTGCCGAGATTGCACCACCACCATCTCCACCACGTCGTTGTGCTAGTTGATATCCCATCTACTTCTCCTCTCTTGCTTGCTAGATCACGAAGAGTACGACTACATCAACCATGTTATATACGCTTCCACTTTCGGTCTACAAGGGTATGTAGGCACACTCCCCTCACGTTGCTATGCATATCCTAGATTAGATCTTGGGTGTTCGTAGGAAAAAAATTGATTTTCATGCAACGTTCCCCATCATTCTTCGGCGGGGGAGCGGGGGCTCCAGCTTGAGCTTTTCTTGGAGTAGAGATGGCAGTTGGGGTCCAAGATGACACGCGGGGTTGGGATGAGAAGGTCACCGGTGAGGGGTTCAGTGGTGGTCAGGTGCTCTATGCAATCTGTTGAAGTGTTGATGCTCTCATTGTTAATCTATCTAGGCATGGTGCATATGCAAAGCTCTAGATGTCCTGGGCACCTTTTTCTGTAGAGGTAAGTATGGACTTACAATTTTTCTTATTGCCAAAAGGAAATTGTTTCTTCTACAAATTAATTGACGAGTATTGAGTGTGAAGCATCATTCAGTATCAAAGTATCATAGCTTATCAACAATCTAGCAGCTTGTCTGTGCAATTGCATTATGCTTACATGACAAAGGAGTTGATGCTTGATTTTTAGATCTGACTACTACTTTATGCAACTAGTAAGCTTGCACGTGCAACGCACGTCTCAAACGTTGACCCAATGAGATCCACACATGTATGTAATAAAAAAATAGTTTATAAAAATGTCTTATATTATGGGATGGAGGGAGTATGAGTTCTCTTAGATGAATACACTATATTGTGATGTCACTCAAGTTATTTTTTCAATAGTGAGACATCATTGCGGTCCTCCTTATGCATAGAGACAATAATATATTTAATCTATTGAATATTCTATATGTTGAAAGAGAATAAGAAATCGTATAGTTGATCCTGAATATTATGGTGTAAGCAATTAATAACTAAAATCTGAGGAAAAGAACAAGGAAAACATGAATTAAAGTTTATGTATTTATCCCACCATTACTCAATAAGGCAAAACAAGATTTAAATTTACTTTATTTATCCCACTATTACTCAAGTTATGCTTCGATATTAATGGACTATAAGTTGAGACAATTGAAGGAAATGAACCTCCATGAACATGCTCTCCTTGCTTTTGCTCCTTAGCTTTGAAAATAAACTGTTTGAAGATTGTGGTGCAGCCATAGGTCATGGATTAGAGGTCCATGGTAAGGACTGCAGAGAGAAACGTACATGGTAAGGAGTACCATAGAGAAACGTACATGATGGAGAAGGTGTGCTAAAACTTAGGTGTAGAGATGTCTGAATCAACCTGCACCCATACATTAGGTGAAGTTAAGGAAAATGATGACACCCAGATATGGTTGGATGGGACTGTAGCAGCATCTGCATGTGAAACGACCAACTTTTTTATGCATAGGAAGCACACGGGAAGAAGATGCAATGTGGTTGAGAAAAAAATTCTATGACTTAGAACTCTTTTGTGGTAGAATCAAAAAGAAGATTTAAGGTTGTTAGTTCAAACATTGGCACCATGGCTTTAGTTGTCAAATTTGTGACTTTTCCTAGAACAGATACAAATTGATTATGAATTTCATATTATAGCTGTTATTTTCATGTTAACATGCAAAAGGATCGATATGGTTGACTAGAGGGGGGTGAATAGGCAACTACCACTTTTTAACTATTCTTAACAAATTAGGATTAGCAACAAATAGGTTGTCTAGATATGCAACTAGGTGAGCAACCTATATGGTGCTAGCTACACAAGCAACACAAGCAAGCAAAGGATACACAACAAGTAAAGCTTGCATGAAGTAAAGGTAAGAGATAACCACAAGTGGAGACGGTGGAGACGAGGATGTGTTACCAAAGTTCCTTCCCTTTGACATGAAGTACGTCTTTGTTGGAGTGGTGTGGAGGCACAATGCTCCCCAAGAAGCCACTAGGGCCACCGTATTATCCTCACGTCCTCACACAATGCGAGAAGCCGTGATTCCACTAGTGGTGCCCTTGAAGGCGGCAACCGGACCTTTACAAACAAGGTTGGGGCTCTCTCCACAACTGAATGGAGGCTCCCAACAACACCACGAAGCTTCACCACAATGGAATGTGGCTCCGAGGTGACCTCAACCGTCTAGGGTGCTCAAACACCCAAGAGTAACAAGATCCACAAGGGAATAGTGGGGGAATCAAATTTCTCTTGGTGGAAGTGTAGATCTTGGCCTTCTCAAACAATCCCTAAAGAATCAACAAGTTTGATTGGCTAGGGAGAGAGATCGGGCAAGAATGAGCTTGTGAGCAACAATGGAGCTTGGGGGAGGAAGAGGTAGTCAACTAGAAGAAAGATGACTCCCTTTTATAGTGGGAAGAAGGATCCAACCGGTATGCTCTCCCAGCCCGCACATAAGCGGTAGTACCGCTCGGATGGGCGGTACTTCCGCTGGCACGAAAGTGCCGGCTACCTAGTTCATTCTGAGTAGGTCAAGAGAACGGTAGTGCCGCCTGAGCGGTACTATGGCGCCCTCCAGCGGTATTACCGCGTGGAGATGAATAGCATCCGATACTGGCGGTAGTAGGGGTGAGCAAAACGGTAGTGCCACTAGGAGCAGTACTTCCACCATGAACTGCCGCCCTACTTCTGCCCAAGGGACAAAACCATTCCAGAACAGAAAAATAAGCGGTACACGCCGCGGTACTAGCCAGCGGTAGTTCCGCTGGAGCGGTACTACCGTGGCTAGTGGCGGTACTTCCTCTTAACTGATAGGTGTCTCGTAAACCCACGGTAGTTGAGAGCCAGTTAGCCTCGTAGTACCACGGGAGCGGTACTACCGTGGCTAACTGCCGCTCCACTACCACCCGTTTACAGAACTAATAAATTAGGCAGAAGTAGGAGCCCTACTGCACAACGGCAGTACCGCTGGAGCGGTACTACCATTGCGCAGAGTGGTACTACCGCTTAGTCTGTTTTAGCAAGGTTCAAACACAAGGAAGAACAAGCTCAATTGTCGGGAAAGAACGAGGGTGCAGAGATAGTGTACGTGATGATTCCATCCAAACCTTTCCAAAGCGGACCCCCTCTTAATAGTACGGTGTTCCTACGACTCAAGTCCACCGAAAAAGAAACGCAAGAAAAACACCGTCTTTATAAATCTTCAGAGGGGTTCCAATCGTCTTGTGCCATAAGATAGATTATCTAAAATGGTCAATGCACACGATTAGTCCGCAAAAGCATTGTCATCAATAACCAAAACCACTAAGGGGGAAATATGCCCTAACAATCTCCCCCTTTTTGGTGGATTGATGACAATACGGGATTTGCACAGAAGAGAGATAAGATAACCTACAAACCCAACATCTACAAAATATAGACGGGCTCTCCCTAGATGTGTGCACTATATGGGTATGCCTTTGGAATGCAAAGCCCACACACTAGGATCAACACTCCCCCTATATTTTATAGATTGGCAATACTTGCAACAATAATATGAGAGGATAAAGCATGGATGAAAGTGATTAGCATGTGAGCATAAAGATATGGCATAAGATAGATAACATCTCACAATCTAATATGTAGACATAAAGATACGATAGGATAAGGTAGCATATGTCTCACACCATATGATAGGTTCCACACTCGAACGAAAAGCAAACCAAACGACGATAAAGAGTTCACGAGAGAACGAAGACAACAACAAACAAGACACACTCGTGTCTCGACAAATCCCTAAAGTCTCTCCCCCTTTGGCATCGAGACACCAAAAGGGTAAAGAGTACTAGACACGACCAAGGTGATGGTAAAGCGCCAGCTCATCAGTACACCTCATGCCCAACTAAGCCCTCCTCATCCTCGGACTCCTCGTGCCCCTCAGACTCCTCCTCTGCTGTTGCATACTGATGCTCCGTCTCTGAGTCTGACCACTTGCAGTGCTGAGAAACCCAAACCTCCTCATTTGTAAGGCGCTCCTCCGAGCCACTAACGATCTCCTTACCGAGGGCTCTCATCATAGTCTTATGGCGAGTGCGAGCAGCCTTCTCAGCCACATGTGCCTTGTACTGACCCTTGGCCTCTAAGCAGAAAAGCTTCTTCATCTTTGACTTGAGCTTAGATGCCCAAGATGGCACCTTATCTGGAGAAGGAACAAACTCGTAATCAGGCTCCTGCTCATCATCTAAGTCAGTGGGAGCAATCTCCTCTCCGGGGCTAGCAAGCGCAATCCCCAAGTTATCCTTCAAGCGCAAATTCAGAACTGGATGAGAGATCATATGCTCAGTAGGAAGAGCCTCTCCTGGATACTCAGCAGCCCACTTCACCTCAATCAACTTGAAAAGATAAGGGCCATAGATGGGCACCTTCCAATCAAGAACTGCAGACCTAAGCTCACGCCACATGATGTGGGAAATGTCCAAAACAGAATTCTTGCCCTGCTCCTTGATGCACATCAACAGAAGATCCACCAGATAAGAGTGCACCATATCCAAGTTCCCAATGCGAGGGAAAAGAGTGTTACGGAAGATATGATGCATGATGTCCAGAAAAGAAATGAGCTCTGTGCGAGTAGCCCCCTTGAGTGTCTTCATGGTTCTGGAGTACCGGATAAGCTTGGACTTGTGAGTAGGAGGACCTTCACTGTGGGGACGAAGACTAACTGGATTTTCTTCACCCTCATCAACAACACCCAAGCAATCCATGAAGTCCTTCCAATCAACCCTGAACCATCGCCCACCAGTCATCCATGACATAGATCTCTCCTCATTGGCATGAAAGTGAACCATGGCATAGAATTGAGGCACTATCTCGGGATCATAGTCCTTGTTGTAAGTGATGAAGGGGATGAGCCCCCATTGCTAACACAGAGCCAGTGCCTCACCAAAGTATGCCGGGTCCTTCTCCATACGAGTGAGTGACATCAATGGACTTGACGTTGACAAACAAGTTCTTCTTGGCTTTCAGAATGTCCAGATAGATCAAAGACTGCTCCTTGTTCCAGAAGGGGCGCCCAACAAAAGCTGCATCCTGAGGGCGCCGATACAGGTTGCGAATGCGAAACTCCTCAAACTCCTTTGCAGACATCTCATTAGGAGGAGTGAACTTCTCCTTCTCCTTTGGCTTCTGGCTATTGTCTTGATATTCCGCCTGGGAGGACCACTGGAACTAGCAGGAGTGCCATCTGTGGTACGGAAGCGCTTGGAACCACCCTGATGCTCTGGATTCTTGCGGCGAGATTGATGAGGACGAGAGCTACCATCACCTGGAACCCAACAACATAGACCGAGGGAAAAGCAGGTGTAAAGCCATTGCATAAGCCAAAGGATATAAAATGAGAATAGAAGAAAGTGCAAAATTTCTGAAAATCCAGATCACAGCGGTAGTACCGTGTTCAGCAAAGGTAGAACCACCGAAGGACAAGCGGTAGTACAGCTGCAAGCGGTAGTACCGTTCGTGTACAAGCAGCAGTACCGCCCAACCGACGGGAAGACTTCCGCGGAGTGGATCCGGTAGTACCGGTGACGTGGATTTGCAAAAACTTGGCAAAGACTACTATACTCCTATCTAGCAGTCATCTCGTATCCTACTCATGCCTAGATTTAGCCAAAAATCTACGAATACCACATGCATTTCCCTAGAACCAAGATTCAGAAAATAGAAATGAAGAAGAGGAGAACGAGGGCAATACCAATATCCATGGCAAGAGGAGAAGGTGGGAATCAATCCCACCGGACGAAAACAGAGAAGACGGCACGGATTCGGAGAGCCGAAGCCGGCCTCCGGAGCAGTTTCGGGTCGTCTGAGAGAGAGAACTTGGGGAGAGGAGAAGTGAATGGGTATGGGGGAGTTGGAACTCCCCGTGCCCAGCACTTAACCCCCACGCGAGTCCTCGAAGCGGTAGTACCGTGGGGCGCAGCGGTAGTACCGCCTAAGCGGTAGTGCCGTGCCCCTGATCGGTAGTTTCGCCTTAGTGCGTCGACACGGGGTCAACGTACTGCACTCAGCGGCAGTACCGCCGGCCTGCGCGGTAGTACTGCCGAAGCGCTAGTATCGTGCCTACCAGCGGTAGTACCGCCTGCAACCAAAAAAACTGCACTAGAACAAAGAGAGAGAATGGGCCTATGCAATGTATGAGAGGTTGAGGCAAGGGAAGGCTTAGGTTGGAGACAATAAAACACATCAAATGGGAAGGAATACTCCAAGGTCAAAAGCCAAAGAAAAGAGAGTACACTTGGAGTCATCCAACAACCAAAAGCCAAGGCAAAGAAAGCACACCTCAAACCTAAAGGAAACACACCTCTCAAAGAGAGGGCGGTGACCTAAGTCACCTATGTTTGAGTCAATTGGTATGGCACCACGAAGATTTGAACCTTGGGTCCATGGCCAAAACTCATCTTTGAAGCACAAGTACCATCAAAAAATGGCTAATGTGAAAGACTTGGTCAATTTATGCATAATGGGGTAGGAAGAGTTCATTGAGAGAACAACACTCCCCCTATGTCCATGCCTACATCTAGAACAAGACACTATGGAGAATGTGGAGGGGTGTGCCTAGCTTCAAACCACATTGCTCGAATCAATGATATTTAGCTCATTCCTTAACTCGCAAAATCTTGCTTCATCTAAGGGATCCGTGAAAATGCCCGGTAGTTGCTCTTGAGTGTTGACGTAGATAATGTCAATCTCCCCACGCTTGATATGCTCCCAGATGAAATGATGACAAATCTCAATGTGCTTCATCTTGCTATTAAGTATCGGGTTGCGGGAAATCTTGATTGCACTTTCGTTGTCACATAGAAGAGGCACTTTGTCACAAGTGACACCGTAATCCTTTAAAATTTGCCTCATCCATAGCAACTGAGCACAACAACTTGCGGCGGCAACAAACTCGGCCTCGGTGGAAGAGATAGACACACAATTTTGCTTCTTTGAATACCAACTTACCAAAGAGCGACCAAGGAATTGGCACCCTCCGGAAGTTGACTTCCTATCCACAACATCTCCCGCCCTATCCGAGTCCAAATAGCCCATGAGATCAAGGCTTGCTCCTTTGGGGTACCATAGGCCAAAGTTTGGGGTATGATCCAAATATCGAAAGATTCGCTTGACCGCCACATAGTGACTTTCCTTAGGTGCGGCTTGGAACCTTGCACACATCCCCACACTCAACATAATATCTGGTCTAGATGCACAAAGGTAAAGCAAGGATCCAATCATGGAGCGATATACCTTTTGATCCACCGCTTTACCATTGGGATCAATGTCAAGCTTGCATTTTGTAGGCGTAGGGAACTTGACCGGCTTGACATCATCTAGCTTAAATCTCTTGAGCATGTCTTGGGTATACTTGGCTTGGTTGATGAAGGTTCCTTCTCATCTTTGCTTGACTTCGAACCCAGGAAAGAACTTCAACTCTCCCATCATAGACATCTCGAACTTCTCGGTCATTAGTGCGGCAAACTCATCATTGAAAGATTTGTTAGGAGAACCAAAAATGATATCATCAACATATAGTTGGCATATGAACAAATCCCCTTTGACCTTATTAGTAAAAAGAGTGGGATCAATTTTCCCAATTTCAAACCCACGATCTTGCAACAACTCGGTAAGGTGCTCATACCACACACGTGGGGCTTGTTTAAGGCCATAGAGCGCCTTCTTGAGTTTGTATACATGATTGGAGAGCTTGGGATCCTCAAATCCCGGGGGTTGTTTGACATATACCAACTCATTTAATGGACCATTAAGAAAAGCACTCTTCACATCCATTTGTTGCAACTTAAAATCATGATGAGATGCATATGCAAGCAACATATGAATAGATTCAAGATGAGCCACGGGAGCAAAGGTTTCACCATAGTCGATACCCTCAACTTGGGAGTAGACTTGTGCCACCAATCTTGCCTTGTTTCGAACCACCACACCGTTCACATCTTGCTTGTTCTTGAAAATCCATTTGGTCCCGATGACATTATGTTCCTCCATTGGCCTTGGCACTAATTCCCAAACTTGGTTGCGCTCGAAGTTGTTGAGTTCATCATGCATGGCTTCAAGCCAATCCACATCATTGAGCGCCTCATGTACCTTTTGGGGTTCAACACACGAAACAAACGCGTGATGCTCACAAAAATTTGACAATTGTCTACAAGTTGTTACCCCTTTTCTCAAGCTTCCAAGAACATTCTCCATGGCATGTTGTTGATGCTTGAGCTTGTAATCCACCTTGGCAGCACGACGCTCCAAGAGTTCCTCAATGGGCATTTGAGAATCATCATCTTGATCATCTTGAGCACCGTCTTGAGCTTGCTCTTGATCAGGAGGTTGCGCTTGATCTTGAACTTGCTCAGAGTCATGAACTTGATCTTGGGCATCATGAGGTGCATTACCATATTCATGAGGTTGATCTTGCCCTTGATCTTGTTCCTTTGGTTGAGGCCCTTCACTTTGTTCTTCGGAAGCGTGTGGATCTAGTGTTAGTGATGGCTCCACTTGAGTAGAGCTTTGTCCTTCTCCTTCGGCCACAAGGGGTTCCTCAATGGGGAGTATTTGACCAATCCCCATTCTTCTTATGGCTTGGGGAGGAATTTCATCACCTACATCACAAAGACCACTTTGCTCCACTTGGGAGCCATTATTTTTGTCAAACTCTATGTTACACGTCTCCTCAATGAGTCCATTGGACTTGTTGTGGACACGGTAAGCATGAGAGTTTGTAGCATAACCAACAAATATGCCCTCTTGAGCACTAGGTTCGAATTTAGACAAACGAACACCTTTCTTGAGAATGAAGCACTTACAACCGAACACCCGGAAGTACTTGAGGTTGGGCTTGTTACCGGTAAGTATCTCATATGGAGTCTTGTTCAAGTCTTTTGTGGAGGTAGAGCTGATTGGATGCATGACATGCGGTGGTGATGGCTTCGACCCAAAGTTGTACGGAGATTTGAATTCCGCCATCATGGTCCTTGCCGTGTCCATCAACGTCTGGTTCTTCCTTTCTGCCACACCATTTTGTTGAGGGGTATAGGGTGCGGCATATTGGTGCTTGATCCCCTCATCACTAAGAAACTCATCCAAGGTGTAGTTCTTGAATTCGGTGCTGTTGTCACTTCTAATCATCAATATCTTTGCTTCATGTTGATGTTGAGCTTCATTAGCAAAGTCGATGACGGTTTGTTGCGTCTCACTCTTCCTCTTGAAGAAGTATACCCATGTATATCTTGAGTAATCATCCACAATCACCAAGCAATACTTTCTTCCCCCAAGACTATCAAAGGATGGAGGACCAAAGAGATCCATGTGAAGGAGCTCCAAGGGGCTCTTTGAGTAGATGATAGTCGTGGGTCGGTGAGCCGTCTCATGCAACTTTCCTTCAATACAAGCACTGCAAGCACGTTCTTTGGCAAAACTCACATTTGTTAATCCACGGACGTGATCCCCTTTTAGGAGACTTTGCAAAGATCTCATATTGACATGGGCTAGTCGGCGATGCCAAATCCATCCCACATCAACTTTTAGCCATTAGGCACGTCGCGGTCTTAGTGGGTCGCTCCGAAAAGTTAACCACATAGAGACCGTTCTCGACATGCCCAACAAAGGCTACTTTAAGAGTCTTGCTCCACAAAAGGGCCATGGTATCAATATCAAAGAATGTTGCAAAGCCCATGAGTGCAAGTTGACGAACGGAAAGTAAACTGTATGCAAGGGGCTCACCAAGCATGACCTTCTCAATAGATAAATCTTGAGAGATGACCACCTTGCCAAGACCCAATACCTTAGATGTTGAAGCACCACCAAATTGGACATGAGTGGGCATGGATGGAATAGGATGAACGTCCACCACCAAGTACTTGCTCCCGGTCATATGATTTGTTGCTCCACTATCAAGCAACCATGACACTCCATCGGAAGCAAACTCCTACAAGAAATCAATGCTTGGATTTAGGTACCCATTTCTTAATGGGTCCTTTGAGGTTAGCAACAAGGGTCTTAGGAACCCAAATAGACCATTCAATGTACTTATAAGAATAACCAACAAATTTGGCATAGACATGCCCATCACTAGCACGGCACAACACATATGAGGGGTTAAAGTCGCCAGCTTTGTTGGTAGGGGTGGTTTTGACGTTCTTGGCATTACCACCCACTTACTTGTTCTTCTTCTTCTCATGAGTACCCTCACCCGCCTTGACAAAGGCTTCCTTAAGCGGGATAGGTTGCTTGGTCGTGTTCTTCTTCTTCTTCTTAGACTTGGGTACAAACCCAAGTCCTTCCTTTCCCACAACTTCCTTTTGATTACTCAAAAGGTCATTTAGGTTCTTCTCGCCTTGTATGCATGTCACAAGGCCCTTCTCAAGTTGCTCTTTCAACTTGGCATTTTCCTCCACAAGATGCACATGCTCGCAACAAGGGTTAGTAGCATGGGCATTATCAATTAGAACGAAAGGAGGACATGTGGAAATCTCCTTGGTTAGCTTCACTTGGAGTTGATCATGAGACTCCTTGAGAGAGGCCTTAACACCCTTCAAGACCTTGTGAGCCTTGTCAAGTGTGTCAAACTCTTCCTTGAGTCTATTGATAACCCACAAGTATAGGGGATCAATTGTAGCCTTTCTCGATAAGTAAGAGTGTCGAACCCAACGAGGAGCTAAATGTAGAACAAATATTCCCTCAAGTTCTATCGACCACCGATACAACTCTACGCACACTTGATGTTTGCTTTACCTAGAACAAGTATGAAAGTAGAAGTACTTTGTAGGTGTAAAGGGATAGGTTTGCAAGATAATAAAGAACACGTAAATAAAAGCTAGGGGCTGTTTAGATAAAGAAACAATTAAGTTAGTTTAGTAGAGAGCTTTTTGTCACAAGAAAGTTATTTGTCCCTAGGCAATCGATATCTAGACCGGTGATCATTATTGCAATTTCATATGAGGAAGAGGCATGAGCTAACATACTTTCTCTACTTGGATCATATGCACTTATGATTGGAACTCTAGCAAGCATCCACAACTACTACAAATCATTAAGGTAAAACCCAACCATAGCATTAAGTATCAAGTCCTCTTTACTCCCATACGCAACAACCCACTTACTTGGGTCTGTGCTTCTGTCACTCACGCCACCCACCATAAGCGAATCATGAACATATTGCAACACCCTACAGCGGGGATCCCTCACGCTTGCGTGGCACGGAGAGCACCATAGGACAGCACCAATAATAAAACATACAACTCAAACCAATCATGATCATCAATCAACCCATAGGACAAAATGGATCTACTCAAACATCATAGGATAGCCATACATCATTGGGAAATAATATATAGCGTTGAGAACCATGTTTAAGTAGAGATTACAGTGGGGAGAAGAGGTGTTACACCGCTGCATAGAGGGGGAGAGAGTTGGTGATGAAGGCGACGAAGTTGTTGGTGTAGATTGCCATCACGATGATGGCCCCGGCGGTGTTCCGGCGCCACCGAGAGAGAGGGGGAGAGAGAGCCCCCCTCCTTATTCTTCTTCCTTGACCTCCCCCTAGAAGGGAGGAGGGTTTCCCCTTTGGTCCTTGGCCTCCATAGCGGCAGAGGGGCGGGAGCCCCTCCGAGATTGGATCTATCTCTCTGTTTCGCGTTCCTGTTTTCTTGCCTTTCACCATTTCTTAAATTCCCGGAGATCCGTAACTCCGATTGGGCTGAAATTTTAACACAATTTTCTTTCAGATATTATATTTCTTGTGGAGAAATAAGGGCACCAACCTCCTTACAGAGGGGCCACAAGCTTGCCAGGCGCGCCTGGGGTAGGGGGGCGCTGTCGGTGTCAAAACTGGCGGATCTCGGGTAGGGGGTCCCGAGCTGTGGATCTAGGATCAATGGGAACATGGGACGAAGAACACAGTATTTACCCAGGTTTGGGCCCTCTCGAAGAGGTAAAACCCTACGTCCTGCTTGATTGTATTTGATGTGTATGATATGGTTACAGAGTCAATTTACCACGAGATCAAGCGAGCTAAACCCTAGGTTGGTGGGATAATGGATGTTGCTCTAGCCCTAAAGACTAAAACCCCTTGGTTTATATAGACACCAGTAGGGTTAGGGTTACATGCGATTGGTTACAATGAAGGAAAGATCACGCTAATCCTTGACTTGGAGGGCCCACCATGACTCCAAAGATCTCCTATCCGGCCACGGATCCGCGCTCTAGCTTGGCCCCATAATGGCCCATTAGTCTGGCCCATACGCAAATGGGCCAGCGGCCCGAGGACCCCTTAATCCAGGACTCCCTCAGTAGCCCCCGAACTAGCCTCCAACGCCGGGGATTGTCATCTGGCGTGCTCCAAATCTTCTACTTGCGAGGTGAGTTCTTCACCTTTACTTGTATCGTTCAAAGAAGTGTTCCATGGCCGAATACTATCCGGATTAACATCAGAGGTTCAGAACCCAGCATAGTCTAGATCAATACTGTATTCGTGCTAGACCGGTTTGACAATCCGGATTTTTAGGACCCCACCAGAACACGGTGGGGCCATCGGAGTTTAATGCTTTCCTCCGGGCAAGGGAAAACTGTTGACTATCGTGCGCCTTTTAGAAGGCGAACGGCCCAACACCCCCTTTTTGTAGACCTGTCCCTTCAACTTTTAGGATGAAATGTCTACTTATAGATCCAAAAGTACAAGGAACAACTGACCCATCCTTCCCCCAGAAGCCAACGCCTGGGAAATTTTAGACGCCATGGCCGACGCCCCAGGCTCCTCTTCACGACCTCATAGTTCCCTTCCAGGCGACTAGGCGAGCTGCTCTATTTCACGTCTTCAACTGAGCAATCTACAGATGCAAGGATACCTTCCTGCAATGGATCTTGTTCCTGTTCGCGCCGGATTGATCTCCGTCGATGGCAAAGCGTTCACCGAGAACTTCCCTGCTCCAAGCAAGGAAGAGAGGGTATGTTTCGTGCCCTTTCTTCTACGGGGCCTTGGCTTTCCCATTCATCCCTTCTTACAGGGTTTATTAGAGTTCTATGGGATCCAGCTTCACCACCTCATCCCGGGGTCCATACTGCATATTTCTGGTTTCATGGCCCTCTGCGAGATATTCCTGAGCTACGAAGCCCACTTTGATTTGTGGAGGAAATACTTCTGCCTCGTCCCTCGTACCCGTGAGGTGTCAATCTTCGAAGTGGGAGGAGCAGAGGTGTGGCGGATAGCCAGTACGGGTTACCCCATTGGGACCCCACGAAAGCATCCCAAGGAATGGACCTCGGAATGGTTCTACATTGAAGACGTTCCTCTCTCCGACCCAGTTCGGAGGGGACTGCCCGAATACTCAAGTGCCCCGCTAAAGAAGCGGTTCAACTAGCGGCCCAAGAGCCCTTCCCAACTAGACAGTGCAGAGGTGCACCTTTTGGCCACCAAGATTCGACTGCTGGCCCATAGTAAGCTGACCATGATCGAAGTAATGGTCGTCTCCATAGCCCGATGTGTACAGCCCCTTCAACAGAGGGGGCATCCTCCGTGGTGCTACAACAGGACCAGCGACGCGACTCGCTACAAGTGACAAGGGCCGAACGATAAAGTGGCCATGGCCAAAATATTAGCCGACCTCTTCAAAGGAGAGGAGGAAGACTTTGCTCAATTGAGTATCCGTGAGGGATGCTCCGGCTACAATCCGACAGACTGGGTAAGCTTCAGTCCTTCATTTGTAATTCGGTGATTACGTCCAAACACCTACTGATTGTACTTTGCTCTCGCACATGGTTGGAGGCGTCAGGTCGAGTCCGTCCACTGCCCCTCCCCTCAATCGGAGAATCATTCCCGCGACGACGACCCGGGCTATCATGACGATCCAGAGACGTCTATTGATTTCGAAGATGTGGTCATTTACCAGGAAAGCCTTGACGGCACCAAGGTTGCCGTGACGGCTGATCACCCTAGGGCTCTTCCATCCTCCACTGTAAGTGAAAGGAAGACCTCTTCCCAAACGGGGCTATCGCCTCGCACCATTCCGCATACTCTAACTTCTACTCCCAAGGGTCGCCGTACTGTGCGCCGAACAACCGTGGGAGGAGCGCGGCATATGCCGACCTTAGCCCATAATGGGGCATCCAAGAGGAAGGCCTCCACTAGGGCAGAAGCAACCGCTCCCTCGGCTCAAAGGTAATATGTTTGGGACCACGAAAAGGGTCGTTCTTAATATCTTTCTTTTGACGTTCGCTTAGCTTTGCAGAAGAAGAGTACCACTGCGCCAGTCTGAGGACTCCCCGGGTGTGCCGAGGCGTAGTTCCAAACTTGAGCCTTCGGCGCAAGCTATGGACCCTGCCGAACACACAGCTGCTGGCGCACATCCGAAGGACCCTGACAATGTTTGCGTGACCAACTCCGAGGTCAAGAGTGTAATGAATCACCGCCACCAGAGAGAATCCTTGCGCCATGTTGCCTTTACCGATCAGGAGTTCAATGCATTTAATTCGGTGGACGCGTACCTTGGAGTGGCCCGAACAGGGCTTGAAGGGATCGCCGGTCTCTTTTCTGCCAAAATGCAGGTGCGAGATAGCTTAAAAGCAAATCATAATTCCTAACCTAGTAGCCGCCTAGCCTTAATTTAGGCGGGATGACCGAGTTAAGGATCTTGTATTAGCTTGATTTTGCAGGCCGCGAGGGTACAAAATAGCAAGTTATCCGAAGACCTCGAGCTGAGCCGAACACAGTTAGCCGATGCTAAAGCCAAACTGGAAGCGGCCAAGAAAGCTACCAGCGAAATTCTTGGTAATTGGAAAAGCTTTAGAATGCTTAAAAAACTGTATGGCGTTTCCTTCATATTGATACCATGCCGTACCTGCAGCCACCGAAGCTATGAATCAATTGCGGAGGGAACTGGAGGCTGGCAAACGAGTGCTGACACGAAGTCAGGAGGAGAAGAATGAGCTCAAGGCGGAAGATCGGTGGAAAGCCGAAGAAATCAAGCGTTTAAAATCTCAGTTGGCACAAGCCTTAGAGGAGAACCAGAAGCTAAAAGGTGGAATATTCGGTAAGTCACGAATTCAATATCACGCGTATGTGGGTGATCACAATATTTTGAAAAACATGCTGCCCCTATTGGCTAGGTCTCCTGACAGGGCGTCTGAAGAGGAGGTGGGTTCCTTTGGTGGGAACCTTTTGAAGGAACTGACCAAAACACACGAAAGAGCCCGGAAGGCCATGAAAAGCATGGTTAAGGCATTATGGCCACTGGAAGTGCCACCAGAGAGCATGGCTGAGCTGGCTAGCCGCTTTAAAGGGGCGAGGCGATGCTTCGAATTGTGGAAGACATTGGCCTGCCGGGAAGGAGCGCGCGAGGCCTGGGCCATGGTGAAGACCCAGTTTACCAAACTCAAACCTGAACATATGGCTCGAGTGGGACTCGTGGAGCTGGATGGGTAGGAAATACCGCTTAGCTTAGTATATGACCAAGCCCGCTGCTCGGTACTCCCAGAAGGATTGTGCCTTGGACAGTTTGATAGATGGTATTGATAAAGAGTAGGGTGCGTGATTCTATGTATCCATGTACTTTACATCGCGCCATTCTCAAACCGCGGTAAAAATGTTGTCTTAACCGGCCATCGGCTTCCGCCTCCCCGACCAGTGATCGGGTAGTGTTCCGTACTATATGCCCTGACGAATAGGGGATAATTCTGGTAACCAGGCAATCCGGCCATTTGGTGTGAACAGACAAAACACGTGCAGCGAGCAATGTTATATTACTTTGTAACGTAAGAAACATCTTCAGAAGAAAATAGTTCCTCCAAGGGTTCCTTTCTTCGGGTGTGGTATGTTGACCATAAGCCATGAGTTCGGATGCCGGTGACACATGGATGTTCATGGTTTTTAGGAACCAAGAATAGTTGGATGGCGGCTAGCGCCTGTTTATTTTCACTTCCCTGGAGGCCGACCCATTCTTTTCTGTAAGAACACTAGCTTTCAGCTTCACTCGTCTGAGGTACATATCCGGATTACCCGGGCGTAACAATCGCATGAGTGCTCCCTTTACTTCCTAGCCAAACAATCAGAAACGTAGGGGTAAACACAGGAGCCAGGCAACCTAGCTTGGCAAAGGACTTAAGTCAAATAGGTGCATATAATGGCGTGAGAGGTATGGGAAGGACATTAATTCAAACAACATAAACAAGGTTGTGAGAAGAATATTGTAATTGGACGCTTTAAATGAAGCCCCCAGGTAAAGCTGGGTAGTACATCTGAAGATGTGTACAGTGGTGACCTGTCGTGTTACGGTTTATCGGAACTCTAGGTCGGGAGGCTAAAGCTCCAAGAGTAAAACAAACAAAGATATAAATACGAAGAAAAAACAAGGAGTGTTGATGACGAAGCCGGACTAGGCGTAGAAACGCCAAAGCCGAGCGGCATTCCATGGGTTGGGTTCGAGGCGGCTATCTGACGGGCTGCGGAGGCGGTATACCCCTCCTGCGAGCACTTCATCTATAATGAAGGGCCCCTCCCATTTCGGTGAAATCTTGTGCTTCTGCTTGTCAGGTAGGCGAAGGACGAGCTCTCCCACGTTGTATGCCTTCGCCTGAACCTCCCGATTCTGGTAGCGCCATGCTTGCTGTTGATAAAATGCGGAGCGTGCACGTGCAATGTCGCGCTCACCTTCCAGGGCGTCCAGGTCTTCCTGCCGATCCAGCTCAGCCTCCTTCTCTTCGTACATGCGTACTCTACGTGCGTCATGGATCAAATCACATGGGAGGATTGCTTCGGCGCCATACACCATGAAGAACGGTGTGTATCCTGTTGAGCGATTAGGAGTGGTGCACAGCCCCCATAGCACATAGTCCAGCTCCTCTACCCAGTGGCAATCTGATTCTTTGAGTGAGCAGATTAAGCGAGGCTTTATGCCGCTCATAATTAGTCCGTTTGCTCGCTCTACCTGCCCATTAGTTTGTGGGTGGTACACCGAAGCATAGTCGAGCTTTATGCCCATCTTAGCGCACCAATCTTTAACCTCTTGGGCGGTGAAATTAGACCCATTATCGGTGATTATGCTATGAGGAACACCATAACGGTGTATGACACTAGATATGAAGTCAACAACTGGTCCGGATTCTACAGAGGTTACCGGTTTTGCTTCGATCCACTTAGTGAATTTATCGACCATAACCAATAGGTATTTCTTTTTCTTGGTCCCCCCTTTAAGTGGTCTGACCATGTCAAGCTCCCAGACTGCAAATGGTCAGGTTATCGGTATAGTTCGAAGAGCTGTGGGGGGCATATGGCTTTGATTTGCAAATAGCTGGCACCCAACGCAATGTTGGACTAGCGTATGTGCGTTCACGCGGGCTGTGGGCCAGAAGAACCCTCCTCGGAATGCCTTACTGACCAGGGCTCGAGCTAGTGCGTGGTGGCCGCCCATGCCGGCATGTATCTTGGCGAGAAGCTGCTGCCCCTCCTCTTCGGAGATGCACCTCTGAAGGACCCCATAATGCTCTTTTTATAGAGCTCACCCTCGTGGACCTTGTACGCTTTAGAGCGCCGGACTATGCGCCGCGCCTCCGTCTGATCATCGGGGAGTTCTTGTCGAAGGAGGTAGGCAAGTAAGTGAAGGAAATATGCCCTAGAGGCAATAATAAAGTTGTTATTTATATTTCCTTATATCATGATAAATGTTTATTATTCATGCTAGAATGTTTATTATTCATGCTAGAATTGTATTAACCAGAAACTTGATACATGTGTGAATACATAGACAAAACACCGAGTCCCTAGTAAGCCTCTACTAGACTAGCTCATTAATCAAAGATGGTTAAGTTTCCTAACCATAGACATGTGTTGTCATTTGATGAACGGGATCACATCATTAGGAGAATGATGTGATGGACATGACCCATCCGTTAGCTTAGCATATTGATCGTTCAGTTTTACTGCTATTGCTTTCTTCATGACTTATACATATTCCTTTGACTATGAGATTATGCAACTCCCGGATACCGGAGGAATACCTTGTGTGATATCAAACGTCACAACGTAAATGGGTGATTATAAAGATGCTCTACAGGTATCTCCGAAGGTGTTTTTTGGGTTGGCATAGATCAAGATTAGGATTTGTCACTCCGAGTATCGGAGAGGGTATCTATGGGCCCTCTCGGTAATGCACATCATAATAAGCCTTGCAAGCAATGTGACTAATGAGTTAGTTGTGGGATGATGTATTACGGAATGTGTAAAGAGACTTGTCGGTAACGAGATTGAACTAGGTATGAAGATACCGACGATCGAATCTCGGGCAAGTAACATACCGATGACAAAGGGAACAACATATGTTGTCATTACGGTTTGACCGATAAAGATCTTCGTAGAATATGTAGGAACCAATATGAGCATCCAGGTTCCGCTATTGGTTATTGACCGGAGAGGTGTCTCGGTCATGTCTACATAGTTCTCGAACCCGTAGGGTCCGCACGCTTAACGTTCGATGACGATTTTGTATTATATGAGTTATGTGATTGGTGACCGAATGTTGTTCGGAGTCCCGGATGAGATCACGGACATGACAAGGAGTCTCGAAATGGTCGAGAGGTAAAGATTGATATATAGGACGATGGTATTCGGACACAGGAAGTGTTTCGGGATGCACCGGGTACTTATCGGGTCAACGGAAGGGGTTCCGGGCAACCCCGGCAAAAGATATGGGCCTTATGGGCCAAGAGGGGAAACACACCAGCCACAAAGGGGCTGGTGCACCCCCCATATGGGCTGGCTAAATTGGAGAAGGAAAGGGGAAGGAGGAAAGGAAAAAGGGAATAGGATTCCCCCTTCCCCCTCTTCCCTTCCTACTTCGAATAGGAATAGGAAAGGGGGGAGGCCGAATTGCGAGGACCCCAAGTAGGATTCCTCCTACTTGGGGCGCCCCCTTGGCTGCCTCTCCTCCCCTCTAACCTATATATTTGTGGGGGGGGGGCACCGCTGGAACACACAACAAACATTCTTAGTCGTGTGCGGCGCCCCCCTCCACAGTTTACGCCACCGGTCATATTCACGTAGTGCTTAGGCGAAGCCCTGCGCGGATCACTTCACCATCACCATCACCACGCAGTCATGCTGACAGAACTCTCCCTCGACACTTTGCTGGATCAAGAGTTCGAGGGACGTCATCGAGCTGAACGTGTGCAGAACTCGGAGGTGCCGTACGTTTGGTGCTTGATCGGTTGGATCGAGAAGACGTTCGACTACATCAACCGCGTTAAGCTAAAGCTTCCGCTTTTGGTCTACGAGGGTACATGGACACACTCTCCCCCTCTCGTTGCTATGCATCTCCTAGATAGATCTTGTGTGAGCGTAGAAATTTTTTGAAATTGCATGCTACGTTCCCCAACAGTGGCATCCGAGCCAGGTCTATGCGTAGATGATATGCACGAGTAGAACACAAAGAGTTGTGGGCGGTGATAGTCATACTGCTTACCACCAACGTCTTATTTTGATTCAGCGGTATTGTTTGATGAAGCGGCCCGGACCAACCTTACATGACCACGTTCATGAGACCGGTTCCACCGACAGGCATGCAACTAGTTTTGCATAAAGGTGGCTGGCAGGTGTCTGTTTCTCCAACTTTAGTTGAATCAAATTTGACTATGGCCTATCCTTGTTGAAGGTTAAAACAGCAAACTTGACGAAACACCGTTGTGGTTTTGATGCGTAGGTAAGAATGGTTCTTACTAGAAGCCCGTAGAAGCCACGTAAAACTTGCAACAACAAAGTAGAGGACGTCTAACTTGTTTTTGCAGAGCATGTTGTGATGTGATATGGTCGAGACATGATGTGATATACGTTGTTGTATGAGATGATCATGTTTTGTAAAAGTTATCAGCAACTGGCAGGAGCCTTATGGTTGTCGCTTTATTGTATGAAATGCAAACGCCATGTAATTGCTTTACTTTATCACTATGCGTTAGCGATAGTTGTAGAAGCAATAGTTGGCGAGACGACCACGATGCTACGATGGAGATCAAGGTGTCAAGCCGGTGATGATGGAGATCATGACGGTGCTTTGGAGATGGAGATCAAAGGCACAAGATGATGATGGCCATATCATGTCACATATTTTGATTGCATGTGATGTTTATCTTTTGTGCATCTTATTTTACTTAGTACGACGGTAGCATTATAAGATGATCCCTTACTAAAATTTCAAGGTATAAGTGTTCTCCCTGAGTATGCACCGTTGCGACAGTTCGTCGTGCTGAGACACCACGTGATGATCGGGTGTGATAAGCTCTACATTCACATACAACGGGTGCAAGACAGTTTTGCACATGCGGAATACTCGGGTTAAACTTGACGAGCCTAGCATGTACAGACATGGCCTCGGAACACTGGAGACCGAAGGGTCGCACGTGAATCATATAGTAGATATGATCAACATAGAGATGTTCACCATTGAAAACTACTCCATCTCACGTGATGATTGGACATGGTTTAGTTGATATGGATCACGTGATCATTTAGATGACTCAAGGGATGTCTATCTAAGTGGGAGTTCTTAAGTAATATGATTAATTAAACTTAATTTATCATGAACTTAGTCCTGATAGTATTTGCATATCTATGTTGTAGATCAATAGCCCGCGTTGTAGCTCCTATATATTTTTGATATGTTCCTAGAGAAAAGTTGAAAGATGATAGTAGCAATGATGCGGACTGGGTCCGTGATCTGAGGATTATCCTCATTGCTGCACAGAAGAATTATGTCCTTGATGCACCGCTATGTGACAGACCTATTACAGGAGCAGATGCAGACATTATGAACGTTTGGCAAAGCTCGATATGATGACTACTTGATAGTTTAGTGCACCATGCTTTACGGCTTAGAACCGGGACTTCAAAAATGTTTTGAATGCCACGAAGCATATGAGATGTTCCAACAACTGAAATTGGTATTTCAGACTCATGCCTGTGTCGAGAGGTATGAGACCTCTGACAAGTACTTTGCCTACGAGATGGAGGAGAATAGCTCAGCAAGTGAGCATGTGTTCAGAATGTCTGAGTACTACAATCGCTTGAATCAAGTGGGAGTTAACCTTCCAGATAAGATAGTGATTGATAAAATTCTCTAGTCACTATCACTAAGCTACTAGAACTTCATGATGAACTATAATATGCAAGGGATGACAAAAACGATTCTCAAGCTCTTCGCCATGCTAAAATCTGCGAAGGTAGAAATCAAGAAAGAGCATCAAGTGTTGATGGTTAACAAGACCACTAGTTAAGGGCAAGGGAAAGAAAGGGAACTTCAAGAAGAATGGCAAGCAAGTTGACACTCCGTGAAGAAGCCCAAAGCTGGACCTAAGCCTGAAACTGAGTGCTTCTACTGCAAAGAAAATGGTCACTGGAAGCGGAAGTGCCCCAAATACTTGGCGGATAAGAAGGATGGCAAAGTAAACAAAGGTATATTTGATATACATGTTATTGATGTGTATTTTACTAGTGTTCATAGTAGCCCTTGGGTATTTGATACCAGTTCAGTTGCTGACATTAGTAACTCGAAACAGGAGTTGCAAAATGAACAGAGACTAGTTAATGACGAGGTAACGATGTGTGTTGGAAGTGATTCCAAGGTTGATAAGATCACCATCGCACACTCCCTCTACATTCGGGATTAGTGTGGACCTAAATAAATAAATGTTATTTGGTGTTTGCGTTGAGCATGAATATGATTGGATCATGTTTATTGCGATACGGTTATTCATTTAAGTCAGAGAATAATTGTTGTTCTGTTTACATGAATAAAACCTTCTATGGTCATACACTCAATGTAAATGGTTTATTGAATCTCGATTGTAGTGATACACATATTCATAATATTGATGCCAAAAGATGCAAAGTTGATAATGATAGTGCAACATAATTGTGGCACTGCCGTTTAGGTCATATTGGTGTAAAGCACATGAAGAAACTCCATGCAGATGGGCTTTTGGAATCACTTGATTATGAATCATTTGATACTTGCGAACCATGCCTCATGGGCAAGATGACTAAAACTCCGTTCTCCGGAACAATGGAGCGAGCTAATGACTTATTGGAAATAATACATACTGATGTATGCGGTCTAATGAGTGTTGAGGCACGCGGCGGGTATCGTTATTTTCTGAGCTTCACAGATGATTTGAGCAGATATGGGTATATCTACTTGATGAAACACAAGTCTGAAACATTTGAAAGTTCAAAGAATTTCAGAGTGAAGTGTAGAATCATCGTAACAAGAAAATAAAGTTTCTACGATCTGATCGCGAAGGTGAATATTTGAGTTACGAGTTTGGCCTTCATTTAAAACAATGTGGAAAAGTTTCACAACTCACACCACCTGGAACACCACAGCATAATGGTGTGTCCGAACATCGTAACCGTACTTTATTAGATATGGTGCGATCTATGATGTCTCTTACCGATTTACCACTATCATTTTGGGGTTATGCATTAGAGACAGCTACATTCACGTTAAATAGGGCACCGTCTAAATCCGTTGAGACAACACCGTATGAACTATGGTTTGGCAAGAAACCTAAGTTGTCATTTCTTAAAGTTTGGGGTTGCGATGCTTATGTGAAAAGCTTCAGCCTGATAAGCTTGAACCCAAATCAGAGAAGTGCATCTTCATAGGATACCCAAAAGAGACTGTTGGGTACACATTCTGTCATAGACCCAAAGGCAAGATATTTGTTGCTAAGAATGGATCCTTTCTAGAGAAGGAGTTTCTCTCGAAAGAAGTGAGTGAGAGGAAAGAAGAACTTGATGAGGTAGTTTTACCTCCTCTCAATTTGGAAAGTAGCTCATCAGTGAAATCTGTTCCCGTGATGCCTACACCAACTAGTGAGGAAGCTAATGATAATGATCATGAAACTTCCGATCAAGTTTCTACAGAACCTCGTAGGTCAACCAGAGTACGTTCCACACCAGAGTGGTACGGGAATCTTGTACTGGAAGTCATGTTACTAGACCAAGGTGAACCTACGAACTATGAATAAGCTATGATAAGCCCAGATTCCGACAGATGGCTTGAGGCCATGAAATCTGAGATAGGATCCATGTATGAGAACAAAGTGTGGACTTTGGTGGATTTTCCCGATGATCAGCAAGCCATTAAGAATAAATGGATCTTCAAAGAGGAAGACGGACGCTGATGGTAGTGTTACTATCTACAAAGCTCGACTTGTCACAAAAGGTTTTTGACAAGTTCAAAGTGTTGACTACGATGAGATTTTCTCACTCGTAGCGATGCTTAAGTCTGTCCGAATCATGTTAGCAATTGCCACATTTTATGAAATCTGGCAAATGGATGTCAAAACTGCATTCCTTAATGGATTTCTTAAAGAAGAGTTGTATATGATGCAACCAGAAGGTTTTGTCGATCCTAAAGGTGCTGACAAAGTGTGCAAACTCCAGCGATCCATCTATGGACTGGTGCAAACATCTCGGAGTTGGAATATACGCTTTGATAAGGTGATCAAAGCATATGGTTTTATACAGACTTATGGTGAAGCCTGTATTTACAAGAAAGTGAGTGGGAGCTCTGTAGCATTTCTGATATTATATGTGGATAACATATTGCTGATTGGAAATGATATAGAATTTCTGGATAGCATAAAAGGATACTTGAATAAGAATTTTTCAATAAAAAGACCTCGATGAAGCTGCTTAAGTATTGAGCATCAAGATCTATAGGGATAGATCGAGACGCTTAATAGGACTTTCACAAAGCACATACCTTGACAAAGTTTTGAAGGAGTTCAAAAAGGATCAGTCAAAGAAAGAGTTCTTGCATGTATTCAAGGTATAAAGTTGAGTAAGACTCAAAGCATGACCACGGCAGAAGATAGAGAGAGAATGAAAGTCATTCCCTATGCCTCAGCCATAGGTTCTATAAAGTATGCCATGCTGTGTACCAGATATGATGTGTGCCTTGCCATAAGTCTGGCAGGGAGGTACCAATAGTGATCCAGGAGTAGATCACTAGACAGCGGTCAAAATTATCCTTAGAGGACTAAGGAAATATTTCTCGGTTATGGAGGTGATAAAGAGTTCGTCGTAAAGAGTTACGTCGATGCCAGCTTTTACACCGATCCAGATGACCCTGAGTCTCAATCTGGATATGTATTGAAAGTGGGAGCAATTAGCTAGAGTAGCTCCATGCAGAGCATTGTAGACATAGAAATTTTGCAAAATACATACGGATCTGAATGTGGCAGACCCGTTGACTAAACCTCTCTCACAAGCAAAACATGATCGCACCTTAGTACTCTTTGGGTGTTAATCACATAGCGATGTGAACTAGATTATTGACTCTAGTAAACCCTTTGGGTGTTGGTCACATGGTGATGTGAACTATGGGTGTTAATCACATAAAGATGTGAACTATTTGTGTTAAATCACATGGCGATGTGAACTAGATTATTGACTCTAGTGCAAGTGGGAGACTGAAGGAAATATGCCCTAGAGGCAATAATAAATTTGTTATTTATATTTCCTTATATCATGATAAATGTTTATTATTCATGCTAGAATTGTATTAACCGGAAACTTGATACATGTGTGAATACATAGACAAAACACCGAGTCCCTAGTAAGCCTCTACTAGACTAGCTTGTTAATCAAAGATGGTTAAGTTTCCTAACCATAGACATGTGTTGTCATTTGATGAACGGGATCACATCATTAGGAGAATGATGTGATGGACATGACCCATCTGTTAGCTTAGCATATTGATCGTTCAGTTTTACTGCTATTGCTTTCTTCATGACTTATACATATTCCTTTGACTATGAGATTATGCAACTCCCGGATACCGGAGGAATAGCTTGTGTGCTATCAAACGTCACAACGTAACTGGGTGATTATAAAGATGCTCTACAGGTATCTCCGAAGGTGTTTGTTGGGTTGGCATAGATCAAGATTAGGATTTGTCACTCCGAGTATCGGAGAGGTATCTCTGCGCCCTCTCGGTAATGCACATCATAATAAGCCTTGCAAGCAATGTGACTAATGAGTTAGTTGCGGGATGATGTATTACGAAACGAGTAAAGAGACTTGCCGGTAACGAAATTGAACTAGGTATGAAGATACCGACGATCGAATCTCGGGCAAGTAACATACCGATGACAAAGGGAACAACGTATGTTGTCATTACGGTTTGACCGATAAAGATCTTCGTAGAATATGTAGGAACCAATATGAGTATCCAGGTTCCGCTATTGGTTATTGACCGGAGGGGTGTCTCGGTCATGTCTACATAGTTCTCGAACCCGTAGGGTCCGCACGCTTAATGTTCGATGATGATTTTGTATTATATGAGTTATGTGATTGGTGATCGAATGTTGTTCGGAGTCCCGGATGAGATCACGGACATGACAAGGAGTCTCAAAATGGTCGATAGGTTCGAATCTCCTCACACCTCTAGCCGCCGAACACCCATTGACGTTGCCATCCGAAGATTGTGCAACAGTGCCTCCTATTCGGCTGCGTTATTGGAATCCGTGTACATGATTTGTAGAACGTACCCGATATTGTCGCCTGTGGAGGATGTTAAGATCACCCCCGCCCCTAGTCCGGCTAGCATTTTAGATCCGTCAAAGTACATCGTCCAGTGTGCTTATGTATTATATTCCCTGGGGAGTTCGGCTTCAATCCATTCGGATAAAAAATCAGCCAACACCTGAGATTTAATAGCTCGGCGTGGTTTGTATACGATCTCGAAGGGAATGAGCTCTATGGCCCATTTGGCAATGCAGCCCGTGGCATCCCTGTTATTGATTATATCTTTGAGGGGTACCTCGGATACCACTATCATCGAACCCTCTTGAAAGTAGTGTCGCAGTTTTCGGGATGCCATAAAGACCGTGTATGCTATCTTTTGGTAGTGTGGGTATCGGGATTTGCACGGTGTGAGGACCTCTGACACATAGTAGACTGGTTTTTGAACCTGGAACTTGTGGCCCTCTCATTCCCGTTCTACGACGAGTGATGACCCACAAGTATAGGGGATCAATCATAGTCCTTTCGATAAGTAAGAGTGTCGAACCCAACGAGGAGCAGAAGGAAATGACAAGTGGTTTTCAGCAAGGTATTCTCTGCAAGCACTGAAATTGTCAGTAACCAATAGTTTGATAGCAAGATAATTTGTAACGAGCAAGTAATAGTAACAGTAAATAAAGTGCAGCAAGGTAGCCCAATCCTTTTGTGGCAAAGGACAGGCCAAACGGTCTCTTATGATAAGCAAAGCGTTCTTGAGGGTACACGCGAATTTCATCATATCACTTTCATCATGTTGGTTTGATTTGTGTTCGCTACTTTGATAATTTGACATGTGGGTGGACCGGTGCTTAGGTGCTGTTCTTACTTGAACAAACCTCCTACTTATGATTAACCCCCTCGCAAGCATCCGCAACTACGAGAAAAGTATTAAGATAAAATCTAACCATAGCATTAAACTTTTGGATCCAAATCGGTCCCTTACAGAATAGCGCATAAACTAGGGTTTAAGCTTCTGTCACTCTAGCAACCCATCATCTAATTACTACTCCACAATGCATTCCCTTAGGCCCAAATATGGTGAAGTGCCATGTAGTCGATGTTCACATGACACCACTAAGGGAATCACAACATACATATCATCAAAATATAGAACACATATCAAGTTCACATGATTACTTGCAACATGACTTCTCCCGTGACCTCAAGAACAAAAGTAACTACTCACAACAAATGATAATCATGCTCAAGATCAGAGGGGTATTAAATAGCATAATGGATCTGAACATATAATCTTCCACCAAATAAACCATATAGTAATCAACTACAAGATGTAATCAACACTACTAGTCACCCACAAGCACCAATCTAAGGTTCCGGTACAAAGATTGAACACAAGAGATGAACTAGGATTTGAGAGGAGATGGTGCTATTGAAGATGTTGATGGAGATGGCCCTCCCAAAGATGGGAGAGTTGTTGGTGATGACGATGACGATGATTTCCCCCTCCGGGAGGGAAGTTCCTCTGGCGAAATTGCTCCGTCGGAGGGCAAAAGTGCTCCTGCCCAAGTTCCGCCTCGAGACGGCGGCACTTCGTCCCGAAAGTCCTCCCCTTATTTTTTCTAGGTCAAAATGACTTATATACCAGAAGAGGGGCACCGGAGGTGGGCCGAGGAGGGCACAACCCACCAGGGCGCGCCTGGGGGGCCTGGCGCGCCCAGGTGGGTTGTGCCCACCTGGTGGGCCCCCTCTAGTAGTTATTTGCTCCAATAATTCTTAAATAATCCATAAAAAATCTCCGTGAAGTTTCAGTTTATTTGGAGTTGTGCAGAATAGGTAGCTCTGACGTGCTTTTTCAGGTCTAGAATTCCAGCTGCCGGTATTCTCCCTCTTTGTGTAAACCTTGCAAATTATGATAGAAAAGGCATTAGAATTACTCCAAAAAAGCATTATTATGCATAATAACACTATAAATAATAGTAGGTAAACATGATGCAAAATGGACGTATCAACTCCCCCAAGCTTAGACCTCGCTTGTCCT
Source organism: Thinopyrum elongatum (assembly GCA_011799875.1). Classification (NCBI taxonomy): domain Eukaryota; kingdom Viridiplantae; phylum Streptophyta; class Magnoliopsida; order Poales; family Poaceae; genus Thinopyrum; species Thinopyrum elongatum. The sequence goes on from CM022303.1 coordinate 409,507,619, forward strand.
CATGCGAAAAACCGATATCGAAAAACATGTCCACGTGCTTAGAGAGAGAGGTGTCGATAAAAACAAAATACGGGCATAGAAGCATCATGCATATTATTATAACAGCAAAGAACTTTAACATAAAACTTTATCAAATAACTTTTATCACATAACTTTTATCATATAACTTCTCATGAACAAGTAACAATTCATCACAACATTGAAGTATAAAGCATAAACTCTATTGAAAACCAACAAACTATGTTCTCAGTCAACTTTGCAACTACAATTCATCATCTTTTCAGGAAGGGTCACGTATCGGATCCTTTAGGCAAGTCCACATACTCAACCATCATTTAATCTTCTATGATTGCTAACACTCACAGCATACCCATGAACAAAAAGTTTCAACCAGACACATAGAAAGATAGGGGCTTATAGTTTTGCTTCCCAATGTATTCACCTCAAGGGTGATGTTAACAATAATAACTCATGCCTGCTCATATTCAACTGGATATATGTGCCTAGATCTTTCCTCACCACATGATGCTTACAAAAAGAGAAAATAAAAAGGAAAAGGAAAGAAAAACTTTGACTCTTCATAAAAGTAAATGCATAAAAGTACAAGATAGGCCCTCCGCAGAGGGAAGCAGAGGTTGTCATGCGCTTATTTGTTTGTATGCCAAATCCCTTAATGCAAAAGAATGTCATGTTACATTGCCCCTTATGCTGGCAACCTTTATTATGCAGTCTGTTGCTTTTATTATTTTGCCATCACAAGTTCGTGCAACGCTCAATTTTCTCTTACACTAAATGATCCAACACATTTAGAAGCAATTTGTATTGCCTTTTTGCATCGATGACAACTTACTTGAAGGATCTTACTCAATCCATAGGTAGGTATGGTGGACTCTCAAAATAAGATTTGGGTTAAGGGTTTCAGATGCACAAGTAGTATCCCTACTTAGTGCGGAATTTTTGGCTAGAAAAGATATTGAGCAAGCACCACATGTTAAAGGATCTATGACAATATAACTTCTATGTGAATATGAACAAACATAAATCATTACGTTGTCTTCCTTGTCCAACGTCAACTATTTTGACACAAAATATTTAATGGGGGCTCACAAACACACTACTGCAGGTTGGTCCAAACGTGACAGTCCAATCAGAGACCCTTCGACGAAACTGTGTGCGATGCATTAATCACAAACGATGATGTAATAAAACCGTCAAAAAGATACAAAACGTTTGCGATGGCGGTGACATGAAACACAGTTCAGATTAGAGTTGCGTGTGCAATTTGTGGCATAAGGTTAATCTAGCAGAACTGTTTGCGATGAGGCAGAACAACAGAAATGGGCAGCCAGATGAGGGTGTGTACAATATATGACATACAGTTCACTAGGATGAACTGTGTGTGTTAGCCAACACAATAGAAACGGTCAGCCAGATCAAGGTGTGTGCGATGGAGGGCATACAATTCACTCTGATGAACTGTTTGCGATGAGCCAAGACAACAAAAATAGTTCGACTGAACAAGATGTGTGTGATACGCGGCAAACAGGTCCGTAATCAAAATGTGTGCGAAGACCAATAATAACACAGAAGATTGCTGCTAAGGAGCCGTGTGATTTTCTCTATCTACAGAAGAATAACACACACACACACATATATATATATATATAACTGAAATAAACATCCAATTACATAAGTGACTATACAGATCATTCGCACACACCTCAATAAACAATTGCATGCATTCTAAACTAGGAGAAATGATCGTCTAGTCATCTACTTCTTGTGACGCTCCCGCCACTGCTCTGTGGCTCGATCCCTCATCTGGGGCAGGAAGAAGACACTTCCTCATGTCAACAATCCACCTGTACATCTCGTAGTTTGTGTACGCGTCCTTGGCCGCGTACTTGACGTGTTGTTCATCCAGTCTCTGATGCCAGACACTGTGCCAGGCATTCTTGTCCTTCTTGCTATCATCCTTCATCTTCATGTAGTAGGGGTCGATGATGGCCGAGGCGAGGTCAACCAGGGAGTTCTGTTTGTTGTTGTCGCTGCCCTAGAGCTTGTAGTGGTCCTGGATGTTGACAAGATTCTGGCATTTCAAGCACGAAACCTTGAGCGCTTTTAGATCATTGGTGGTGTCCACCATAGCGAAACTATAGTTGGAGCTGTTGATAAACCTGGAGAAACGCTCGCAAGGCCTTGTGGCCAGGTGGTAGTGGTAGACGAGGACGTCATGTTGCATGCACAACTGGGTGACGGCAACCTTCTAATCGTGCCCGGCACGACCGATGGTGTACTCGAGGTCGAAGCTGACCACTTGGTACTTGCCCTCAGCAAGCAACTGCTCCATAGTTTGGATGGAGCTCTCCACCAAGACCGGCTTGTTCGTGTACACCACCGAGAGGGCCTTCCCCCTCACGTGGGTGTCCACTATGTGATGCGTGGTGAACTGCCCCCCGTTGTCGTCGGCGGCCACTAGGAGTGCCATTGGAGCCACAGGGAGCGCCATTGGAATCACTGGATGTCCTCTCTGTAGGTGTCGTCGTGGGTGTGCTTATTGTGTCATGTGGCGCGAGAGATGAAGGTAAATGGCTGCAGGAATAAATGGGGGCTGGGCGACCTGGATTCTCGGCGCGTCTGCATGGCAGTTTTTGCAGCGGGTAACTGCATCATGGCGCCGCGCCCGGCGCAACCACATGCATAATGGCAGCATGAATGTACGTGATCATGCACCGGCCCCAAACGCTAGCAGCGTGCATGGAAGGACGAGGGCAGAGTGCCCGGAGGGACACGAGAGCAGAGCACGCGTGGCGGGATGCGAGTAGAGCGCACTGCGGCTGCCTCAACCACGAGCAACCATACGCATAGAGCAGTTGAGCACGCAGGGAATGGTCGTCTACAAGCCGGCCGGCAGTTGCGTCGCTGCGTAGAGAGCGGCCGTGTGCTACTACCTCCGTCTTCGTCTATTAGTCCCCTTTATATTATGTGCCATATTTTGACCATAAATTTAACCAACAAATGTTGATGCATGTTATAAAATTATATAATTGGAAACTATGTTCAAATACAAATCCAACGATGTAATCTTTGGCGACATGCGTTCGTATTTTATTAGTTAAATCTCTAGTCAAAATTTGGCACAAAAATACATAGATGACTTATAAACCAGGACAAAGGTAGTAGGTAATTAAATCGCAAACATTTTTTATTAACCGTATGTGTACATGTCCTTTCGTCCTCCTCTCGCACGTCTTGTCACCCCACTGCCGCAGACGGCTTACAGCGCAAGCTTGCGCAGCTCGCGGGGGCGTTCTTTTGGCCAAACGGTGGCTCGAAGTGGCGCCAATGAATCGTCGGTGAGCCCGTTCCCACACAACCTCGCAGGTTCCCGCGCAAGCTTCCCGCCCGACTCGGTGAAATCCCCCAAAATCCCAATGCTTACCGGCCTGCTATATAAACCCTCACGGCCGGCGAGTCATGCGTCGCATTTTTCCCTCCCTCCCTGTAGCTTATCTCGTCTGCTTCTCCAACAATCATCAATGGCACCGGTCCAGCCACTCTGCCGTCATCAGAGGACAACTCCAGCTGGGAGGCTACACCGCGGTGGCGGCGCAGTCCCCGGCGTAGTATAGTGCGTGTGGCGTCCCTGTTGGGTGTTCGCGGAACACCCACCACACGCTCCGCCGCCGTGGCCTCCACACCACCGTCGAAAGCTAGGGCCATCGCCCGCTCCGCCGCCGCGGCCCGAAGGCGGGAGGTGGCCGTCATGGCCGCCACCCCACTGGCGGCCACCATGGCCATCACCCGCTCCGCCACCGCGGCCCGAAGGCGGGAGGTGGTGGTCATGGCCGCCACCCCATCGTCGGCCGCCGTGGCCGCCAGCCCACCGCCGACCGCCGGGGTCATCACCTGCTCCGCCACCGCTGCCCGAAGGCGGGAGGCAGAGGTGGAGGCCCGCACGTGTGTCAGCGACCTTGCGCGCTACATCGAGTTCCTGCGAGAGGAGGAAGAGTGCCTCGTCGAGCACGCAAAGAGCCTTACCGCCGCCGTGGCCACAGCACACACCACCGCAGAGGTGAGTAATCAGGAGATCTATGAGGAGAACCACCGCTTCGAGAGGGGTCGTCTGGAGCGGCAGAGGGTGTTTGAGGTGAGCGTCGCTGAAGGTGCAGCAGCGGTAGGCACCGTATTGTAGTTGTCCAGCTCGTCGGTAGGCTCCTCCTCCTCTGCCTCTTACTGAGCACGCTCGGCAGACCAGAGGCTGCCGGAAGTAGTACAAAACCCCTCCGTAGTAGTAGTAGTATTTAGGGGCTATTTTGTTCAGTTCATCTGACTATAGAAATGGTGGAACTGTACAACGTACTTAAAATTAGCTAGTATATATAGTTGAACTAGCTATTTCAGTACGTGGTTGGCAACAATTAGGGAAAAGTTTGGTTGGTTCAGCTCTCGAGTTGAACTGTTTGTATAAAAGAATGACTGCTTAATCTATGAATGAAATCTATGCTTAATTACTGAATTTTAGTTGCAAAAATTAGATAGTGTTAGTGATTTTTAGCTGCATATTTTGACAAATGGCAGTGTTACAAGCTTGACAAATGGCAATGTTACTAGATCAACAAATGTCAATCTTTCTAGTTTAACAAATGGCAATATACCCAATATGGCAGATGCAAATCTTACCAAATTGTCTGTACGTGCTTGCACACGGGTCATCCAAAACAACCGTTTGCGTTGAAGGGATGTACAAATCCTGCTCGGCACATTTTCTCTTGGCTTAGCGCCGAAGTCTGGCTTTGCATACCGTATTCAATCTGAACCATTTGCATTGAAGAGATGCACAAATCTTGCGCTGCAAATTTTCCATGGGCTTACTGGGGAAGACCATAGCTCTCACTTTGCATACGGGTGTTCTATCTAAAACGTTTACGATCAAGATCTGCACAAATCCTGCTCGGCACATTTTCCCTTGGCTTCCTAGGGAAGCTGTCGATTTGCATACGGGTGTTATATCTAAAACGTTTGCGATGAGCGTTTTATATTTAAAAACCATTTACGTTGTTTTTAAAGAAAATCATTTGATAAGTCTGACATTCAGAGAGAAAAATGCAAGTTTGTTCAAACCTTATCTTTCATTCAGTCACACTGCGAATTTATATTCATATGATCGAGATACACTGATACAGTATTAAACCCCCAAAAAAACTAATTCCGACGGCGGCGGGAGCGGCGTGCCGCGCCGGCGTTGTCATTGTCGTCCTCTGGGACACCATTGTTGAAGTCTTCAAGGCAGCACAGAATGTTCTTCACTTGGAAATCAAACATCATGTCGTCGCGCGATCGACAAGCGGGGCGCGGGAGGACGTCAACTCCCGGCACTATGAGGTAGCGGTCAATGGCGGCATCCCATGCCACTAAGGGGGGCGCGCGCACGGGCACGGGCGTAGCGGGTGCAGGCAAATGCACGGGGACTGGCGCCACGGTGGGTGCATGGGCGCGCACGGGCACGGGCACGGGTGCTGGCGCTAGCATGTACATGAGCTCGCGCGGGTTTGTGGAGACCTCGCTGACGCCAGTGGCTTCCAGCTCTGCGATAGTGCTCGGCGACCAGCCCGTCAATGCTATGGGGATGGTCATTGGCGCGAGCGCGGGGATGGGAGCTGGGACGGGCGCGGGGGCATCAACCGTCGCGGCCAGCTCGTTCAAGGCCATGTCCATGAGGCCCCATTCCTCCTTATTTTCTATCTCCTTTGGCTCGGAGTCGACTTCACCAAACTAGAAGACTAGTGGCAGATGATCCTTCTGCGCCATGGCGTTGGTAGAGGTCTGCGGGCGGGAGGGAGGGGAATGGGAGGCGAACAGTGAGGCCACCCGTATTAAACAGCGGCTCGGGCGCCATTAATGGAGAGGATGCGAGCAAGGCGGGTGGCCATGGAAGTCAGAGGGCTCGCTTCCCAGTGAGCCTGCGCAGCGTATAGCTCGCATGCTTCCCGATGAGCCTGCGCATTGGAGGACAGCTTGCACGCCTCTCGGTCAGCCTGCACACCGGACTGCGCTCGCACGCCTCCCGTTCAGTCAAGCAGCTGTCCGCACGACACCTCCTATAGCCATTAAAAGAGAGACACGTGGCGTCACGTGAATGGTTAATAGAACGCACATGATTTAAATTATACAAACATTTGAGATGTTAAAGTGGCAGCTATTTGTTTCAAAATGCCTTTGTTGGCTGTTATTTGAGTGCGCTTCTCTCAAAATGGACACGAAAAATACCACAACATGTCGGGTGCCATTCCATGATAGCATGCCAAGTTTCATGAATTTCACACGAGTTTTGGATTTACTAGAATTTAAAAATAAAGTATCTCATTGTTTTGCCAGCAATCAACAGTGCCCTGCTGTTTGAAATTCATTCCCATTTCTTGCATGGGACCTAAGCATGCACCTAACGACACACATTTGATATGTCAACCCATTTTTCTGCACTGGAGCTTGTGCATGTAGTTCAAATTTGAATTATGCACATAAAATGCCTAGAAAACCCAGTTAATGTATAAAAATGTCCAAGCGAACCCCAAAAAATCCCAAAAATTGACACAACACTCCTGTTGTTCTATGTTGACACTAGAAAAAATTTGAAAGCAAGAACAGGCAACATATATCGTTTCATCCCCAAAGGTGGCACGTTCCCTACCAAAACCATCAGGCTTGTTGTGAGAAGCTTATACCCAAACCTGCCCCAAATGGGACAAAAAATTTACCACATCATGTTGATGCCGCTTAATGATAGCATGTCAAGTTTCATGAACTACAGACGAGTTTTGGATTTACTAGAATTTAAAAACCATGCATCTCAATGTTTGCGGCCGAGCGATGGTGGCAAGGTGTTTGACATTCATTCCCATTTCTTGCATGGGACATAAGCATGCAACCAAGGACACAGATTTGATTTTTCAACCAATTTACATGCACTGGAGCATGTGCCTGTAGTTCAAATTTTAATTTAGCACATAAATGCATAGAAAACTCAGTTAATGTATAAAAATGTCCAAACGAACCCCAAAAAATTCTTAAATTTAACACAACACTCCTGTTGTTCTATGTTGACACTAGAAAAAAATTGAAATCAAGAAGAGGAAACGGATATCGTTTCGTCCAGAAAGGTGAAACGTTCCCTACCGTAACCATGAGGCTTGTTGTGGGAAGCTCTGGTTTGTGAGAAGCTTATACCCCAACCTGCCCCAAATGGGACAATTTTTTTACCATGGCATGTTGATGCCATTCCACGCTAGCATGTCAAGTTTCATAAATTTCAGACGCGTTTTCAATTTTCTAGAATTTAACAACCATGTATCTCAATGTTAGCGGCCGAGCGACAGTGGCAAGGTGTTTGACATTCATTCTCATTTCTTGCATGGGACTTAAGCATGCAACCAAGGACACACATTTCAATTTTGAACCCATTTATATGCACTGGAGCATGTGCATGTAGTTCAAAATTGAATTATGCACATAAATGCATAGAAAACTTAGTTAATGCACAAAAATGTCCAAGCGAACCCCGAAAAACCCCAAAAATTGACACAACACTCATGTTGTTCTATGTTGACACGAGAAAAATTTTGAAAGTAAGAAGAGGCAACGGATATCATTTCGTCCCCCAAGGTGGCACGTTCCCTACTGAAACCATCAGGCTTGTTGTAAGAAGCTCTGGTTTGCGAGAAGCTTATACCCAAACCTGCCCCAAATGGGACAATATTTTTACCACGGCATGTCGATGCCGTTCCATGATATCATGTCAAGTTTCATGAATTTCAGACGAGTTTTCGATTTACTAGAATTTTAAAACCATGTATCTCAATGTTAGCGGCCGAGCGACAGTGTCAAGGTGTTTGACATTCATTCTCATTTCTTGCATGTGACCTAAGCTTGCAACCAAGGACACACATTTGATTTTTCAACCCGTTTTTTTGCACTGGAGCATGTGCATGTAGTTCAATTTTGAATTATGCACATAAATGCCTAGAAAACTCAGTTAACGTATAAAAATGTCCAAATGATCCCCGAAAAATTCCAAAATTTAACACGACACTCTTGTTGTTCTATGTTGACACCAGAAAAAAAAATTGAAAGCAAGAAGAGGTGATGAATATCGTTTTGTCCACAAAGGTGATACGTGTCCCTAACAGAACCATGAGGCTTCTTGTGAGAAGCTCTGGTTTGTGAGAAGCTTATACCATAACCTGACCCAAATGGGAAAATATTTTTTACCCCAGCATGTTGATGCCATTCCATGATAGCATGCCAAGGTTCATGAATTTCAGACGGGTTTTGGATTTACTAGAATTACAAAAGCAAGTACCTCAACGTTTGCCGGAGAGCCACGGTGCCATGGTGTTCAAAATCCATCCCCATTTCTTGCATGGGACATAAGCATAAACCCATGGACACATATATGATTTTACAACCCATTTTGGTGCACCGGAGCACGTGCATGTATTTTAATTTTGAATTGTGCACCTGAAATGGCTAGAAAACCAAGTTAATGTATAAAAATGTCCAAGCGAACCCTGAATAATTCCAATTTTTTGACGACACACCTATAGTTGCATGTTCACTGCAGATAAAAGTTCTAGCAATTCAAACACCCTCCTTTGTCGCTATGACCCCATTATGTAATTCAAATCAAGATGAAAAATCAAGTAGATCGCACATAGTTTATTATAACCAACCGTGTGAGATGAAGTACAAAATATCTTGGAGCACCGTCGGAGTATAGTACGCCTATGGCTTACGTGAGCATGTGCGTCGGCTACAGTCCACAGCCGGCGTGTCAAGCACACTAGCACGCTCCCCAAATATCATTTCACTGCTCAATCATCGCCGGTGAAAGATGGGGACGTGGACCCGCGTCGTGAGGGCAACTTCGGCGGCCCACCCTGGCGAGAGCGCGGCCGCAGCTACCATGCACGTGCTAACAAGCTGCATGAGCGCGGCCGCAATCTATGATGGGCGGCCAAGGCAGCCCAAACGGACGTTGTTGCTTCTCAGGTGGCGGCAGCAACATCTGCCTCGGGGATAGCAACTGGTGAGAGCGGCACAGCAGCTGTCCGTTCTGCAGCGGCGGCCTTAGCCCTGATGGAGGCCGCCCACGACCATGTCGAGGCCGCCCACGCCCAGCTCATGGCGGTCACCGCACAAATCAAACGAAGCTTCTCCGACAACGATCGGCAACCCACGGCCGAAGAGTTGGCAATCGCCGAGAGCGTTCGAGCAGTCGTCCGTTCTTCCGCGGCATACCTTGCCACGACGGAGCCCGTCCAAGCCCAGATCGCGGCCGTCCACACCCAGCTCGTGGCAGCCTTTTCCAAAGAGATGGCGGACGCGGATGGCGAGATGCTTGCTGAGTATGGTGTGATGGATGCCATGGAGCCCCTTCCCCAGGAGATCATCGGGCGCGAGCTAGACATGGAGGAGGCGGCGGAGATCGACGAGCACTAGCCGTAGTAGTACTCTTTGTTTTGTTTAATCAAGAGCGTCGGTCTTTAATTTGTTAGAGTAATGTTTAGGTCAGCTAGCTCTGTTTAATTGCTGAACTTGCTCGATTAAGAAGTGTGGGTGTGCTGTAGTCTCCTTTGTGTACCCAAATTATGCAATGACGTGGATGACCACTGTAACCAGGGAAATTCGAACCAAAATTTTTGACGTTCAAACTCATCACACACGGGTTAAGCTATATGAATCTTTTGTGATGTTCACATATCGTACACAGTGCTGAATAAGGGACCGTGTCTGATGACACTTTGCGCACCAGTTTTTTCGCTACACTGATCCAAAAATTTTGGCTTCCGCGGAAATATTTACCTCCCTGCCCCCTCCCCCTTACCAAAAGCCACATTTCCCCTGTTTCCGCCTTCCTTTTCAAGTTGAAACCTTCACTCCTTGCTTGCAACGCCGCCTCCTCGCCGGCGACCCTCCTACACGCTGCTCGGCCTCGTCGATCCAGGCAGGTAATCCACACCCGACCCCCATCCTCCTCCTCCTTCCACATCCCACATGCCCCGACCGCCGGCGCGACACCTTCCACCCAAATCACCGACCCCTCCCCCAAATAAGCGCCGCCCTAAGCCATGGTGCACGGAGTATAGCCAGGAGCTCAAGGAGCATTTGGCAGTGGAGAAGCAAATCGCGGCCGCACGCAAGGATGAGGTCGCGATGGCTGCCATTCGTGCCGACCCCCAGATCTTGGAGGAGCACCTCGCCGTCGAGGCCACCGTCAACACCTCGCACGCCGACACCGCAATGTGGTTGGCTGCTTTAAATGACAGTTCATGGCGTTTCCTCGAGGCCACCGTCGATGCCTTCGACAAAGACTACGAGGTGTTTTCTTAGCGTGCCTGTGCTTACCTCAACTCGAGAGGCAGCAGGTTGGTGCCCGGAGTTGCTCAGGCAACTCACCACTACGACGAGGGCACCCACGATGTGGAGGCCTCGCCCTCTTCCATGTTCAAGGATCCAATCATCATCGATATCTCCGACGATGAGGAGTAGCTTGTCTTATTAGCTCACTATAAGGACCTATGTTCAGTTTGCTAGCTACGCCGGTTAAGCATGCACGGTTTACCCATTGCATGTGCTTCTCCTGCCTTTCCTTAACAAATTCTAGTGAATTTTCCTATCTACTTTTACCATGCAATCTGTTTCTCTAGTGTATATGTTCTATATGTCGTGCAATGTGGTGCTCACTTATTAATTGTTTGGTTAATTAGTTGTCATCTTTAGTTAACTGTTTGGTTCAATTCTGCAAATGTGATGTTCAATTCTTCAGGTTACAATTTTGTATTGTCTTCCATGTGAGAAATAAATTGAATTTATCTTTACAAAATATATGAGAAACAAATACAATTGCTATATTTCTAGGTTGTCAAGCATGCTTGGTTTGGTTAACTGTCTGATCTTCTAGTATGTTATACATTGTGCAATGTGGTGCTCAGTTAACATTTGGTTCATTTATTGTGGTGTTTAGTTAACTATTTGGTTCAATTCTGTAATGCGATGTTCAATTGTTGTGGGTGCTTTCTGTTATTGTATACCATGTGAGAAATAAATCAAATTTGGCTGTACTAAATACATGAGAAACAAATACAATTGCTATATTTCCAAGTTGTTAAGCATGCTTGGTTTGGTTAACTGTCTGATCTTCTATTAGGAGTATGTTATATTGTGCAATGTGGTGCTCAGTTAATGTTTGGTTCATTTGTTGTGGTGTTTAGTTAACTGCTTGGTTCAATTCTGCAATGTGATGTCCAATTGCCGTGGGTAGAATTTTATATTGTTGTGCATGTGAGGAACAAATCGAATTTGGCTGCACTTAATACATGAGAAACATATACAATTGCTATATTTCCTAGTTCTTAATCATGCTTGGTTTGGATAAATGGATTTTCCATGTGGCTTGAATTAATCTGATGAATCTGCAATGTGCTTATTTTTCATCAACATATTTTACTGATAACATGCGAACCCTCACTTAACCTGATCACTAACTACCTTATATGTGTTGCAGGGAAACAATAGGAAGCACTGAGGTTTACAATCGAGGTTTGCACATGCATGGTCCTTTGTCTAATAGCACATTATTGTGCAATTGCAGGAACCATTTTAATATTTAGGCTTTTAACAATTTGGTCTTGCACATGTAGGTCCTGCTGTCAGAGGTTTTGACCCACTGTTCGACCCTTTTTGCATATGGGGAAATGAGTTGTCCATGAATATCAATCAAGTCAAGAAACTCAAAAAGATTGTTAGGAGAAAGAAATTAGCGACAAAAAACAACAAGATCTTTGTCTGCATAAAGAAGAAGACATCAGTTCACTACTGGATGGTACTAACTATTATACCTTGCCTTTTTTATTCCTTTGCCCCATTTCCAATATAGAGAAGATATTTATTCACATCCTTGTTTTCATGCCTTTCCAAAGCAGTTCACTGATGATTACCTCTCAAACCACCTGTATGGTCAAGAGGCGAGGAAGGTATTCATACAACACCCATGGTTCCATATTGAAGTGTTCCTGAAGAGGACGAAGGATGGACGGTCAATCATCCACAAGCACTGGCACTGGCCTAAAGTTGCAAAGACCTTCAACATCAATGAAGGCTCAATATTCGCCTTCCGCTTCATCAGTTTTCCAGATGAGATTCATCTGTCTATGTACCGTCTATGATGCTAATTTCGAAAGGTTATAGATGTTGCATGTGAAACTTGGTGCTGGTGCAGTTGTGTAATGGGGTAGCTGAGTGCTGAAGCTATATGATGTTGTACTCTGATGTATTTTAATTATGAAATCCTGCTTCCTTAATATGAAAATGAAATATATTGTGTGCTTAATATGAAATGCCAATTAGATTAATAAATGGATTATTAATAATAGGACAATTATCCTGCTAATGGTCAATTAGCCTGCTAATTGGGTTTTTCTATTGCAAACGGTTATTGAGAAAACACCGTGGGCGATGACCTCAGGCAATGCACATAGTTTCTAGGAATAAACCGTGTTGGATCAATGAACAATCACACACGACAACCTCTTGAAAACTGTTTGCGTTAGGCCACCTTGCGCAAACGTTTACCACATAAATAGTGTGTGTGATGGACAACCTTTGCCACACAGTTTCTTCTACGCACCGTGTGTGATGCATTCAATAACACGAACGATAAAATTGTTAATATCGTCTGCAATGGCAATGCTATCACAAATGATTTAATGGGGAAAATTGTGTGTGATGTACCTGCGAACGGAAACATTTTCCTTGGAGTGACTGTGTGGGATGTATATTCGAACGGAAACATACTTCTTGGATTAACTGTGTGGGATATACATACTAACGGAAACGTATTCCTTAGATTGACTGTGTGGAATGTACATACGAACAGAAACGTTTAGCCGGGACTGACTGTGTAGGATGTACTTACGACCGGAAACGATTTGGCCCGTATAATTGTATTTTTTTAGCACAACTGTATGTATAATCGTATTTGATCGCTCGCCCGTCGCACATGACCTCATTTTGCCGAGCGTGTGTGCCAGGAGGGCCTATCCCTGACGGTTTCTGGGTCGTGTGGGAAGGACCACCCTATCGCAGTCACTCACTAGGCGACGGTTCAAAATGCCGTTGCGGAAAGGGGTTAAAAACCGTTTGTATAGCACCTTGTTGTACCAGTGACATAAAAGATGTCCAAGATAGTGTATTTGCATGTGAATCTTCTCTTTCCTGATTAATTCTTTCATGAGTTGCATCATTGACCAATGCTATGTTTGTCAATCTCCAACAAATTTTACCACTTATACTTTTCCTTATGTGATGTCATTACTTACCATAAGATTAGCATATGATCGTATTTATTTATTTTCCTTTCTTTTTATTGAAACATAAAGGTAAAGAAACAAAACTCAAACTACTCTTTATTATATATCTCACACACGATTACATCGATAGGTAGATCACTAAGCAAAACACTCAAAAAGAAAGGATCAATTTAAACTTTTATTCAACTAAATCAAAAGATAACTAAAGATCGAACTAAAATAGATAAAGGCAAAGATAGTGGTGGTGATAGGATACCAGGACACGTCCCCCAAGCTTGGCACAAGCCAAGGGGAGTGCCCATACCCGATACTCAAGTCTTCTTTGGTGATGAAGAAGGTGGTGGTGGTGAGGTAGTAGCTATCTTATCCTTTAGGCTCAAAAGATACTCCAATCTTCGGATGACGCAACGAAGGGCAATGATATGCTCTTGCAATAAAATATTTTCACGGGTGAGATATTTGTTTTGAACACGAACCGTTTCAATGATCCTAAAGGCTTCAATCTCAGTAGGAGTGAGATATTCATAGTATGGTTGAAGGATATCTTCTTCTTCTTCCTCCGGGGGCAAAGTCTGCTCTACAGCTGGGGCTTGATCTCCAGTAGCTTCCTTGCTCCTGTCGCCCTTGAAGGCTTCTTTGGGTTCTTCTCTCCTCAATTCAATCTTCATCAACCAAGCATCCTCTTCTACGTCGTTGGAGGGAGAAGAAGACATGATGCCTTGCTTAACAAATCTGGCAGAAAACAACAAGAAAAGAAAACAGAAGATTTTCCATGATACGGTGGTCAATAGGTTCGGGGAGTATATAAAGTTTTTTTATCTTCGGAAACAAGCAAACGAGAGAAAAACGGAGTCCGAAAGGTACCCGAGGTGGGCACAACCCACCTGGGCGCACCTGGCATGCCAGGGGCGGCCTGGTGTCTTGTGCCCACCAGGGTTGCCTTCCTGGTTGTTTCTTATTTTCCTAATTTTTTTATATTCCAAAACTGACAAAAAATATTTTTGCGGATTTTTCAGAGTCCGATTACTTACCGTATCACATACCTCCTCTTTTTTAATTATTCTGGAGTGTTTCGGAAGGACTCCTTTATGTTTTCCTCAGGTGTCATAGTTTGAATAATATTGCTTTCAACATTAATAGGCGTACCTGAGATATAGTGTTTAATTCTTTGCCCATTGACTACCTTTGGGTTGGTACCTTCGGCATTATTTATTTTGATAGCTCCAGAACGATAAACTTCTTCGATAACATAAGGTCCCTCCCATTTGGAGAGAAGCTTCCCTGCAAAGAATCTGAAACGAGAGTTGTACAAAAGGAAATATTCACCCACTTTGAACTAACGCTTTTGGATTCTTTTATCATGCCATCTTTTAACTTTTTCTTTAAACAACTTGGCATTTTCATAAGCTTGGGTTCTCCATTCATCTAGTGAGCTAATATCAAATAACCTCTTTTCACCGGCAAGTTTGAAGTGATAGTTGAGTTCTTTAATTGCCCAATATGCTTTGTGTTCTAACTTAAGAGGAAAATGACAAGCCTTTCCATAAACCATTTTATAAGGAGACATACCCATAGGATTTTTATAAGCCGTTCTGTAAGCCCAAAGTGCATCATCTAATTTCTTAGACCAATTCTTTCGGGATCTATTGACAGTTTTTTTAGAATTGATTTTATTTCTCTATTGCTAAGTTCAACTTGACCACTAGACTGAGGATTATAGGGTGATGCAATTTTATGGTTAACATCATACTTAGCAAGCATTTTACGGAAAGCACCATGAATAAAGTGTGAACCACCATTAGTCATTAAATATCTAGGAACTCCAAACCTTGGGACAATAACTTCCTTAAGCATTTTAATAGAGGTGTTGTGATCGGCACTACTAGTTGGAATAGCTTCTACCCACTTAGTAACATAATCAACAGCAACCAAAATATGTGTATACCTATTAAAGGAAGGAAAATGTCCCATATAATCAAAACCCCAAACATCAAATGGTTCAACATCAAGTGAATAATTCATAGGCATTTCCTGACGCTTACCAATATTACCAATTCTTTGACATTCATCACATGATAAAACAAACTTACGGGCATCCTTGAAGAGAGTAGGCTAATAAAAACCAGATTGCAATACCTTGTGAGCAGTTCTATCTCCCGCATGATGTCCTCCATAAGCTTCGGAGTGACATTTTCGTAAGATTTGTTCCTGTTCATGCTCAGGTACACAACGTCTAATAATACCATCTACTTCTTCCTTATAAAGATGTGGTCATCCCAAAAGTAATGTCTAAAATTGTAGAAGAATTTTTTTCTTTTGTTGGTATGTGAAACTAGGTGGTATGTATTTTGCAACAATGTAATTAGCATAGTCAGCATACCAAGGAGTGTTATGAGAAACATTTATTGCAGCTAGTTGCTCATCAGGAAAGCTATCATTAATAGGTTGTGGGTCATCAAGAATATTTTCTTACCTAGACAAGTTATTAGCTACGGGATTCTCAGCTCCTTTTCTATCAGTGATATGTAAATCCAATTATTGTAACAGGAGAACCCACGTAATGATTCTAGGTTTAGCATCTTTCTTTTCCATAAGATATTTTATAGCGGCATGATCAGTGTGAACAGTAACTTTAGAATCAACAATGTAAGATCTGAATTTGTCACAAGCAAACACAACAGCTAAAAATTCTTTTTCAGTGGTAGCATAATTTATTTGGGCACTGTCTAGAGTTTTGCTAGCATAATGAATAACATTTAGTTTCTTATCAACTCTTTGTCCTAGAACAACACCAACAGCATAATCACTAGCATCACACATAATTTCAAAAGGCAAGTTCCAATCAGGTGGTTGAATGATAGGTGCAGAAGTTAAGGCTTTCTTAAGTGTTTCAAAGGCTTCTACACAATCATCATAAAAAACAAACGGAACATCCTTTTGTAAAAGATTTGTAAGAGGCCTAGAAATTTTAGAGAAGTCTTTAATAAACCTCCTATAGAAACCAGCATGACCGAGAAAACTATGAATACCTTTGATATCTTTAGGACATGGCATTTTCTCAATTGCATCAACTTTAGCTTTATCCACCACAATACCTCGTTCAGAAATTTTATGCCCTAAGACAATGCCTTCATTAACCATAAAGTGGCACTTCTCCCAATTCAAGACAAGATTAGTTTGCTCACATCTCTGCAAAACTCGATCAAGGTTGCTTAAGCAATCATCAAAAGAAGTTCCGTAAACGGAAAAGTCATCCATGAAAACCTCAACAATCTTTTCACAAAAATCAGAGAATATAGCAGTCATACATCTTTGAAAGGTAGCAGGTGCATTGCATAAACCAAAGGGCATACATCTATAAGCATAAGTTCCAAAAGGGCAAGTAAAGGTGGTTTTCTCTTGATCAGGTTGTGAAACAGGTATTTGAGAAAAACCAGAATATCCATCAAGGAAGCAAAAGTGTGTGTGCTTAGATAATCTATCTAGCATTTGATCAATAAAAGGCAAAGGGTAATGATATTTTCTAGTTGCTTTATTTAATTTTCTAAAATCAATCGCCATTCTATAGCCAGTGACAATTCTTTGTGTAATATGTTCATTTTTATCATTAGGAACAACAGTAATACCTCCCTTCTTAGGGACACAATGAACGGGGCTTACCCATCTACTATCAGCAATAGGATATATTATACCTGCTCCCAGAAGTTTTAATATTTCAGTTCTTACCACTTATTTCATCTTCGGATTCAAACGTCGTTGATGATCAACAATGGGTTTAGCATCAGGTTCCATATTAATCATGTGCTGACATAGAGTGGGACTAATGCCCTTAAGATCATCAAGAGTATATCCAATAGCAGCTCGGTGGTTCTTCAGAATTTTCAATAATCTTTCTTCTTCTTGTTCTGAAAGGTTAGCACTAATAATAACAGGATATATCTTTTTCTCATCAAGATAAGCATATTTCAAAGTGTCTGGCAATTGTTTTAGTTCAAACACAGGATCACCTTTAGGTGGAGGAGGTCCTCCTAGAGTTTCAATAGGCAAATTATGTTTTAGCAGAGGTCGTTGTTCAAAGAAAATTTTATCTATCTCGTTTCTTTCATGCATATGCATATCATTTTCATGGTCTAGCGAATATTGTTCTAGTGGATCAGCAGGAGGCACGGCAATAGAAGCAAGACCAATTATTTCATCCTTATTAGGTAATTATTTCTTATGAGGTTGCCTATTAAACTTGGAAAAATTAAATTCATGAGACTCATCACCAAAGCGAACACTGACAGTTTGTTTAAGACAATCTATAGTAGCATTGAGAGTGTTCAAGAAAGGTCTACCAAAGATAATGGGACAAAAGTCATCTTGTGGGGAACCAAAAACTAGAAAATCAGTAGGGTATTTTATTTTCCCACACAAGACTTCAACATCTCTAACAATCCCAAGTGGTGAGATGGCGTCTCTATTGGAAAGTTTAATAGTAACATTTATGTCTTCTATTTCAGCGGGTGCTATGTCATTCATAATTTCTTGGTATAAGGTAAAAGGAATAGCACTCACGCTAGCATCTAAATCACTTAAACCATGATAATAGTGATGTTCTATTTTGACTGAGACAACAGGCATGCCAACAACAGGTCTATGTTTATCTTTTTCATCAGGTTTAGCAATTTTATCAGCTTCATCACAGAAGTAAATAACATGCCCATCTATATTTTCTACCAAGAGATCTTTAACCATAGCAACACTAGGTTCTACTTTGATTTGTTCAGCAGGTTTAGGTGCTCTAATATTACTTTTATTGACCACGGTTGAGACCTTAGCAAGTTCCTTTATCCTAACAGGGAAAGGTGGGTTTTCAATATAAGCAGTAGGAACAACTGGGTCAACATTGTAAATAATAGTCTCA
Organism: Thinopyrum elongatum; assembly: GCA_011799875.1. Classification (NCBI taxonomy): domain Eukaryota; kingdom Viridiplantae; phylum Streptophyta; class Magnoliopsida; order Poales; family Poaceae; genus Thinopyrum; species Thinopyrum elongatum. Next base: position 409,525,892 of record CM022303.1, read on the forward strand.
TCTTTAACCACAATCGGTTCTTTAATTTTTTCTTTAATAGATGGATGATATTTAAACCACTTCTCCTTTGGGAGATCAACATGACTAGCAAATGATTCACAGCAAGAGGCTACTATCTCAGAGTCAAGTCCATATTTAGTGCTAAACTTGTGAAAAGCATCGTTATTCATAAAAGATTTAACACAATCAAACTTGAGCTTTATACCTGACTCTTTACCTTCATCGAGTTCCCAATCTTTAGAGTTGCATTTAATTCTTTCTAAAAGATCCCACCTGAATTTAATAGTCTTCTTCATAAAAGAACCAGTACAAGAAGTATCTAGCATGGATTGATCATCACGGGAAAGCCGAGCATAAAAATTCTGAATAATAATTTCTCTTCAGAGCTCATGATTGGGGCATGAATATAACATTGAATTAAGCCTCCCCCAAGCTAGAGCGATACTTTCTTCTTCACGAGGCCAAAAATTATATATGTAATTCCGATCACGATGAACTAGATGCATATGATATTTTTTTTGGTGAAATTCCAATTTCAATCGATTCCAGTTCCAAGATCCAATATCATCGCATAGCCTATACTATGCCAATGCTTTTCCATTCAAAGATAAAGAGAAAACCTTCTTATTAGCATCATCTCTGGGTAAACCTGCAAGCTTAAATAATCCAGAAATTTCATCTACATATATCAAGTGCATATCAGGATGTTCGGTTCCATCTCCTGCATAAGGATTAGCTAGCAGTTGTTCTATCATACCCGAAGGAATTCCATAACCAATATTTTCAGTAGGTGCATTAGGTTGAGGGGTAACTAATTGTGGTTCCGGTTGAGGTGAAGATACCCCGAACAAACCCCTCAAAGGATTGTTCTCCATAGTAGCGAGTGACAATAAATTTCAGCACATAGTAATAATTTTCCCTTAACAATATCCACTTACCAAGAGCGCTTCACTCCCTGGCAATAGCGCCAGAAAAGAGCCTTGATGACCCACAAGTATAGGGGATCAATTGTAGTCCTTTCGATAAGTATGAGTGTCGAACCCAACGAGGAGCAGAAGGAAATGACAAGTGGTTTTCAACAAGGTATTCTCTGCAAGCACTGAAATTGTCGGTAACCAATAGTTTGATAGCAAGATAATTTGTAACGAGCAAGTAATAGTAATGGCAAATAAAGTGCAGCAAGGTAACCCAATCCTTTTGTGGCAAAGGACAGGCCAAAACGGTCTCTTATGATAAGCAAAGTGTTCTTGAGGGTACACGGGAATTTCATCATATCACTTTTATCATGTTGGTTTGATTTATGTTCGCTACTTTGATAATTTGACATGTGGGTGGACCGGTGCTTAGGTGTTGTTCTTACTTGAACAAACCTCCTACTTATGATTAACCCCCTAGCAAGCATCCGCAACTACAAGAAAAGTATTAAGATAAAATCAAACCATAGCATTAAACTTTTGGATCCAAATCGGTCCCTTACAGAATAGCGCATAAACTAGGGTTTAAGCTTCTGTCACTCTAGCAACCCATCATCTAATTACTACTCCACAATGCATTCCCTTAGGCCCAAATATGGTGAAGTGCCATGTAGTCGACGTTCACATGACACCACTAAGGGAATCACAACATACATATCATCAAAATATCGAACACATATCAAGTTCACATGATTACTTGCAACATGACTTCTCCTGTGACCTCAAGGACAAAAGTAACTACTCACAAATGATAATCATGCTCAAGATCAGAGGGGTATTAAATAGCATAATGGATCTAAACATATAATCTTCCACCAAATAAACCATATAGTAATCAACTACAAGATGTAATCAACACTACTAGTCACCCATAAGCACCAATCTAAGGTTCCGGTACAAAGATTGAACACAAGATATGAACTAGGGTTTGAGAGGAGATGGTGATGTTGAAGATGTTGATGGAGATGGCCCTCCCAAAGATGGGAGAGTTGTTGGTGATGACGATGACGCTGATTTCCCCCTCCGGGAGGGAAGTTCCTCCGGCGGAATTGCTCCGCCGAAGAGCAAAAGTGCTCCTGCCCAAGTTCCGCCTCGAGACGGCGGCGCTTCATCCTGGAAGTCCTCCCCTTATTTTTTCTAGGTCAAAATGACTTATATACTAGAAGAGGGGTGAGGGAGTCCTGGATTACGGGGTCCTCGGGTGGCCGGGCTATGTGACATTGGCCGTACTGATGGGCCGTAAGGATACAAGATAGAAGACCTTTCCTCGTGTTCGGGTGGGACTCTCCTTTGCATGGATAGCAAGTTTGGCATCCGGATGTATAGTTTCCTTCCTCTGTAAACCGACTTTGTACAACCCTAGCCCCCTTCGGTGCCTATATAAACCGGAGGGTTTGGTCCGTGGAGGCCATCATAACAATCATAGGCTAGACATCTAGGGTTTAGCCATTACGATCTCGAGGTAGATCAGCTCTTGTAACCCCCATACTCATCAAATACAATCAAGCAGGACGTAGGATTTTACCTCCATTAAGAGGGCCCGAACCTGGGTAAACATCGTGTTCCCTTTGTCCCTTGTTACCTCCGATCCTCAGACGCATAGTTCGGGACCCTCTACCCGAGATCGGCCGGTTTTGACACCGACATTGGTGCTTTCATTGAGAGCTCCCCTGTGTCATCGACGGAAGGAACGATGGCTCGTTTGATCATAAACAACGATGCTATTTCCGGGGAGACTTTCCTCCCCGGTCAACTTTTTGTATTCGGCGGCTTCGCTCTCCGCGCCAATTCAGTTGGTCACCTTGAGCAGATCGACAGCTATGCCCCTAGTCATCAGATCAGATTTGGAAGCCTGAATTACGTCGCTGATATCCGAGGAGACTTGATCTTCGAAGGGTTCACGGCCTCAACCACTATTCCTCCTCTTCAAGAATGCAACCCACCGGATCCGTCATCAGGCGCCACTCAAGGACCAACTACTATCCCTGCCCTGGCCATAGATCTAGGGCAGGCCACTTCATCCGAAGATGGGATCTTAAAACCCACCGGACCCTCTCCTCCCATGGAGCCCTTTGCCGAAGACCCAGAAGCAGCTGTATGTTCGGCGAGCCTGGAATCAAGCAGGACCCTCCTAGTCATCGGAGAGCCAAACTCGCCTCTGGAAGCCAATTCCGAACTCTCAAGGTCTGTGGCTGGTGAGCACAACCCGGCAGAGTCGGCCGTGCCCAGCTCCGCAGCTCCTCGGTTCCCCGTCCGGCCTTCGCTCTTAAGCGAGGCCATGGACTTAATGCGGTCTCTCGTCATCACGGAGGTATCAGCTCCGAATTACGCCCAGCCCGAACTAGGGGCTGAGTGCGGGGAATTTTGCGTCCCACCCACCACCCACTTGGTAGCCACTGTCGAAGACTTAACTGACATGCTCGACTACGCCTCTGAAGACATCGACGGTATGACGATGATGCCGGAGCCGAACCAGGCCCAAACCCGCCCGCCATCGGACGGTGGACTGCCACCTCTATGTATGACGTGTATATGGTGGATGCACCCAAAGAGGACGACGATAACAAGCAAGATCCGATCGAGGACAAGCCCGTCGAGGTACCACTGAAGCGTCGACGTCAGCGGAGCCGTTCACGATCACGGCGGGAAAAAGAAAGTAATACCGGCACCGGAGACGTTGACACTCCGGAGAATGCCGAGGACTCTGACCAACCCATTGAGCCTGCCGTAGAGCAGGATAATTGGGAAGAGGGACAAGTTAACCCCGACAGGCCAGTCAGGAACAAGGATTCGGAAGATAGTAACTATCTACCGACCTCCGAGGAGGATGTCATCCTCGGCAACGAAGACTTCATCGTGCCAGAGGAACCCCTCGAGATAGAGCGCTTCAAGCGACAGCTCATCGCAACTGCGAGGAGCCTAAAAAAGAAACATCAACAACTTCAAGCCGAACAGGATACGTTAAACGACAGATGGACCAAGGTCCTAGCTGCCGAGGAGTACGGCCTCGCACGCCCAACAAAGAGCTATCCGAAGCGTCGGCTACTGCCACAATTCGATGACGAAGCCCTAGAGCCAAAACCGTCAAGACATAATCATGCTGATCAACCAGACCGACCACCACGTGGGCGAGACAAAGCGGCTACTCACGCCAGACACCAACCTGCGCCACCTCGCCGTCAAGGCAAGGAGGTAACAACTCAGGGCTACACCTACGACTTACGTCAGGACCTGGACAATAGAGCCGACAAGACCAGATCAATATACGGATCAAGGGGGCGTGCTCCGACGAGAGACGACGGCCTTCAAGCTTGGCGCGAGCAGCATAACCGAACTCGGGCCAAAAACCGAACACGGATGTCATCCGAACTCCGTCGTGACGTTGCCCGATACAGAGGCGCAGCACACCCCTTGTGCTTTACCGATGAGGTAATGCAGCACCAATTTCTAGAAGGGTTTAAACCCGTAAACATCGAATCATACGATGGAACGACAGATCCCGCGGTATGGATTGAGGATTTTCTTCTCCATATTCACATGGCCTGCGGCGACGATCTCCATGCCATCAAATACCTCCCCCTAAAGCTGAAAGGACCAGCGCAGCACTGGTTAAACAGCCTACTAGAAAGTTCTATTAGTAGCAGGGAAGACTTGGAGGATGCCTTTAGAGACAACTTCCAAGGCACCTATGTCCGGCCTCCGGATGCCGATGACCTTAGTCATATAGTCCAGCAACCCGGTGAGTCAGCCCGCAAACTCTGGACTAGGTTCTTAATTAAAAAGAACCAAATCATCGACTATCCGGACGCCGAAGCCCTCGCGGCCTTTAAACATAGCGTCTGCGACGAATGGCTCACCCGACATCTTGGTCAGGAAAAGCCAAAGTCTATGGCAGCTCTTACTGCACTCATGACCCGCTTCTGCGCGGGAGAAGACATCTGGTTGGCTCGTAGAAGCAATAGTACCAGCGACCCTGGCACCTCCAAAGTCAGGGATGGCAATGTTAGGCCACGACGCAACAAACACAAGCGTCGAAATAACAATGAAGAAACTGAAGACACAGCAGTTAACACCAGATTCAGTGGCTCTAAATCCGGTCAGCGGAAGAAGCCATTCAAAGGAAACAAGGATGGTCCATCTAACTTGGACAAAATACTCGATCGGCCTTACCAGATTCATGGCACACCCGACAAGCCTGCCAACCACTCCAACAGAAATTGTTGGGTCTTCAAACAGGCTGGTAAGTTAAATACCGAACATAAGGGGAAAGGGCCGCCAAGCGAGGACGATGACCAGCCCCGGCCACCGAACACAGGGGGACAAAAGAAATCCCCCCCTGAGGTGAAAACAGTGAACATGATATATGTCACGCATATCCCCAAAAGGGAGCGCAAGCGCGCACTAAGGGACGTCTATGCCGTAGAGCCCATCGCCCCCAAATTCAACCCATGGTCGGCTTGTCCGATCACTTTCGATCGCAGAGACCACCCGACCAGTATCCGTCATGGAGGTTCGGCGGCCCTGGTCCTCGATCCAATTATTGATGGATACCATCTGACTCGAGTCCTTATGGACGGCGGCAGCAGTCTCAACTTGATCTATCAAGACACTGTCCGCAAAATGGGTATTGACCAATCAAGAATCAAGCCTAGTAGCACCACCTTTAAAGGAGTGATACCCGGCGTCGAGGCCCGCTGTACGGGCTCGTTAACATTGGAAGTAGTCTTCGGTTCGCCGGACAATTTCCTAAGCGAAGACTTGATCTTCGACATTCTCCCCTTCCGCAGTGATTATCACGCACTGCTCGGACGTACTGCCTTCGCCCGCTTCAATGCAGTCCCGCATTATGCTTACTTAAAGCTCAAGATGCCTGGACCCCGCGATGTTATCACTGTCAATGGAAACATGGAATGTTCCCTCCGTACCGAGGAGCACACCGCGGCCCTGGCAGCCGAGGTACAGAGCGGCCTTATCAAGCCAAACACTCCATCGGCCATGAAGCCTCCGGATACCATTAAACGAGCCCGGCCTACTCTGCAGAATGACAGCTCGGTTAATCCAGTGCTGGACTAGCAGTTTTGCCTCCGTCCACCGCCCCATCTAATCGCGGCATATGTACCGCGTGTGCATAACTACGCACTCAAAATACCTTGGGCGATGACGGAGGCACTCCGCGGGCGAGGTCCATAATTCGGCTCGACCCTATTCGGACCTTACTCTCCTTTTTTCTCTTTTCTCTTACATTACAGGTTCCTTAAAACCTAAAGTCACTTTACAGTAGCACAGAGCCCTTTCCCAGGCCCCTTCTACATACATGATCATCGATCCTTTCAAAGGATCCTCCACCAAGGCGAAAAGCGGCGCAGACGTGCGACAGGGTGTCCAAAGGATCTTCACGATACCTTTTCTTTTTTAGGACCTGTATACAGCTTTCCCTTGTTTTCAAATCCTCGGCATGTAAAATAGCCCTGATGCTTATAGCATTATCTGTAAAAGCACTTTTTGGCGTATCAATCAGACTATAATGGAAACAGTTTTCACCTACCCTATTCGGTATTGGTTTATTTCATAATCTGTATTCCCTCTTCATGTCCGATTGGCATATACACTTCGGAATAGCTTAAAATGCCAGGGGCTCTATTCGGCCACCTATATTTTCAAAAAAAAAGTCCGATCACTTTTATAGTGCACTTCGGCGTCCCGAATATTGCATTATATGCATCAGCTCCGAATCATGTCTTTGGTCAATAGTTGGGTTGCCCGGCTCCTGTGGTTACTACCTAACGTTCCGCTTGTTCGGCTAGGGTAGTAAAGGGAGAACTACTGCGATTGTGTTTCTGGTTCGTCCGGTTAAGCACCTCATTAGAGAAAGCCGAAAACTAACCGTCATGGTGTGGCGAGAACTGGTCAGCTATTCGGTGACTTGTTATAAATCTTTTTGCGATTTCCTTCGTGTTATGAGAAGGACTGGCTTATGTCTAGTCATGTGCTTAAGGCATCCCAGTTCGGATAGCCACATACGCACCAGGGGCTAGTACTTAGCCCCACCGTAAAACTCCTATGGCGAAGTGAGAGTGATAAAGCCGTATAGTCTGATTGCTTGGTTCGCCTACGCAGACACCTCCACGGACCAAGACGTTGGGTCAAGAGTGATCATGCATTAGTCCGAACACCCCCGTAGTATCTACGTGGGGGCTGAAGTCGACGACTGGCAAACTTTCAAGATAACAAAATACGGCCGCACAGGAGGCAAGCAATTCCAGATAAATATATTACAAAGCCTTGGTTTATAAAACAATGTCTCGGTAGCTCGGATACATTCACTCAAATATGATATCCTTTGAGCATTGACCCTCAATTAAGCGGGCACCCTCAAGGACATCTTCAAAATACCGCTCTGGCTTGCGGTGGTCCTTGCCTTCGGGTGGGCCCTCGACCGCTACGACGGCGGCCTTCATCTTTGCCCAGTGCATCTTGACATGGGCAAAGGCCATCCGCGCACCTTCTACGCACGCCGAGCGCTTGACAACTTCAATCCGGGGCAGCGCATCGGCCAGCCGCTGCACCAGGCTGAAGTAGCTGCTAGGAATGGGTTCGGTTGGCCACAGCCAGACTATGACGTCCTTCATGTCCAGTCCGAACATCCTGTGCAGCTCTGCCAGTTGCATCATGTGGTTGTTCAACAGCGCCGGACGCTCCGACGCCGCGAACTATGACCAGAATAGCTTCTTCGTCGTGTGCCCCTCCTAGGCCCGGAAGAACTGCGCGGCGTCGGCGGCACTCTTCGAAAGATCCGCAAATGCGTCTGGAGAACTCCATAGATGAGTGAGCAAGGCATATCTTTGACCGCCAAATATAGTCTGCAAAAGAAAGGGCTTACCAACCGCTATCTATTCGGACTGCCGGATTTCCCCGCGAGCCGCCCGGGACTCGGTCCTCGCCTCCTTGGCCTCTTGGAGGGCCTTGGCGAGTTCGGCCACCTGGGCCTTATTTTTCTCCTCCAAAGACTCGCACTTGCCGGCGGCGTCCTTGAGCTCTTGCTCCACTTCGGTCACCCTCTCCTCGCACTGGCGGCGGGCAACCTGTTCGGACTTTAAATCTGCAGCCGCTTTGTCTGCGGCTGCTTTTTTCGCCTTCGCCTCCTCCTTGGCTTGGGCAAGGGCACTCTTGAGGGTCTCGCCCTCGGTCGCGCTGCCTGCAATCATACAGACAGCAGCGCATGAGTTTAAACTCAGAATTTGCATATCAATGAAGGCATATGCGGGTTATTTCAAAACATACCTTGCGCCTCATCGAACCGCTTGTTCAGGCGGTCGATATCATCATCAGCCAGCTGCAGCCTCCGCTTGAGATCGGCAACTTCAGTGGCCTGGGCGGTTGCCGCCAACATGGAAGCCTATTATACGATATAATAGTACGTCACTTCTTCCGAATACTATATGATCCACTGTCCGGCTTTTTCAAAACCAGACAGAGTCTCAGGGGCAACTATCTATGCATAGATCTGCTCCTTCATAAAAAGCGTCTAGAGCATTACGTCGCATACCTCAAAGCCTGTTAGCAGGCTGGTGAAGGCTTCATTCAGCCCGCTCTTGGCGGACTGAATCTTCTCAACCACCACACCCATCAGGGTGTGGTGTTCTTCCACGATGGCAGCACGTCGTAGTGCTTCCACCATGGTGTTCGGCGCCTCCGGATTAGTGAAGGTCGCCATCGGAGCTGATGCTCCCCCCTCCTTCGAAGGGGGCTGCTCGCTTGACTCCGGAGCCACATTGGTCTCCGGAATGATGTCCGGCTGGGGGCCAGATTGTTCATGACCCCCGCCGTCGATCGCCATAGGGGTCTCCCCCTCCATGTCTTCGGCAGCCGAGGTATTGTCCTCGGGCGCCTTCTCGGCAGCCTCGCTCACCCCTTCGTGGCCAGGAGAGGTCCTTCGGGACAACACCTCGATGTTATCCACGGTGATCGGTGAAGGGGCTCGCGGTGGCGTCTCGCTCTCTGCCATCTCGGGTGGCAAAGAACTCCCTTCAGACAGCGATGGCAAGGGGAGGTCGCGGGCTGGGCTAAAATACACAATATGATATGTTATATTGCAACTATAACAGACCAAATATTTGCTAAGTATCCTTTTCGACACTTACGATTCGGCCAGGGGTTTTTCCCCGCGGCGCCTCTTGGGGATGTATTCGGCCTCCGAATCTGAACCGTCTGAGAGGGTTATCTTCTCCCTCTTGGACGCCCCCTCCTCCGGGTCAGCGGAGGTGGCCCTTTTCTTCTTGCCCCCCTTCTAGGGAGAACCACTTTCCGCCTCCTCCTCCTCTTCATCTTCATCCCCCTCGTGGGAGGAGTGGGCTTCAGTTTCTCCGGACACAGCGTCCGAATTACCCTTACGGCGGAGGCCGCCCTTGGCCTCCTTGCCCTTCTTCTTGTCCTTCTTCTCTGGTGCCTGATATGGCGCTGGAATCAGCATCCTCATCAGCAGAGGATTGGCTGAGTCTTGAGGTAGTGGAGCCAGACACTTGATCCGCTCCGCCTTCGTTGTCCAGACCTGAATGAAAGAATGGAAATCTTAGTATAAACCTTGGATTTATTTGCCGAAAGTTGTGTTCAGAACCAAAATACTCATAGGAGTGGCCGGATTCTCGCTGTCGAGGCCGATATCTTCGGTCTTCTTCGGCCACGTCTTCTGGGCCTTGAAGAACAGCTTCCAGATCTCTTCGTGCGTTGTACCGAAGAAGCCCTGCAGGGTTCAGGGACCTTCTGGATTGAACTCCCACATATGGAGAGGCCGGAGTTGGCAGGGGAGGATCCGGCGGGAGAGCATCACCTGAATCACGTCAGTGAGACTGGTATTTTTGCTTATTATATTTTTGATGCACTTCTGTAGCATCATCACTTCCGTGGTCGACCCCCAGTCCAAACCCTTGTTGGTCCACGATGCTAGCCGCATTGGGGGTCCGGATCGGCACTCAGGAGCGGCCGCCCATTTGGCGCCGCGTGGTTCGGTGATGTAGAAACTCCTGTTGCCAGACCTTGACGGTCTCCACAAAGACCCCTTTAGGCCAAATGGTGTTGGGGAGTTTGCTCACCATGGCACCGCCGCACTCCGCATGTTGCCCGTAGACCACCTTCAGCTTCACATTGAAGACTTTTAGCCATAGGCCGAAGTGTGGGGGGATGCGGAGTAGCGCCTCGCACACGACGATAAACGCTGAGATGTGGAGGAAAGAATTTGGGGCTAGATCATGGAAATCTAGCCCGTAGTAGAACATGAGACCGCGGACAAAGGGGTGGAGGGGAAACCCTAGTCCGCGGAGGAAATGGGGAATGAATACAACCCTTTCACCGGGCTCCAGAGTGGGTACAACTTGATCCTTGGCTGGGAGCCTGTGCGTGATTTCCGCGGACAGATATCCCGCCCCCAGAGCTCCTTGATGTCCTTCTCCGTGACAGAGGAGGCCTCCCACTTGCCCTTCGAGCCAGATCCGGACATGGCTGGAGAGGTTGGCGGCGGTGGGAAATATTGAAGCTTGGGCGCTGGAGCTTGAGGATGGGAAAACAGGAGAAGGAAGAAGGCGTGGAGAAGAAAGAGGGATCTTTATCCACTTATATAGGCAATGAATATCAAGCGCCCGCCCCTCAAGCCTTAAAACTCGCCTGTTCCCAATGGGTCATGCAAATGGCACGGTTGGATTACCCAAACCCGTATTGATAAGGATCTCGCAATAAGTGGGCACGATCTCCGCTTTGACAAGACGTGTTAATAGAGGCCGTGTTTCGAGACGCGAAGCGGGAGGCCGAAAAACGGTTCGAAATGATAAAAAGACTAGACGTGACGTTTCACCGAAAAAGTTGTCAGTTGATAGACGCTACTTTGGCTAAGCATTTTACCTTCATGGTCGAGGGTTGTGATTGTCATGCAGAGCCGGATACAGTTCTTTTATTCAGAAGATCGCTTTGGAATATTGAGAGGAGGAACCCGCCTTGCAATGCCGAAGATAAATCTACGGGCCGAACATGTCGTCATTGAAGACTGGTTCAGGGGCTACTGAGGGAGCCCTGGATTACGGGGTCCTCGGGTGGCCGGGCTATGTGACATGGGCCGGACTGATGGGCCGTAAGGATACAAGATAGAAGACCTTTCCTCGTGTTCGGGTGGGACTCTCCTTTGCGTGGATAGCAAGTTTGGCGTCCGGATGTATAGTTTCCTTCCTCTGTAAACAGACTCTGTACAACCCTAGCCCCCTCCAATGTCTATATAAACCGGAGGGTTTGGTCCGTGGAGGCCATCATAACAATCATAGGCTAGACATCTAGGGTTTAGCCATTATGATCTCGAGGTAGATCAGCTCTTGTAACCCCCATACTCATCAAATACAATCAAGCAGGACGTAGGGTTTTACCTCCATTAAGAGGGCCTGAACCTGGGTAAACATCGTGTTCCCTTTGTCCCTTGTTACCTCCGATCCTCAGACGCATAGTTTGGGACCCCCTACCCGAGATCTGTCGGTTTTGACACCGACAAGGGGCACCAGAGGTGGGCCGAGGAGGGCACAACCCACCAGGGTGCGCCTGGGGGGCCTGGCGCGCCCAAATGGGTTGTGCCCTCCTGGTGGGCCCCCTCTGGTAGTTATTTGCTCCAATAATTTTTAAATAATCCATAAAAAATCTTCGTGAAGTTTCAGCTTATTTGGAGTTGTGCAGAATAGGTAGCTCTGACGTGCTTTTTCAGGTCCTGAATTCCAGCTGCCGGTATTCTCCCTCTTTGTGTAAACCTTGCAAATTATGAGAGAAAAGGCATTAGAATTACTCCAAAAAGCATTATTATGCATAAAATCATTATAAATAACAGTAGGTAAACATGATGCAAAATGGACGTATCAACGAGCACCGCGCTCACCACTTGATTGGTGGCTGATATATACAACATCATAGGTTCACCAATACCTGGTGCGGCCAAGATAGGGTTGCTTGCCAGGAGTGTTTTAATTTCCTCCCGTGCCGCGGTTGCTTCGTTGGTCCATTCAAAGTTTTTGTCTTCTTGAGTAGCCTGTAGAGAGACAGTGCCTTTTCGCCAAGGCGGGAGATGAAACGGCTTAAAGCCGCCACGCAACCTGCCAGCTTCTGTACGTGTTTGAGCTCTGTTGGTATTGCTAGCAGGGGCAGGGCCTTGATTTTAGCCGGATTGGCCTCAATTCCTCTATGGGAGACAATAAATCCTAGCAGCTTGCCGGTGGGGACTCCGAAGACACATTTGTCCGGGTTGAGCCGTATATCGTAAGCCCGTAGATTTTTGAAGGTCAAGCAAAGATTATCCACGAGTTGGTCGACTTTTTTTGTTTTAATGACCACGTCGTCTATGTATGCCTCGACTGTTTTGCCAATTTGGTTTTCCAGGCATGTTTTGAATCATGCGTTGGTATGTGGCTCCTACGTTCTTTAACCCGAAAGGCATCATGTTGAAGCAGAATGGCTCGTAGGGGGTGATGAACGCGGTTGCAGCTTGCTCGGACTCCTTCATCTTTATTTGGTGATATCCGGAGTATGCGTCGAGAAAGCATAGTGAGTCGTGTCCGGCAGTTGCGTCGATGATCTGATCTATGCAAGGTAAGGGGAAGGGATCCTTGGGGCATGCCTTGTTTAGGTCCTTGAAGTCAACGCAGAGCCGCCAGGACTTGTCCTTCTTCGGTACCATGACCAGATTTGCTAGCCACTTCGGATGCTTAATTTCACGGATGAATCCAGCCTCCAATAGCTTTGACAATTCTTCACCCATAGCCTGTCATTTAGGTTCAGAGAATCGGCGTAGTGTCTGTTTGACTGGCTTGAAGCCTTTTATGATGTTCAAGATGTGCTCCGCCAGCCTCCGTGGGATACCTGGCATATCCGAAGGGTGCCAGGCGAATATGTTCCAGTTTTCACGTAAAAACACGCGCAGCGCTTCATCAACTGCGGGGTCCAGTTGTGCTCTGATGGACTCCGTTTTATTCGGGTCTGTCGGGTGTACTTGGAATTTTACTATCTCGTCAGCTTGTTTAAGTGACATGGATTTTTGGCCTTTTACTGAGGACCACGTCGTCCCTGTTGACTATAGTGCAGAGCGTTGTTAATTCTTTGGCTGCTAGGGCCTCGGATAGTGTTGTGAGGGCAAGCGATGCGGTCTTATTTTCAGCTCGGAGGGTTGTGTTTGGATCGCTGGCGAGCGAGATCACACCATTAGGCCCTGGCATTTCGAGCTTCATGTATCCATAATGACGTACGGCTTGGAATCATGCAAATGCCTCACGTCCCAAGAGGGCATGGTATCCGCTGTGGAAGGGCACAACGTGGAATAGCAAGGGTTCGGATCTGTAGTTGTCAGGAGTACCGAACACTACGTCCAAGGTTATGCATCCGGAACAACGCGCCTCCCTACCGGGTATAATTCCTCGGAACGTGGTATGACTGTGCTCGATGTGGGATCTGTTGAGCTGCATTTTATCGAGCGTGTCTTCATAAATGAGGTTCAGGCCACTGTCCCCGTCCATCAGTACTTTAGTTAGTCTGAAGCCATCGATTATGGGGTCAAGGACTAGTGCGGCGGGCGTGTGGGTGGGGCAGGACATTGGCTCATCCTTCTACTCGAAGGTGACAGGTGTGTCCGCCCAAGGCTGTGTGGCCGTCACCTGGTAGACTTGGCCGAGCTCTCGAAGAGCCATTTTCCTTTGGTTGTTTGAGCAGAAAGTCTCGTAAACTGTCAGGACGTTGTCATCGTGGGGTGGCGTTGTTGATCGTCTATCGGGAGGTGTGAGACCAAGGATATTTTCGCCACTTTTGGCCACCTGCCTCACCACCCAACAAGCTTGAAGCCTGTGAGTTAGTTTTGCATTAAGTAGGGCCGAGTGTATAGGGCATTGTTTATCCAGCAATTCATCCAGGACCGTTCTGGGTTTATTTTTCTTTTCGGTGGGCTCATGCTCGGGCGACCCTCTCGCATATGCCTGCTTTGCTTGGGCTTTCCTGGGCTGTGGGGCAAGGACTGGCTCCTTGCGCATTTGCTGTAACCTCCAGGTGCTTTCCATGGCACAATATTTGCGTACCATGTCCGATAATTCGGCAAAGTTTTGCACGCGGCGGCGGGCGAGGGCATTTAAGATCCTTGTGTCCCGGCAGTTGAACCAAAAGGCTTCAATTATTTCTTCGTCACGGCCCTCCATTATCTTGTTTTTGATCAGGAGAAATCTGGCCCAGTAATGATGGACCGTTTCTTCGGGCTGCTGCTTGACGTACATCAGGTCCCATATGTCCGGTCTTCCCGCATCTGGACAATATTCGGCGTGGGAGATTGGTGGGAATTTTTTGGGCAATCCCGTCTTCTGTGAGTCCGGGGCGTCGACAGCAGCGAGCCATGCCTGGGCTATATTCGGATCTAATAGCGTAGTATTCGGACGTATGCCTATATGTGGTTGGGCCGACTCAAGGTCAGATCCTGTATCACTGGCTGAGTCTGAACTCTTATCTTGATGGGTGTCCATCTCTGGGCTAGAGACCCGGGTGCATACTGTTATAAGCTTCGGAGATCGCGATCCATCCGCCCTTTCTTCGATGGTAGTGATGAGGTGAGTGATGGGCGGGATGTGGATCTCTCTGTTGTCAGGTTTAAGCCCGATCTGGTTGTAGGCCGTAGGCCTACCGACAGAGATTCCCATAGCTAGGAATCGATCCAACATGTTATTTACCGAAGAGCTTCCCGTCGGGGCCATGCCTCCTGGATGTTCGGCGGGATGTTCTTCGGATACTTTGATGGGATCCGGCTTTAGGGCCAGATTTCGGATTGCATTGGCTCCCTTTGCATCCACTGAATCCGAGGTCAAGGCGTCGGGCTTAGCGGGTTCTTCGGAAGTGGGGCTTCGCCGAGAGCAGGTGCCGGACTCTAAGTTCCGGTGGCTGGCTTCGTGATCGGCGGTGAGGTTTTCAACCGGGTTCAAATGATCGGTGAGGTCGGCACGAAAAGTGATGCTGCCAAACATAAAGATCTGGCCGGGAAAAAGATGTCCTTGGCGCTGGCGGGGTTTCCAATGAATAATTGGCCATCGATCCTTTGGTGATCCGCAGCGAAACTTTCAATGAAAGCACCAATGTCGGTGTCAAAACTGGCGGATCTCGAGTAGGGGGTCCCGAGCTGTGGATCTAGGATCAATGGGGAACAAGGGACGAAGAACACAGTGTTTACCCAGGTTCGGGCCCTCTCGAAGAGGTAAAACCCAACGTCCTGCTTGATTGTATTTGATGTGTATGATATGGTTACAGAGACGATCTACCACGAGATCAGGCGAGCTAAAACCTAGGTTGATGGGATAATGGATGTTGCGCTAGCCCTAAAGACTAAAACCCCTTGGTTTATATAGACACCAGTAGGGTTGGGGTTACATGCGATCAGTTACAATGAAGGAAAGATCACGCTAAGAGCATCTCAAGCCGCGCCCCCAACAGCCCCCCCAGGGCGACTTTTTTCACGCTGGCGCCGAAAAAAAACCCCAGTTGCACCCCCAAGACATCGAAATCCGCCGGCTCGGCCCGTTTTTGGGCCCGGCGATCCCAGGCCAACCCAGCGCATTGGGGGGCGCTTGGGGGCTCCGGCGGAAGGGAAACCGCGTCTGGGCCACCACTGTCAGGCGAAAACGCATCTTGCACATCCAGATTCGCCCCCCCCCCCCGTGCGCACGCCCTCCCGCTGCCTTGCCGATCCTGGCGCCGACCACCACTACAAAAAAAGACACATTTGTGGCATTATGGGCCGAACGAAATTTTTTCTGTCATGCTTATGACACTTCTATGACGATAATTGTGACAAAAGTGTGGGCTCCTACTTCTATGACAAAAAAATCATGACAGAAAATGGGCTTTTCATCCTGGGTGGGCCGGGGACGCAGCTGCATGACATTCTTTGGGCCGTCCATGACGGAAAAAATCATGGTAGAAGCGAGGGCGAGGAAAATATCGGGGAGTTCCCGGTTACGGTAGGTTGTCGGAGCTGAGCGATGCACGGAGGTTTGCGTGTTTCTCTCATACACGTACGCGCGTGTGTACGAGGCGTTGGGCTCTAACTGAACCTGAGCGAGGTGTTTGCTTACTGAACCCGAGCGATTGCACTGGCTATGTTATTGAACCCGAGCGATTGATCCCTTGGCTGTTAACTGAACCTAATCGAGCGATTCCTTTGCTACTGCTGCTAACTGAAGCCGATCGAACCTGCTGCCTCTTGATGAACAATGACCGTTGTTGGGGGTTGGATGAACAGTTCCTGGTGGGGGTTGGATGAACAGGACCCCGTCGTAGTAGAGGTCGTTGCCACTGGATGAACAGGACCCCGATCGAGAAGGTGGGGGTGGATGAACAGGACCCCATGGAGGGCTGGTTGAATAGTAGCCGATGGAGGGTGGATGAACATGACCCCGTGGAGGGCTGGTTGAACAGTAGTCGGTGGAGGTGACCCCGTGGATGAACAGTAGCTGGTGGAGGCAGGAGGAAGTCGACGGTGGATGAACAGTAGCAGGTGGAGGCTGGAGGAAGTCGACGGTGGATGAACAGTAGCCCGTGGAGGCTGGAGCGAGGCAGTAGAAGGTGGATGAATAGTAGCTCATGGAGTCCCGTTTTGCGGTACACCACACCCCTCACGATGAACAGGACCCCGTTTCGACCGTAGGCGCGCCAACACAAGTTCATTTCCTTTTTTTTGCGGTACGCCACACCCCTCCTGATCAACAGCACCCCATTTCGATCGTAGGAGCTCGAACAGAAGTCCGTTTCCTCCATTTTGTGGTACGCCAGACCCCATTTCGGCTGTTCCGTCCAAGCCAGTTGGCTCCCGTTGAACAGGACGCATTCCGACCCAGTCTGTTGCCTCCCGATGAACATGACGTTGTTTCTCCGTTCCGACCCAACCGGTTGGCTGCCCGATGAACAGGACGCCGTTGCTGCCGTCCGTTGCCTCTCCATGTACACGAGCCCTGGCCGTACGTATGCGTGAGTAGGTGTTCGAGACCCCGCCCGTATGTATGTATGTGGTCGTATTTTTTTTGGCATGTGGTTGTACGTACGTGTACACGGTTTTGACTGGACTGCCTGAACTGCTACGTCGGGGGCTCTACTACTACACGTGCCACTGCTTGCTCGGCCATGGTCCATCATTGCAGAGAGACTGATCGACCAGTATGTACGTAGACGTTCGCGACCAGAATGACAATGCTACGTACGCTTCGACCAGGTGGGGCCCGGCTGTCAGGGAGGATAAGGAGGCACTTCCTTGCATGCGAAGTCATTGATGGTGGGTCCAAGCTGTCAGGGGGAGGATTCATTTTTTTTCGCGCCTAATATGGAGGCACTTCCTTGCATCCGAAGATATAGCTGGTGGGTCCCAGCTGTCAGGGGGAAATATTTTTTTCACAAAATACAGCTAAGCCAAAATACAGAGGCCCTTCTGGTAGGTCCCCGCTGTCAGGTGGAGGAATCATTATTTTGCGCGTAATAAGGATGCACTTCCTTGCTGCGGCCGTGGACCCAGCTGTCAGCCTCTCCACGTACAGTTCTCTTTCGATGTAAGTCGCTCGTTGACCATGCCGCGGCGAGAGCACCAAGGCGGTGGACGACGGCGAGGCCTAAGAAGGGAATGACCCGGAGCCGGGGAAGACTCGGCAATTGTTTCCCACGTGGAGGGGAGTACGAGGGTTTATTGGTTGGGCTGCAGTGTGATGCTACCATCGCTGGAGAATAATAGGAGGTCTGGATGAGTACAGGGATGGCCAGGCCAGCGATGGCAGTAGGGTGGGGCAATGAGGCCTGCGCGGCAGCAGAGCCGACCACGAGAGGCAGGAGCATGCGGCACGACCGGCGCTGGTTTGGGCGGCTGGAGCAAGAAGACCAGAGGTTGAAGAAGCACTAAGGCCGTTGGATGGAAATCGTACGGTCACTGGAGCTAGAATCGTTCATATTGACTAAGTTGACGAAGCCTTCCGTCCGCATCAACTTAGTAGGCCCACAAGTCAGCCTCCAACTATGGTGGGTCCCAGCTAGTAGGGGGAGTATTCATTTTTTTGTGCGTAATAAGGAGGCACTTCCTTGCGTGCGAAGATATAGCTGGTGGATCTGAGCTGTCAGCAGGAGGAATGTTTTTTTCGCGAAATACAGAGGCCCTTCCTGTGGGTCCCTGCTGTCAGGTGGAGGAATCATTATTTTACGTGTAATAAGGAGGCACTTCCTTGCGTGCGGCTGTGGACCCAGCTGTCAGCCTCTCCACGTACAGTCCTCTTCCGATGGATGTCATTCGTAGACCATGTTGACCACGCCGCGCCGAGAGTACCAGGGCGGTGGACGACGACGAGGCCTAGGAAAGGAACGACCCGGAGCCAGGGAAGACTCGGCAGTTGTTGCCCATGCGGTGGGGAGTACGAGGGTTTACTGGTTCGGCTGCCATCGCCGGAAAATAATAGGAGGTGTGGGTGAGTAGAGGAATGGCACGGCTAGCGATGGAGTAGGGTGGGGCGGTGCGGCCTGCGCGGCAGCACAACCGGCCATGGGAGGAGGGAGCAGGCAGTCCCGCCGGCGCTGGTTTGAGCGGCTGGAGAAGGAAGAGCAGAGGTTGAAGAAGCACGGTGGCCGTTGGATGGACATGCAATAGTCACTGCTCTCGTGTGTTGACTAAGTTGACACGGCCTTGCGTGCGCGTCAACCTTTTTTTTAGGAAAGCGTACGCGTCAACCTATAGTAGGCGCACAAGTCAGCCTCAAATCTACGGAAAACAGCATACAGCCCATCTGCCATTATTTCTAATGATTTACAACCCATTTGCTAATTCTTAAGGATTGTTTTGGAGCCCATATTCTTTTTGTTAGCATTACATCCCATATTGTGGCCATGGTTATAAAATTCTACGAAATTTTGCATATTTCAGTGCGGTCCGAACTGTTTTTAATCCTGAAATTTCGAGTCACATTCAAACTAATTTGGAAATAAATTTATATCAATATAAAATCCAAATAATTGTCCACGCATAAAAATCAATGGAATTTAAAATCTCAAAAAAAAAATTGAAACTAATTGCCGGTTTGATGTGTTTAAAAAATGTACAGCCCATTTCTCATTAGTGATAGCCCATTTTCTGGGCAAGCCGAATGAAAATCTCCTCGTCTTGAAAGATTTGCATCCCAACAGGGCTGAGAAAAGCAAGTAGGCCTCGGTTGGGTATTCTGCAAAAGAACAAAAAAACTGGGCTAGCCATTTTCAGAAAGAAAGAAAACTACTGGGCTGGTCTTGTGCTAAACATAAAATAAAAGGCTGGCTAGACAGGCCAAAGTGCCCCACACAGCCCAGTTTACACCCTGCTTCCGTCTCAAAAATAAAAAAGAACTGGGCGAGCTGCTGGGTCTCTAGTGTCAGCCACTCGTTGTGCAATTCTCTCATTTATTGACAACGTTGACAATGGCATGGGACCCAGATGTCAGAAATCTATTAGGAGTAACCATTTTTTGGCTTGAAATAAGAAGGCACTTGCTTGCGTACTGTCATGACCTTGATGGGTCCCTGCTGTCATCTCCACGTACAACCATCTCCTGATTGTGTATGCGTCAACCTAGTAGGCCCACAAGTCAGCCTCTAAACCCGTGGCGGACAAATACAACCCATTTAAAAAAATAACAGCCCATTCCATATGTTCAAACGGAAAGTTCAATATTCGGAGCAAAGTAATAGGTCTGATCCAGATATAGAGTACTGAACTTCCACGCTGACAACCATCATAGTCAAGTTAACTATCTACTCCCACTAATACTCTAGTAGTGTACAAGTACTAACTTACTCTTAGCTAACTAGACGATGTTGGCCGCCATCTGCTTTACACGCTAAACGCCGGCACCGACATCCTCCTCTTGCCTCGGACTTGCCAGAGGTGCGATAGGGTGCGTTGCTCGCACGCGTTGGCCCTTTCCATGCCGGCGTGCTCCACCGAATCTTCAGCTTCTAAGAGGGAAACCCACATGACGAGCTGGTAGTAAAATTCGGTGTCATGAACACGTGCGTGCCTGACAGCCTCCAGGGCTATTTGCCGGGCGCCGGCCTCCACGTAGTCGGCCCAGTTGCGGGCGCTCTGCTCGCGACTCAGAGCGTCGGTGAGCTGCTGCTCCATGCCATGCTAGCGGCACAAATCGGCGATATGCTGCTCCTCCGCGAGGCGGTCGCGCTCCAACAAGTCCTCATACTCTGCATTGCCATCTAAAGACCGATAGAATGCCTCCTCCCTCCGTCTGCCTTCCGGTGAAAAACCGAACACTAGTTCCGTCGGTGACCGCCTCCGGCGTCGCCTATTGCGGATGGGCGGGGGCATGATGGACGTGGCGAGAGCGAGGGCAAGTGGCGAGCGACGTCGGGCCTGTGGGGACTTATGAGGATAGGGCGAGTTGGGTGATTATGCCACTGGAGAACGCCAGGAACCAGTAATTATAGGCAGAAGGTAGGTGAACCAGCGTGTCGCGGGAAACGCGATGGTCATTGTGGTCATCAGAATTCAATGCATAAGCTGGCATGGCTTAGCGCACCAGCTTCCCGTGGAAAACTAGAAAAACTGAAATTATGACTGTGCCGTCCCGTCCCTTCCCGTCAGTGGTGCGTCCCGTCCGTGCTGGGTCGCACGTCGGCATGACGGTCAAACGAGTGCACTCGATTCATCTAGCTGAGGTACGTGCGTGATCTGCTGGTTATTCGCATAGGATCGAGTCGGTCAGATAGTGTACATGTAGGATCGCAATAGCTGATGAACGTTCGCTGGGAGATAAGGCATTTGCGAATGTTTTTGCTGGCAGTTTCTTCAGATTCGCATGGCATTTTCTTCAGAACAACATGTCAGTTTCTTTAGATGTAGGCATTTTTATTCAAAAAACTACCACCTTCGGATCTTGCGTCACAACTAAAACTGCCAGGAGCGTATTAGTAGGCTAGCTAGTGATCGATCAGTAACTTGTAAACACTGAGCGAACAGAAATAAGGAACTGCTAGTAACTTGTGAACACCGAGCACACAGAAATAAGGATCATGCTGTGCACAGTAGTAAGAGCCGATCCGTTCAAAATGTTCACACGAGACTCACAGGCTTGGCATTGTAATATGTTCACATTAGTAGCCCAAATTCACAACCAACTAGTACGATTCCCATACATAAGATCAACATGTTAATGCATCTCAATGATTCATAGATCATATACAAATATGTAGCTCCAAAAGCAAAGATCTAGAAAAAACATTTGTTCTTGCTACTAACATGGATGCTTCTCTGGGCCAACATTCAGTATAGAGTGAAAGACAAATTTGTTTGTGAAGTCTACATTTCCTCTTGCAAACGTAAGTGGTTTCACCAACAGCTGGAACCATGAGAATGAACCACACATGATGGAGGAACATCCACTGCAATATGATTTGGTCTTCTCTCGATCACACGGCGAGACTATTTTCGGAATACAAACTTTAACTTAGGCAAAATGATGTCCATTGTATAATCAGACCAAAGCAATGAAGCACCTAGTGTTGACCAATAAATAGTATAGTACTACTTTTGTGCAGTCCATGAAGTGATTATCCAATCTTTCTGTGTCTATTTTCAAATGGCACTGCATGCAGTGACTATACTATTCTCTGGTGTAGTTCCATCAAAATTGAGGTCACTTTGTTTGTTTGCCAAATAGCAACGGGCAGACACCTGTCTGCACAAATATCAAGCAGCTAGTAAACATATACCACACCTTGTATTTTCGGTTTAAACACGTCTCTTCTAGTCGTTTCCCCTTACCATCTGTCATGTTTTGCACTGGACAATTTGATACTGTCATGTTTTGCCCTAGAAAATTTCGTACTGAATTGATTTGCTGGTACAGAGCAGAAATATAGCGCCTATTCTTCATCAGACCAAGGATATCCATGTTCGCAGTGATGGAAGAGGTGAAATGGATACAACCGAAATTGAGCGTCCTATCATTGAATCATGTCCTGCACCTCCAATGTAGGTCCACCCTGCCAATAAATTCACATGCAAACCACTAATATTACTATCTAATGACAGTACAAAAAGAGTAGCAAGATAGTAGCAAACCATGTACCTTCGTAATGAACAGCTCATAGTGCCACCAATTGGATATACCGGTTTGGAAGAAAACATGCTCATAATGTTGAACCATCTGGACTTCTTGTGCAGTTCCACTAAAATCGAGCATCCCTGTTTACACAAATATTGAAAGTGTGATTACTATAAAAGTGGCACTAGTTGAAGGATAGACTCACAAATATAAGCATTCCAATTTCTTAATGGGAAAAGGTAGCAAGACTGTTTCTAACCACCTGTTTGAAGGAATAAATAAGGCAACATCGGCTGATGTCAGGAAGGCATACATATTATTTTCTGAAAGATTGAACCATTCCTGACCTTTCCTCTTCTTTTAAGCATATTTTGTGCAGTTCAACTAAAATAAAACGCCATCACCACCTTGACAATTCAGTGACACTGTATAAAAAGCAATGACTTACCATTACATCATGATGTCAGGTATGTAATTGACAGGCATTAGAGACAAACATGCCGACCTCCTCTAATAACATAATGAACATTAATTTCAACAAAGGTGTGACTAGCTTTACCGGCATAATTTGAGTGAACTCTACACCCTCTATTCCTTAATATAAGACGTTTTCGCAGTTCAATTTAAAGTACCCAAACGTCTAGTATTTAGAAAAACAGGTAGTAGTTTTCTTGAGCACATATCTGGGAAAGCTTGCCACACCTTATATATGTCCATACGCTAATGCAACACCATTCGAATAGTAAAATATACACTAATCCAGTGGCTAGTGCAACAGTAGAGTAGTTTTTTTATTACGGGGTACAGTACAATGGTTTTACTGAACAGATTTCCATAAGCTAGCACTGCAAGATTTCTACAAGCATTAACTATACAAAATGTAAAGGTAACAAACACTACTGCAGGATGCTGCTAACGCGACACTACAATTAGAGACCCTTCGACGAAATTGTGTGCGATGCAATAATCATAAACGGTGATGTAAAAAAAGGTGCAAAACATTTGCGATGACGGATGCATCAAACACGGTTCAGATTTTAGTTGCGTGTGCGACGCTGGGCATATGGTTGATCCATACGAACTGTTTGCGATTAGACAAAACAACAGAAACAGGCAGCCATATCAATTTGTGTGCGATATACGGCATACAGTTTGCTCCGATAAACTGTTTGCGATGATCGAGGTGAACACAAATGATTCGGCGTAACAAGATGTGTGTGATACCCGGAAAACAGGTCGGTAATCAGAATTGTGTGCGATCATTATAGACAGCCCATACGGTCTTTTTGTGAATTGTGTGCTCGTCAGGGTACACAGTTCAACAAACCAACCTGTGGGCGATAATGTAGAAGATCTCTGTCGAATATGTATTACTAACCGTCTGCGATGAGATTGACAGGATAAACAGAGATAACAAATTAATATGAGCGAACGGAAACAGAGATATGTACAGTCTGCTTAATTTAGTCCTTCTTCTTCTTGTTGTTTTTGTTGGATGGCCCCGCGACATCGTCTTGGCGAGGACGCTTCTTGCCGCTGACGGTTGGCTTTTCATCGCCGCCGCCGTCGTCATCGTCGTTGCTGTCATCATCGTCCTCCTCCTTGTTCGACCATTCCTCCTCCTCATCATCGTCGTCCTCTTCTCCATCCTCCGACAGCTCCTCATCCGTCTGGTTATCGTCTGACAACTCTGGAGGCGGTGTCCCTTCCATGATCCGGATATAATCGAGGTCTGGGCTCGACGCCAGACTCATGGAAGACGAGCGGGATGATTCCGATGTTGACCTATCATCGGGCGCCAGACTTTTGGCCGAACTGTCGTCCTCGCTGTCGCTCGACATGGCTGCAGAGTGTGTGCCAGTGTGTAGCGTGGCCTGCCGGGGACGATGAAGATGGTGGACACTTAAGCGGGGTATGCAGAGAAGAGGAAATGCCAATTGAAGCGGGGGTTGACGTATTATCTAACCGCTGATATAATCAACTGCAATTATTTGTACCCAGTCGCTCCAAATTCCCGGGGTTGCGCAGGACTCCTATTGGCTATTTGGCTGGTTTCTTTTTTCAGGATAAAAACAAGGAACGAGTTTTGGGATTATGCACCGGTACCGGTACGAATGGAGTAGGACAGTTGGCAAGCAATACATTGAGCTCTTCTTATTGATAAAGCCAGTAATAATCAAACTACAAAGGAAAAGAAAAAAAGACAAAGGAAAATATCTGCACGAATCTTCGCGTAACATCAATGGCATAGGACCTAGATGTGCATTACTTAGAGCACATCTAGATGTGCTTTAGCAATACTGTCAAACAAAACCCCTAATCATCATTGGAAACAGTGCATAGAACATGGCTAATGCGACAACCACAACTACACATGCTAATTCCTTCTTGTCTCTTGCTTTCATCTGTTGCCTGTGATTGATTCTTTCTTGCTTCATCGTACTGATTGTACATTCCAGATCAGCCAGTTTCTTCTTCAGTTTTACGTTATCTTCTGTGAGCTTGGTGATAACACTCCAAGCCCTGCCATGCCATTCTTCATCCAGCTAGTTAACAAAGGCACAAGCCTCATATCCCTGCCAATGTTAAATAGTATTCAGGACTAGCGGTGGCATTAACTGAAGTAAAATGATGAACTTAGCACTAACCTCTAAGGGGCAACTGAGAAACCGCCTGCCAAAGTCGAATCCCTCCATGCATACACATCGAGCGGGAGTGTGCCCGTGCACACAACTCAGCTTTTGGTACTTCTCGGTGGCGCCAAAGTCGGAGTCAAACTCGTGTTGCGGGGGTCTGGAGTCATGCTCCAGATCCGACGGCAGATCGCTTTCCTTGGGGGGGGGTCATTCTGGACGGATTCAGCAAGGAGCTATACTTTGGACATGCTAAAAAAGATCGGGATAGATTGGAACCTGACAGGATGATTTGGATCCATAGTACACCTGCCTTCTGATGACCTTAGGCAAGTACTCGGCGGCGACCGCCGTCGTGGCGGCGATACGAGCAGGAGCAGCAGCACCGAAACCATCAGCACCACTCGTCCGCATTCCCTCAATGTCAGCGCCATGCAAGGGAATTTGGAGGCTATGTAGCGATTTGGGGGAAATGGGGAAACTGTGGGGATAAGCTAACGGTCGGGAACTACTTATGGCACTATATGTTGTATACGGCACACTGTTTATACATGTCGTTTGTGTTAGATATTACAACGTCACAAACGATTTCCTCACCAAACCGTGTGAGAAGACAACGTAGGTTAGACACGGTTGCCGTTACATAACCGTATGTGATGTACTACCCTGTCCATATAATTGAGTTACAGTGATACCGTGTAAACAGCCGCTCTGCGGATATCCATAAAAAAACAGCCACTCTGCATATAGAGATGGCGGCGGCGGCCTAGGCAGCGGCTACCGGAGAAGAGGTCAATCCTCGGTCGATGGGCGGTGGCGGCATCATAGGAGGTCAATCCTCGGTCTGCGGCGGGAGATAGGAGGAGCTCAACCATAGAGGTCGGCGGCGGCGTGATTCGAGCACATCCATCGCGGTCGATGGTGGGATAGTGGAGGTCGAACTTCAGGCGACAGACGCACTAAGCTTTGCTCCTCGACCCTGCTGTCTCGGCATGCCGCCGCATCACGCTTCTCTGTCTGCTGGGTGGAGGTCGCCGCGCGGCTAATTAATTAAGGTATTCTTTTCGTGAGTGGCTTAATTAAGGTATTCAATTCCTAAGGGTAGTGTTGTACTAGTACTCTGCGTGTAAATTGACTGGCCATTAATTTTTATCATTGCACGTCTGGATAACAATATGGAGCACCCTCAGTAATTATGAAAATAAAACCTTGTGATTTATGCATGCATCTTTGGGCAGCAGTTAACCCGTGTATTAATGTTGTTGTTTTTTTTAATTACCATTCGTGTGGTGCAGATGGAATGATCTCGATGGATGAAGAATCGGAAAACCGCAGATTTTATTAGTGGCGTGACAGAGTTCATGAATTTGGCTGAAAGTACAAAGAGGAGAATTGGTGATGCGGATTACATCCTTTGTCCATGTACTGATTGTGCCAATACAGAGTCACATGAAGTTGCAGATGTCCAGTGGCACTTAGTCTCTAGGGGATTCATGGATGGATATACATGTTGGACCAGACACGATGAAGAGGAGGTCATGGATGAAGATACCCAGGGCTACGAGATGCCAAACCCTGATCAGTGTCACATGGATGTTGAATCTAACATTGGGGCAGAGGCGTCAAGCTACCAATGGAACACCGGAAAGCCAAAATGCCCACTGGAAAACCAAGACGTCGACGCAGATGACGACGATCTTGATATGCCAGATTTTGCTGCTATGATTGCAGATTTCGAGGGCCCAAAAAAGGATATGATTGGGTACAAGGATCTACCAACCATTGATGCAGACTCCAAGAAAGAATTGTATCCAGGTTGCAAAAAGAAATATTCCAAGTTGAGTGCCACCCTGGCGCTTCTCAGATTTAAAGCAGCAAACGGTCTATCAAACAAGGGCTTCACAGAGATGTTAGGTCTTTTCAAAGAAATTCTTCTGGAAGATAATGTGCTCCGTAGAAGCATGAACGAAGCAAAGAAAATTGTTTGCCCATTGGAACTTGAAGTACAGAAGATACACGCTTGTGTGAATGATTGTATATTGTACCGTGGTGAGTACAAAGATTTGCGTGCATGTCCCACATGCAAGCATGCACGATACAAGCGCAGGAGAGCAAAGGATAAGTACAAACTGGACGACGAAATCAAGACAGGAATCCCGTTCAAGGTTGTTTGGTACTTGCCTTTAATTCCAAGGTTGAGGCGTTTGTTTGCAAACCCTAGAGAGGCAAAGATGTTGCGGTGGCATCATGATGAGCGAATTGCGGATAAGTATATGAGGCACCCGAAAGATGGGGCTCAGTAGGAATTAATCGACAACAAGTTTCAAGACTTTACCAAGGATCCTAGAAGTATAAGGCTTGGGGAGTGTACTGACGGGATGAATCCTTTTGGCGATATGAGCACCAATCATAGCACATGGCCGGTGCTTCTGTGCATATATAACCTAGCTCCTTGGTTGTGTATGAAGAAAAAATACATTATGATGTCAATGATTATCCAAGGCCTGAAGCAACCTGGAAATGACATCTACATTTACTTTCAGCTACTGGTAGAAGAACTGCTGACAGTGTGGATAGATGCGCCTGCTGTAAAATGTTATGATGCTTACAGAAAGGAGATTTTCGATCTACATGCGATGCTGGTGCACACCATTCAAGATATGCCGGCATTAGGCAACACATCGGGGCAGAAAACAAAGGGAGATGTTAGGGTGTGTCTGCATGGATAGGACAGCTAGCAGATTTCTTCCCAACTCGCGCAAAACCGTGTATTTGCGTCATCGTAGGTTCTTACGGAAAAATCACCCATACCGAAAGATGAAAGCTGAATTTGATGGTACGGCAGAGGTAGGTGTGGGCCCAAGACCCTATGATGGGGAGGTGGTCCACAACATGGCTAAACAAATTAATGTTGTGCTTGGCAAGAAGCACGCTTTGACGGTGAAACAAACACCCAAGGGTCAAGTGTTTAAGAAGAAATCGGTGTTCTGGAAATTACCTTACTGGGAGATTCTACGTGTACGTCACTCCATCGATGTCATGCACATAGAGAAGAACGTATGTGAAAGCATCCTTGGTACTCTGCTCAAGATTAAAGGTAAAAGAAAGGATGGTGACGGTTCACAGCTCAATATGCTTGCTGATCAATCAAAACGCAAGAGTGAAGCAGAAGATGATGACAAATTCATCAAAGCTCGCCATAATTACAATTTCAGTACAAAAGAAGCAACACAGTTCTTCACCTATTTGTTGTCAGTTAAGACACCCTCTTCCTACTGCGCAAACATCAGAAGTCTCGTGGATGTGAGCTCAGGTAAAATGAAGTTGGGACACATGAAGTCACATGATTGCCACGTAATGTTGACACAAATCCTCCCGGTGGCCATCAGGAATCTGATGGACAAAGATATAAGAAACACACTCATTGAGCTCTGTGATTTCTTCAACCAACTATGGTAGAAAGTTGTAGATCCTGAAGAGTTGGATCATATGCAAGATGATATTGCAAGAATATTGTCCAACCTAGAGATGTTTTTCCCACCGTCATTCTTTGATGTCATGGTCCATCTCACTATGCACCTTGTCGACGAGATAAAGTATTGTGGTCCTGTGTTTCTTTGCAACATGTATCCCTTCGAGCGGTTCATGGGAATACTAAAGCGCTTTTGTCGGAACCGAAACCATCCAGAGGCAAGCATCCTACAAGGTTATACTGCGGAGGAGGTGGCTGAGTTTTGCACCGAATACATGAAACAAAGACCTATAGGTTTGCCCCTCTCTCGCCACGAGGGAAGGCTGAATGGTAAGCCGATCCTTGCTGGCATGCAAATGGCTGCACCCGGAGAATTGGCAGAGAAAGCCCATTTGACGGTACTGCTTAACAACTCAGTTCTCAGTGCTTATGCCGAAGAACACTTGGCGGAGATACGCCAAAGCTTCTTACCAATGGTGCCTTCATTAGATGTGGAGATGAAGGAGCACACTAAGAACTACACCGAATGGCTAAAGAATCGTTTGGCACAAGGATCCATCGATGACATTGCTACGTGGTTGGCACAAAAGCCATCACCTATGGTGTTGACGTACCAAGCATATGACATAAATGGATACATGTTCTACACTGAGGAACGTGATGAGAAGACCTCATATCAGAACAGCTCTATTCGAATAGAATGCATGACTGTAGATGAAGCTGATAAAAGGGTATACTATGTAACCATCAAAGAGATTTGGGAGCTTAACTATGTGAAAGTTAAGGTGGCATTATTTAGGTGCACATGGATCCCTCTTAGTCAGGTAAAGGTTGATGATTACAGGAAGACCTGTGTTAACAGGACAATGATGGCATATCACGCGGACCCGTTCATTCTTGCCAGCGATGCTACCTAGATTTTCTATGTGGAAGACCCCTTGCATAAGAACTGCCATGTAGTGATGCATGGGAAGAGGAGGGTACTGGGTGTCGAGGATGTTGCCGATAAGGACGAGTATGATGAATTTGCTGAGTTGCCAGCCAAGGGATCATGCACCCCTCAAACAGAGAAGCGTGAAATCATCAGAAAACCCAAGTTCATTCGGGGTCAACGTAACGATCCCAGTTCCCCCATGTACATGGGAATTAAGCCGTAAGACTAGTTTTTATGCCTACCTTGCAATTTAATTCGTTCAATTTAGAACTGTCGCGTGTACTGAATTTGTGAGTTATGCCCGGTTTTCTGTTGATGTAAGAACCGTTAATATGTTGACCTTGATATGCTGTCAGCTCAGGCAATGAATATGAATTGTTTTTTGTTATTATTATTATATCATAGAGGTAGCACACTCAATTGATCTCACTACAGTATGTGTGAACAAAAATATGCAATCTGGTTTGCGAATAGCACACAGTTCGTTGATGAAAGCCGTTTGCTGACCAAACCCCGCCCATGATCTGAGTCGTGCTTTCTAATTAGCCAGAACGCAAACCCCACGGATCGTACGTCTGCACCGTTGGATGCTCCCAGATCGAACGGCAATCCTCATCCCTTTCGACAGCACATGCAGTTCCGGTTGTAATTTTATTTTTATGCACAAAATGTACGTTAAACTCAAAAAATGTCTTAAATATAGCTAACGATACCTGAAATGCACCAGAAAATCAAACCCGTGGTATAATGGTGGTTGTGTACCGTGGAAATTTTTATGAGGGTAAACAATGAAGTCACCGGCCACAGGAGTTTGAATTGACACGTCTCCTTTTGGAAACCATGATCCTTCATGTGAGATGCTTCGGTTGGAAGGAGCGGTCATCAAAACTTGTGCCAAACTTTACCAATTTTTTTCCACGAGGTCGTGAGAGCACGCCTCGGGCACACATCGATTTTGATGATGTCCGGACTCCATCTGAATTCCCTGTAATTAAAATACCAACTAGGCCTACGCCAGTGGCCGCACCTCGCGGCCGAAATGGTTGAAACTTCTCCCCGCTTCTCGAACAAACAGATGAAAACTCACAAAGCGACGCACAAATGATCTGTACACCTTCTTTGCTAGGCTGATAGTAAGGGGATATCATAGCTAGTATCATGCATGCCAACTAGGCAATTTTGATGAGCTGTCATAGAATTAAATGAAGAAAGAGAGGGTTAAGTATCATATCATGAAACCGTATCATAATAAATGCTATGCTACTATGTGTCATGCATGACAATAAATAAAGTACTACATGATACTACTCTATGATACTATGCATTAGAGCAAGTACAATAGAGTGACATAAGCAGGCTATAAGGAATAGAATAATATATATGTGCTTAGTTGGAGGAAAGAGAAGAGGAGAGAGAAGAGAAGCGGGCTCTTGGTTAGTAGCCAGCTACAACACGAGACCCAAGACACTTTGTGAGGATGTAAGGTGGGCCAACTATTGATAAACTAGTACATATTTAAAACTTATTATTGTACATGCCGGCTAAGAGGTTGGCTGCATATGACATGGCAACTTCTTATAGCCAACCGTTGGCTGTATTATTAACCATGCTCTTAGTGAG
Organism: Thinopyrum elongatum; assembly: GCA_011799875.1. Classification (NCBI taxonomy): domain Eukaryota; kingdom Viridiplantae; phylum Streptophyta; class Magnoliopsida; order Poales; family Poaceae; genus Thinopyrum; species Thinopyrum elongatum. The sequence continues at coordinate 409,556,620 of CM022303.1, forward strand.
GTAGCTAGTATATCATAGACTAGCTAGTATCATATATATGCATGATACTAGTATATGATCGAATACTACCTCCGTAATGCGCGCATAGTATCATAAGTTAGTATCTTAGGTTGCCTTATTAATTGCCATGCATGACACAAAGTAGTACAACATTTAATATGATACGGTATCATGATATGATACCACACCCTCTCTTTCCTCATTTAACGGTGTGCCGCATCATCCAAAAAGTTTAGTTGGCATGCATGATACTGCTTGATACTCCCATTACGACCAGCCTTAGGGTGGCCATAGTGGGGGTATCATAGCCGGTATCATGCACTCGGGAATAGCAAATATGATGATGTGGCAAAGAAGCAGTAACATAGGTAGATACCGTAACATATATAATAAATGCTATACTACTTTGTGTCATGCATGGCCATAAATACGGTCATCTATGATATATACTACTCTATGATACTATATATGCACTATCAAGGTACGTACGTAGTATCATACACATTATCATATGCATGATACTATAGTATATGATACTCCCCACTATATAAGGCTGGCCATAGTGGTGGTATCATAGCCGACAATATCATGCACTCAGAAATAGCAAGTATGCTGATGTGGCAAAGAATTAAATATCGAGAGGGTTAGAGTAACATATAGGTAGATACTGTATCATGTTAAATGCGATGCTAATTTGTGTCATGCATGGCAATAAATATGATCTATGATATTATACTCTATGTATTATACTATGCGCTATAATTAAAGGTAGTATCATACACTAGCTAGTATCATATATATATGCATGATACTAGTATATGACACTCTCCACTATGAGTAGCCTAAGTATAGCCTAACTAAAACACCCACATGTAGTTGTAGTAGGGTTTTTGACTTTAATTATATGCACTAAAATGCAAGGTAAGTGCAAAGAATGACTTAAACATAGCAGATGACCTGAAATGGGCCGGAACGATGTAGCTAGTAACTGATGATTTGTAGTCCGAAGTGCTGCGTCTCCTTTTGGAAACTATGATCCTTCTTGTGAGATGCTCCGGTATGAAAGGTGCGAGCACCAAAACTTGTGCCAAACTTTAGCAAAAGTTTTCCATGCGATCATGAGAGCATGCCACAGTGACACAATGATTTTCGTTATTTTCCGGATTCTATATGTATTTCCTGAAATTAAAATACCAACAAGGCCTATGCCTCTGGCCGCACCCTGCGGCCGAACTGTTTGAAGTTTTTTCCCGTTTCTCACACAATGAATGAAAACTCGCAAAGCGACACACAAATGATCTTGCTAACACGCACGTGTAGTTGCGACTATATATATACATACAAACGAGATCTCTTTTTTTTCATATTCAAAGTTTGAGATTGCTAGCAAGGCTTGCTGCCTAGTAAAATGTACCAGAAAATCGAACCATAGGGTACAATCGTGATTTCTTACCGTGGAAAAAAAATTGGAGGCGAAACGATGAACTCATGTTTTCATTCAAACAAAAATATGTTGTTAGTTAATGTAAATGTTTTCAAATAGCACAGGGTTCACTCATGAAAGCTGTGTGTCCACTAAACCATGGCCGATGCCCCCCCCCCTCTGCCATGCGCGCGATCGGAGTCGTGCGTTCTGATTGGCCAGAATCCAAACCCCACGGATTGTACGTCTGCACCGTTGGATTCTCCTTGATCGAACGGCGATCCTCATCCCTTTCGACATCACATGCAATTCCGGTTGTGATTTTATTTATATCCACAAATTGCACGTTAAATTCAAAAAATGTCTTAAATATAGCAAACGATACCTGAAATGCGTTAGAAAATCAAACCCATGGTATAATGGTGAATGCGTACCGTGGAAATTTTTATGAGGCCAAACGATGAAGTCACCGACCACTAGAGTTTGAATTGACACGTCTCCTTTTGGAAACCATGGTCCTTCATGTGAGATTCTCCGGTTTGGAAGGAGCGATCATCAAAACCTGTGCCAAACTTTACCAAAAAAATTCCCCGGGGTCGTGAGAGCACGCCACGGGCACACACCGATTTTGATGAAGTCTGGACTCCATCTGAATTTCCAGTAATTAAAATACCAACTAGGCCTATGCCGGTGGCCGCACCTCGTGGCCGAAATGTTTGAAACTTCTCCCCGTTTCTCAGACAATGGATGAAAACTCGCAAAGCGACACACAAATGATTTGTACACCTTCTTTGCTAACTAATACCCCAGATGTAGTTGTAGAACGGTTTTGAATTTAATTATATGCACTAAATGCAAGGTAAGTGCAAAAAAATGACTTGAATATAGCAACGAGACCTGAAATGGGCCAGAAAATCAAACCTAGGGTATATACGTGATTGTTTACCGTGAAAATAATTCAAAGCGGAACGATGTAGTCACTGACGATTGGAGTCCGAAGTGCCGCGTCTCCTTTTGGAAACTATTATCCTTCTTGTGAGATGCTCCAATTTGGAAGGTGTGAGCATCAAAACTCGTGCCATCTTTACCAAAAAAATTCCATGTGATCCTGAGAACACGGCACGGTGACACACCGATTTTCGTTATTTCCGGACTCTATATGCATTTCCTGTAATTAGAATACCAACAAGGCATACGCCTCTGGCCGCACCCTGCGGCCGAACTGTTTGAATTTTTTCCCGTTTCTCGAACAATGAATGAAAACTCCCAAAGCGACACACAAATGATCTTGCTAGCTAGCTAGCACCCACGTGTAGTTGCCACTATAGCAAACGACTCAAATATAGCAAACGATACCTCAAATGCACGAGAAAATCGAACCATAGGGTACAATGGTGATTTCTTACCGTGGAAAACAATTTGGAGGCGAAACGATGAACTCTTGTTTTCATTCAAACGAAAATGTGTTGTTAGTTCATGTAAATGTTTTCAAATAGCACACGGTTCACTCACGAAAGCCCTGTGCCTACCAAACCGTGGCCGATGCCCCCCCCCTTTGCTGCGCACGCGATCTGAGTCATGTGTTCTGATTGGCCGGAACCCAAACCCCACGGATCGTACGTCTGCACCATTGGATGCTCCCAGATCAAACGGCAATCCTCATCCCTTTCGACAGGAAATGCAGCCCGGCTAGGAATTGATTTATATGCCAAAATGCATGATAAATTCCAAAAAATGTCTTACATATAGCACACGAGACCTGAAATGCACCAGCAAATCAAACCCGCGATATAATGGTGATTGCTTAACGTGGGAAAAATTTAGAGGCGAAACGATGAACTCACGTCTTCATTTCAAAATTAGTACGTCTTCATTTCAAACGAAATTATTCTCTTTGTGCACACGAGCGCTTAGAGGCAACCATTTGCATAGGCCTTTCCGTGCGGCGACCGGGGATATTTTTCACCCTTTTCACCTAGGCCGCCAACACCCCCCCACCGCCCGCCCGCGTTTCACTCAACTAGTCCACCCAATCTCCATTGCCAGCTCCCCCCTCCCCCAGATCCACAGCAGAACCCTCTCCGGCGCCAGCGTGCTCACCCCGGCCGTGTGCCCGCTCTTCGGCGTCAAGCCTACCTCCACTGCCGTTCCCAACACGCGGCTGCCCTCGCCTCGCCGTCTTCGTTTGCTCGCCAGCCACCCTCGAGCATATCGATGCTGTAACCCTCGCCTCTCCTATGGTCCGACCGGGTTTGCATTAAGAAGCCTGTTAGTTACTGCTCTCCATCGCGGTGAGGCATATTTCCTCGCAATCCCTCTTCCTATTTCGTTCTATATGTTCCCAAATTGGCTATAAAATAACAGAGAGTGTATATATGTTCATTATCTACCTTCCTAACTAGTACATATAAGCTGTATTTGTTCCAATAAGTTACTGCCTATTTACTTATCGCGGGCGCCTGAGTCACACAAACTTAACAAATTAGCCGTACATTTTCTAAATTATTGCATGACATGTTTAGAAAGCTTGATACCAAGTTGTTAGTTTTATGCTTATCCTCCTTTCCTGAGTTTCGCATGTGTTCTCTATAGATGCCGATTAGCAGCGACAACACTCATGCTTCAGGCGATGTATCTTCATCTGATTCCGACAACCCTAGGTCTTCAGCAGATGGTGAGGGATCAAGTAATCTTGAACGGGATAGAGCTGCAGCAATTACCCTTCCGGTCAGGACACGGAGGAACGCTCCAAGGAAGCCCACACACCAGCATAAAGGTGTATATGAAGTAACTGAGATCGATTTAAAGTCTTGGGCTCCAACTAAACCATATAAAGCACGCACGAGGTTCAGGAGTGTGTGTGGATTTGTTGGCAGGGCAAGGCTCAACATTAATCTGCCGGCGTTTCGGAAGGCTGACATAGAAACACGGCGACGGATAGTCCGGGAGATCATGGATCACTTCAACGTTCCAGAGCAGTGGAGAATGCAGGTGGAACACACTGCACTGAAGAAGGCTAGGGATGCTTGGAGAAACTGGAAGCACGTGTTGTACAAGAAGTACTTGAGTGAAGGCAAGGACCCAATCCCCGCATACCCCCAAATTACAAAGGCAGACTGGGAAGAATTCAAAAGGGTCAGGGCAACTAAAGAGTTTGCTGAGAAGAGTTTCAAGCAATCGGAACTTCAGAAGAAGACCATACACCCCCACCGTATGGGTGTGGCAGGATACTACGGCATGAAACCGATATGGGACCAGGAGGACAAAGAAGCAGTAGCGGCGGGTGGGAATCCTGCCTTTAGTGAAATCAGGGGCCAACGCGCCAGAGACTACTTGCGGGCACGTGCAAGGAGGCGTGATGACGGAACTTATTACTTTAAAAACTCACATGACGAAGAACTGTATCAAGTGATGTTAGAGGCTTCCAGCATCCCTGGAAGGTTCTACAGGAACTCAGGGCCATGTGACATTCTGTCCGTTGCTCTGGAAACAAGAAAGCCCCCTGGCCGTGCAAGGGGTATAGGTGTTAATGTCCCGCACAAGAGGGCTTTCACACTCAGCAAAGAAGAGAGGCTCAACATGAAAAAAGCGAGGAGTGAAATGAAGCAGAATGCATTGTATGAAAGGTTGAGGAAGGACATGTATCTGGCTGTTCGAAAGGAGATTGAGGAGTCAATGATGATGCAGAAGACTCTAACACTGACAGATAGCCAGCAGATGGGAGGGGAGGCGGGCATGGAGGATGCTGCTTATTGCGCGACAACACTACACAAGAGTAGTTGTGCATCAGATGACCCCAACGACACTGAGACTGCAGCTGCTCGTGATGATGCTATATCTGATCTATCTAGAATGAAAGACAGACTGAAGGGCGTGCTTACACATTATGAAGGTACATTAAAATGTGCAACAGCCTGGGTTTGCCCACCCTTCTTGGAAGATGGCCTCTTGTTGGATAATGTGCCATGGAAGCCGGGCTATGTGAAGTGCTACGTGACTGAAGTAAAGCCTGGATTTAATGAATTTGCCCTGAAGAATGTCCTAGGAGACTTCGATGAGCAAAGGACCTTGGGAGAAACACTGTTACATCACATCCAGTGGCCACGAAAGGAAATAGAGTTCATCGTTGAGATCCCTGAAGCCCCGCCAAGAGCAACCAATGTCGCCCCTCAACCGGTGACGCTCTCCTTGCCACAGCAGCTCTCGCGTGCTTCCCCCAAAGAACCTAATACTCGTAATCCGACGGCTGATGCATCAACATGTGATCAGCCACCCGACTTTGTGGCGTACAGGCCATGTCATCCTCCGCCCCAAAGCAGCCAGTGGCAAGGCCTACAACTGCTGAAGATGCACCACCAGTTCAGATGCCAGCCGCTGAAGCAGCGGGGGGAGACCCAGCTGCAGCACATGCTCAGCTGACCAACCTGGTGGAACGGACTGCTAAGCAGTCTGATGCTTCAGAACCGCCTGCTAAGCAGTCTGTAGGTCCAGAACCGACTGCTTATCAGTCTGTCAGTCCGTAGTCGCGTGATCAGCATACCAATGCCTCAGCACTTCCTGCTCAGCAAACCAACGCGTTGGCACGGCCTCCTCAGCACACCGACAAGTTGGCACCACCTGCGCAGAAACCCAACATAGCTTCAACGCATGGTCAGCAGTCCGATGCCTCTGCTCTTACAGCCCAGCAGTCCGTCACAGCAGCACCGCCAGCTCAGCGGTCCGGCATAGATAAACCGTCTGCTAAGCAGTCCGTCGAAGCTTCACCGTCTACTCGGTAGTCTACCTTGCAGCCAACCAGACGTTCTGCCAGAAATGCTTCAAGTACCAAGAAGGAAGTGGCCAAAAAGGCTACACCCATGAGGAAGCGCGGCGGGAGAGTGAAGAGGAAAGAGAACAATTGCCTCTTACTTAAAGCACTCATCGCCCAGAACCAAATTAACAGCAGGTTGTTCGAATCGGGGAGTAATATTATTTCTGACGGCATGGATGGTGAAGAAGTAGATTTGTTGCTTGCTAAAAGTAAAGCAGACATACTGGAAGCACGCAATTACGTCCATGGCCAGCCAATTCTTGTTGGCGAATACTTTGATGAGTGCAGCTCTAGTTGCCGCGAGTTACATGAATATTGCATGGATCAAATATCAGCAGGTCATCATGGTTTGCTAGTCCACTACAACAGAGATCATTTCTAACACGATGCTGGTTCCATCAATGTGAGTTTCGAGGACTTACATCTCTTCTTCAACTTCAACGAGCTCGATGCCACTCTTGTTAGATGCCTGATTTTGTAAGTACTTAACAAACTCTGATCAACTTCTCCATACAAGGCTGTAAATGATAAGCAGCTAACTGCATTTTATTCCTCTCAGGGGATTGAACGCGCAGAGAAGAAAAAGGGAGAGTGTGTATTTCATAGATCCTGAATTAGCAAATGGCACAACAATACATGGTAAGGACCTACGGGACTGGGCCGTTAATACGGTCGTCCGTCTCTTCGAAAACACGTCCCATGCAGAATCATTTCTCTAGCCATATCATGAACGGTAAGTCAAGTAAACAACCACGCATACACTGATTGTCTTTCAGATTTCGACATAATTCATAAGTTCATGGCTTTCTTAATATGTAGCAATCACTGGATATTGGTATTCATTGTTCCAAACAAGAACACAGTTTACTACATCGATTCTCTCAGAGAGTCAACAAACGCTCAGGATCTGACGCATCTTCAGCAATTCATGGATAGGTATTGAATTCTATGATGTTGAAATTAATTTGCATTCATATCTGGTTTAATAATTGATGTTGTCAAAATTCATCTTCATTTGCAGTGTGCTCGCATTGTGGAAAACTAAACCAGGGAACCTGTTCAAGAGGGAACTACCTCTGCAGCACGATATCATTTCTCGGGTAACACACTGAAATCCGTTATTTTCAGAAAATTTATCCAACAGTCTGCAAATACCTTTTCTTACGCTAGTCAAATGTTCAAGCTTCTAAATAAACCTCTTTCTATTTTGTCCAAAGAAAAAATATTACATCTAACACCGGTTAGGTTGTTCCTAACAGGACAAATACATGACTAATTCTGTACAAAAAAATTCAGTGTCCTCAGCAAGAAGCAGGGACCAATCTTTGTGGATACTATGTTTACAGACACATGATCTCGATCTGCAAATCTGCAGATAGTTGCGACGATCCTCGCGAATTAGTACCAGTAAGTCTATCTTAATTAATATCTTCTACTCCACTCATATGGCACATTCTGATCTTAAAAATACTGCAGCTCATCTTAGAACTGAGGACCCCTGAACCGCTCCCGGCTGGTGAATTGCTGATGGTTCGGAGATTTATCAGCGACTTCTTCCTAAATCACTACATCAATCCCACTAGTGATAATGAAGATTTCAGCATGCGTTCTCCTAAAACATTGAGCATGAGTTAGCCGCTAAACATATATGCATGGATCCATTGTTTTCCATCTGATGAGGTCTTCGTATTTCGTACACTATGATTAATTATGTAATGCATATATGTGTGGACAAATCATTGGAATTTAGCTACCATATGTTCAATTGCAATTGTTGCGAAATCTGATGAATGTTCTTCCTCTGGACACTGTTTGTTCAATTGAATATTGTGGCGAATTTGCGTTTTGCGTGCCGATTCAAAATGGGATATTTTTGTTTATTTGTTCAATTGAATATTGTGGTGAATTTGCTTTTTGCGTGCCGATTCAAAATGGGATATTTTTGTTTATTTGTTCAATTGAATATTGTGGTGAATTTGCTTTTTGCATGCCGATTCAAAATGGGATATTTTTGTTTTAACCTGGCAATTGCTCCGCGCACGGTTCAACTAAATGAGTGTGTGCGATCCACATCGGAAAGCATACGTCAATCATAGCGGAACCATCGGTGATACACAGCAGATCGCAAACGATTTGTAGCGCTACTACGTGTGCATAGGGTCTCCGGAACCGTTTGTGATATCGCGTTATCGCACATGAGAACTCGGAGTAAACCGTGCCCAATGTAAAATACAATCCCAGTCGTAATTTTTTCAAGAAACGTGTGGGATCCCAAACGAAAAGCACACGTCACTCTTGCCGCAACCGTCGGTGATACACAATAAATCACAAACGGTCTGCAGCACTTGTATGTGTGCAAAGGGGCTCCAGAACCGTTTGTGATAGAACATTATCGCAGACGGTAATTGTTGGGAAGCGTGTGCGATGGAGTCTTGCATGGCAGACGGGTTACGCAGAAAACTCGTGTGCGATGGGGCACAAATCGCACACACTTCATATGTTGGCCCGTGTGCCTTACATACTGTTTCCCAAACGGTTCATTACGACACACCGTTTGGTTTCACTGCATCATTAGAAACGTTTAATCACCGATCCCACACGTGCGAAAGAATTTATTGTGTGCTACATCGCACACGATTACATTTTGGAAGGCCTCTGGATCATTGCTCCATATCCCTGACGGTTTCTGGGTCGTGTGGGAAGGACCCCCTATCACCCACACTCACTTGGCGACGGTTCCAAATGCCGTCGCGGAAAGGGGTTAAAAACCGTTTGTATAGCAGGGACGCGTACCAGTGAAAATTCAGCATTGGTACACTAGTTGTGCAACAGCATTAAACCAAATACAAAAGTCTGAAGGTAACTACCATTATTAACTAATGATAGTATAAAAAAATTGCAAACCATGTACCTTCAAGGTAAATATCATTTCAAACTCGAGGGGACTTGAAAAATTGCTATCCCAATCTTGATAATCGATCAAACATAAAAACTTGATCAACTGAATCAAGAAAACATCCGGAGGAGGAGGTGCCCACTCTTGACCTTTCCTCTTCTTTTCATAATTTTTTGTGCAGTTTAACCAAAATAAAATGACATCAGCGCCTTGGCATTTTGGTGACACTGTACAAAAAAATTGACTTATCTCATGAAAGTGAGGTATGTAATCTATAAGCATTAACAGTGCAAAAATCTGAAGGTAGTAACAAGTTTCATCGTTGGTATGCTGGCTGTGCAACAACATTAGAATGCCTTAGCTGAAAAATCTTTACTACATCCACAATCAACAGCTAACCTTGAAATAATCCAGTGACATTAAACGACACTGCTTAAATTTATCGGTGGCATTAGACTGAGTGTGGCATTAGTTAAATGTGGCATCACTTTAGCAGTAGCATTGCTTGACTTTACCGGTGGCGTTATACTAACAGCAAAAAAGTGGCAATAAGAGCATGGGAGGCCAATTCGGACAGCGGGCACACCAGTACGATGTACCTCCACGGACGCATAGAGTGGTGAGGGAGGGATGGTTGCCCAGAGCAACAAATATCCAGGCAGCATATGTGGATTACGTCCCATTTTTGTTCTCTTTAGCCACCTTTTTCGTATGTGAGGACAACAAACCGATCGACCTGGTCATCCTCTATTGCATTGTCATGCCTTTCTACCCTTTTTCAACCAAGAGACACGAGACTCGTTCCTTAGGTACTGATTTTCCCCTTTTCAACCTAGATGCCGGTTCGATACCTAGTCTCTTCGACAGTACTTTCTCCCTTCCTTTCCTTATTCAACCAAGACATGGATTAGTCTGCATGAAGTAGGCTTTCCTTTAATAGTGCAAATTAAGGTTTTCGTCTACGTGACCAGCAGAGCAGAGGATAGCAAATTGGGGAGATGGTGGAGTGGAAAAAGATCCACATGCAGCGACATGGCAGATGGGGGCAATAGAACAAGGGTATGGTTCGAAAAGAGGTAGCATACCTGAGGGTCGGCGGGAAGTGGCTTCGCTCGTGGTCGTCGTCCACCGCACACACTACGGTAGTGAGCTTGGGGACGGAGGCCATCCTGTGCGGGCGTTAGGTCTGAGAGGCAGCCTTGTCGTCAATGTGTCACCTCGCTCGCCGACGACGAGTGCGTCAACGCTGCACGTCCTTTTCTTCCTCGGTGAACGGGATCTTGGCGGATCTGTGACCACCGGTGAGGAGGGAGAGAGAGGGGCCACCGCCATCTTTTTTAGATTTGGAGAGAGGGTGATAGTGTGAGAAGCAAGTGGGCAGCCCTTAGCAAGCAAGCGCTGAGCTCCAGCCTATATATCTTTTTTGATACTAGTACTAGAGGTGGAGTAGTGGTAGAGTAGTTTATATTTTCTCTGCATACAGTACCAATTAATTGTGCTTCAAAACTGAATGGCATGCCATTAATTAAAAAAATAAAGTCGAGAAATAATGCGGCACCTCGGGCCAACGCGGCCAGATCCCATTTTGCACGAGAAACGACACACCATGTTTCGTTGACATGTGGTCCCGTTCCAACATGTCAATGAGACGACGGCGAATCCTTTTGTACAATTTTTGAATGGACGTCTATGTAGGACGGGGCGCCTCTTCCTATATCGTGGCAACCGTCCACCGCCTCTTCGCCTTTCCCTCTCGATTTGGAACTTCTATCGCACGCTCTTCCTCCCTCCATTTGCCTTCACCCTTCCTTCTACCATTGTTCGATCGTCTTCTCCATGGAGGGAACAGGCCGGAAACGACCCCGTTATTCTTGCCCCGATCTAAAAGATGATGTGGTGGAGGAACTCATTGATCGGTGCGACGTCATCACCTCGACTAGCATGGCAGGTTCGTTTAAGACCATTCTCGACTCAACAAATAACATCATTACAAAGAACCCAAGGGTTCAGGAGCGGTTTGATCTCCCCTATCTTCTTCGCCATGACCCTGCTCACTGGCGCGGGGACAACGGAAGCCTCGCCTTGTGCAAGTTGATGCCGCTTGATAATGATACGTGTGATGTTAAGATGCCATCGCTTAAGGGTAAGGCCTGGGTAGGCGCAAATGGAGATTGGGTTGTTTATATTGGGCACAACTGCGAGTGGGAACTTGTGAATGTGCACACTCGTCACCGGATTCCACTAGCAAAAATCTCAGAGTGCCCTGAGGTTGAGCACACAGATGATCTACGTAGGTTCAAATACGATCATGGTGACTGTCGTCTACAGAAGATAGCAATTTGTCGAGTTCCCAACCGCTCTTGGGATTACATGAACTATCATGTTGTTGCTATCTTCGACAAGCTTGTTGCCGTCCTTACTTCCACGCCTCGATGGATATTGCTCAAAAATCAATTTCTGTACACGGATGAATACTGTGATGCAATTCAATACGAGAGTCTTGTGTTTGCTGCCACCACTCGTGGCACTGTTTTTGCATGGAATCCTTATTTCTTCGGTACGTTTGTCTTCCACCGTAATTAGAATTGTTTCATCCACGTGCATGCGAGTTAGTATCCCTGTACTAATTAACCTTCTTGTGTTTCAAAGGTCTTGTGAACATTCCACCACCTATACTTGAAAAAAATTATAACCAAGGGGGAGATGACAATGGTGATGATCACGAGCATGAGGACGAGCAGGACCTGCATACTCAGTGGCACCTGGCAACTTATTCCGATGGATCACCTCTTCTTGTATGTATACAGGGCACTGCTGATGTTACTAAGGAAGCAGGTGTTGTCTCCCATGGTCGCACTCTCCGGACCTATTCCAACATCCGTTGCAGGGTATTCGGGATGGATACTTGTGTGCTAGTGCCAGCACCTTCTGCCTGGTTCCGTATTGATAGTCTTGGAGAAAACTCGCTCTTCCTTGGACAAAACTATTCAATGATGGTGAAAGGCGATCCAGCTGCTGTTGGCACAACATTACTACCATTTATGAGAAGCAACTTATCTATACCTTGGACATTGCTATGGTTCCCTACCCTGGCTATCACAATATGCATCCTAATATAGGCCGCTTCAGCCTGGATGATGAGTCCTGCGTTGGTCTTGATATTGACAATAGCTGGCCCTTCCCAGAGGCTTACTTATGGTTCAAAGCAAGCGTTTCCAATGCCGAGGATTGGTTGAGCTGAATTTCATTTCATTCCTTGTTATTTGTTGTGTGATAAAAACTTTAGTATTTACTAGAATGTTTTGTTGGAAATAATCTATAATCCAACATGTATCCTCGTTGTCGTTGTGTGTTGATGACTTGTTGTATGTAATGAATGGTACATTTGCATATGCATGTCATAAACTCAATTTATGAATGGTTTTCGAGTCACTTCTTGGAGTGTGAGTACCGTAGTAGTATAGCCAGCATCCGGTTATATGAAGTTGCCACATCACATAGAGCCAACCTAATAGTGGAGTATGCTAGTACAATAGTTAGTCCTAGTAGTATTATACCATCAACTAGAGCTAGGTGTCGCACGGAGGCCGAGAAATATGGTGATAGCATGAGGTGGGCTTGTACGTATGATGTAGGCACAGGGCTTGCCGTGTTTCCTACTCCTCCGGTTAAATGTGGAGAAGATTTGGTCAGGTTCTTCCTCCTTTTGCCGACACGTGGGACATCCAACATCCAAGTTGTGTCATCCAAGAAAATGGAGTGCTAGTTGAAGGTAGGAGTACGTGTTGTGCATCTTGGGTTAAACTATAAATAGAATCTTACTCTTGAGTAACTCCAAAAGCGGCCACTGAAGATCTTTATTGGATTTGTTTTTCATCACCAGCACGTTGAGGTGAAAGATGTGCAGGTTCAGTGGGTCGTCTTGCATTTTCACTGACATGTGGGACCGAATGTGAGCAAATAGACGATGGGCACACTCTGCGCGTCTGTTGGCTGGCTGAGAAGAGAGAGAGGAGGGCTGAGCACGGACTCCAGGAAATTTCGCGACAATGTGAGTACTAGTACTAGTGGTGTACCGTATGGCCTAGTGGTGTTTGCTCTACGTAACTAGCACCTCGATAAATAGTGGGGTGGCATGGGCCATAACTAGCATTCATGTCTAGCAGTACGGCACATGCCACCCACAAGAGTCCCATCTGACACCAATTTTCTTGGACTTTGTGCTACAGCTATCTCTTCTCCCTCCTGTTTTCTCTAGCTGAGCCATTGCGCGGTGGGCGGGGTGGGGGTTTGCCGATAGTTGGTTTGCTCAATTGCGGTCCCACTTGTAAGTGAAAATGCAACACAGCACGGATTCCCCCTTGAGCGGCATGCCGGAGGAACCGTGTGGGGGTGCGACGCGAACACGGCAGACTTTTCCTTTTTTTTTGAGGAACCGGCAGGAGCACTGCCTTTTTTTTATAGAAGGGATGGCGAAAAGACGCAATTTATAGAGGGGCGAGGCTTTTCCTTTTGAACTTGTAACTTGTAAAATTTGGTTCTGCTCCTTGGCGAGACCGATAGATAGAAATAACGATTTTCCCTAGAGTAATGAGAAGTTTGGTTCTGGCGTGGTTCATGCATGGTACGTACGAAAATTATGAAGTTGATGCGAAAGGTAAGATAATTACAATATACAACTACATGGAATTGATGGAAAGATAAAGGTACATACGGATCCATCAACGACATCCTCACGCCCTAGTGCGTCGGGTCACCAACCGACGTGTGAGGAGCAGCGGCGAGCTCAACGTGCTTCTGAACAATGCTGTCCAAGGTTGCCCTCGGTCCAAGAAGGCCATCGTCCTATCGTCCTCCTCTTGCACAAAGTAGTTCTTGTGGACGATTTGCTCATAGACGTGGGTGATTATGTCGATGGTGTCTTGCTGCGCCTGGCGCTGCGCGGCGAGCGCGACCTCAAGGTGGACATTCTCCGGCGCGACAGCGGGCAGTCGCAGGGCCACCAGTGCATCGAAGAGGTTGTCAACATAGAGGCCGTTGAGGGTGGTGGGCATCGCAGAGCCTGGGTGCGTGGGCTGGAGGCATACGTCAAGGTCGTCCGCGAGCTTCTTGACGACGATGAACTTGTCGAGGAAGCCGACGAGGACCTCATCGAACAAAGAGACGAAGCTGTCGTCCAAGAGGCCTCTCGCCCTGGCGGCCTCAAGCATGACATGGAGACGTTCCTCGGTGCCGGGCCGCAGGCCGGCGCTGTGGACCATCTGGCACAACCGGCTGATGCTCGCACTCATCGCCTCCATGGATCTAGCTTCTAGTCAACTGATCTTGCGATTCGAGTGATCACTCTTGCCCTTGGTTAGCGTGCGTAGGTGCGTAGGATTTCGTTGATTGGACTGGCGGGGAGACTTTATATGAGAAGTGCAGGCTGCATTGTATTCACGTGTGTGTTGGCCATCTACTCCTCGGCCCTCCCTCTGTGCCAGTGCAGTATAGTCATCTCATCGAGACCAAGTTGGAGCAAAACGAGAGAACTTTGATGTTTACTGGTTTATTGGTCCCCTTTGCATTTTGCGCCAAGTTTTGACCTTTGATTTAACTAATAAAATGTTAATGCATGTAACCAAAAATAATATCATTGGAAACTATGTTCAAATACGAATCCAATGATACAATTTTTGGTGACATGCATTATTATTATTTTAGTTAAATCTATGGTCAAAATTTGGCATAAAATACTAAGGGGACCAATAAACCAGGACGGAGGTAGGAGTAGTATTTTGTAATTAATGTCATTGCATAAAGAGAATTGAGCACTGCATGTTGTGCTAAGTAGTCTCAAGTCATTGAATGCATACTCTCCCCACATCTCCTATTGGGTGATTTCTTTTTTCATGGCAAAAAACAGGGAACGAGGTGGGTAGTTAATGCACCGCACCTAAAAGTTTTGGTATTGTTTGGTTTTCATAACGTGACTAATGCACCAGTACGGAGGGAGTACAATAGTAGTCTTTGATTGCAATTTTTTGTTGGTAGCTTACCAAGCTGACCGCTCGGTGAGTAGTACAATAGTAGTCTGATTGATGAGATTTCAGATTTGAGCCATCTACCGGAAGGGAGAGTGTATAATATCATCGGGAACTACGTTTAAAACTGAATAAAACAATACTCCATGTATTTATTTACAGAGGGAGTAGTATATTTTTTGTGACATGCATTACTAGATATTGCTAGTCAAATACTAAATCCAGACGGAGGTGGTAGTACTACTAAATCTAGACGGTGGTGCTAGTACTAGTAGTAGTACTACCAATGTAGTAGTACTGTACTACCCGTTGGTCAAATTATTACGTGCTGCTCCTCACAGTGAAGTGACAAGACCCTGCGCCAGAGATGACACCTGAGTGTAGGCGCCGTGTTCGGCATACCAAAGTCAGCCTCACCGTGTGCAGTCACTATCATCATGGCTGTAGAGCTAGCCTGCTTACAACTAGCCGTGTTCGACATAATTTCCCGTGCGTTGCCACGAGTATCTCTACTCTTTTCTTATACGAGTAAGATG
The DNA here is from genome assembly GCA_011799875.1 of Thinopyrum elongatum. Classification (NCBI taxonomy): domain Eukaryota; kingdom Viridiplantae; phylum Streptophyta; class Magnoliopsida; order Poales; family Poaceae; genus Thinopyrum; species Thinopyrum elongatum. The sequence goes on from CM022303.1 coordinate 409,572,308, forward strand.
CCCGTGCATTGCACAAAACACCAATATTGGGGGTGGATGGCGCCGGCAGCGGCCATCACGCCAGATTGTTCCTTGGCCTTCTAGATGTGGTGGGGAAGAGATAAGGCTGATTGTGAGAGACAAGGAGTTGTTTGTAAATAGGGAACAAGTGCGGGCATCTTTTTGCAAAATTGCAGCAGTTTGCTTTGTATGCGTCAGATCTAGATCCGATGGCTATTGGTGAAAGATGGCAGGCACACCATCATCACCAACTCAGGACCTCTTTGATTCGGAGGATTTTGAAAACGCAGGAATAGGAAAAGTATAGGATTGGAGTGTCATGCCCACTTGAATCCTATAGGATTAGCAAGGAGCATTTGATTTCATAGGAAAAGCAAAGGAATTGTAAAAAGAGGTTAGAGTGGATGTTAGATTTCCTATGAAATGTAGTACAAAAGATTCCACTGGAAAAATTCCTATGGGATTCAATCCTATGAATCAAAGGACAAACATAGGAAATTTTTTAAAGGATTTCAATCCTCCAAAAATCCTATAGAATTCCCTTGAATCAAAGGAGCCCTCAGTTTTTATTGGAGTAGTGTAGAGAAATAGAGAAACTCTTATAAAAAAACCGAGTTGGTGATGATGGTGTGCCTGCCATCCTGCAATATAGACCGTCCGCTGACGGATAGAAAGCAAACTAAGGCAATTTTGCAAAAAGATACCCGCACCCCTCTCCACATTTGTAGATAAGGCCTTCCCTTGTTCATCTTCGTCTCCCACAAGATAAACAGCTCGTATAAATGCATCTTGATGTTCCGTGCAACGCATGGGCCTCTTGCTGGTAATAATAAATATTGTACTCGAGTAATGGGTATATCATTGCCGCACCTATGCATGCGAACATTTATCCTAACATAGTACCTCATGCTGGATAGTCGTAATATTACAAGTTTCAAACCAATATTACAAATGCTAGGAGTAATGCTGCACCTACGAAGAGGGAATTATTAGGAAGTTTACATAAGAACTTTCGTTACTTTAGGTGGATGCAGCATTATCGTACAAACTAAAATCCACTGCCCTGACAAGTCACTAATGGGCAAATAAATTTTTGAGTCTCTGGCGATTGATGTTTCAAAAACAAATTCAGCTTCTGCGGAGACTTTGTCATTTAGTCTTAGGCGCTTGCGGTGATCAGCACGCTATTCATTGTTGCGCCAGAGAACGCCAAACCTCATTACATTGAGCACACTTGCCTCCAGAACAAAGAACCTGGCCAATTTAATCTCAGATATGCTGCCTCGGTAGTCGATCAAATCAATTTCTGTAAGATGGAGATCAAGGCATTCGATGAGATTGTTATAGTGCAGCACATTTTTCACTTTCGGGTCTTTTTTTATCTGCAAAAGAAGAGAACATATTAGAGCAGATGGCTGTATAAGATTGTCGTGTCATCAAGAGGTACCGATATCATTCGCTCATACGATAGGGTTGGCTATAGGGTCGGCTCTAAGGCTAATGATATTTTTTCGCTCTCTCTCTCTCTCTTTCTCTTTCCTCTCATTTACCTAGGAGCACGTGAAGAGCTTGGGCATTTGTTGCCTTCCACTATGTGTTTGATGCCATATTTCTCAAAAATATGCCACATAATACGCATCGATGTCAAATCAAAAGATTTTGGAACCGCTCTAGCAATGTGAGAGAGTTGGCACCGCTGTGCACACAGACCCACATGTATAAACAAATCAATCAAACCAACTACACCAGCCTCTCCCTATCCCAAACAAGTGTTTTTTATTGCCTCAGTCCTCTCCCTCTCCCACGGAATTGTTTTTTCATTGCGTGAGTTAATTTGGCACCGGAGCAAAGTAGGTGATCCAGATTGGGGCACCAGGTGAGCAATGGAGGGCATCGATGCCAAATGCATCAGAAGTGAATTTGGCACATGTTTTGGCCTACATAGTGCAGGGCCGTTATAGCCCACTTTTGTACTACCTCGTATGTGTAAAATTTTGACCATAGATTTACCTAAGAAAATGCCAATGCATGTCACCAAAAATTATACCATTTGAAATTATGTTCAAATACGAATCCAACGATATAATTTTTAGTGACATGCATTAACATTTTGTCAGTTAAATCTATGGTCAAATTTTGATACTACAAAATACGAAGAGTAAACCAGGACGGAGGTAGTATTGCTCTTAAGCTAACCATAGAGTTACTAGTCTAAGTTACTTGCCACTATGACTAGCCTAGGCTACTAGTACAACAAAAAAACGATGCACGTGATCACGTGAGAAAAAATACTAAAAACATTTCTTTCGGTGCAGTGCGTAGATGCAGTTTTGAACACTACACTTGTCATCGTAATTTGGGAAAATTACGAAAAAAAATTGAGCTACATTGTGATTACCGTTTACTAATAGGAAAGAAGTTTCACCTCGATGAGTAGCTTCTCTGTGCACAGAAAGCATGTAAGGAATCCAACAACTTGATCTAGATTGGGGCCGATAGATTTTATTGCCAAGATCTTCACTCTGCGCACAGACTGGGTCAAGCTTGTGGGAATCATTTTCTGGATGACAGTCGTAAATACATCAAGAAGAAATTTAAAAATATGAATTTCAAGGAGACGGAGAAGAAGATGAGTGTTGTACCTGAACAATTACGGATCCAATAAAGAGTTCGGAGAATTTGGCAGATGAGTACACCAATGATGTCAATTTCGGCACGTCAATGACCCTGATTTTTGTTGGACCTTCTAGATCATATGCAAGCAATCTCTCAAGGAAAGGCTGTAACACCCTGGTTTTCGCTCTTGGATTTTTCCTTCGCGGGATTTGACTCCCGTCTTTTTTCTCGGTGTTATCGGATTTCTCTAGATCTTGGGTATATGAAGATGGTCATTTAGCCTTGCCTTTCCTATCCAACCAGAGATTCTCTCCAGTCCAATCTTGTCACCCAAGATATGTTCTCAAGACTTTTCCACTGAAACCCTACCTTCCGAGTTACCAGAAGGGAAACCCTGATCTCTTCCGTTACAAAGGAACCCCGATTTGCTTTGATCTGTTGCCTTCCAAACTTTTCCCAGTGATCATCCTCCATCTATAAACCCTGGATATGAAAAAATATTGCCAAGTTATTTGCAATATTTTTCATTTATAATTAATTCGTTTTTCTGCCAGTTAAAGGAATTAAATCCAGGAAAATATCTATCCATCTCCAAAGTTCATGAAAACTTGTGGAGATATTCTTTGTGATCATATTGAGCTCCCATAAAAATATTGGCCGTAATTAAATAAGGGAAGTTGTTTTTGTCCTATTTAAAGCCAATATTGCAGTTTGGGCAGTTTCTAAAGGAACTACCATTTTGGTAGCCAGGAAAAGTCCCAAATAAATTGTGGAGCTTCTCCTAACCATATCTTCACCATTTCCATCAAGAACCCAAGTTCCATAGTTCAAATTTTGAGCAGAACATCCATTTGCAAATCCTGTCCAGTTGGGCAAATTGCAAAGGAAGTGCTTGAACCCTTGATCCATTTCAGCTGAAATTTTTCATGGTGATTAACATTGCTAAATCACTCATGCAAACCAAAAATCAGCTCAATCCATCCATCCATTCTACCACAGAATTTTTCCTAAGTTTCTGTCCATTTGGAAGCTCTGTGAAGCAAGTACCATTTTGGTGTACCCAAATGGTATGAAACTTTTACAGTGGCTTCATATGTTCAAATCACTCACCTCCTCCAAATTTCAGCTCAATGCAAGCTAGTATGTGAGTGCCACATCAAAGTTTGCATTTTTGACCAGTGGGGTCCATTCTACAGCAAGTGTCCTCAATTCTTATCCAAATGGCCTCAAATTTTATCAGGGCCTTCACCATGGTAGATCATTGCTCTATGCCATAGATCAGGCCAAGATAAGCAATGTGGTGGCCACACCACATGTCAAACACTTGCTGGTTAGAACCTAAGTCAGCTCACATCTGTCATATCCTGCCACCACTTCCATCCAAACCCTCTCAGGTCAACTCAAGGAAGGAAGGAGAAGACCCCAGACATGGTTTGAACCCTCATAGGCGCCTTGGACACGCGGCACCCGTGGTGACCATGCGGTGGTCGAGCCAAATGGGTGCTCTGTGCTCGGCCTGCTCCGTGCGGTCGCTTCCGGCCGGCCTCCGCTCGTCCCGGCGTGTCCAACGGCTCCACAGAGGTCGCGTGCCCACTCTCCAGCACCTTCCCCCTCCAGTTTCTTCCTCCCCACGGCACGACAGCTGCCGCACTGCTCCGCCCATGACTCGCTGTCGTTGCCTTCCCCTCTGTCCTTTTCTTCCCCGATCTCTCTCAAGCGCTCCCGAGATCTCTCTCCTTCCTGCGAAGCTGCTCATCGCCGCAACCGTCCAGCCACGTCCTCCCCGCGCTCCAGTGCGCCGATAGGATCGCCACCGCGGCCATCCCTATCTGCTCGCTTCGGCCGGCTATATAAGCAGCGCCCGAGCCCTCCCGAGCACCACACCACCTGCAGCCACCTCCTCTCACTCCCAGTTCTCTCCCGTAGCTCGAAGGAGCGAGCCCCGGCGCCCAGTTCTGCCCTCTGGCCGCCATCGCCGCCGCCGCGCTCGCCTCAAATTTCCGCGCCACAGTCGTCCCCGGCTCCGTTCGAGCTCATCTCTAGGCTACCCAGTCGCCGTAGACCATCCCCGTCCCCTCGCCCGCCTCTTTCCCCCACTGGAGCCACTAAACCATCCGAGCTTGCCGCCCTCGGCCACGGTCGCCGCCGCCACCATGGCTCTCCTCGGCGCACCTGCTGGCCCAGGACGGGTGCGGCACTCCACCCCGGGGTCACCGATGGCCTCGCCCGAGCCGGAGACCGCCGGAGTCGCCGGGAACCTTCACCGGAGCCCCGCCCCTGTCCTCTATTCCCGCGAGGCGCTGCCACTCTGCAGCCCTCCCCAGCCGCTCCTGATGCTCCCCCTGGACGCGGCGCTCTCTAGCGCTCCCGCCGGCACCGGTGCCCTCGCCGGGAGTGGCCGGAGTTGGCTGGAGCCGCCGCGCTCGTCGCCGGCCGGTCGACCCCGCTCTTTCCTCTGTTCTCTGTCGGGCACGAGGAGAAGGAGTAGGGGAGGAGAGAGAGAGAGGAGTGGGGCCCGCCTGTCAGCCCCTAGGCGTTGACTTGGCCCCGGGCCCGCGCAGAGTAAGTGGAGGCGCCCAGCGCTGAATGCGCTTTCCCCACTGGGAAACGTATTTCCTCAAAGTGTGCGACCAGTCGGTCTGCCCAGGGACCCAGATGCAATTATTTATCTTGCAGATTAGTCCTTGTCAGAAAAACCATCATATCTCTTCCCTCGTGACTCCGAATCAGGTGAAACCAACGCTCACATCTTCAGCTCATCGAGCCCGTTCCGATGGTATCATTTTCATAATGTTTACACATTCTAAAAATGACCATTTTGCCCTTGCCCTTCTATCAGCCCTCCGAGAGAGAATGGTTTTCGGCGATCCTTTCCGCGGACTCTCCGCACTTCTCCCGGAGTATTCTTCGACCCCCAGGCAAGCCAACCATCTGATATATTCCCTAAAGCATTGCTTTGTGTTATTTCTGCATGTTTAAATTAATATCCTTATAATTATATGCATAGTAGTGGGTTGTATGCGACTCTCATGAACCCTTGTTTGTACTTTCTTCGATGACTGCACCACGCCTGTGTCTGAGCTGCTTTCGGCTGTTCGGGGAGGATGCCGACTTTATGTTCTCTTTTCAACAACTGGCCGTGTTCTGAGCTGTTTTGCGGCCGTGTTGGACAGTTGTTGAATTTCTTTCTGTAGTAGTGACCCTATGCTCTGAGCTATTTTTCGGCCGTCTTAGGGAACTACTACATTCTTTTTATCAACATCATCTTATTTTGCTTAGTACGGCGGTAGCATTATAAGATGATCCCTTCACAAAATTTCAAGGTAAAAGTGTTCTCCCTCAGTATGCACCGTTGCTACAGTTCGTTGTTTTGGGACACCACATGAGGATCGGGTGTGATAGACTCTACGTTCACATACAACAGGTGTAAGACAGTTTTGCACATGCAGAATACTTGGGTTAAACTTGATGAGTTTAGCATGTACACAAATTATCTATACGTTAAGATATCTCTGATAAGGGCTATAGCTCAGTATGGTAGAGCAACTCGTTTACACGTGCGCCAATGCTTTTCAAAGGAGCTTATTATGCAATGAACATAATCGATCTTATTGCAAAATCAATGTCTTACTTCATAGATTCGAGAGAATAGGAGAACAGTAGCCTGACAAACAGTCGGTTCAGTCCGATTCAGGTGCCAATTCAGGTGCCTAATCAAATAGAACCCTTATGGATTTGCTAGTTGATAAGGTAAATATCCAGCCCACTAAATGCTAGGCGTAATGAGGAGACATGGTCTCAGAACACTGGAGACCAAAAAGTCAAACGTGAGTCATATAGTAGATATGATCAACATAGAGATGTTCACCATAGATGACTACCCCATCTCACGTGATGATCGGATTTGGGTTAGTTGATTTGGATCACGTATCACTTAGATAACTTGTGGGATGTTTATTTAAGTGGGAGTTCTTTAGTAATTTGATTAATTGAACTTAATTTATCATGAACTTAGTCCTGATAGTATTTGCAAATCTATGTTGTAGATCAATAGCTCGCGATGTAGTTCCCCTATTTTTTGATATGTTCCTAGAGAAAACTAAGTTGAAAGATGATAGTAGCAATGATGTGGACTGGGTCCGTGATCTGAGGATTATCCTTATTGCTGCACAGAAGAATTATGTCCTTAATGCACCGCTAGATGACAGACCTATTGCAGGAGTAGATGCAGACGTTATGAACATTTGGCAAGCTCGGTATGATGACTACTTGATAGTTTAGTGCCCCATGCTTTACGGCTTAGAATCTGGGCTACGAAGACGTTTTGAATGCCATGAAACATATGAGATGTTCCAAGAGCTGAAATTAGTATTTCAGGCTCATGCCTGTGTTGAGAGGTATGAGACCTCTGACAAGTACTTTGCCTACAAGATGGAGGAGAATAGCTCAGCCAGTGAGCATGTGCTCAGAATGTCTAGGTACTACAATCGCTTGAATCAAGTGGGAGTTAATCTTCCACATAAGATAGTGATTGACAAGAGTTCTATAGTCACTATCACCAAGTTACTAGAACTTTGTGATGAACTATAGTATGCAAGGGATGAACAAAACAATTCCTGAGCTCTTCACGATGCTGAAATCGACGAAGGTAGAAATCAAGAAAGAGCATCAAGTGTTGATGGTTAACAAAACCACTAGTTTTAAGAAAAGAGAAAGGGACAAAAAGGGAACTTCAAGAAGAACAGCAAACAAGTTACCGCTCCCATGAAGAAGCCCAAAGCTAGACCCAAGCCTGAAACTGAGTGCTTCTACTGCAAGGGAAATGGTCACTGGAAATAGAACTGCCCCAAATACTTGGCGGATAAGAAGGATGGCAAAGTGAACAAAGGTATATTTGATATACATGTTATTGATGTGTACTTTACAAGTGTTCGTAGTAGCCCCTGGGTATTTGATACCGGTTCAGTTGCTAAGATTAGTAACTCGAAATAGGAGTTGCAGAATAAACAGAGACTAGTTAAGGGCGAGGTGACGATATGTGTTGGAAGTGATTCCAAGGTTGATACGATCACCATCTCACACTCCATCTACCTTCGGGATTAGTGTTGAACCTAAATAAATATTATTTGGTGTTTGCGTTGAGCATGAATAAGATTAGATCGTATTTATTGCAATACAGTTATTCATTTAAATCAGAGAATAATTGTTGTTCTGTTTACATGAATAAAACCTTCCATGGTCATACACCCAATGTGAATGGTTTATTGAATCTCGATCGTAGTAATACACATATTCATAATATTGATGCGAAAAGATGCAAAGTTGATAATGATAGTGCAACATACTTGTGGCACTGCCGTTTAGGTCATATTGGTGTAAAGCGCATGAAGAAACTCCATGCGGATGGACTTTTGGAATCACTTGATTATGAATCATTTGATACTTGCGAACCATGCCTCATGGGCAAGATGACTAAAACTCCATTCTCCGAAAGAATAGAGCGAGCTAATGATTTATTGGAAATAATACATACCGACGTATGCGGTCCAATGAGTGTTGAAGCACGCGGCGGGTATCGTTATTTTCTGACCTTCACAGATGATTTGAGTAGATATGGGTATATCTACTTAATGAAACACAAGTCTGAAACATTTGAAAAGTTCAAAGAATTTCAGAGTGAAGTGGAGGATCATCGTAACAAGAAAATAAAGTTTCTATGATCTGATCGTAAAGGCAAATATTTGAGTTACGAGTTTGGCCTTCATTTAAAACAATGTGGAATTGTTTCACAACTCACGCCACCTGGAACACCACAGCGTAATGGTGTGTCCGAACATTGTAACCATACTTTATTAGATATGGTACGATCTATGATGTCTCTTACCAATTTACCACTATCGTTTTGGGGTTATGCATTAGAGACAGCCGCATTCATGTTAAATAGGGCACCGTCTAAATCCGCTGAGACGACACCGTATGAACTATGATTTGGTAAGAAACCTAAGCTGTCATTTCTTAAAGTTTGGGGTTGCGACACTTATGTCAAAAGGCTTCAGCCTGATAAGCTCGAACCCAAATCGGAGAAGTGCGTCTTCATAGGATACCCTAAGGAAACAATTGGGTACACCTTCTACCACAGGTCCGAAGGCAAAATCTTTGTTGCTAAGAATGGATCCTTTCTAGAGAAGGAGTTTCTCTCGAAAGAAGTGAGTGGGAGGAAAGTAGAACTTGATGAGGTAATTGTACCTTCTCTCGAATTGGAGAGTAGCACATCACAAAAAACTGTTCTAGTGATGCCTACACCAACTAGAGAGGAAGCAAATGATGTTGATCATGAAACTTCAGATCAAGTTACTACTAAACCTTGTAGGTCAACCAGAACACGGTCCGCACCAGAGTGGTACGGTAATCCTGTCATGGAAGTCATGTTACTAGACCAAGGCGAACCTACGAACTGTGAAGAAGCTATGATGAGCCCAGATTCCAACAGATGGCTTAAGGCCATGAAATCTGAGATAGGATCCATGTATGAGAACAAAGTGTGGACTCTGGTGGACTTGCCCGATGATCGGCAAGCCATAGAGAATAAATGGACCTTCAAGAAGAAGACTGACGATGATGGTAATGTTACTGTCTACAAAGCTCGACTTGTCGCGAAAGGTTTTTGACAAGTTCAAGGAGTTGACTATGATGAGACTTTCTCACCCGTAGCGATGCTTAAGTCCATCCGAATCATGTTAGCAATTGCCGCATTATGAAATTTGGCAAATCGATGTCAAAAATGCATTCCTTAATGGATATCTTAAAGAAAAGTTGTATATGATGCAACCAGAAGGTTTTGTCGATCCTAAAGGTGCTAACAAAGTGTGCAAGCTCCAGCGATCCATCTATGGACTGGTGCAAGCATCTCGGAGTTGGAATATACGCTTTGATGAGGTGATCAAAGCATATGGTTTTATACAGACTTACGGTGAAGCCTGTATTTACAAGAAAGTGAGTGGGAGCTCTGTAGCATTTCTAATATTATATGTGGATGACATATTGTTGATTGGAAATGATATAGAATTTCTGGATAGCATAAAAGGATACTTGAACAAGAATTTTTCAATGAAAGACCTCGGTGAAGCTGCTTATATATTGGGCATCAAGATCTATAGGGATAGATCAAGACGCTTAATAGGACTTTCACGAAGCACATACCTTGACAAGATTTTGAAGAAGTTCAAAAGGATCAGTCAAAGAAAGGGTTCTTGCCTGTGTTGCAAGGTGTGAAGTTGAGTAAGACTCAAAACCCAACCACAGCAGAAGATAGAGAGAGAATGAAAGTCATTCCCTATGCCTCAGCCATAGGTTCTATAAAGTATGCCATGCTATGTACCAGATCTATTGTGTACCTTGCCATGAGTTTGGCAAGGGGGTACAATAGTGATCCAGGAGTGGATCAGTGGACAACAGTCAAAATTATCCTTAGTTACCTAAGAAGACTAAGGAAATGTTTCTCGATTATGGAGGTGATAAAAAGTTCGTCGTAAAGGGTTACGTCGATGCAAGCTTTAACACCGATCTGGATGACTCTGAGTCCCAATCTGGATACATATTGAAAGTGGGAGCAATCAGCTGGAGTAGCTCCATGCAGAGCATTGTAGACATAGGAATTTGCAAAATACATATGGATCTAAATGTGGCAGACCCGTTGACTAAAATTATCTCACAAGCAAAACATGATCACACCTTAGCACTCTTTGGATGTTAATCACATGGCGATGTGAACTAGATTATTGACTCTAGTAAACTCTTTGAGTGTTGGTCACATGGCGATGTGAACTATGGGTGTTAATCACATGGCGATGTGCACTAGATTATTGACTCTAGTGCAAGTGGGAGACTGAAGGAAATATGCCCTAGAGGTAATAATAAAGTTGTTATTTTATATTTCCTTATTCATGATAAAGGTTTATTATTCATGCTAGAATTGTATTGATCGGAAACTTAAATACATGTGTGAATACATAAACAAATATTGTGTCCCTAGTAAGCCTCTACTAGACTAGCTCGTTGATCAAAGATGGTTAAGGTTTCCTAACCATGGACATGTGTTATCATTTGATAATGGGATCACATCGTTAGGAGAATGATGTGATGGACAAGACCCATCCGTTAGCTTAGCATATTGATCGTTCAGTTTATTGCTATTGCTTTCTTAATGTCAAATACATATTCCTTCGACTATGAGATTATGCAACTCCCGGATACCGGAGGAATACCTTGTGTGCTATCAAACATCACAAGGTAACTGGGTGATCATAAAGATGCTCTACAGGTATCTCTGAAGGTTTTTGTTGAGTTGGCATAGATCAAGATTAGGATTTGTCTCTCCGAGTTTCGGAGAGGTATCTCTGGGCCCTCTCGGTAATACACATCATAAGCTTGCAAGCAAACGACTAAGGAGTTAGTCACGAGGTGATGTATTACGGAACGAGTAAAGAGACTTGCCGGTAACAAGATTGAACTAGGTATGGAGATACCGACGATCGAATCTCGGGCAAGTAACATACCGACAGACAAAGGGAATTGCGTATATTGTCATAACGGTTCGACCGATAAAGATCTTCATAGAATATGTAGGAGCCAATATGGGCATCCAGGTTCCGCTATTTGTTATTGACCGAAAAGGTGTCTCGGTCATGTCTACATAGTTCTCGAACCCGTAGGGTCCGCACAGTTAACGTTCGATGTCGATTTGGTATAATATGAGTTATGTGTTTTGGTGACCGAATGTTGTTCAGAGTCCCGGATATGATCACGGACATGACGAGGAGCTCCGAAATGGTCCGGAGGTAAAGATCGATATATAGGACGATGCTATTTGGTCTTCGGAATGGTTTCGGAATGCACCGGAAAGTTATCGGAATACCGGAAGGGGTTCCGGAGGCACCGGGAGAATATTGGGCCTTATTGGGCCATGTAGAGGGAACACACTAGCCCACATGGGCTGGTAAACCCCCTCTAAGGCAGCCACACCAAATTAGATGGAAGGGGGAGGCACCACCTCCTCTTACCATATCCCGGAGAGGGAAGGAAGGAAAGAAGGGGGCGCCTCCTCCCTTTCCTTCCCCCTTGTGCCAATTTTTGGTTTGGGGGGGGGGCCTCACCAAAGGGAGGAGCCCTAGGGATACCGCCGCACCACTTGGGGTGCCCTAGGGCTGCCTCCTCCCCTCCCACACCTATATATATGTGGGGAGGGGTTCCACACAATACACATCTTATTCCACGTCATGTGTCGGCACCCCTCCGCCTCTAGTTTACTGCTCCGCTCTAGATCGCCGCAGTGCTTAGGCGAAGCCCTGCAGGATTGCTTCACCACCACCGTCACCATGCTGTTATGCTGATGGAACTCATCTACTACCTCGCTCTGCTTGCTGGATCAAGATGGCAAGGACGACACCGAGCTGAACGTGTGCAGAACGCGGAGGTGCCGTGCGTTTGGTACTTGATTGGGCGGATCGCGAAGGTGTACGACTACATCAACCGCGTTGAATAAACGCTTCCCCTTACAGTCTATGAGGGTACGTAGACATACTCTCCCCTCTCGTTGCTATGCATCTCCTTGATAGATCTTGCGTGTCCGTAGAAATTTTTTTGTTTTCCATGCAACATTTCCCAACAATTTTCACCCACTGCCACATGGGCCAGCACACAACGATAGAGAACACAAGCTGACAAGGCAGCATGTGGACTGGTTGACCGGTCAACTAAACAATATACGGAGCTATACGCTGACACAGTGACCGTATAATCCCTTGGTAAAGAGAGATCGAGTGAGAGGGGAGGCCCGTGAGATATAGTAGAGAGAGAAAGAGCTACTCCCTCCGTTCGATAATGTAGTGCCTATATTTTTTTAATGTCAAACTTTTGAAACTTTGACCAAGTTTATAAAGAAATTACTTATATCTACAATACCAAAGATAAATGATAGTATGAAGTACATGTTGTGATGAATCTAATGATCATTCCAGATGTAAATGTTTTTCTCAACATATACCTGGTCAAAATTTTCTGAGGTTTGACTTTTCAAAACATCCATATGTTTATGGACATGAGAGAGTACCTAACTAGAGAGAGAGAGTGTGTGTGTGTGTGAAATAGAAAGAGTGAGTGAAAAAAGTGTGTGCGTACGTGTGTGAAAGAGACATGGACAACAGACGATAAAGTAGAGAAAAAGCGTGTGTGTCTTATGCAAACATAACACACATGCATCTTCGACAGCGGAAGCGAGATGAGGAGATAGTGTGTGGTTGTTTGTAACCGAGAGAGAAAGACCCCTAGCACGTGGCCAAGAGAGGTCTGACAAACAAGGGAGAGAGGTCGAGAGAGACGTATGGAGAAAATGCAAGCATGGGGAGGAGAGAGTGTGTGTTTGTGACAGAGAGATCCCCTGGAGATCGTGATGGGACTACATGGGTGGGAGATCGAGTGACAAGGTGTGTGCGCGATGGAAGATACCCCGAGAGATATCGAGATAGACGTATGGATGGAAGGAGACAATAAGTGTGTTCCTGATGGATAGTGAGAGATAGTCATACTTAGGAGGGAGTGCGTGTGCCTATGATGGAGTGAGGGATTATGGTACTTAGGGGGGGTGCGTGTCACATAGAGAGAGAACAAGGGCGGAGAGTGTTAGATGGGTCTATGTAGCGCAAGCGAGATATGTGTATGTGTGAACTAGGGAGATATAAAGCTTGAGAGAGATAGAGGAGCCCCAATACGGCTGAGTGGTGCGTCAGATAGCTAAGAGGGGAAAGAGATACTCCATCTGTTCGATAATGCAGTGCATACAAATTTTTTAGAAGTCAAACTTTGGAAACTTTGACCAGGTTTACGCAAATATTATTTATATCTACAATACAAAAGATACATCATACGAAAATACATCTCATGATGAATCTAATGATATATGTTTGTCGTTCTAGATGTAAATGTTTTTCTCCACGTACCTGGTCAAACTTTGTGATGTTTGACTTTTCAATAAATCTATATGCTATGGACCGAAGAGAGTACCTAAGTCGAGAGACATCAAGTGCGTATGAAGGAGAATGAGTGAGTGTGCAAAAAGAGTGTGTGTGTGAAAGAGAAAGGGACAACAAACGATAAAATAAAGAGAGAGTGTGTTCGTTTCTTATGCAAACATATCACGCATGCATCTCCGAGATAGAAAAGCGAGGTGAGGAGATACACGAAGATAGCTAGTGTGTGATTGTTTGCAACAGGGAGAGACACCCCTATAGCACATGTCCAATAGAGGTCTGGCCAACAAGGGACATAGGTCGAGAGGGACGCATGGAGAAGATGGACGCATGGGGAGGGAGAGAGGGTATGTTTATGATAGAGAGATCCCCTCGAGATCGTGAGGGGACTATATGGGTGGGAGATCGAGGGACGAGGTGTGTGTGCGATAGAAAGATGCCCCAAGAGAAATCGAGATAGACCAAGTGAGGAAAAGAGACAATGCATATGTTTGTGATGGAGACTAAGAGTTAGTCATATACATAGGGGGACTGCGTGTGCCTACAGTTGAGTGAGAGACAATCATACTTAGCTAGGCGTGAGATTGTGTGTGTGCATGTGAGATTGAGAGAGAACGAGGGAGAGAGAGAGTTTTAGATGGGTCTATGGAGTGCGAGTGAGACATGCATGTGTATGTGTGACCCAGGGAGACGGAGAGTTTGAGAGAGAGAGGGAAGAGCTCCGAGACGGCAGAGTGGTGTGTGAGAGAGTTACGGGCAACGAGCTAGGGAATTTGTGTGCGTACGATGAGTGCACCCTAGATATTTAGCTTGGACTAGAGAATCATACGTTGTGTGCCAGAGAGACCTATACATGGAGTGTGCATGCGAACTAGAAAGACCCCCCCACACACACAGAGAGAGAGAGAGAGGGGGAGAGGGACCGACAAGGTTTGTGTTTGGATGCGTGTGATAGAATTGAAGATTGTCGGCGAGAGAGAGAAGAGGAGTCCGGGAGAGGGGGAGGTCGCGTTTATGCATCAAAGATTTGGAGAACATGTTTTGATATAAATTTGCATTCAAATATTTGAATTGGAGAACATGTTGTCTGCAATCCACACATGAACGGAGATATGTGTATCAAACAAGTTCATTAATTTGACTTTCAACATGTTCATGGAGTACTATAATACAACATGCTACTCAATTGAGGTGTTCAATTTTGGATTTAGTTCACTATTTTGACCTGGTGAACGAGCTATTTCATTGAATCGAGATATTTCATTTTGGGTTTGATTCCCGTTTTTGAGTGGGTCAACTATTTGTCATATAGTAAATCGTTAGCAACGAGCATGTAAAAAAACATTAGTCCCGAGCATCATCTCACCATCTAAAAAAGAAGTGGCAAGCTAATATTTCAAAATTTGATTCGAATTGATTTTTTTTTTAAATGGAACACTCCGATTCCATACTTAAACTGGCTCAGCCAAATTGCTGGCCATTCGAATCGACTTGGTAAGGTAGAAGTGGATGCTCGTTCTCCCAAAATTTGAACGAACCGCTAAACACCCTCTGCTCGGTGGAATTCGCCCGAGCAAATAAATGGGAGACACGAAATTACCGGCCTATATGGGGCACGCATCAATTGGCCCGTTGTACATCAAGGATAGGTCTATAACTTCATCCAAGCGCGCCTTCTCCTCGACCAAAATGACAGGTGCCGAATAATTCATAAACCATGGGCGGAAAAACACCCTCTCCTTGGCCAAAATTGCTCGCGCCGACAATTTCAAAACACGCCCTCCTCGCCCGAAATCACTCGCGCCCACTATTTCAAAACACGACCTCCTCACTCGAAATCGCTCGCGCCCACTATTTGGGAGAAGCAAAGTTACTCTACTATCCCCGACCATCAAGACATAGACCCAAGCCCAGAAGCCTAAAGGCAGGGGTAGAACTGTAACTCCCCCCCACATTTCAGACAAATGCGTCTGTAAGACATGGTTCCCCCTCCCAATTCCCCATTCATACATCATGGGTGCTGATACGTCTCCATCATAAATACTTTTCCTAACGCTTTTCCTCTTGTTTTGGACTCTAATTTGCACGATTTGAATGAAACTAACCCGGACTGACGCTGTTTTCAGCAGAACAACCATGGTGTTGTTTTTGTGCAGAAATAAAAGTTCTCGGATTGGAACGAAACTTTGCGAGGATTTTTTATATAATAAAAGAGAATTTCTGGAGCCAAGAACCACAGGAGGGGGGCACCTGGGTGGGCTCAACCCACCAGGGCGCGCCCCCCCTCCAGGCGCGCCCAGGTGGGTTGTCCCCACCTGGTGGCCCCGCAGACTCCAACCCTGATGCTATAAAGTCATATTTTCAAAGAAAAAAACCAGGGAGAAAGAATTATTGCGTTTCACGAGACGGAGCTGCTGCCACCTCCTGTTCTTCATCGGGAGGCTAGATCTGGAGTCCGTTTGGGGCTCCGGAGAGGGGGATCTTCGATCTTCGTCATCACCAACCCTTCTCCATCGCCATTTCCATGATGCTCCCCACCGGGAGTGAGTAATTCCTTCGTAGGCTCGCTGGTCAGTGAGGAGTTGGATGAGATTCATCATGTAATCGAGTTAGTTCTGTTAGGGCTTGATCCCTAGTATCCATTATGTTCTGAGATTGATGTTGCTATGACTTTGCCATGCTTAATGCTTGTCACTTTGGGCCCGGGTGCCATGATTTCATATCTGAATCATTTATGTTATCACCATTATATCTATGTTCTAGATCCGATCTTGCAAGTTATAGTTACCTACTACGTGTTATGATCCGGCAACCCCGGAGTGACAATAGTCGGGACACTTCCTGGTGATGACCGTAGTTTGAGGAGTTCATGTATTCACTATGTGTTAATGCTTTGTTCGGCTTCTCTATTAAAAGGAGGCCTTAATATCCCTTAGTTTCCAATAGGACCCCTCTGCCACGGGAGGGTAGGACAAAAGATGTCATGCAAGTTCTTTCCATAAGCACGTATGACTATTTACGGAATACATGCCTACATTATATTTATGAACTGGAGCTAGTGCTGTATCGCCCTAGGTTATGACTGTTATATGATGAATATCATCCAACGAATTCACCAATCCAATGCCTACGAATTTCTCTCATATTGTTCTTGCTAAGTTACCACTGCTATTGTTACTCTTGCACTTGCTACAAAATCATTGCTATTACTGTTACCGTTACTATTGCTGTTGCTACTACTATCAAAACTACCATACTACTTTGCTACTGATCACTTTGCTACAGATAATTAATCTCCAGGTGTGGTTGAATTCACAACTCAGCTGCTAATACTTGCAAATATTCTTTGGCTCCCCTTGTGTCGAATCAATAAATTTGGGTTAAATACTCTACCCTCAAAAACTGTTGCGATCCCCTATACTTGTGGGTTATCAAGACCTTTTTCTGGCACCGTTGCCGGGGAGCATAGCTATATTCGTTGAGTCACTTGGGATTATTATCAAATTATCACTATGAAGAACCTGAAGGATGCTAAGACTAAGATTTTTCCCTCTAAGACGAGGGGAGGTAAGGAACTGCCATCCAGCTCCGCTTTAGATTCACCTTCTGTTATAAGTAGACTTGCAACACCACCACATGCTATCAATTCTGATATGTCGCAAGTTATTGATGATGCTACTTCTGCTATGAATGCTACTCATGATGATGCTAGTACCTTGCTTGATGATAATGTGCCACTGGGTGAATTTCTTGATGAACAAATTGCTAGAGTAAGATAGAATGAGATTTTCGAAACTAATGAAGATCTTGAAACTGAAAATCTTGAAACACCTATTACACCTAGTTCTCCTAGATATGAATTGCCAAAGGTACCGGAAGGTTATGTTATGGATGAGGAGACAACTAGAGACATTCTTGCTTGTAAGGATAGAGATGATCTGGAAAAATTATTATGCAAGTATAAAGAAAAGACTTTGAATGCTAAAATGAAGTGTGATCCTTAGTTTGCTACTTCACCTATCTTTATTGATGATAAGGATTATGAATTCTCTGTTGACCCAGAGTTAATTACTTTGGTTGAATCTGATCCTTTCCATGGTTATGAAACTGAAACTGTTGTGGCACATCTTACTAAGTTGAATGATATAGCCACCCTTTTTGCTCATGATGAGAAGATTCGCTATTATTATATTCTCAAATTATTTCCATTCTCATTAAAGGGTGATGCTAAGGCTTGGTATAATACTCTTGCTCCTGGTTGTGTGCGTAGTCCCCAGGATATGATTTATTACTTCTCTGAAAAATATTTTCCTGCTCATAAGAAACAAGCTGCCTTACAGGAAATATTTAACTTTCCGCAAATTGAAGAAGAGAGTCTCTCACAAGCTTGGGGAGGCTTCTCCAATTGCTTAATGCTTTACCTGATCATACTCTTAAGAAAAATGAAATACTTGATATCCTGTATAATGGACTAACCAATGCTTCTAGGGATTTCCTAGATAGTTGTGTTGGTTGTGTTTTCAGGGAGCAAACTGTTGAACAAGCTGAAGAATTATTGAATAACATATTGAAAAATTATGATGAATGGATCCTTCCTGAACCACCACTTAAACCTACTCCAAAGAAGAGGGGTATCTTATATCTCAGTCCTGAAGATATGCAAGAGGCAAAGAAATCCATGAAGGAAAAAGGTATTAAAGCAGAGGATGTTAAAAATTTACCACCTATCGAAGAAATACATGGGCTTGAAACACCACCACCACCTCAGGTGGTAGAGGTAAATTATTTACTAAAGTTCGATGAAGGTGATATTCCTTATAATAAACATCCTAGTCAAAGCTTTTATGAGTTTGATAATTACATTAGAAAGCAAGATCACTTCAATGCAAATGTTACAAAACAATTGAAATACAATTCTGATATGATTGCTCGCTTGAGTGACTTGTTATTTAGAATCTCAAATGATGTTAGAGGTGTAGGAAAGCATGCTTCTATGGTTCAAACTCAATTAGAACAAGTTGCTAAATCTCAAAGAGAGTTGCTTGATGAAATGAATAATAATATCAATGATCATGCTATTAGAGTAATGACTAGAGGAGGTAGAATGACTCAGGAACCACTTTATCCTGAGGGACACCCAAAAAGAATTGAACAAGACTCTCAAAGAATTGACACTGATGTACCTAGTCCTTCTAAAAAGAAAAAGAAGAAGAAAAATGATAGGACTTTGCATGCCTCTAATGAACCTGAAGTTGAGAAGCCTCCTGATAATGAAAATGAAGTCTCTATCTATGATGCTGAAACTCAATCTGGTAATGAACACTCACCTTCTGATAATGAAAAAGACAATGATGAGGTTCATGAAGACACTCAAATAAATAATAAAGAACCAGATAATGATGTTGAAATAGAACCAGCAGTTGATCTTGATAACCCACAACCCAAGAATAAAAGATATGATAAAAGAGACTTTGTTGCTAGAAAACATGGTAGGGAAAGAGAACCGTGGGTTCAAAAACCTATGCCCTTTCCACCAAAGTCAACCAAAAAGAAAGATGATGAAGAATTTGAACGCTTTGCTGAAATGCTGAGGCCAGTCTTTTTGCGTACTCGCTTGACTGATATCTTAAAAATGCCTCCTTATGCAAAGTACATGAAAGACATCATCACCAATAAGAGAAAAATACCGGAATCTGAAATCTCCACCATGCTTGCTAATTATACTTTTAAGGATGGAGTACCTAAAAAACTTGGAGATCCGGGAATACCAACTATACCTTGCTCCATCAAAAGAAATTATGTGAAAACTACTTTATGTGATTTAGGAGCAGGTGTTAGTGTTATGCCTTTCTCTTTATATAAAAGACTTGATTTGAATAAACTCACACCTACTAAAATATCTTTGCAAATGGCTGACAAATCAACTGCCATACCTATCGGTATTTGTGAGGATGTGCCCAATGTTGTTGCTAATGTTACTATCTTAACTGACTTTGTTATACTTGAGATGCCCGAGGATGACAACATGTCGATTATCCTTTGTAGACCCTTCTTGAATACTGCAGGGGCTGTTATTGATTGCAATAAAAGCAAGGTCACTTTTCATATCAATGGTAATGAACATACGGTGCACTTTTCGAAGAAACAATTCCAAGTGAATGGTATTAATGTTATTGAAAAATCTCCTACAATCACTATTGGAAGTTTTCAACTACCTCTACCTACTGCCAAAAAGAAATATGAAATGCTTATTGTTGGGGACATCCATATCACCATTGAGGTAACTTAGTGTTTTACGAAAGTTCTTCGGTTTCATGCTAATCGAAAGTGGTTGTTAATAAGACTTGATCAACCTTATTAATAAATCATTTGTGAGAGGTATGAAGTTGATGAATTCAGTGAGCACTACCTTCTGTCCCTACCTTTTGTTTTCTGTTTTTATTAGTTAAATAAAATAAAATGCCATGCCTTGCCTGTTTTCTGAGTTTTTTGTGCAATAAAAAAATGGCCCAAAAATTAAAAGTTCTCAGAATGCTCTGAAAATTTAATAAGATTTTTTTCCTGAATATTTAAGAGTTTTTAGCGCAAATAACATCAGAGGGAGGTGCTCCAGGTGGGCACAACCCACCTGGGCGCACCAGCACCCCCAGGCGTGCCCTGGTGGGTTGTGGTCCCCACGTGGGCCCTCTCACTTATCTTTTCACTCCATATCATCACCTACCTCCAGAAAAAAATCACCATTGCTCTCTCTCTCTCGTGTTCTTGCTCTCAAACCCGCGGATTTCGATCTCTTTGCTCGAAGCTCCATTTCCGAAACTGTTTCGGGGGATTGTTGCTTGGTATGTGCCTCCACCATTGGTCCAATTAGTTTTTGCTTTAGTGGTTTATATTTAGAATAATTAGTGACTCTTGGTGCTGCTGTAGATGAGCTTGCATGTTGAATTCTTAGAGTTCTAAGTAGTTTGAATGCTCGATATGGCCTCTATGCATCCCTATGAGTAGTTGCTATCATTCTTATAAGGTTTTGTTGACGAAAATTCGTGACACAAAAATTTTCAGAAAATTGTACGTGAATATGATGAACCGCTTTGGAAGGAGTTCTTCGAGGCAGAGGTCCTCGGAGGCATCTTCTAGTAGCAGCTCCGTTCGTTGGTCCTATGTTGAACCAAGTGAAAATTACATTCGAGATGCCGCTACCAACTCATGTTTATGGCCATGCAACGATTATATGGTGCGTGTGGGCATTAAAGAAGAATTTGAGCAATATGTTCACAATTCCGAGCTCGGTCCCTACATTGCAGATAAGTGCAACCAACACCTCAGCATCACTAAATCATTTACCAAAGAATTTAAATTCCATCCTCGTGAGTCCAGAGTATCATTTAAACTAAATGACAATTCATTTACTATACCTCTAGTGACATTTTCTAATCACTGCAAAATTCCATTTTGGGGTTCATTGGACGAGCCACCAAGGTTGGAGTTTGAGATATTCTTGACTAGCCTTTGCTATGGTGAGACTAGAGGAGTGACTCAAGGTAGAATAAAGAGCATTCATTTTCCCTCAATCCAATACTTTGCACTATTTAATGGAAAATGCATTGTAGGCAAACAAGATTGTAGTACACTTTGTGCTCCAGACTTGAGGCTTATCCGCACCGCTCTCACCGGTGACAAAAGTTATAACATTGGAGCGATAGTGGCATGTAGATTGCAACACAACGCTGGTAGTGGATATTTTTATGGTGGGATTTACGCCACATGCTTAGCAAGAGAGCTAGGTGTTTCACCTTGGCCTTATGACCCCATCTTACCCATGCAATACCTTGACTTCGATGCTATGAAACGTCATAAGATCCTTAGGGGTGAACCCCATAATTTTACTTATAACTTGTTGTTTAATAAAAGTTCCGTTGTGGACACCTTTTTGCCTGCACCTGCTCTCTTTGATGTTCATAGCAAGGGAAGATATTATGTTCTTGAGAGCGAGGCCGGAGCGCATAATGCGGCAGTTATGGCTGCACGACGGGCTGAGACATCTGCATCTAGAGCCTCCATGAGCTATCACTCCGACCATTATGTAGGCTATTGATGGAGATTACCAAGTTAGGCCAAAAGCCTAAGCTTGGGGGAGTACGTATTTCCACCGACATTATTTTCATGTTCACACATTTCATTCCAGTTGTCGGTGTCCACACTTTTTCAATATATTATCCATGCTAGATTTTTTTTCTCGCCTTCTTCTTGTGTGTTTAAAAAACTTTGAGAAAATACAAAAATATTTCCTGCTTCTTTTTTTATTTTTCTTTCTAGTATAATTAGCTGTAGTATTTAATAAGAAAACTCAAAAAGATTTCCTTGTTCTTCTTTTGCTTGTTGGGAGCTTTCCCGTGTAAATAGTTTTTCCCGTTTTTGCTCTTCTCTTCTTTTTATTTTGCTTCCTTCAAGAAAAACCAAAAACTCCAAAAATATTTCAGTGTGTTTCTCTGAATTTCTCTTCTGTTATTTGAGTCTTACCGAGGAGAAGACCACGATGAAAATGTTGAGTGGCTCTCATATGCATTGTTGTTGATCTAATAGAGAGCCCATATTACCTTGTTATCTTCTTTTTGAATAAAATGTTTGCAGATTCTAGCTTAGTCCACGGCACTCTTGCACGATTATTATTTTCATATCATTCGGTCGTGCAAGTGAAAGGCAATAATGACGATATTTGATGAACTGGCTGTGGCAGAGAGAAACGGGTATGAACTCAACTTGTTCTACTTTTGTAAATATGTTTAACCTAGTATCCATGATTCAGCTCATTATGATCAAACATGTTTGTAATGACCCTTAGAGATTATAGTTTCTCATTCCATGCTTAAGTAGCTAGGAGTGGATAATGATTTATCTTGGATGTCAACATTGCGTTAAAATAGTTGTGATGTAGTACGATGATATGGTATCCTCCTCTGAATCTTCGAGTGGCTTGACTTGGCACATGTTCATGCATGTAGTTGAATCAAAACAAACATAGCCTCTATGATATTTATGTTCATGGTGTTCATATCCTACTCATGCTAGTATCCAATGTTACTTATGCATAATGCATGTTCATGACCGTTTTCACTCTCTAGCTGGCCGCTTCTCAACCTAATTGCTAGCCTTCGCCTGTACTAAGTGGGAATTCTGCTTATGCATCAAACCCCTGAAACCCAAGTTATTCTAGATGAGTCCACCATACCTACCTATATGCGGTATTACCCTGCCGTCCTAAGTAAATTTTCATGTGCCACCTCTAAAAACTTCAAATAAATATCCTTTTTTGTGTGCCTGGATTGTTCATAGAGCGACAGGAGGTAGTCAGTATCTTCCATGCTAAGCGGGTTATTCTCATGATGAGTGTTTATTCACTCGTCCTTGCACGAGAGGGGCGGTAATAGGGATTCCCAGTCCCGAATTCAAATTGCAAATAATTAAACAAAACTCCCCCGGGACTGTTGTTGGTATGGACGGCACCCGTTGTTTCGGACAAGCCATGGAGTGTGATTGTTGGTGGAGGGGGTGTAAACCTTTACTTTTATCGCTTGGGAACCGCCACTAATGTGTTTAGCATGGAAGATACCGATAACTAATGGTCGCGAAGTAAATAAGAAGGGTGCATTTCTCAAAATTTCATTTACCTCTGTTTTAAAACTTGAGCCCTGGCACCTCTGCAAATCACTGCTTCCCTCTGCGAAGGGACTATCTATTTACTTTTATGTTGTGTCATCACCTTCTCAAATAAGCGCCGAAACCTGAGAGCACTATTGTCATCCTCATGCATTGTGTATAGCTAATGTTGGGTGCATCATGACTTATCTTTTCTACCATGAATTACAATGTTTAGTCGCTGCTCGGACTTTGGAGGTGTCTGCATTTATGTTTTGCGGTCTTAGAAAGGGCTAGCGAGATACCACTATTGTCATATTATATCATGGTTGCCTTGACAAAGTGTTGTTGTTTGAGATATCTTATTATTGCTCACTAGTTGATTATGCCATTGATATGAGTTAATATAATTTTTAAGAGTTATTGTCGACATGGTTAGTTATAACATTTGCTGAAAACCTGGGTGCTACTTAAGCTTATTTATGTAAACAAGAGCAAAAGAGTTCGTAAAAGTTTTTCTTTTTCACTTTCAATTTATCAACTGAATTGCTTGAGGACAAGCAAAGGTTTAAGCTTGGGGGAGTTGATACATCTTCATCGTATCTACTTTTCCTAATGCTTTTCCTCTTGTTTTGGACTCTAATTTGCACGATTTGAATGAAACTAACCCGGATTGACGTTGTTTTCAGCAGAACTACCATGGTGTTATTTTTGTGCAGAAATAAAAGTTCTCGGATTGGAACGAAAATTCGCGAGGATTTTTTATATAATAAAAGCGAATTTCTGGAGCCAAGAACCACAGGAGGGGGGCACCTAGGTGGGCACAACCCACCAGGGCGCCCTCCCCCCTCTAGGCGCGCCCAGGTGGGTTGTCCCCACCTGGTGGCCCCACAGACTCCAACCCTGATGCTATAAAATCATATTTTGGAAGAAAAAAATCAAGGAGAAAGAATTATCGTGTTTCACGAGACGGAGCCGCCGCCACCTTCTGTTCTTCATCGGGAGGCCAGATCTGGAGTCCGTTTGGGGCTCCGGAGAGGGGGATCTTCGATCTTCATCATCACCAACCCTTCTCCATCGCCAATTCCACGATGCTCCCCACCGAGAGTGAGTAATTCCTTCGTAGGCTCGCTTGTCAGTGAGGAGTTGGATGAGATTCATCATGTAATCGAGTTAGTTTTGTTAGGGCTTGATCCCTAGTATCCATTATGTTCTGAGATTGATGTTGCTATGACTTTGCCATGCTTAATGCTTGTCACTTTGGGCCCGGGTACCATGATTTCATATCTGAACCATTTATGTTATCACCATTATATCTATGTTCTAGATCCGATCTTGCAAGTTATAGTCACCTACTACGTGTTATGATCCGGCAACCCCGGAGTGACAATAGTCAGGACACTTCCCGGTGATGACCGTAGTTTGAGGAGTTCATGTATTCACTATGTGTTAATGCTTTGTTCCGGTTCTCTATTAAAAGGAGGCCTTAATATCCCTTAGTTTCCAATTGGACCCCGCTGCCACGGGAGCGTAGGACAAAAGATGTCATGCAAGTTCTTTCCATAAGCACGTATGACTATTTACAGAATACATGCCTACATTATATTTATGAACTGGAGCTAGTGATGTATCGCCCTAGGTTATGACTGTTATATGATGAATATCATCCAACGAATTCACCGATCCAATGCCTACGAATATCTCTCATATTGTTTTTGCTAAGTTGCCATTGCTATTGTTACTCTTGCACTTGCTACAAAATCATTGCTATTACTGTTACTGTTACTATTGTTGTTGCTACTACTATCAAAACTACCATACTACTTTGCTACTGATCACTTTGCTGCAGATAATTAATCTCCAGGTGTGGTTGAATTGACAACTCAGCTGCTAATACTTGCAAATATTCTTTGGCTCCCCTTGTGTCAAATCAATAAATTTGGGTTGAATACTCTAGCCTCAAAAACTGTTGCGATCCCCTATACTTGCGGGTTATCAGGCGCCAAATCACCTTCTCCCCGGAAGCTCCCTTCTCCCCTGCCGTGAAACCTCAACCCCTCCTCCATGGCACCCCCAACCACACCAAATTCATCACCGCCCTCCTCCCCAATGCCGGAGATGTTGTTCATTTGCCGTCGTGCACTGGGTCATGTGCCTCTTACTCCGTGCTGCCGGAGCTACCTTGACGACGACCACATGAACCGTACCGGAGCCGATTCACCCCCGCCGTTTTGCACGGCACTGGAGCGGCTCCAACTTCGGATGTGTCCAGGGCCCCAGCGCTGCTTCCCCGTAGCCGTCGACCGTCGCGACATATCTGCTTTCCTGTCGCCGGGAGCCACCGCAACCGCGCCGGCCTCACCGACTCGGCAGCTGGAGCTGCCTACTTCACCGGGACGCAATATAGGTCGTACACTCATCTTAAATCACTTTATTTAGGCGTCAGTCATCTGAATTTTTATTCTGGGCCAATCGATTCCCAATGGGAAGCAGCACCCCTCGAGGCGGCGGAGCTCTTAGGCTGCCGGTTGGCTGGTGTCTATCGTAAGGGTGCGGCGGGCGCAAGTTCGCCGTGGAAGCAGCGCTTAGGTGGCTTTCTTAGAGTTGCGTGGGTTGAAGGTACTGCCGCCACTGGATCAGGATGATGGCGAGTCTTTGTGGATTGGCCAGGGGCGGCGCAACCACGGCAGTGCGGTGGGGCGGTGAGCGGGGTTTTGGTCGGAGTTCTCGCAGCCAGGGACGGCGGAGGCAGGCTTCTCTGCCGGTGGTCGCCGGCTCTTCGGGGAAGATTCTGAATAGTGTCAGCCGGGAGGCACAAGACGGCCATCAAGCCATCCGGCGTAGAGCGGACAGTACCAAAATAAAATAAAATCATGTGACCCCAATTTAGTTTTCAGACGTGTGACCACTCTCATACCTTGCTGCTGATCTCTTAGGGTATTTCTTCAGATCAGAGATATGTGTCATTCTTAACATTATGCGTTTTCTGCATCTTCAACCACAACGTCTTCCTTCTCACCGCAGCTGCTCCAACAAGGGAAGCATACACCAGAAGGGAGCTATAGTCCCCACTCAACAGTTCCCTGCATCGAATGTGCGTGCCCGACATGGACAGCCACAACAACTGCAAGGCCATCGACAAGTTAGCACATAATGCTCACTCCTATGGATGGCGGCCAGATAGGTTGTACCCTCATCTTACTTGTGTGCAACATTTATGGCTTTGTTATTCATCTAAGCATGGAAAATAGATTATCACATTTCACTATATATTCATGATGATCTCTTAAGAGTCTTGTTCAGGAGTTAATGTTGTTCCATAGTTCAGATAAGAGACTTGTTCTTTAGGTAACGCTGTTCCATAGTTATCATCCATCAACCAATGCTATCCCATAGGCTGGTGATTATAGTATTATACCACTTCTAGTATTAGCTATGTTGTTCTTTAATACTTTTGTGTGCCATCTAGTTAATGTCGAGTACAAATGATACATACTCTATAGCTTTCATTTGTGTTCTCCCTTTAGTTTTTTAGACCTGTTGCTGCTAGTTAAGCCCGGTCCTACTATTTATGTTGTGTCCTAAAGGCACTCATTACATAAATCTAACTACTAGTTGTCTTCCATGCATGTCAGATATAATTGCACACACTGATATATCCACAAGAACCTCACGGAGCAATGTAACGGCCAACAAACTTGATGTCAATGATACCCAATATGATGGAACATGTAAAGACAGTTCTTCAGAAGACTTGCAGAAAGATGATGAATCCTATTCACCCCACAAGGTCCTTGCTCTAACTTGGCCTGTGATATGGGTACAGCATGCATATAATGTCCTGGAGTGCATCTACTCTGTTGCAATGCCATGTGCTTAGCCTGCTGATCATGCATGTAAATATGTCATGCCTTCCTGTTTTTCAGTACCTGTTCCATTCATGATAACATGTTTTCAAATTCAAGTACTGTCATTCTACTCTGCCACAATGCCATCTGCATAGTTTGGACATCCTGCTTCTGAATATCTTATGCATTGTTATTCATCAGTATGTACTTCATCTATCTACCATACCATGTTTTTTTACATTGAAGTGATGTTCTAGTTGTCTGTTGCAATGCCATCTTAGTTTCCCAATCATACACGCATATGTTGCCTTAGTGTTTTTATGTATGTATTCCGCTATCATACAGTTTTACATTCAACTAGTGTTTTTTACTCTGTTGTCATGTCGTATCCCTAGCTCTTACATCATACTCCCTCCGTCCGGATTACATGTCGCAGAAATTGATAAAAATGGATGTATCTAGAACTGAAAAACGCCTAGACACATCCATTTATTTCCGGATGGAGGGAATACATGTCAATATGTCATGCCTTTCTATTCTTCGGTACCTATTCCATCTCTCTGTCGTAGCATGTTTTATAACTGAAGCACCATTCTTCTATATAAGGCATGCAAGGGGAAGACGGCTATGTTAGATTCTGAACGGTTACAAACAAGGTCTTTGCAAAAGATCCAAATGCCAGGAGATAGTAAACCAACTCCAGTGTTTGTAGATACTTCTCTAGCACAGAGAAACCCAACTCCTACTGATAATAAGCAGATTCAAGTGGCCAAAGAACTAGTCCGCTCCAGTCCAGCAAAAATATGTCAACTCCATTCTAAAAAGCGTGTGTGTATCCTCACATCATGAAATTTTATAGCATTCAGATCATATTTTCTACATGTTTCTTACCCATCTCTCTTTTAGAAAATAAGTTTAAAGGATAGAAGACTTTCTAAACTGGGATCATGTTCGAGGAAAGTATCTTGCGGGAATTCTCTGTGCTCCAATGCTGATGTAAATACCTGTTGTATATCACTAAATTTTTACATCAGCATGTATTTTGTTAATCGGCGTGAATCCAACCTTTATCTAATCTAAATTTACTTGTAGAAAAATGTATAATTAAAGGAAACAATGTTGATTTTTGTAAGGAAAACTTCCTGGTAGTTTTGCATACTGAGCTGCATGAGTGTACTATCTCATATCATGCACATTACTAAATTGTAGTGTTGTTCTGGTTGCCCAATCATTCATTGTGTCAATGTTGCTTTCCTATTACCTTACCTGGCTGATGATAGTTGTGCCATATTGTGTTAATTTGGTGTAGGCTGGTGTGGTGTGGTTGCCCAAACGTTCGTTGTGTCAATGTTGCTTTCCTATTATCTGACCTGGCCAATGATAGCAATGCTAGTGTGTTAATTTGGTGCAGGCTGCTGAAGATAAGAAGACAAACTCTGAAAACAGCAAGGCAACCCCATTGTTTCTTTCCAATAAATCTAGGCCAGGTAATATGGCAATAACTCTTGATTAATCTGTTCGGTTCCCCTCCTAATTTATGTTATGATGCAGTGGTCAAGACACTCTCCACTATCAATAATACAAGCCTGCCAAAATCGCCATTTGAATCTGTTCAGTTTCCTCTGTCTCGAATCCAACGGAAAAAATGTATGTTTGTGAACCAATTACTGGTTGAAGCAATGATGGAAATCGTGGAGGAATCAGAGGTGCACATTCTTGCGCAACAACAACTGATCAATGTTTTCAGAGACAGTGTAGCAAAGAAGGAAGAACTTGCTCACATGCTTATGGGCGTCATCCACGCTGAGGTTGTAGACTGTTAAGTTCTGTTCATTTATTTGCACTGGCATCAATCTTTGATTGCCCAGTGGATGTAATTTCATGTAATATATGCTGGATGTGCAACATTTTTCCTTGTATGCCGTATGTTTGCTTAGCGTGCCTCGCATTCCAGCTAACTGGTCGCTAGGAAGCCAAAAAAGCAGTGAAATTATTAGTTAGCATGAACAGTCGTGGGCCCTATATGAAGGAAGCGGCCCACTGCCCTTAATGGGCTACCCTAATGGGCTCGCAGGGGCCAAAATTCTCATAGGCCTTTGATTGATCGGTTTTGGTCCTGTCCATAATTGCTCATCGTAATGGTCTCAAATTATAGCTGGGCCAGAATCAACGTTATCTAATTGGTCCTACAGACATGTTCGAACCTTAGCGGGCCCATTAAGTTAATGGGTCGTAACCAGGCCGAAAGCTCTATTGGGCCGCTATAATTGAAACGAGCCAACAGTAATGCTCGACCCTGTTACCTCCCGGGTCGTTAACAGGCCGACATCGAAGCGGGCAATAAGTGGGCCCATTCATTTTCACGGGCCGTTACAGGATGATACTAAGGTCGGGCTATATATGGCCCAACTATATTGTGGGCCTTTAGCAGGCCGAAAGAGACAGCAGGCTCGTACTGGACCATGAAGAGCATGCGCCAGGTCGGACTGTATATGGCTCAACTGTGTTGTGGGCCTTTAGCAGGCAGAAAGAGAAACCGGGCTGGTATTGGACCATGAAGAGCATGGGCCGTTAAGAGGCCAAAACTCAGGTCCGACTGCAAATGGCCCAACTCAATTATGGGCCGTTAACAGGCTGAAAGACACACCGGGCTGGAAATTGGCCCAACACTTAAATGGGTCGCTAAAAGGCTGAAAGATGTACATCCTGAAAATTGGCCCATCCCTTGAATGGGCCGTTAACAGGCCGAAAGCACATCGGGCCGATATTGAGCCCAAATATATAGCGGGCTGTTAACGGGCTCGAACTGATGATGGGCTGCAATGGTGTCAAATAGTTAACGGGCCATTGACGGGCCAAATTGGCACATCTCGTATGGGCCATGGGCTTAAATGGACCAGACACAAGTAGGCCCTATATGGGCCGGCCTGCTAATTTTGACTGGGTCGGCCTCTTTCGCCTAAATGGGCCACTATTGGGCCTTGCCACGTGCCAACGTATCATAGGCGCCTCCCGTACAATGAGTGGATGACATCTGTCCCAACGCTGAGCCGACACGTGGATCCTCCGGCGAATGAGAATTTTACACGTGGAAAATGCCCATTGGTCGGGGCTGTTAACGGGTTATCGGATCCAAACCGGAACCCGATAGCTTAACGGCGACCCGTTACGATGGATGCCATGTGTCGGTTACCCTTGACGAAAACACTTCCATGACGCGCCATTTATCGTCATGGAAGTGGACACTTCCGTGATGATAATTTTGGTATTGTCATGGAACACTTCTACGACAGCACATGTATGACTATCTTGATTCTGTCATAAAATTGTCATGGATGTACATGCATGACAGAAAACGTGACCTACTGTGACAAACACGTATCATCACGGAAGTGTATTTTTTTTGTAGTTTAACCCCCCACCACTGCTAGATAGGCCATTCACCCGCCGGAAAAGAGAGAGGGTTCCGCCGTGGCATCCTCCACCCCGTTCCTGGGTGAGCTTTCCGGTGCTTCGGCCGCGCAGGGCGGGATACCGGTAGCTGCGAGCCTACCATGCCTGCCAGGTGTTCGGCATTTTTTCTGCTCGGTGATGGACTTGGACGACGAGGAGGCACTCGCGGCGCTGCTATAGGAGGAAGCCGATGTCGATGCCCAGGACGAAGAGCATCTCATGGTCGTCGCCGCCCTGGTCAGCCTGCTTGCGAGCAATGCAAAGCCGCGGCGAGGTGTCTCGGCGCCGGGCCGGCTGAAGGCAAAGCAGAGGCATTGACTGGAAGGCTATTTCTTGCTCTACTCCAAGTACTTCACCGACGCTCCACTGCACGGCGACAAAGTATTTCGGCGCCATTATCGGATGAGCCAAAAGCACTTCCTCAGGATTGTGAATTCCATCCGGGAGTTCGACAACTACTTCAAGTGCAAGAAGGATTGCACCGGCACACTTGGATTCACCTCACTCCAGAAGTGCACGACAGCTATGAGGATGCTTCCATACGGAGCTCCCGATGATTCACTGGAAGACTATGGGCGCATGGCCGAGTCCACGACCATTGAGTGTTTCTACAAGTTCTGCAGGGCAGTGGTGGCAGTGTTTGGACCGCAATACTTGCGATCACCCAATGCTGAAGACACTGCTCGGATCCTAGCACAGAATGCAGCAAGAGGATTTCCTGGGATGCTTGGAAGCATCGACTGCATGCATTGGAAATGGAAAAACTGTCCATTTGCTTGGCAGGGGATGTACAAAGGCGCCAAAGGTGGTTGCAGTGTGGTACTTGAGGCAGTGGCTACACACGACCTCTGGATTTGGCACTCCTTTGGTATGCCAGGAACTCACAATGACATCAACATACTGCAGTGCTCCCTTGTCTTTGCCAAGCTTGTTGAAGGCCATTCTCCTCCGGTGAACTTCGAGGTCAATGGGCGGCACTACAACAAGGGATACTACCTAGCAGATGGCATCTATCTGAGATGGTCCACATTTGTGAAGACTATCTCAAACCCTGTGCGAGGAGGCAAGAACTCCCACTTTGCGAAGGTTCAGGAGTCTTGCAGGAAGGATGTCGAGCGGGCATTTGGTGTGCTCCAATCTCAATTTGCTGTTGTCCGGTACCCCGCTCAGACCTGGTCAAAAGACCAAATGTGGGAGATCATGACTTGCTGTGTCATCTTGCACAACATGATCATTGAGAGCGAGCAGGAAGAGCCAATGTTTGACATTGAACCATATTACAGACAGGGTCCTCTTGCCCAAGTTGATCACCACCTACCGGCAACCTAGACTGCCTTCCTCAATATGCGTCAGGAGATTCGAGGCCCACTGGTGCATCAACAACTGCAGCAGGATCTGGTGGAGCGCCTATGGAGGCTCAAGGGCAACGCCTAGCTCGACGTGTGATGAAATATGAGTTTTTATTTGTTAAACTATTTGTTGAACTATATAATTTGTGTTGAACTATTTGATTTCTATTGATTTTCTGTTATGAACTATGTGATAAAAATAGGTTATGTTCAATTTGTGCCGAAGCACGCCGAATACGGGCCGAAATTGGTCAATTTGCGCCGATAGTGGGACAATTTGCGCTGAAAATGGGCTGAAAAGTGGGCCAATTTACCCTGAAAGTGGGCCGAAATCGGCGCATGGGGGCGGCGGCTGGGAACCCAATAGCCACCACGCCGATTTTTCAGCCGGCGCACCCCCAGGGCAGTGCTATTTCAAGCCCCTGGGGGCCGAATGGCTAGAGATGCTCTAACCCTTGACTTGGAGGGCACACCACGACTCCGAAGATCTCCTATCCGGCCACGGATCCGCGCTCTAGCTTGGCCCCATAATGGCCCATCAGTCCGGCCCATACGCAAATGGGCCGGCGGCCCAAGGACCCTTTAATCCAGGACTCCCTCAGGCACGCCCCTCGGGCTTGTGGGCCCCTCGGGCATCGTCTCGCATTGATTCTTTTTCCCAAAAATCACATATATTCCAAAATAAATCTTCGTAAATTTTTATCGCATTTGGACTTCATTTGGTATGGATATTCTGTGAAACAAAAAACATGCAACAAACAGGAACTGGCACAGGGCACTGGATCAATATGTTAGTCCTGAAAATAATATAAAATGTTGCCAAAAGTATATCAAAGTTGCAGAATATTGGCATGAAACAATCAAAAATTATAGATACGATGGACACGTATCAGCATCCCCAAGCTTAATTCCTGCTTGTCCTCGAGTAGTTAAATGATAAAAAATATAATTTTTGATGTGGAATGCTACCTAGCATAATCTTTATCATATAATCCAATCATGGCATGAATATTAAAACACGAGTGGTTCAAAGCAATAGTCTATAGTTTGACATAAAGACATCAATACTCAGGCATCCAACAAACAATCATGTCTTTAAAAATATCAATGCTAAAGAATGTTATCCCTACAAAATCATATAGTCTTGTCATGCTTCGGCTTCTTAACACAAAGTATTTATTATGCACAACCCCGATGACAAGCCGAGCAATTGGTTCATACTTTTTAACATGCTTCAGCTTTTTCAACCCCCACACAATATATGAGCGCAAGCCATGGATATAGCACTATGGGTGGAATAGAATATGATGTTTGAGGTTGTGTGGAGAAGACAAAAAAGGAGAAAGTCTCACATTGACACGGCTAATCAATGGGCTATGGAGATGCCCATCAATTGATGTCAATGCGAGGAGTAGGGATTGCCATGCAACGGATGCACTAAGAGCTATAAGTGTATGAAATCTCAAACTGAAAACTAAGTGGGTGTGCATCCAACTTTCTTGCTCATGAAGGCCTCGGGCATTTGAAGAAGCCCGTCATCGGAATATACAAGCCAAGTTCTATAATGAAAAATTCCCACTAGTATATGAAAGTGATAACATAGGAGACTCTCTATATGAAAAACATGGTGCTACTCTGAAGCACAAGTGTGGAAAAGGGTAGTAACATTGCCCCTTCTCTCTTTTTCTCTCTTTTTTTTGTTATTTTTTGTTTTTTCCCTTTTTTTGGTGGGCTCTTTTTGGCCTTTTTTTTTCTCTTTTTTTTATTTTCATCTAGAGCCTCATCCCGACTTGTGGGGGAATCATAGTCTCCATCATCCTTTCCTCACTGGGACAATGCTCTAATAATGATGATCATCACACTTTTATTTACTTACAACTCGATACTAGAACAAAATATGACTCTATATGAATGCCTCTGGCAGTGTACCAGGATGTGCAATGATCTAGCATATCAAAGATATCAAAAAATAGACAAGCCATGAAAATATCATGCTAGCTATCTTATGATCATGCAAAGCAATATGACAATGAATGATCAAGTCATGTATATGATGATGATGGAAGTTGCATGGCAATATATCTCAGAATGGGTATGGAAATGCCATAATAGCTAGGTATGGTGGCTGTTTTGAGGAAGATATAATGACGCTTATGTGTGATAGAGCGTATCATATCACAGGGTTTGGATGCACCGGCGAAGTTTGCACCAACTCTCGAGGTGAGAAAGGGCAATGCACGGTACCGGAGGGGCTAGCAAATTGCGGAAAGGTGAGAGTGCGTATAATCCATCGACTCGCATTAGTCATAAAGAACTCACATACTTATTGCAAAAGTTTATTAGCCCTCGAAGCAAATTACTACTACGCATGCCCCTAGGGTAATAGATTGGTAGGAAAAGACCATTGCTCGTCCCCGACCGCCACTCATAAGGAAGACAATCAATGATAAATCATGCTCAAATTTCATAGCATAACAGGAGACCATACGTGCATGCTTCGGGAATCACAAACCTTAACACCAATATTCTTACTAAACCACAATCATTCACTAGTACCTCCCACATATTACCATCTCTATATCGCAAAACTATTGCAAGGAATCAAGCATATCATATTCAGTGATCTACAAGTTTTATGTATGATTTTATGACTAACCATGTGAATGACCAATTCCTGTTAACTCTCTAAATAGATATAAATGAATCATGAGAGTTTAATTCTTTCTACAAAAGATTTGCCCACACTCTAACAAATATAAGTGAAGCAAAAAAGCTTTCTACAAATGGTGGTTTTCTATGTGTAGAGAAACAGGCAATCCAAACTTCAAATGATATAAGTGAAGCACATGAAGCATTCTATAAAGCCATACTCAAAAGATATAAGTGAAGTACATGAAGCATTCTATAAATCAACCAAGGACTATCTCATACCAGCATGGTGCATAGAAGAGAAATGAAAAATAAACACAAAAATGCTCCAAGAATTTGCGCATATCATGTGACGAATAAAAATATAGCTCCAAGTAAAATTACCGATGGTCCTTAGAAGAAAGAGGGGATGCCTTCTGGGGCATCCCCAAGCTTAGTTGCTTGGGAGTCCTTGAATATTACCTTGGGGTGCCTCAGGCATCCCCAATCTTAGTCTCTTGCCACTCCTTATTCCTTCATCCATCGTGATCTCACCCAAAACTTGAAAACTTCAATCACACAAAACTTAACAAAACCCTCGTGAGATCCGTTAGTATAATAAAGCAAATCACTACTTTAAGTACTGTTGCAAACCCATTCATATTTTATTTTTTCATTATACCTACTGTAATCTAACTTCACCATGGCTTATATCACCGATACAATCCATAGATTCATCAAAACACGCAAAACAGTGCATCAAAAACAGAATCTGTCAAAAACAAAACAGTTTGTAGCAATCTGAACATTGACCATGCTTATGTAACTCCAAAAATTCCGAAAAATTAGGAAAAAATAAAAAATTTGCACATCAGTACTGTGTAAAAATTACAGAAACTTTTGGCCTTCCAGTAAAAAAATGTAAATTCACGCACTACAACCAAAGTTTATGTTTTTGCACTGCACATACCAAACAAGCAATCTAATCATCCTAAAGGCAAATCTTGGCACATTATTTCTATAATACAATGGATTTTTACAAGGGGATAATTATTTTTGTTTCAAAGTTTCTGTAATTCAAGATTTGCAAAGTTTCCATGGGCATGAACAAAGTTCAAGGAGCTCCCCCACTTCAACGGTGCTCGTCTTTCTTACTTTCACCTTTCTTTTTGAAAAAGTTTTAGGTTCCCCTCTATATTTTTTTGTTTTTAAACTTTATAAAAGCACTCAATAGAATAAAATGACTCTCTAAAACTTCCGGGTTGTCTCCCTGGAAGCGCTTTCTTTAAAGCCATTAAGTTCGGCATATAGTGCTCAAGTAATGGATCCACCCGGATCCCAAGGTATATCAAAGCCAATTTTAATTAACAATGATTTGTAATTTACCATTGAGCACAAAACAACATATATCATGCAACAATGAAGTCTAACTCTCTTCCTATGCATTGTCATGTCATAAAAGAACAATTCATGCACACACAATAAAGGCCGATACATAGCATAAACAGTTTATTGCAATTTTATCATGTTGGAAACATAGAGAGGCGGAGATGTGGTTCCTCTCTCATAATAATTGCAAGTAGGAGAAGCAAGGACATGCATATTGTATTCATCAAAATCATCATGTGTAGTAGTAAAATGCAACCCATCAATATAATCCTTAATAAGCGCAAACTTTTCCGATATAGTGTAGTTGGGAGAATTCAAAAGGATAACAGGACTATCATGTGTGGGTGCAATAGCAACAAATTTATTCTTAACATAAGGAACTATAGCAAGTTCATCTCCATAAGCATAATTCATATTGGCATCATGGCCACAAGCATAGCAAGCATCAGTTTCATCAAAAAGGGATATTTCAAACGAATCCAAGGGATCGTAGCAATCATCATAGCATTCATCCTTTGATAAGCACGAAGGGAAATTAAACAATGTATGAGTTGAGGACTTACTCTCATTGGAAGGTGGGCACGGGTAGCTAATCCGCTCTTCCTCCCTTTGTTCTTCGCTCTCCTCCTCATCTTTTTCATCCAATGAGCTCACAATGTCATCAATTTCTTCTTCCATAGTTTCCTGCAAAATATTAGTCTCTTCTTGGACAACGGATACTTTCACAATAAACTCATTAATATCGACATTATAATCATAATTCTCATAGCAATATTTAAGTATAGCATAATTTTCAGGTCTGTAAACAGCATCATCATAATTTTCACACTTTCCAAACAAAGATTCAATTTCATAAGCACCCTTAAAAGCAACAAATACTTCTATTCGTTCCACATCATAGTAATCATATATACCATTAGCATAAGAAGCCAAGGTTTCATTATCACTAAATTTACATGAAAAGGGAAGGTGTGGAGCCTTCATCCTAGAGCGGCAAGTATAACCATATCTCAAGCATAAAATCCAAGCATACCATTGCAACATTTCAATTTGATCCCATAAGAGTTTCCCTTTTTGAGTCAAGCGATAATCCCTAAAGTATTCACGTTGATCCAATGTGTCTCCCATTATCAGGTTGAATGGGGTTTTCTCAGGATTATCAAAGTAGTGTTTAATATTTTTCACATAACGAGCATCAAGGGTTTTAGGAGGTTCCCCATCTCCATGAGTAGCAAGTACAACTAATTTTTTTGGTATTTCGTGTTCCATCCAAAATTAAAGATATAAAACAACTTAGAACAGAAAATAAAATCTACTTAGTGATAAAGCAAACAAGCACACAGGAGAATATTCACCCCAAGCTATTGCTCCCCGGCAACGGCGCCAGAGAAAGGTCTTGATAACCCACAAGTATAGGGGATCAATTGTAGCCTTTCTCAATAAGTAAGAGTGTTGAACCCAACGAGGAGCTAAAGGTAGAACAAATATTCCCTCAAGTTCTATCAACCACCGATACAACTCTACGCACACTTGACATTTGCTTTACCTAGAATAAGTATGAAACTAGAAGTACTTTGTAGGTGTAAAGGGATAGGTTTGCAAGATAATAATAACACGTAAATAAAAGCTAGGGGCTGTTTAGATAAAGAAACAATTAAGTTAGTTTTAGTAGAGAGCTTTTTGTCACAAGAAAGTTATTTTTCCCTAGGCAATCGATAACTAGACCGGTAATCATTATTGCAATTTCATATGAGGGAGAGGCATGAGCTAACATACTTTCTCTACTTGGATCATATGCACTTATGATTGGAACTCTAGCAAGCATCCGCAACTACTACAGATCATTAAGGTAAAACCCAACCATAGCATTAAGTATCAAGTTCTCTTTACTCCCATACGCAACAACCCACTTACTCGGGTATGTGCTTCTGTCACTCACGCCACCCACCATAAGCGAATCATGAACATATTGCAACACCCTACAGCGGGGATCTCTCACACTTGTGCGACACGAAGAGCACAATAGGACAGCACCAATAATAAAACATACAACTCAAACCAATCATGATCATCAATCAACCCATAGGACAAAACAGATCTACTCAAACATCATAGGATAGCCATACATCATTGGGAAATAATATATAGCATTGAGCACCATGTTTAAGTAGATATTACAGCGGGGACAAGAGGTGTTACACCGCTGCATAGAGGGGGAGAGAGTTGGTGATGACGGTGGCGAAGTTGTTGGTGTAGATTGCCGTCACGATGATGGCCCCGTCGGCGTTCTGGCGCCACCGAGAGAGAGGGGGAGAGAGCCCCCTCCTTCTTCTTCTTCCTTGACCTCCCCCCTAGATGGGAGGAGGGTTTCCCCTCTGATCCTTGGCCTCCATGGTGGTGGAGGGGCAGGAGCCCCTCCGAGATTGGATCTATCTCTCTGTTTCTCTTCTATTTCGCGTTCCTGTTTTCTCGCCTTTCACCGTTTCTTAAATTCCCAGAGATCCGTAACTCCGATTGGGCTGAAATTTTAACACGGTTTTCTTTCGGATATTATCTTTCTTACAGCAAAAGAAGCACACCCAACCACCTTACGGAGGGGGCACAAGCTTTCCAGACGTGCCTGGGGTAGGGGGCGCGCCCCTCAGGCTTGTGGTCCCCTCGGGCATTGTCTCGCGTTGATTCTTTTTCCCAAAAATCACCTATATTCCAAAATAAATCTCCGTAAATTTTTATCGCGTTTGGACTTTGTTTGGTATGGATATTCTACGAAACAAAAAACATGCAACAAACAGGAACTGGCACTGGGCACTGGATCAATATGTTAGTCCCAAAAATAATATAAAATGTTGCCAAAAGTATATAAAAATTGTAGAATATTGGCATGGAACAATAAAAAATTATAGATATGACGGAGACGTATTATCTATCATGGCCAACCCCAAGTGCAACTTTCTCAGATTTAAGCACACGATAAGAACAATAGCATGATCAAGATCTTTTTGCAATTTAGCATGATCAACATTGTGTGACTCCTCAAGAGTCAAACGAAGACCTCGCTCTTCCTCTAGAGCAGTGGAAAGATCCGCAATCTCATCGGCATACACGAATATGCCCCTCCAACTTGGAGATCGTATCCTCATGAGACTCAATGATATCATTGGCCTCACCAAGTTGTTCCAAGAGAGCAAAAAAGTGCTTCTTGGATTCACCCTTGAGATTAATCAAGAACTTGTCAAACCCATTCTGTCGGGGTACACAAACAGGGGTGTATGTTTTCCCCTGACTTGTGCACAGACAGCACCCCTCCGGTCCAGCAACTCTCAGCACCTAGGACAAGGCCAAGAAGAAGAGATCAGCTCTTTGAGGAATCAAAGGGCTGGTCAAGAAGACCAAGACCAACCCAAGGAGTAAAACACCACAATGGAAAAACCTCCCTTGCCGAGCAGGCGAGCCTAGCGGCGACAAGGTTGCCCCAAAGACAAGTCTCCAGATTGCCCCGGCAGGCTTGCCGGGGACACTGAGGGCGGATTACCCCACCAAGGCTCCACCACTCCACCTCACAGCAACGCAAGTCACCAATCGGTGCGATGTCGAGCCCCCAAGATGCTAAGTGGCCGTTATTTGGCACGTGGCAGCCATCTCCAGAGGAAATCACCTCCAAATGACACTCGTCTAGCGACGTGTCACGCAAGCAGGCGAGAAGGTGGCAAAACAGCACGGCAAGGCTTGCCGGGCTAGACTATGATGTGACACTAAGCGGCGCATTTAATGCGCTCTGCCCAGTCTGCAGAGTTAGGTATGATGGCACTGTTTGCTATCTAATCAGTACATAATGACTGATTTGCCACTATGGTGACCCCTTGATCTATAAAAGGAGGGCCATGACAACCTTAGAAAGGATTCGGACCCCTGTACACTCATACGCACGTAGCTGCTCTCCCCCCCGAGGCGACCTTGCCGGGCTAGAGCGTTGCGTCTCCACCATGGTCCTCTCATCAATCCACCAAAGCAGGAGTAGGGTTTTACGCCTCACGGCGGCCCGAACCTGGGTAAAAACTGCCCGTGTGATCACTGCCGCGCTGCCCCGCGCACTTCGCTCTTTATGCAATGCGTCCTTCCCCCCTGCCGAACCACAAGGGGTCGACGGCCCCATAGGTGGCCGTGTTTTCCCATGACATCTTTGGCGCGCTAGGTAGGGGGGAGCGCTTGCGCGAATCTGAGAGCGTACGCAGCGCGTCATCTTCATCATCGTTTTCTTCATCGACGGCTTCATCATCCATGATGCCCAAGAAAAGATGGAACACAGCAGGACGGAAGGGGAGCGGTATCGCTCCCCCGCCTACCCTGTCCAATCTCCATTGCCTCCCTCCGCCACGGCTGCAGCAGCGGCGGGGACTAGGAATGATGGCGGCATGACGGCCCCAAACAGTTCGGGCGGCGTGATCACCATGCGAGCCCTGTTCGAGAAAAGGAACAAGGTGTGGGGGCACAAGGTTTCTCTCTCCACCACTTTCACTTATTGACAATCGAACTACTCCGGGTCCTGCGTCATCAACGCCGATGAGCCCGCGCGATACTCGGTCCAGCATCTACCCTGCTTATGGAGATCCTGAGTAGAGCGCCAGTGCGAATCCGTTGATTGATGCCCCGGCAAGTACGCTACGGCAAGGCCGTCTGCGTTAGCATGACTTTTGTGCCAGCCGCAGTCAGATTGTTTAAGAAAAAAGTGTGAAGGGGAGGAGAGGGAAGCCGATCGAGCCTTGCACCGCGTCCTGCCACCCACAAGATACATATGATTATTGCTGGCACCTGCTGGGGGCCGGAGAGCAACACGAGCAACGCCATCCTTCCCTAAGCATGCGAGCACGACAAGCAACCGCAGCTGAAAGTAGTGGGAGGAAGCAAAGATAAGAGCTAAGTCCACACAATCGTTGCTTCATCGTATACCTAAAATTTGCATTTGCTTGTCCCTTGGATACAAAGGTGTTCGTATGAGGAAATCCTTCGCGTGATGGCACCTTACTAGTTCTTTGTCTGCGCCCTTGTTCTGTTCCGAGCCTGCTCGCAGAATGGGCGGCCGCACCTCAAAAACTACCAAAGGAAAAACCTGCCGGGACGCATCCTCGCCAAGATGACTGTTAAGGGCTAGACCCTTACGACAATTGCAGCAATATAATACCGGCAGGCAACCAAAATGCGCACAGAGAGTAATCATACGAACGCCAACTGGTAAACTTAAAAGGGATAAGCATGCAGCTAAGATTAAGTAAGGACATCAGTTCCATGCAAATAAAAGAAATACGGCATCTAAACACAAGACATGCATCATGTTTTGTTACAGGACAGCACGACGGCGAGGATAATTCATGACCGTCCTTGGCGGCCTCGTGGAACAGCGGGGATGCCAAGAACCTTGTCGGCGTAGGGGCAGCTTTCTCCTTGGCAGCAGAAGTGTCTGCGTCCCTCGACAGCTTCCTAAAGCCATCGGCAAGATCAAGGTCCGGGTGGCAATGGGTAATGTTGCTCAGAACCATGAAGAGAGCGCTGCGGGCAAGCTTCCGGGACTCACTCACGAAGCGACCGGCCCTTCCCTCTTCGTGTGCCTTCAGCTTTTCGATCAGCTCGTTGAAGA
This sequence comes from Thinopyrum elongatum, assembly GCA_011799875.1. Classification (NCBI taxonomy): domain Eukaryota; kingdom Viridiplantae; phylum Streptophyta; class Magnoliopsida; order Poales; family Poaceae; genus Thinopyrum; species Thinopyrum elongatum. The sequence goes on from CM022303.1 coordinate 409,613,880, forward strand.
AGATCCCTAGCTTGATGCTGGGGACCTCATGCATGTTAGCCGAGAAGACTGGCCCTTCCATGCCCATCGCCGCAGTTTGGGCAGTGAGACGCTCGGCAACGTCGACCAAACTCTTGATCCAGAGGTTGACCTGCTCGGTGTGGTTCGCCAGTTTGTCCTCTGCATCCTTCCGAGGAGCATGGTGGTATCCAGGTCCTTCGACAGCTGCTTCTTGCGAGCCCCATTGGATTCAGCTGAGCTCTCCAGAGCGCCAATCCTGGCCTTCAAATCTTCAACAGTGTCGTTGGCGGCCTCAAGGCCCTGGCGCCGCCCTGGCTCTTGGAGGAGAGCTGTGATTGCATGTCCTTCAGAAGGATCTCTACTTTCCGCACCTCCACCTTGAGGGTCGTGACCTCCTTGGCGCTCCCGGCAAGCTCTTTAGTCAGTTTGGCCACCTGTTGGTCGAGATCGGTCTTGGCAAAAGATGCAGCAGCAACTTCATCAGCGAGCTTCTTCAGCTGGACAGTAGCATCAGCAGCGAGGGCGTCCAGAGCTGCCTTATGCCTGTCATCCTGCTCTTTGGTACGCTGCTACATGAGGGCTTCCAGTTCTTCATCTTTGGCGCGGAGGGTGGCTTCGAGTTTCTCTTCCCGGGAAGAGATATTCTTCTCCTTGGCGTCCAAGAGCATCGTGCGCTCTGCCAAGCGAACCTCCCGGGTGATGACATCCTCCCTTGCCATGGAAATCACCTCCTGCTGCCTCATGAGGACATGGAGCTGCTTGTCGTGCCAGTCGCGCAGCTTGTTACCCTTGTCCCTCAGCTTCTGGTCCACCTTGTTGGCGGACTTGCGCTGCTCCTTGAGCATCTGCCATTTCTGGCTGTGCCGGCCCTGCATCTCCTTAATGCCTACCACCATGGACTCCAGGAAAGACAAATCCATGGCGACTGTGGCAGAGTCATCCGCCTCTTCAACCCCCTGGTACAAGGACGCCAGGATGTGCTGAATTTCTCCATCAAGGTTCGCACTCATCGCTGCTGATGAACCGGGGGCTCTGAGCCCAGGCTGCGCAAGCACCAGCGCCAATTGATTCGAAGTCGGCGGCGGGATCCCTGCCGATGCGCCAAATGAGGGAAGGGGGTCCATAGTTTGGAGGGGGGTTTTCTCTTCAACCAAAACCCCCGACCCCGACGTGCTACCGGGGGTTTTCTCTGGTTCCTTCGGGAGCTCCTGGACACCCCCGGCAGCATGCTCCTGCCCCTCCGCGGCAGCGATCTTAGCAGCTTCCTTCGCAGCATATTTCCCTATGCTGGCCACTTCTTCCAGCAGTTCAGGTTCTTTGATCAGATGAGCTGCAAGCGGAGTCAACAGTCCATAATGAAGGTGCAGAGTTATTAGCAAACCAGGGACTTGGGGCAAGATGATGGAAGCGGCAGAATTTAGAAGGAAAAATGGATTACCCGAAGATGCCTGCCGTGGAGGAGTTTCGGTTTCCCCGGCAGTCACCATCCCCTCCCTCGGTAACCATGATGTCATCCTGGGCGGACTCTTCCGTGGAAACCCTCGCCGAGGATCCCTCGACTCGATCGGCGGGTGGGGCGGGCCCCTCCTGGAAGGACTCACCCTGAGTAATCCCCTGCTCTCCTGCGGGCGCGGAGGTGGGGAGCTCTCCTCCATCACTTCCAGTAGGGGGAGCCAACCCCGCACCTTCAGGCCGGGGGCTGAGCTGGGGGCTTGGTGCCGGGTCATCCATGCTGGTCCCTCCCAGGCCCTTGCCTTCCATAGTCTTCGGCGGTCCCGCACGCCTGAGCCGCTTGGTCCAGTGGATGAGGGTCTCGCCTTCTTCCTCCTCCTCCCTGGCAAGGACAGCAAGCCAAGATCAGTCAGCAAGCAAGTGGATATGCGAGAACTACAGCAAAGAAGGAAGAATGTTATTTCTCGCTCTTCGTCGATGAGCATGGAGCTTAGCTCGAACTCTATGGGCGGTGAGGACGCCCTGCCTCTCTTCTAGGGCGAAGGGGCAGAGCTTCTCGGCAACTTCGAGCCTTGCTGAGGCACAGGAGCCTCCGACGAGGATGAGCTATGCGAGGAGCTCGAGCTGGACTGGGAACTAGAGTCAACTTCCGTGGCCGTCAATTGCTTGGCGGGAAGGGTCCTAGCCCCAGAAAGGCGAGAGGACTGCCGACGCGCCGCATCTGGCCTGCTGCCCTTGGAGGTAGTCTTCTTCACCTTCTTGGCGGTAGGAGAGGGATTGGGAACTACTGCTCCCCCGCTAACCACACGCCTGCGAGTACGCTGCTCCAAGATTGGCTCGGGGGCTTGAGGGCCTACCACGAGCCACTCTTCCCCAGGCTGCTCCGCCTCCGCAGTCCCCTCTTCCTCCTGGGCCTCTGCCGCCATGGCATATAGAGCCTCAATCCCGGCAGGCTCATTCCCGGCAGACTCGCCCCTGGCAAGATCTTCCCTGGTAGCCTCCTCTGTGGTCTGTGCCTCGCTTCAGCCGTGGGAGGAGCCTTCGTCCTCAGCCACCTCCTCCTCCTTCGCCGTCTTCCCGGCCTTCGCCCTCGCGGCAGCTCAGAGTGCTTTGTCCTCCTCGATCCGCCTCTTGATGAACGCTTCTTCCACCTTGGAAGTGCACTTGAACATGTTGGTCTCCACCCTGGTAGCCCTTTCCACCAGGCTGGAGGACCACGCAAGCTCTTCATTAAGTTCGGGTAACTGCCAGTCACCCGAAACTCCATGAGCATTACAGTCTGGCATCCATTTCAGAATCTGGTCCCGAGCGGAGTTGACATTCAGTGGGATGATATTTGCCGGCAGCCTGAATGGCCCAGGGCTGCCGAACAGTTGTTCGCACAGCCAAGCATGGCCGTAGACTGACAGGTTGTTGGACAAGCCAGGGTACAACCTCATCCTGTCTCCAGCATCTCCATACCGCCAGGCGAACATGTCCCTCTTCTACAGCGGCGCGATACGACGTCGAAGGAAGTCAGCTCCCACGTGACCGATGGTCAGCCCGGCAGCCTTTAGACGGGTAATCCTGTTTATTGCCAGGCGAAGTCTATCATCGGTAAGACCAAGTTCCCTCCAGTTGTTGCCATGCTCAATGCACTCCGTCCGTGCTTGGCAGAAATATGGGGCTTCTTCATCTTGGATCCAACACCAGTCTCCCCTCCACTCCTCCCATCTGCCGCACTGCTGCCCGGGGAGGTAATCCCAGTTTTCTCTCACCACTCGGGGAATCCAGCTTATGTTCCCGGAATGGTGGGCTTTGTTCTCCACTCGCGGGACAAAGTAGTGCCTGAACAAGTCGACATTGGGGGCAACTCCAACGAAGTTCTCGCACAAATGGGAAAAAATCGCCATATAGGCCATTGCATTTGGCGTAAAATCCAGAAGGTGGAATCCATAAATCACCATCATTGCCTCGAAGAATTCCGAAAAGGGAGGACAGAGGCCATAGATGAAGTATGCGCAGAAGAATCTATATGAATCTGGCGGATCCTTTTTCCCCTCTGCCAGGACCTTGGGTGCGCCATGCCCCTTCGGAACCTCCCTCCCCCAGAGATATCCGTACCTTGCTTTCAGCACATCACCGTCCAGATTAGACGGGAGGAAGACCACATCGCCCCTTCGCTTCTTGTCCAGCTCTGCCGCTCTCTTCTTGCTCCCCTCGGCGGCCGCCTCCTTCATGGTGGTCGTCCGCTTCCCCTTGGGAGCGGCGGTTTTCTTCCCCATCTCTTCAGGTTGCGGCGAAGATTGGGGAAGGAAGTTGGGTGAGGATCGGCGGCAAGTATGGGCGAGGAATGAGAGCAATCACTTGGCTTGTAGAAGAAGATGGTGGAGGGGCGAGGCAGACGATGAATGAGCAGTACCCCTTCGTGTTTTTCTCTCTTAAGGGAAAGGACGTGGGGAGAGGCGTGACTCTTCAGAAAGTTACCATTTCACATTAACTGCTGCAGTCCCACGACCCCACTACCCGCGGTAATTATGCGAAGTGGACGTTGGATTGATTGGTCATCATGACAAACCACTGCGCACGCAGCGTTCTCTCGCCATGTGTCCATGCACTGTTTGGGGCCTAACCCAACGTGCCTAGCGACACGTATGGCTTAGGCCCGGGGGCTTCTGTCGGGGTACACAAATAGGGGTGTATGTTTTCCCCTGACTTGTGCACAGACAGCACCCCTCCGGTCCAGCAACTCTCAGCACCCAAGACAAGGCCAAGCAGAAGAGATCAGCTCTTTGAGGAATCAAAAGGCGGATCAAGAAGACCAAGACCAACCCAAGGAGTAAAACACCACAATGGAAAAACCTCCCTTGCTGGGAAGGCGAGCCTGGCGGGGACGAGGTTGCCCCGAAGACAAGTCTCCAGATTGCCCCGGCAGGCTTGCCAGGGATGCTGAGGGCAGATTACCCCGCCAAGGCTCCACCGCTCCACCTCACAGCAACGCAAGTCACCAATCGGTGCGGTGTCGAGCCCCCAAGATGCTAAGTGGCCGTTATTTGGCACGTGGCAGCCATCTCTAGAGGAAATCACCTCCAAATGACACTCGTCCAGTGACGTGTCACGCAAGCAGGCGAGAAGGTGGCAAAACAGCATGGCAGGGCTTGCCAGGCTAGACTATGATGTGACACTAAGTGGCGCATTTAATGCGCTCTGCCCAGTCTGTAGAGTTAGGTATGATGGCACTATTTGCTATCTAATCAGTACACAATGACTGATTTTCCACTATGGTGACTCCTTGATCTATAAAAGGAGGGCCATGGCAACCTTAGAAAGGATTCGGACCCCTGTACACTCATACGCGTGTAGCTGCTCTCGCCCCGAGGCGACCTTGCCGGGCTAGAGTGATGCGTCTCCACCACGGTCCTCTCATCAATCCACCAAAGCAGGAGTAGGGTTTTACGCCTCACGGCGGCCCGAACCTGGGTAAAAACCGCCCGTGTGATCGCTGGCACGCTGCCCCGGACCCTCTGCTCTTTGTGCAATGCGTCCTTCCCCCTGTCGAACCACAAGGGGCCGATGGCCCCATAGGTGGCCGTGTTTTCCCACGACATATTCTCATCAAATTTCACCACCTCACTCTCATCTACACAATCTAACGATGAAGGAGTAGTAGTGATGGTGGTTTTGATGTTGGGGTTACCTTATTGATACCTTTGGCCATTAGGCACTTGGCAATGAGATTCTCGTTGGGGGCACCAAAGAGAGACACCTTGGAGGGGGAAGAGGTGGCAATGGCCACGGTTGCCGTTGCCATTCCTTCACCACTTGTATCTTCATCATCATCATCGAAGGGGTATTCTTCATGTGCCACCAAACCCTTTGGAGGTATCTTCTTGGTGAAGTTGTTCTTGTTTGGAAAGGACTTGGCTTTGTCTTTGCGAATGAGTTTGCCACTGTTGTCTTCCCTCTTCTCATAAGGACAATCCACCACAAAGTGACTCACATTGCCACAATTGTAGCACGTCCTCACTCGTTGCTTGTTCTTTGACCCACTTGAATTGTTCTTGGAGAAGTTGGGCCTTGATTTTCTCTTGTTGCCCCAAAATTGCCTTGATGCAAGAGCCATGTGCTTGTGGTAATCATATTTGGGTCTTCGGGGCAACTCTCTTCTTCCTCCTCCTCTTCTTCTTCCGGAATGGCCTTGGCCTTCAAGGCAAGGTTGGAAGAGGCTTTCTTTGACCGAACACGAACTAGAGCATTATCGGCGGTCTTGTTCATGATGTTCATGGTAAAGAACTCGTCCAACACTTCACTTGAAGACAAGGTGTGGAAATCTGGCCTTTGACGAATCACGGAGGACATGGCCTTGTTGAAAGGCATGATGGCCTTGATAAACTTGCGCTTGATCCAATTGTCATCTGCATCCTTGCTCCCATGGTCTTGGAGAGCAACCCCAAGAGTTGTCACCCTACGGTAGAGATCATGCGGATCCTCATCTTCTAGCATCACAAATTCATCGGCCTCATCAAGGACCACTTCAAAGTTGGATCGTTGGATGCTTGAGCTCCCCTTGTACAAAGATATGATGTGTTCCCAACAATCCTTTGCACGAATGAAGGGGTGCAAATGAGATAGATCTTCAGGGGGAACCACGTCTTGAAGGATGAACAAGGCGGAGTGATTGTATTGATTGTCCGCCTCTTCTCTTGGGGTGAACTTGTTTGGATCATGCGGGTAGAAGCCTTGCTCGATGATTCTCCAAAGATTTGTTGAGCTGTGATTCAAATGAGACTTGATGCAAAAAACCCAATTAGCAAAATCACCTTTTACAAGCTTAGGAGGAGGGCCAAGGTTGTTAATATGTGGTGTCGGGACCGGTCCTCCATAGACCGGGGGAGGGGGAACCGAGACAAAGGTTCATGTCCCATTCTTGTTATGAGGGGAAGAAGTTTGAGTACCTTTAGCCGCTTCCTTCCCGGAATTGGCCTCCGACTCTGATGCGGTGGGATTAACCACAAGCAATGCATCGGGGGAAGATTTCAACCCCTCAAGCAATTCTTTAAACACGGATTTGACCTCGATCATCATAGACATCTTAAGTGAAGCCATAGCTTCATTTAAGTCGTCCCGAGTGACTGAGTTCAACTCCATGGCCTCGGGCACTTCCTCCTCTGTGTCAACCATGCTCTTCGGGTGGTGAAACCCATAATAAAGAGACGATGCTCTGATACCAATTGAAAGGATCGATATGGTTGACTAGAGGGGGTGAATAGGCAACTACCACTTTTTAACTTTTCTTAACAAATTAGGATTAGCAACAAATAGGTTGTCTAGATATGCAACTAGGTGAGCAACCTATATGGTGCTAGCAACACAAGCAAGCAAAGGATACACAACAAGTAAAGCTTGCACGAAGTAAAGGTAAGAGATAACCACAAGTGGCGACGGTGGAGACGAGGATGTGTTACCGAAGTTCCTTCCCTTTGAGAGGAAGTACGTCTCCACTGGAGTGGTGTGGAGGCACAATGCTCCCCAAGAAGCCACTAGGGCCACCGTATTCTCCTCATGTCCTCACACAATGCGAGAAGCCGTGATTCCACTAGTGGTGCCCTTGAAGGCGGCAACCGGACATGTACAAACAAAGTTGGGGCTCTCTCCACAACCGAATTGGAGGCTCCCAACAACACCATGAAGCTTCACCACAATGGAATGTGGCTCTGAGGTGACCTCAACCGTCTAGGGTGCTCAAACACCCGAGAGTAACAAGATCCGCAAGGGATTAGTGGGGGGAATCAAATTTCTCTTGGTGGAAGTGTAGATCTAGGCCTTCTCAAGCAATCCCTAAAGAATCAACAAGTTTGATTGGCTAGGGAGAGAGAGCGGGCAAGAATGAGCTTGTGAGCAACAATGGAGCTTGGGGGAGGAAGAGGTAGTCAACTAGAAGAAAGATGACTCCCTTTTATAGTGGGAAGAAGGATCCAACCGTTATGCTCTCCCAGACCGCACATAAGTGGTAGTACCGCTCAGATGGGTGGTACTTCTGCTGGCACGGAAGTGTCGGCTACCTAGTTCATTCTAAGCAGGTCAGGAGAACGGTAGTGCCACCTGAGCGGTACTACCGCGCCCTCCAGCGGTACTACCGCGTGGAGATGAATAGCAGCCGATACTGGCGGTAGTAGGGGTGAGCAGAATGGTAGTGCCGCTAGGAGCGGTACTTCCACCATGAACTGCCACCCTACTTCCGCCCAAGTGACAGAACCATTCCAGAATAGAAAAATAAGCGGTACACGTCGTGGTACTAGCCAGCGGTAGTTTCGCTGGAGCGGTACTGATACATCTCCAACGTATCTATAATTTTTGATTGTTCCATGCTATTATATTATCTGTTTTGGATGTTTTATATGCATTAATATGCTATTTTATATATTTTTTGGGACTAACTTATTAACCTAGAGCCCAGTGCCAGTTTTTGTTTTTTCCTTGTTTTTGACTTTTACAGAAAAGGAATTCAAACGGAGTCCAAACGGAATAAAACTTTACGGTGATTTTTCTTGGACTAGAAGAAACCCACGAGACCTGGAGAGGAGGCCAAAAGATCCACGAGGAGGCCACAAGCCGTAGGGGCGCACCCCAGGGGGGCGCCCCCAGGGCTTGTGGGCCCCTCGGGGACCTCCTGCCGGGGTTATGATCCTGACAATGAGTACTAGGGGTACAAATAAGGGGCAGAGACTAGCTATGGCGTAGGTGTAACACATGGTGTTTAACGAGTTCAGGCCCCTCACTCGGTGGAGGTAAAAGCCCTACGTCTCGTGCCCTGAGGCTTGCTTTGATTTGATGGATAGAATTACAGAGTTGAACGTGCCCGGCTATGGAGAAGGGTGCAGCTTATATAGAGTGCGCTGCAGCCCCATGTCTCCCATGCCGCCGGGGCAATTAATGCCATTAAATGAGGCAGTTACTAGTGTAATGAGCCTATACTGCAGCAGTTATACATAACGGTAGTTATAACTCTATTTAGTGGATGACTTAGGATCCCTCAACCGTTGCAGCTCCCATGACGCCTTCCTGCCCTGTACGTCCGAGTGGTCGATCATTCGCCGAGTGACTTGTGGTTGTCCGAGTGTTGTGGAGCCGTCCGAGTGATCCTCCTGATATATGCATCCGAATGCTAGCAGGGTCCAGGGACCTACCTATGATGGTGATGGGCCCCATGTGGGTCCCAAATGATGGGTCCTTGACCCTACCTGTAATAGGTGACCACATCATTAGCCCCCGAATCGGTTGGGATTTCGCATAACAGATGAATCAATCCTTCGATTGAGTCTGAGTGCTGCAGGGACACTCGAAATATGTTCCCGAGTTGTGATTCATTGTTCCTTGGGCGAAAATGCAGCGGATTCTGGACTTTTAGGTTTACCTGGGTGACCAGGTGTTGTTAATCATCGAGAAAAACCTGGTGGCATTAGTTTTGTCTCTCGGAGGAGATAGACTAGAGGCCCGAGTGTGGGCATGCCATTATAACCCGAGTGGCGACGCCGGTGTGTGGTCTGACTCATCCGGAGAGATGCCATTCCATATCCCAGGGGAACATCAGGGCAGGCCTCCTACGAGTCCAGGTTTACGAGTCATGCACCTTGGAGCCTACCGAGAGGGCCAAGTGAACCCGAAGAGGGGCGTCAAGCTCGTCCCATAACGATCCTGAAGAAGACTTCAGTCGGGTGTTTAACGTGGCCGAGTGCACGGGTCCCTGTGGAGGGTGGTTAGTCGTATTGACGTGCATCCTTTAGGAAAGGAATCGCTGGTAATCAATCGGATTGATCTGTCCCGAAAATCCCGGGATTTGAATTCACGCGTTCGCGCGCTGAAGCGGTAACGTCGTGCGTTGGTGGGAAAGTGGGGGCGTGGCTCCTCGATTTGCATGCACGATCTCCGCCACGTGTCGCGGCTGTCCTGCGTAAAGCCCTACCGCACGGGTCGTCGATCCGTGGATTCACGGTGAGAGATTCGAACTGAGATTTTGTCTGTTGATATAAAAGGTTCGAGGGCAGAGGTCCGGCCCTCAGATCCCCTTCTTCTCGCTCTGACTCCTCAGCTCCTCTTCTCCACCCGTGTGCGCGGCGATGGTGAAAGGTTCCATGGCGAAGGCGGAGAGGGCAAAGAAGGCGGGAAAGGCCACCTCTTCTGGTTCGGGTGCTGCGGCGGCCGGCGGCGCGTCGGGGGAATGGCTCCCGTCGTGTGTTTCCGCTCGGCGACTGGAGGATTTGGCGGAGGAGGGACTGATCCCACATGACGGGTGGCGTCACCCGGGCGCGGGAGAGATCGAGCTGGCGCCTGAGGTAGACGAGCAAGTCCTGCTCGTCACCCACGTCGAGCGAGGTTTCTTGATGCCTCCGCACCCTTTCTTCCGAGCATTCCTCGATTTCTTCGGTGCCCAGCTCCATCATCTTCCTCCCAATGCCATCATTTATCTTTCGGCTTTTATCTCCCTTTGTGAGAACTTCTTGGGTTGCTACCCCCATTGGGGTCTTTTCAAATACATCTTCACCTGTCGGTCGATGTCAGTGAAGAAGGACTCGCCGACTGGTGAGAAAACCCATGTCACCCAGCTATGTGGGGGTCTGGGCATCCAGGTTCGCGGGGGGAGGTCTTTCCCCAAGATGAGTTTCCCCAACTCCGTTAAGGTGTGGCAGGGAACCTGGTTCTACTACAACAACGTCCCCAGCACCAATAGCCAGTCAGGCCTCCCGCCGTACTCGACCGAGCGGGTACGAGCTCCGCCGACCCTCACCGTGGAGAAGGAAGAGAAGGTGGGCGTTGACATCCTGTCCAGCGCGTTGCGGAGTTGTGAATGCCGGGGTGAATGGCATGGATCTGCTGGAGACTTTCTTCAGTTGGCGCATCCAACCCATGCAGGCCAGGGCCCACCCCATGTGGCTGTACGAGGGGCCGGGTGACTCCACTCGGGTGCATCCTGAAGATCTCACCGAGAAAGAGGTGGGCGCCAAGATCAAGGCCATCATTTGCGCCCGCGACAATCCGCGGGGGACTCGGTTTGTGCCATCCTTTCACAAGGACCTGCCGCCCATCGAGGTACTTGTCCCTAATTCAGTCGGCCCAATGGTAGGTTGTCTTCTGTATGGTTGATCCTCACATTTGCGTGTGTTTACTTCTCAGGACTTCCAGAACCTGATCTCCAGGATCCCCATGGTGGACCACTCGCCTCAAGATATGACGAGTGACACCGAGCAGCAGAACTCAGAGAGGTCCGATGATGATGAGAGTGATGACGATGACGACGATGATGACGATAGTTCGGAGGAGGGGGAGGAGGCGGAGTCCTCCCCGTCTTATGAGGGCCTCAAAGAACCTCACTCCAAGGCACTGCACGACCCGAAGGGCAAGGCCGGAGAAACTCAACAGCCGACTGCTTCTGGTCGGGCGACTCGGAGTTCCAAGCACGCCCGTGCCAAGGCTGAGAGCTCGGCGGAGAAGCAGCCCAAGTTGCCCAAGCAGATCTCCTCCAAGCCTCGGAAGGCTTCCGTGCCGCGGACCCGGGTGGCAGTGCCTGTGGCCTCTAAGTAAGCGTTCTCATCGAATCATTGTTCATTTTTGAATTCATTCAGTTGCTGACCGAGTGCTATTTTGTCCTTGCAGTAATGACACCTCGACAACTTCAGCAGACCCACACTCCCGCAAGCCCGATCCGAGTGATGCCGATGCGGCAGATGCCGCCACCTCTAAAGGTATGTTGTATTGATTGACCCACATGGTTATGCCTTCCTTGACTGAACTTTGATTATTTCTCTGATTTGTGCAACCCCGCCCGAGATTATCCAGCTAGACGATGAAGTGGGTGCTGACTGATGACCCACAAGTATAGAGGATCATTCGTAGTCCTTTCGATAAGTAAGAGTGTCGAACCCAACGAGGAGCAGAAGGAAATGACAAGTGGTTTTCAGCAAGGTATTTTCTGCAAGCACTGAAATATTCGGTAACAAGTAGTTTGATAGTAAGATAATTTGTAACGAGCAAGTAACGGTAATGGTAAATAAAGTGCAGCAAGGTAGCCCAATCCTTTTGTGGCAAAGCACAAGCCAAAACGTTCTCTTATGATAAGCAAGCGTTCTTGAGGGTACACGGGAATTTCATCATATCACTTTCATCATGTTGGTTTGATTTGTGTTCGCTACTTTGATAATTTGATATGTGGGTGGACCGGTGCTTAGGTGTTGTTCTTACTTGAACAAACCTCCTACTTATGATTAACCCCCTCGCAAGCATCCGCAACTATGAGAAAAGTATTAAGATAAAATCTAACCATAGCATTAAACTTTTGGATCCAAATCAGTCCCTTACGAAGTAGAGCATAAACTAGGGTTTAAGCTTCTGTCACTCTAGCAACCCATCATCTAATAACTACTCCACAATGCATTCCCTTAGTCCCAAATATGGTGAAGTGCCATGTAGTCGACGTTCACATGACACCACTAAGGGAATCACAACATACATATCATCAAAATATCGAACACATATCAAGTTCACATGATTAATTGCAACATGACTTCTCCTGTGACCTCAAGAACAAAAGTAACTACTCACAAATAATAATCATGCTCAAGATCAGATGGGTATTAAATAGCATAATGGATCTGAACATATAATATTCCACCAAATAAACCATATAGTAATCAACACTACTAGTCACCCACAAGTACCAATCTAAGGTTCCGGTACAAAGATTGAACACAAGAGATGAACTAGGGTTTGAGAGGAGATGGTGTTGTTGAAGATGTTGATGGAGATGGCCCTCCCAAAGATGGGAGAGTTGTTGGTGATGACGATGACGATGATTTCCCCCTCCAGGAGGGAAGTTCCCCCGACGGAATCGCTCCGCCGGAGGGCAAAAGTGCTCCTGCCCAAGTTCCACCTCGAGACGGCGATGGTTCGTTCCGAAAGTCCTCTCTTTATTTTTTCTAGGTCAAAATGACTTATATACCAGAAGAGGGGCACCGGAGGTGGGCCGAGGAGGGCACAACCCACCAGGGCGCGCCTGGGCTCCCTGGCACGCCCAGGTGGGTTGTGCCCACCTGGTGGGCCCCCTCTAGTAGTTATTTGCTCCAATAATTCTTAAATAATCCATAAAAAATCTCCGTGAAGTTTGAGCTTATTTGGAGTTGTGCAGAATAGGTAGCTCTGACGTGCTTCTTCAGGTCCAGAATTCCAGCTGCCGGTATTCTCCCTCTTTGTGTAAACCTTGCATATTATGAGAGAAAAGGCATTAGAATTACTCCCAAAAGCATTATTATGCATAAAAACAATATAAATAACAGTAGGAAAACATGATGCAAAATGGACGTATCAACTCCCCCAAGCTTAGACCTCGCTTGTCCTCAAGCGAAAACCAAAATCGAAAAACATGTCCACATGCTTAGAGAGAGAGGTGTCAATAAAAACAAAATACAGACATAGAAGCATCATGCATATTATTATAACAGCAAGGAATTTTAACATAGAAATTTATCAAACAACCTTTGTCACATAACTTTTATCATATAACTTCTCATGAGCAAGTAACAATTCATCACAACATTGAAGTATAAAGCATAAACCTTATTGAAAACCAACAAACTATGTTCTCAGTCAACTTTGCAACTACAATTCATCATATTTTCAGGAAGGGTCACATATCGGAGCCTTTGGGCAAGTCCACATACTCAACCATCATTTAATCTTCTATGATTGCTAACACTCACAGCATACCCATGAACAAAAAGTTTCAACCAGACACATAGAAAGATAGGGGCTTATAGTTTCGCCTCCCCACGTATTCACCTCAAGGGTGATGTCAACAATAATAACTCATGCCCACTCATATTCAACTGGATATATGTGCCTAGATCTTTCCTCACCACATGATGCTTGCAAAAAAGAGAAAATAAAAAGGAATAGGGAAGAAAACTTTGACTCTTCATAAAAGTAAATGCATAAAAGTAAAAGATAGGCCCTTCGCAGAGGGAAGCAGAGGTTGTCATGCGCTTATTTATTTGTATGCCAAATCCCTTAATGCAAAAGAACATCATGTTACATTGCCCCTTATGATGGCAACCTTTATTATGCAGTCTGTCGCTTTTATTATTTTGCCATCACAAATTCGTGCAACGCTCAATTTTCTCTTACACTAAATGATCCAACACATTTAGAAGCAATTTTTATTGCCTTTTTGAACCGATGACAACTTACTTGAAGGATCTTACTCAATCCATAGGTAGGTATGGTGGACTCTCAAAATAAGATTTGGGTTAAGGGTTTTGGATGCACAAGTAGTATCTCTACTTAGTGCGGAATTTTTGGCTAGAAAAGATATTGAGCAAGCACCACATGTTAAAGGATCTATGACAATATAACTTCTATGTGAATATGAACAAACATAAATCATTATGTTGTCTTCCTTGTCCAACGTCAACTATTTTGACACAAAATATTTAATGGGGGCTCACAATCATAAAAGATGTCCAAGATAGTGTATTTGCATGTGAATCTTATCTTCCCTTATTAATTCTTTCATGAATTGCATCATTGACCAATGCTATGTTTGTCAATCTCCAACAAATTTTACCACTTATGCTTTTCCTTATGTGATGTCATTAATTACCATAAGATTAGCATATGATCTTTTTCATTTATTTTCCTTTCTTTTTATTGCAACATTAAAGTAAAGAAACAAAAATCAAACTACTCTTTATTATATATCTCGAACATGATTACATCGATAGATAGATCACTAAGCAAACACTCGAAAAGAAAGGATCGAACTAAACTTTTATTCAACTAAATCATAAGAAAACTAAGGATCGAACTAAAATAGATGAAAGCAAAGATAGTGGTGGTGATACAATACCGGGACACCTCCCCCAAGCTTGGCTCAAGCCAAGGGGAGTGTCCATACCATGAACTCAAGTCTCCTTTGGTGGTGAAGAAGGTGGTGGTGGTGAAGTAATAGCGATCTTGTCCTTCTTCTCCAGCTTGTGTCGGAGGTAAAAGTTATCTATCTTCAACTCATCGTTCTCTATCTCAAGCTTTATTATCCTCTTACATAATGCCTCCTTGCTTTCTTTCTTGAACCAAGGAGGGACTGGCTCATCTTCATCTTCCTCATCAGTGAACCATATATAGGGATAGGTGTCCTTGAAGATATTTTTATCTAAAGGCAGGTAAGAAATAGGGCTCTCCTCCTCTAAATCTTGGGATGACATATTTTCAGATCTGGAAGAGAAGAACAAGAAAGAAGAACAGAACATTTCTCCGCGATACGATGGTCAATAGGTTCGGGGGGTACATAAAGATTTTTTATCTTGGGAAACAAGTAAACGAGAGAAAAACGGAGTCCAGAAGGTACCCGAGGTGGGCACAACCCACCTGGGCGCGCCTAGCAAGCCAGGTGTGCCCTGGTGTCTTGTGCCCACCAGGGTTGCCTTCCTGGTTGTTTCTTATTTTTCTAATTTTTGTTATATTCCAAAACTGACAGAAAATATTTTTGCAAATTTTTTGGAGTCCGTTTACTTATCGTATCACGTACCTCCTCTTTTTTAGTTATTCTGGAGTGTTCCGGAAGGTCTCTTTTATGTGTTCCTCAGGTGTCATGGTTTGAATAATATTACTTTCAACATTAATGGACGTACCTGAGATATAGTGTTTAATTCTTTGCCCATTGACCACCTTCGGGTTAGTACCTTCGGCATTATTTATTTTGATAGCTCCAGAACGTTAAACTTCTTCGATAACATAAGGTCCTTCCCATTTAGAGAGAAGCTTCCCTGCAAAGAATCTGAAACGAGAGTTGTACAAAAGAACATATTCTCCCACTTTGAATTCCCGCTTTTGGATCCTTTTGTCATGCTATCTTTTAACTTTTTCTTTAAATAACTTGGCATTTTCATAAGCTTGGGTTCTCCATTCATCTAATGAGCTAATATCAAATAACCTCTTTTCACCGGCAAGTTTGAAATCATAGTTGAGTTCTTTAATTGCCCAATATGCTTTATGTTCTAACTCAAGAGGCAAATGACAAGCTTTGCCATTAACCATTTTATAGGGAGACATACCCATAGGATTTTTATATGCTGTTCTGTAGGCCCAAAGTGCATCATCCAATTTCTTAGACCAATTCTTTCGGGACCTATTAACAGTTTTCTATAGAAATAATTTTATTTCTCTATTGCTAAGTTCAACTTGACCACTAGACTGAGGATGATAGGGTGATGCAATTCTATGGCTAACATCATACTTAGCAAGCATTTTACGGAAAGCACCATGAATAAAGTGTGAACCACCATCTGTCATTAAATATCTAGGGACTCCAAACCTTGGGAAAATAACTTCTTTAAGCATTTTAATGGAAGTGTTATGATCAGCACTACTAGTTGGAATAGCTTCTACCCACTTAGTAATGTAATCAACAACAACCAAAATATGTGTATACCCATTAGAGGAAGGAAAAGGTCCCATATAATCAAAACCTCAAACATCAAATGGTTCAACAGCAAGTGAATAATTCATAGGCATTTCTTGATGCTTACCAATATTACCAATCCGTTGACATTCATCACAAGATAAAACAAACTTACGGGCATCCTTGAAGAGAGTCGGCCAATAAAAACCAGATTGCAATACCTTGTGAGCAGTTCTATCTCCCGTGTGATGTCCTCCATAAGCTTCGGAGTGACATTTCCATAGGATTTGTTCATGTTCATGCTCAGGTACGCAACGTCTAATAATACCATCTACTCCTTCTTTATAAAGATGTGGGTCATCCCAAAAGTAATGTCTTAAAGCGTAGAAGATTTTTTTTTCTTTTATTGGTATGTGAAACTAGGTGGTATATATTTAGCAACAATATAGTTAGCATAGTCAGCATACCAAGGAGTATTATGAGAAACATTTATTGCAGCTAATTGTTCATCAGGAAAGCTATCATCAATAGGTAGTGGGTCATCAAGAATATTTTCTAACCTAGATAAGTTATCAGCTACGGGGTTCTCAGCTCCTTTTCTATCAGTTACATGTAAATCAAATTCTTATAGCAGGAGAACCCATCTAATGAGTCTAGGTTTAGCATCTTTCTTTTCCATAAGATATTTTATAGCAGCATGATCAGTGTGAATAGTAACTTTAGAATCAACAATGTAAGATCTGAATTTGTCCCAAGCAAACACAACTGCTAAAAATTATTTTTCAGTAGTAGCATAATTTCTTTGGGCACTGTCTAGAGTTTTACTAGCATAATGGATAACATTTAGTTTCTTATCAACTCTTTGTCCTAGAACAGCACCAACAGCATAATTACTAGCATCACACATAATTTCAAAAGGCAAGTTCCAATCAGGTGGTTGAATAACAGGTGCAGAAGTTAAGGCTTTCTTAAGAGTTTCAAAGGCTTCTACACAATCATCATCAAAAACAAATGGAACATCCTTTTGTAAAAGATTTGTAAGAGGCCTAGAAATTTTAGAGAAGTCTTTAATAAACCTCCTATAGAAACCAGCATGACCGAGGAAACTATGAATACCTTTAATATCCTTTGGACATGGCATTTTCTCAATTGCATCAACTTTAGGTTTATCCACTTCAATACCTTGTTCAGAAATTTTATGCCCCAAGACAATACCTTCATTAACCATAAAGTGGCACTTCTCCCAATTCAAGACAAGATTAGTTTGCTCACATCTCTGCAAAACTCGATCAAGGTTACTTAAGCAATCATCAAAAGAAGATCCATATACACAAAAATCATCCATGAAAACCTCAACAATCTTTTCACAAAAATTAGAGAATATAGCAGTCATACATCTTTGAAAGGTAGGAGGTGAATTGCATAAACCAAAAGGCATACGTCTATAAGCACAAGTTCCAAAAGGGCAAGTAAAAGTGGTTTTCTCTTGGTCAGGTTGTGAAACAGGTATTTGAGAAAAACCAGAATATCCATCAAGAAAACAAAAGTGTGTGTGCTTTGATAATCTTTCTAGCATTTGATCAATAAAAGGCAAAGGGTAATGATCTTTTCTACTTGCTTTATTTAATTTTCTAAAATCAATTACCATTCTATAGCCAGTAACAATTATTTGTGGAATGAGTTCATTTTTATCATTGGGAACAACGGTAATACCTCCTTTCTTAGGGACACAATGAACGGGACTCACCCATCTACTATCAGCTATGGGATAGATTATACCTGCTTCCAGAAGCTTTAGTATTTCAGTTCTTACCACTTCTTTCATCTTAGGATTCAAACGTCGTTGATGATCAACAATGGGTTTAGCATTAGGTTCCATATTAATTTTGTGCTGACAGAGAGTGGGACTAATGCCCTTAAGATCATCAAGAGTATATCCAATAGCAGCTCGGTGCTTCTTTAGAATTTTCAATAATCTTTCTTCTTCACGTTCTGAAAGGTTAGCATTAATAATAACAGGATATATCTTTTTCTCATCAAGATAAGCATATTTCAAAGTGTCTGGAAATTGTTTTAATTCAAACACAGGATCACCTTTAGGTGGAGGAGGACCTCCTAGAGTTTCAATAGGCAAATTATGTTTAAGCAGAGGTCATTGTTCAAAGAAAATTTTATCTATCTCAATTCTTTCATGCATATGCATATCATTTTCGTGGTCTAGCAAATATTGTTCTAGTGGATCAGTAGGAGGCACGGTAATAGAAGCAAGACCAATTATTTCATCCTTACTAGGTAATTCTTTCTTGTGAGGTTGTCTATCAAACATGGAAAAATTAAACTCATGAGATTCATCACCAAAGCTAACACTGACAGTTTGTTTATGACAATCTATAGTAGCATTGAAAGTGTTCAGAAAGGGTCTACCAAAGATAATGGGACAGAAGTCATCTTGTGGGGAACCAAGAACTAGAAAATCAGTAGGGTATTTTATTTTCCCACACAAGACTTCAACATCTCTAAAAATCCCAAGTGGTGTAATGGTGTCTCTATTAGCAAGTTTAATAGGAACATCAATATCTTTTATTTCAGCGGGTGCTATGTCATTCATAATTTCTTGGTATAAGGTAAAAGGAATAGCACTCACGCTAGCACCTAAATCACATAAACCATGGTAACAATGATCTCCTATTTTGACTGAGAAAACAGGCATGCCAACAACAGGTCTATGTTTATCTTTTTCATCGGGTTTGGCAATCCTAGCATCTTCATCACAGAAGTAAATAACATGCCCATCAATATTTTCTACCAAGAGATTTTAACCATAGCAACACTAGGTTCTACTTTAATTTGTTCAGCAGGTTTATGTGCTCTAATATTACTTTTGCGAACCATAGTTGAAACCTTAGCATGTTCCTTTATCCTAACAGGGAAGGGTGGTTTTTCAATATAAGCAGTAGGAACAACTGGGTCAACATTATAAATAATAGTTTCTTCTTTAGCTATGACCGGTTCTTTAATTTCTACTTTAATAGGTGGGTGATATTTAAACCAATTCTCCTTAGGGAGATCAACATGAGTAGCAAATGATTCACAAAAGGAGGCTACTATCTCAGAGACAAGTCCATATTTAGTGCTAAACTTTTGAAAAGCATCGATATTCATAAAAGATTTAACACAATCAAATTCAAGCTTAATACCTGACACTTTACCTTCCTCGAGTTCCCAATCTTCAGAGTTGCATTTAATTCTTTCTAAAAGATCCCACCTGAATTCAATAGTCTTCTTCACAAAAGAACCAATACAAGAAGTATCGAGCATGGATTGATCATCACGAGAAAGCCGAGCATAAAAAATCTGAATAATAATTTCTCTTGAGAGCCCATGGTTGGGGCATGAATATAACATTGACTTAAGCCTCCCCCAAGCTAGAGCGATACTTTCTCCTTCGTGAGGCCAAAAATTATATATATAATTCCAATCATGATGAACTAGATGCATAGGATAATTTTTTGGTGAAAATTCAATTTCAATTGATTCCAATTCCAAGATCCAATATCATCGCATAGCCTATACCATGCCAATGCTTTTCCCTTCAAAGATAAAGGGAAAACCTTCTTCTTAGCTTCATCTCCGGGCAAGCCTGCAAGCTTAAATAATCCACAAATTTCATCCACATATATCAAGTGCATATCAGGATGCTCAGTTCCATCTCCTGCATAAGGATTAGCTAGCAGTTGTTCTATCATACCCGAAGGAATTTCATAACCAATATTTTCAGTAGGTGCAGTAGGTTGAGGGACAACTAATTGTGGTTCCGGTCGAGGTGAAGATACCCTGAACAAACCTCTCAAAGGATGATTCTCCATAGTAACAAAGTGACAATAAATTTCAGCACATAGTAATAATTTTCCCTTACCAAGAGCGCTTCACTCCCCGGCAACGGCACCAAAAAAGAGCCTTGATGACCCAAAAGTATAGGGGATCAATCGTAGTCCTTTCGATAAGTAAGTGTGTCGAACCCAACGAGGAGCACAAGGAAATGATAAGTGGTTTTCAGCAAGGTATTTTCTGCAAGCACTGAAATAGTCGGTAACAAGTAGTTTGATAGTAAGATAATTTGTAACGAGCAAGTAACGGTAACGGTAAATAAAGTGCAGCAAGGTAGCCCAATCCTTTTGTGGCAAAGGACAGGCCAAAACGGTCTCTTATGATAAGCAAGCGTTCTTGAGGGTACACGGGAATTTCATCATGTTGGTTTGATTTGTGTTCGCTACTTTGATAATTTGATATGTGGGTGGACCGGTGTGTCGGTGTATTAAACAGGGGGGTGTTCACTACCCCTGGACACGCACCGGCAAGTCGCAGCCTCCAGGCGGGAAGGACATGGCAGAGGAGGAATCCACCCAAGAGTACATTCGAAGCCCGGTTCCCGGCAAGGTCTACTTGCCGGGAATGGGTCCACGCAACGCCGGCAAGGCAGAGCTGGCAAGACAAGACTCCAGGCGGATCGACCAGAAGATCAAGTCTACTACTGCCGGCGAGATCAGGGCCGGCAACCTCAGGACTCGACAAGACTAAAGATAAGGCCCCAGCAAGGTTCTTGCCGGGATGACCATCTGAACCCGGCAAGGCTTGCCGGGGGACAGCTAGACTGGAGACAAGGCCCCGGCAAGGTTCTTGCCGGGATGACCAGCTGAGCCCGGCAAGGTTCCTGCCCGGCAAGGTTATGCCACTATGCTGCTGCTCCAGTGCGGCCGCCAGCATGGCACTCTGGACCCTTCTCCAGGCATGCGTGGCAGAGCACTGTGCCAAGCGGCGCTGATAGGATGGCCCCTTTTCCCATCCCCAAGAAGCTAAGGGACACCTAGACAGAGCATTTAATGTGCTTGTCCTGACCCGTCAGTGATAAGCATGTAAATGCTATAGCAGAGTACTTGCCGCGGCAAGGTACTTGCCCCGGCAAGTCATTAGCTGCGACAAGGTATTGGCTACGGCAAGATAGCAGTTGCGGCAAGGTACTTGCCCCGGCAAGTTACCTTGCGCGGCAAACTATGGGTTGCGGCAAGCTGTCAGGTGCGGCAAGGTCTTGCCGCGGCAAGCGTTACTGTACCACTGTGCTACTGTGCTGCTCCGGTGCCTCTGCCAGCGTGGCGCTCTGGGTCCTTCCAAGCGTGTGTGGCAGGGCACTGTATAGACGGCGGTACACTGTAGCTAGCGGTGCAGGAGCAGGTGGGATAGGCTTTTCCCACGTCCAAGACGTCCGGGTACATGTATGTGGATAGCAAAGGCATGGGCATTTAATGCCCTTGTCCCCTGCCGTCAGTGGTAGGTAGGACATGTCATCCTGGTAATAATGGCCTTACTGTAGCAACTTTCCACCTCTACCTTTACTGTTTGCCACCTGTTGGTGACCCCTTTGTGCGTATAAAAGGAGGCCCATAGGCAATGTGGAAGGGGGAGGAGGAGGGGGGGATGGAGAACTCCAGTATTGTACGCAGCTGCTCGGTACTGTAGCGCTCCTGGAGCTAGAACAATCATACAGATAATAAACCAAAAAGCAGGAGTAGGGTTTTACGCATCCGTGCGGCCCAAACCTGGGTAAATCTCTCTCGTGCACTGTCGTGTTCTTCGCTAGATTTGCTCTTCGTGCGACCGTCTCTCCCTGCCGAACGTAAAGGGGTCCTTCCCTGGGTCCCATAGGTGATCGCGGATTCGTCCCCGACATCTTTGGTGCGCCAGGTAGGGGGAAGGAGGTTGTGTGAACCTAATCTAGCGATTTGCGCATTAGTTTTTGGGCCATCCTCCGTCTTATGGCTCCAAAAAAGAAGACTTCAGCCATCGGTGCGTCTATGTCCAACCCGCCTGCTCCCATGCAGGAGGGTGCCGACGTGATTGCGGCTGATGGGGGGACTGGAGAGCGAGAGCTCCTATTACCTCCACCTGTCCAAAACCGGGCCAGCAACGCCAATCTTGGCGCTGCTGGGTCTGGGAACGCAGCGCTGCTCGCTGCTGCTGGCCCTGCAAGCTCCAGAAACGGTGCTGTGCGTTCTGGAACGCCTGCGCCGGTTCAGACGCCGCGGCCTTCGCAAGAAGCCCGTGACAGGCAGCGTCCTGACGCCCCAGGTGCCAGGCGCTCCCTGGATAATGAACTTGCGCATCGATCTCGAGATGCGCGGGGTCACCATACGCAACAACACGTTGGCGAGGTCGAGGTGCGGTCGCCTGGGCGTGGAGATGCTCCTTCTAACACTGTTAGGAGTAGGAGCATCCCACAGTCCTCACGCCACTCGATACCTCCCTCACCAGCAGAAGCGTTGGCGCGTGCGCAGCTGCTCCTGAACTTCCCTCCACCAGCAGATAAGCTTGACGAGTGGAGGGCAACCATTCAGAGCCTTCTCAGCTTCGCTGATGCCGACCCGGTGCGCGCGGCCGACAAGAGAACTGGTGACAATGCTGTCACCAATAAGAACGGCGAGGGGGCAACAACCGTACACTCCCCACCCAGACGGCCTCGGTCGCCGACACGTCGAAACGACGCCCGTGGCGATGATTCCACGGCGTCGTCTGACCCGCGAGCTCGTCGTGACCAGCGCCTCGTTCTTCAGGAACGCAGAGGAGAAGACGCTCGTACCACTATCGAGCGAAGGAGAGAAGCGCATCGTCAGTCCGACAGACGCGCAGGGCCCGCTGTTGACATGCATGCGCCAGGGGATCCTGGCGACTTGCCGTACGCGGTAAGTTGTCCAGCGCTCACCCGTGAGCTGCGGCAGGTCCAGTGGCCCAATCGCAAGGCTTTCAAGCCTGACGTGCCGGAGAAGTATGATGGCAAGACACACCCGTCGGAGTTCCTCAGCATTTACACCAATGCGGTGCAAGCTGCCGGGGGACGAGACGACAAGATTCTTGCTAACTACTTCCCGCTCGTGTTAAAGCGCAACGTCGTCTCATGGCTCATGCACTTGCCGGAGAACTCCATTTCTTCATGGGAGGACCTGTGCCATCAGTTTGTTGGTGCCTTTACTGGCGGTCATCAACCTCATGGCCAGGAGAGTGATCTTCATCTCATCCCCCAGAAGGAAGGAGAGCCCCTGCGCAAATACATTCAAAGGTTCAGCCGCGTACAGTACAACATCCCAGATGTTCACCCCGCTGCAGTTATTAGCGCGTTCCATCAGAACGTGCGTAACCGCAAGATGCGGGAGGAAATGGCGATGACCAAGGTCAGAGACATTGGCCAGCTATATGCTCTCGCCGACAAGTGTGCGCGTGCTGAAGAGGGAAGGAAACTTCCCGGTGAAGGTGTTGGCGCAAGGGGAAGTTCTGACAGCGAAGGTACCGCCCCGGCAAAGAAGGGCCGGCGGCGGAACAACAGGAAGAAAAAGGGCAAAGCTGTGCTTGCCGTCGAGCAGTCCAGCGGCAACGGCAGCGCCGACAAGGCCAAAGTCGAGGGCTCCGGCAAGGAAATTGCCGCGTGCGCCAACTGTCAGGCCTTGGCGGCTGCCGACAAGCAGGACAGCACCGACAAGCAATATTGCAAGATCCACCGCACCAAGGGACACGATCTCCAGAACTGCCGACGAGTCGAGCAGCTTGTCGAACAGCAGAAAGCTGAGTATGAGAGGCGCGACAAGGAGAAGGCCCCAGAAGGTGCTGGCGGGTCCGGCAAGAAGCGCACTGCCCGAGGAGGGCGTCGCGGCAAGGCCAAGCAGCAGCAGAGAGACAGGCCTCCTTGTGGCCGCGACAAAGATGATGATGATGATGATCTAGATGATGAAGAATCCAGTGAGCACGAATTTCAGAAAGCCGCAGAAGTCTTGTGTGTTGACGGTGGTGCTTCGTTGCATTCTTCTCACCGCCAACTTAAACAGTGGGCGCGAGAGATCAATGCGGCGGAACCATCTGTTGACGCCAGAAAGCTTCTAAAGTGGTCCGACACGCCTATCGTCTTTGACATTGAGGACCACCCTGACCGCACAATGGCGGTCGGGTGCTTGCCGATGTTGGTTTCACCAACGATCCGCAACCTCAAGGTCACGAAGATGTTAATTGACGGTGGGGCCGGCTTGAATCTGATTTCGCCCGCTGTGCTCCGGAAACTTCAAATCCCTGATGGCGAGCTTGAGGAAACTGGTACTTTCCAAGGAGTCAATCCAGGAAGGAGCAAGCCGAAAGGGAAGATCACGTTGCCAGTGACATTTGGCGGCGAGCTGAACTACCGGACCGAGAAGGTCACCTTTGACGTTGCCGATATTCCATTGCCTTATAATGGGATACTTGGCCGTCCAGCGCTCGCCAAGTTTATGGCAGCCTCTCATTTTGCCTACAACGTGTTGAAGATGCCAGGCCCAGTAAGTGTTATCACAGTTCCCTGCGACAAGAAGGATGCGCTTATTTGCGCCGACAAGATCTACCGGGAAGCAGCTGCCGCAACTGCCGCCAAGGCACTTGCCGCTGAAGCTCTCGGGGGGGAGAACAAGAGGAAGTCCGACAAGAGCTCATGTGCCCACTCCGGCAAGCGCACCTCTTCGGAGTGCTGCGCTGCCGTCGAGGACGCACCAGAGAGCTCCACCGGCAAGTGCAAAAAGAATAAAGCCGCTCCGCCGGCGACAAAGAAGGTGCCCGCCAAGGAGGACGGCACTGGTCGTTCCTTTACCATCAGTGCCACACTTGACAACAAATAGGAAAGCGCGCTCGTTGCTTTCCTGCGGGCGAATGTCGACGTGTTTGCATGGCAACCGTCCGACATCCCCGGTGTTCCCAGGAAAGTAATTGAGCACCACCTTCCGTTTGTCCCCACGCGAGGCCCGTCAAACAGAAAGCCAGAAAGCAAGCTGTGGAGCGGCAAGAGTTTATTGCGGAAGAAATCAAGAAGTTGGAAGCAGCAGGCCTCGTCAGAGGAGTGCTCCATCCTACGTGGTTGGCCAATCCTGTTGTCGTGCGCAAAGCGAATGGAAAATGGAGGCTTTGTATTGATTTCACTGATGTTAATAAAGCTTGTCCCAAAGACCCATTTCCTTTGCCCCGCATAGACCAGATTGTTGACTCCACGGCAGGATGTGATTTGCTTTCATTTCTTGACGCATATTCAGGGTATCATCAAATCTTCATGGCTGAGGAAGATGAGGAAAAGACCGCATTTATCACACCCTGTGGCACATACTGTTTCGTACGTATGCCATTTGGTTTGAAAAATGCTGGTTCAACATTTGCAAGAGCCGTCCAGATTGCTTTTGAGCCTCAGCTACACAGAAATGTGGAAGCCTATATGGACGATATAGTGGTCAAAAGCAAGGACAGGGCTACTTTGGTTCAAGATCTAGAAGAAACTTTTGTAAATCTGCGCAAGATCAACCTGAAGCTCAACCCCGAGAAGTGCGTGTTTGGAGTTCCCTCCGGCAAGCTTCTCGGGTTCTTTGTGTCTCAACGCGGAATTGAAGCCAATCCTGACAAGATCAAAGCCATTGAGCAAATTGAAGCACCGAAGCGCGTCAAGGATGTACGACGACTTGTCGGCTGTGTTGCTGCTCTCAGTAGGTTTATCTCCAAGTCAGCTGAGCGCGCCCTGCCATTTTTCAAAATCTTAAAAAAGGCAGGTCCATTGAAATGGACTCCGGAGGCGGAGGCAGCGCTGCAAGACTTGAAGAGATACCTCTCCTCTCCTCCAATACTTGTCGCACCTAAACCACAAGAGAAGTTGTCGCTGTATCTAGCGGCAACCAATCAAGTGGTTAGTGCTGCGCTGGTAGCGGAGAGAGAGGTGGATGAGGAGGCAGTAACTGCGGCAAGCACGTCCAGCGACAAGCTGGGGGCTCCCCCGACAAGTTTTGCTGCCGACAAGGATTCGTCTGCGCAGTCAGGCGAAGTGATACAAAAGAAGAAAATGGTGCAGCGCCCGGTCTACTTTGTGAGCTCTCTTCTGCAGGGAGCTAGGTCAAGGTATTCTGGTGTGCAGAAGCTGCTTTTCGGCCTTCTCATGGCCTCGAGAAAGCTGCGCCATTACTTTCAAGCACATGAAGTTACCGTCGTCACTCGCTTCCCGCTGAAAAGGATTTTGCAAAATCCAGAAGCGACAGGCAGGATTGTCGAGTGGGCGTTGGAGTTGTCGAGCTTTGGTCTCAAGTTTGAGAGTACATCAACCATACAGAGCCGAGTTTTGGCAGAGTTTGTCGCAGAATGGACACCAACGCCAGACGAAGAAATCCCAGAGACGACTCTCCCCGGCAAGGAGACAAGCAAAGAGTGGCTTATGTACTTTGATGGGGCCTTTTCGCTGCAAGGCGCCGGTGCTGGCGTACTGCTTGTCGCACCCACCGGAGAGCACCTCAAGTACGTGATCCAAATGCACTTTCCCAAGGAACAGGCGACGAACAATACTGCAGAATATGAGGGGTTGCTTGCCGGTCTCAGGATCGCGGCAGACCTTGGGATCAAGAAGCTTATTGTCAGGGGAGATTCGCAGCTTGTCGTCAGGCAAGTGAACAAGAACTACCAATGCCCATTGATGGAAGCTTATGTAGATGAGGTGAGGAAGTTGGAGGAACGCTTTGACGGCCTACAAATGGAGCACGTCCCACGTGCTGAGAATGACATTGCCAATGGTTTGTCAAAGCGCGCCGCACTCAAATTGCCTGTGGAACCAGACACTTTTGTGCTCCAACTAACTCAGCCATCCGTGACGCCATCAGTAGGGCAAGGCAGGAAGAGGAAGTTGGCTTCTGGCGACTACTTCCCGGCAGAGCTCCCCGAAGCCGCCGGCAAGAAGGCTGCCAAAGCCAGCGCCAAAGATGCAGAGGGGCAACTTGCTCCGACAAGGCCTCACGCTCTTGTCATTGAAGCGGGTGCTCCTAGGCAAAAGGCAAAGGGGCAACTTGCTCCGACAAGACTTCGGGTCCTTGTCGTTGAAGCAGGCGCTCCTGATCGAAGCACTGAGGAGCAAGATGCTCCGACGAGGCCTTGGGCTTCCGTCATTGAAGCAACTGCTCCCGACGAGCTTGTTGAAGGACAGCACGCTCCAGCAGGGCCCCAGGCTCTTGTCGTTGAAGTGGCTGTTCCCGCCAAGCTCGTCGGGGAACGGCCGGCTCTGGTAGAGCGACAAGCTCTTGCCGTAGGGCCTGATGTTCTCGCAGCAGAAGAAATGCCTTTAGTCCTCGTTGTCGAGCCACAGGCTCCAGCGTGGGCGCAGCAGATCGTCCGTTTCCTTCAGACAGGAGAACTTCCCGAAGAGCAGGAAGAAGCGGAGAAAGTAGCCCGACGGTCCAATATGTATCAATTTGTCGATGACATGCTGTGCAGAAAAAGACCAAACGGTGTGAAATTGAAGTGTATTCCCCGGGAAGAAGGACAGGAGCTGTTGGCGGAGATTCATGGAGGCATATGTGGTCACCACATAGGGTCAAGGGCCCTTGCTGGAAAGGCTTTCCGGCAAGGTTTCTTTTGGCCCACCGCCCTCCAGGATGCAACTGCACTAGTAACCAAGTGTGAAGCGTGCCAGTTTCATTCCAAGCAGATTCATCAGCCCGCTCAAGCTCTCCAGACAATCCCTCTCTCCTGGCCATTTTCGGTCTGGGGGCTCGACATCCTCGGCCCCTTTCCCCGTGCCACCGGGGGCTTCGAGTACTTGTATGTGGCCATCGACAAGTTTACGAAGTGGCCGGAAGTGGAAGCAGTGAGGAAGGTGACAGCACAATCAGCCATCAAGTTCTTCAAGGGAATTGTTTGTCGCTTTGGTGTTCCTAACAGGATCATCACCGACAACGGTACCCAGTTCACGAGCCACGCCTTCATGCAGTATGTCGAAGACCTTGGCGCCAAGGTCTGTTTCGCTTCTGTTGCTCACCCCCGAAGCAACGGTCAAGCTGAAAGGGAAAATGCTGAAGTGCTGCGTGGGCTCAAGACGAGAACTTTCGACAGGCTGCGCAAGTGCGGCAAGAACTGGATCGAGGAGCTGCCAGTGGTTCTTTGGTCGATCAGGACGACGCCAAATCGAGCTACTGGCCAGACGCCTTTTGCTCTAGTTTATGGAGCAGAGGCAGTTCTCCCCACGGAACTCGTATACGGGTCACCTCGAGTGCTCGCTTACGATGAGCTTGAGCAAGAGCAACTGCGGCAAGATGACGCTGTGCTCCTCGAGGAGGATCGTCTTCAGGCTGCTGTGAGAGCTGCTCGCTACCAGCAAGCTTTGCGTCGCTACCATAGCCGCAAAGTTAATGCCAGAAGTCTCGAGGAAGGCGACCTTGTTCTTCGGCGCGTTCAGTCGGCCAAGAATTCAAACAAGTTGACGCCAAAGTGGGAAGGCCCTTATCGGGTGAAACGAGTCACCAGGCCCGGCGCTGTCCGCCTGGAGACCGAGGATGGCATTCCAGTGATCAATTCCTGGAACATTGAGCATCTTCGTAAGTTTTTTCCATAAGGCGCGGTTGCCGGGCCCTTCCCCGGCAACCACCTTTTGTACAAGTATTGCTGTTGTTGCATGTAATCCTTTGTACAAAGCCAGGCGCAGACCCTGTGCATAAATAAAGCTTTTGTATTTCGCAGTTTTTGACGATTTCATGTTTACTTTTATTTTGCATGATTATCTGACATACTGTGCAGTACAGCCTCCCCGGTAAGCATTAACGAGCCACCAAGCTCCTATATCTTTATTTTCTCTTCTTTCTTTTTCTCAAAGAGACAGAAGCTTCTCTCGCGCACAAGTTTGCCGGGGGGGATGGGATAATGATATGGACCAGGCGTGGACCAGGCGTCGTTCAAAGAAACTTCGCCTTGCCTTGCCGGGAAGAAGGCAGCGGCAAGCAGTGACAAGACCTTGCCGCAGAGAGATCAGCGACAAAGCTAAGTGCCAAAGTTTGAACAATCAAATTCTTTTTTATTTTCAAGGTTATTTTCCTTGAACGATACTACTCTTTGTATGGAAAACCTGTGCGCGACGGAACCTAAGCGTAATCGGCCGCGCCCTTACCTTGTTTCGAGTCCGCTCAACAACCTAAGTGGCTACACTGAGCGCGACAAGGTTGCTTGCCGGCAGCGGCACCGCCAGCAGGCTGCTGAAGTCCCGCACCCAGCGCTCGCGGCGATGGTGCGCACACCGGCAAGTTCCCTATAAGCGTAGGGCAAGTACACACAAAGAAAGAAATTGCTCAAGGGAGATGACATGCATTAACTTCAAAATATTGCAAGTTATATTACAAGATAAGTTGTCGCGGCTTAAACAGATTGTTTCTTTAACATGTCTAGCGGCGGCAAGGAGGGAGAAGAATGGGCTCTCTAATTGCGGTGCTCGCCTTTGACTCTCTGGATTTGGTCCACCCTCTCCACGATGGGCGCGACAAGGGCCTCTAGTGGCGCGGGGTCGTATCCCTTCGGCAAGCTTTTGAAGATGTTTCTGAAGTCGACGCCCGGGTTTCTGTATGCTATCTTCACCAACAACCTCCGGAGAACTCCCCGGCAAAGCCTGCGTGACTCGTCGGCCAGTTGAGCCTTGTGATTGACTTGGAGCTGTTGGAGTGCTTCTACTACTCCGTCGAAGAACTCGGCTAGCTTGACGCTAGTTTGCGTGTTCTTGTCGGTGGAGTACCCGAAGTCCGGCACCTTCAGGGCAGTCAGCTCCTTGTCGATGTCCTCGGCGGCGCTGGCAAGCCTGTCTGTGAAGATCCCCACGTTATCCCTGAACTTCTTGTGGGTTGCAATAGCATCTTGAAGCAGACCTTTTTCCTTCTGGAGCTCTGTCATTAGAAGCCCTTCGCGCTTTCTGGTGGTGTCGAGCGTCTCCTTCAGCGTGGTCAGCTTCAGCTTCAGGTCTGCTCTGGAGTCGTTGGCGGCGGCAAGCAGATTGTTCTTCTTGGCTATGGTAACTTGCATCTCCGCCAAAGTGTGGGTCACCTTTGCCCTTTCACTTTCAAGCGTTGAGAGCTTGTCACCGTTTGCCTTGAGGGCGGCCTCTAGTCTTGCCACTTTCTCCTCCGTTTCCTTCCTGTTCACTTCTGCAGCAGCGACAGCGTTGGTGGCCTCCACCAACTTGCTGGCGTACTCTCGGGCCAAGGCTTCGATTTCCTTCTGGTGTTTTTGTGCCTGCCCCTGGGTCCGCTCTGCGACAAGTCTTGCCACCTCCTCGTCTTTCTGTCGGAGGGTTTCGGCAAGTTTCCTCTTGCGCTCGGCAAGTTCTTCTTCGTGGGCATCAAGGTCCACTTTCCGCTGGTTCAGATCACCGGCCTGAGCAGACAACTCCTTGGCGGTCTCCTCCTGTTTTTGTTCAATGTCTTGCTTCATCAGGAGGAGGGCCTGCCGTTCTTCGGCCAGCTGTGCCCGCTTGACCTCTAACGCATTAAGAGATCGCGCGCGGACGTCCGCCAAGATCTCCGCGCGCCTCAACATGTCAGCTTCGGCCTTCTCGATGAGCGCCTCCCTGGAAGCTAGCTTCTCCCGTCGGGCGCGATGAAGATTCAGCAGCTTTTGAAGCAGTTGCTCCTCTTCAGACGTGCTACTGCTGCTGGTGCCTGGCGCATCCACAAGCTGGAGCCCGGCAGCGGCAAGGATCTCCTCGTCCACAACATCCTCCTCGGTTGGCGCTCTGGAGCCCACCGTCCAGGGGAGGCTGACGTAGACGTTCTCGCCGACCCGGATGTATTTGCTTGGCGGAGGCGAGTTGGGCGCTGCCGCCTCGTCAGTGGTTGAGGGACCCGTGGTCGGAGTAGTGCCTGGCGCTCCTGTGGCCTCAGGGCCGTCAGTACGACCACCGGCTCCCTCGCCGGCCTCCTCAGCAGCCTTCTGGGCGGCCTCAGCTTCAGCAGCCTTGGCGGCTTCATCGGTGGGCGCCTTGGCGGTATTATCCTCGGCGGCCTTGCCGGCCTCTTCGGCAGCCCTAGCAGTTTCTTCGTCGGCAAGCTTGTCGGCTGCCAGCTTGTCGGCCTTGGCAGCGGCGGCCTTGGCGGCCTCGTCGTCGACGGCCCCTGTGGTGTTCTCCTCGGCAGAAGAGTCAATGTTCATTGGCTCCACCGAGGAGGGCTCTGCCAACCCGAGAAGTAAGGCAAAAAGAGCTTCAGGAAGAAATTCAAGAAGACAAAAGAAAGAAAGCAGAAAGAGTTTTGCGGCAAGTGGGTTTACCCGTGTTGAGCTCAGGAGCTGGGGGCTCCCCTCCCCCGTCAACGTTTGTCATTGGGGTGGGGTCGCCAGCGCTGGTGCTTGGCACTTCGGCGCTTGCCGGCTCCTCTTCGTGGCTCGGCTCGCTAGTGGGAGCCCTTACCGGAGATCTTCTCCTTGGCGGTGTGGTCGAGGGGGGTGGTACTTCTGGAGCACCTTCAGATGGCTCCACTTGCTGCTCCTCTCCTACACGCCCAAAGATGTCAGTGACAAAATGCTTGTTCCTCAGCGACCGCCAGCGAAAGGTAGTTGAAATACTTACGCTGGGGGCTGCGACGAGGGCTGGGCTCCGAGCTGGTCGGGATGGTCTCAGACGCTCTCCCGGTGGTTGCCGTGGGCTCATCTTCGACGACCACCACGGTCTTGCTCGTCGAGACCTTAGCTCTCTTCCTTGTCCTCTCCGCCAAGGTTTCCTCCCTGCGGAAGCAAGGCCGGAGCGCGACAAGTGAGGACAGAAACAAAACCTTACAAAGATTGAGGGTCGCGGCAAGGGAACTTACTCTTCCTCGTCGTCCTCTTCGCTGAGAGCGGAAAAATCAAAGTCCGCCTCCGTGTGAGGAGGGGGAGGAGGGGGAGCTGGGCTCCTTGGCCGCTTGGCGGGGGTAGTAGCAGCGGTCTTTGATGACCCTGCTCCAGTTGCCGGGGCCGCGTGAGACGCTCCCGCAGCACCAGCCCTTGCCGGCGGTTGTTGAACCTCTTGCCGCTCAGCCACTTTGCCAAGCCTGCGAAGGCGTTTCCTCCTCAGAGGGGCTGGGGACTCTGACTGCGGTGGGCTTTCGGTGCCCTCCTCGGAAGAGGAGCCCTCATCCTCCGAGCTACCTGACTCGTCGGCAGGCTGGCTTGGCCCGACATCCTTGCCGGGTGCGGCGAGCTCGCCCTTCCCGGCAAGCATCCCCTGCTCGGCAAGGATCTCCTTTTGTGCCTCGTCGAGCTCCGCCAAAGTATAACCAAAATCGCCAGCTTCCCTGGCGAGCCTGTCCTCTTCCACTCTTCGAGCAATGAATTCTATTTCTTGCTCAGTGGTGTTGCGGACGAGCCACTCCTCCTCCCGGACCTGCTTTTCGACCGTGGAGTCAAAGAATCGCCGCACGTCTTCTTCGAGCGGCACGTCCCAAGTTGCTTCAACGCTGTGCGCATTGCAGAGCGGCATCATAGCGATGATTGCACTCAATGCGGAGTTGTTGCAAAGGGGCACGATGTGCTTCGGCAGCGTGAACGCCTTGTCGCGCTTCTCTGGATCTGTCTCTTGCTTGAACAGTTCTCGCATGAAAAAGTCGTGCTGCAGAACTGTGAAGTTGTTGATCAGTCCAGGGCGCAGCCGCATGATATCGGCTGGGTTCTTCCAATCAGAGGTCGGCCTTCCTCTCTGCTGCAGAGGAGCAATGCGGCGGCGGAGGAAGTCTGCGCCAACCATCCCTATGGTGAGCCCGGCCTCCCTAAGCCGTATGATCCTGGTAGCGGCAATCTCCAGCTTTTTGTCCTGGGGATCCAGATCGCTCCAGTCTGTGCCACGCGCTGCTGGGGTCTTGCAAAGCGCACAGTATGGTGGCGGCTCGTCGTCAATGATCCAACACCATTCAGACCGGATTTCTCCCCATCTTGGGCGGAGATCCCCCTTCAGATAATGCTCCTTGGCGCCCAATCTTGAAACGAACGAGACGCCAACAGTGAGAGGCTCCCCCTTTTCAGCACGGGGAGTGAAGTAATGCCTGAACAGCGCAGTGTTGGGTGCAACGCCGACGAAGTTCTCGCACAGATGCGCAAATATTGCCATGGTGGATACGGCATTCGGTGTGAGATCCAGCAGACGGAGATTGAAGGTGTACATGACGTCGCTAAAGAAATCCGAGTACGGTGGGCAGAGCCCGCACCAAAAGTAGCAAGCGAAGAAGGGGTACTTGCTCACTTCGCTCTCGTCGGTGGCTGGGCGAACGCGGGTGGCCGGATGCGCCTTGGTCCTCGTGGCCCACATGCCTTGGAACTTGGCCTTCAGATCCGCCCCCGTGAGCGTCGGAGCGAAGAGCGCGTACTTCTGCCTCTTCAACTGCGCCTGGGTCTCCGTCCTTGAGGACTTCCTCGTCTTCCCCTTTTCTCCTTTGGGAGGCATGGCGAAGGCGGAGCTGAGGACCGAGGGAGATGCGGATGCGCGTGGTGGCGGAGGATTGGGAAACCGCTTTGTTTTAGAGCGGAGGAAGAAGAAGGCGGAGATTTGGAGATCGAGAATGGTGAGAGGGGTGTGTGAGTGCTTCTGCAGGTCCCTCCTTTTATGGGGAAAGATGCGGAACCATCCGCCCCTTCGTCATTCGAGATAGCTGCGCACGCTACCCACGCTCTGCATTCAACACGTGACGCGTGGGAGAGCGTGCAATTAAACAGCATAGGGACGTTTCGGCTTATCCCAGCCATGCGTGCCCGTGCACTGTTTGGGCCTGGCCCAACAACGCCCGGCACCGTGTGTGGCCCAGGCCCGGGGGCTCCTGTCGGTGTACTAGAATAGGGGTACCCTAGTACCCCGTACTTGTGCACGGGCAGTAGTAGCATCCCGCGGCCAGGCTTGCGGGAGGACAGCCAGAGAGAAGCTCAAGATTATTAAGCCATTCAAGAACAAAGTATACAAAGCAAGAGTTAAGGCCCCGGCAAGAGGAGCTTGCCGGGAGGGACAGCTGAGGCCCAGCCTGAGGTTTGCTGTAGCAGAGTACTTGCCGCGGCAAGGTACTTGCCCCGGCAAGTCATTGGCTGCGGCTAGGTATTGGCTGCGGCAAGGTACTTGCCCCGGCAAGTTACTTGCCCCGGCAAGTTACCTTGCACGGCAAACTATGGGTTGCGGCAAGCTGTCAGGTGCGGCAAGGTCTTGCCGCGGCAAGCGTTACTGTACCACTGTGCTACTGTGCTGCTCCGGTGCCTCTGCCAGCGTGGCGCTCTGGGTCCTTCCAAGCGTGTGTGGCAGGGCACTGTATAGACGGCGGTACACTGTAGCTGGCGGTGCAGGAGCAGGTGGGATAGGCTTTTCCCACGTCCAAGACGTCCGGGTACATGTATGTGGACAGCAAAGGCATGGGCATTTAATGCCCTTGTCCCCTGCCGTCAGTGGTAGGTAGGACATGTCATCCTGGTAATAATGGCCTTACTGTAGCAACTTTCCACCTCTACCTTTACTGTTTGCCACCTGTTGGTGACCCCTTTGTGCGTATAAAAGGAGGCCCATAGGCAATGTGGAAGGAGGAGGGGGGGATGGAGAACTCCAGTATTGTACGCAGCTGCTCGGTACTGTAGCGCTCCTGGAGCTAGAACAATCATACAGATAATAAACCAAAAAGCAGGAGTAGGGTTTTACGCATCCGTGCGGCCCGAACCTGGGTAAATCTCTCTCGTGCACTGTCGTGTTCTTCGCTAGAGACGGTCGCAACCTGGGTAAATCTCTCTCGTGCACTGTCGTGTTCTTCGCTAGAGACGGTCGCACGAAGAGCAAATCTAGCGAAGAACACGACAGTGCACGAGAGAGATTTACCCAGGTTCGGGCCGCACGGATGCGTAAAACCCTACTCCTGCTTTTTGGTTTATTATCTGTATGATTGTTCTAGCTCCAGGAGCGCTACAGTACCGAGCAGCTGCGTACAATACTGGAGTTCTCCATCCCCCCCCTCCTCCTTCCACATTGCCTATGGGCCTCCTTTTATACGCACAAAGGGGTCACCAACAGGTGGCAAACAGTAAAGGTAGAGGTGGAAAGTTGCTACAGTAAGGCCATTATTACCAGGATGACATGTCCTACCTACCACTGACGGCAGGGGACAAGGGCATTAAATGCCCATGCCTTTGCTGTCCACATACATGTACCCGGACGTCTTGGACGTGGGAAAAGCCTATCCCACCTGCTCCTGCACCGCTAGCTACAGTGTACCGCCGTCTATACAGTGCCCTGCCACACACGCTTGGAAGGACCCAGAGCGCCACGCTGGCAGAGGCACCGGAGCAGCACAGTAGCACAGTGGTACAGTAACGCTTGCCGCGGCAAGACCTTGCCGCACCTGACAGCTTGCCGCAACCCATAGTTTGCCGCGCAAGGTAACTTGCCGGGGCAAGTACCTTGCCGCAGCTGCTATCTTGCCGCAGCCAATACCTAGCCGCAGCCAATGACTTGCCGGGGCAAGTACCTTGCCGCGGCAAGTACTCTGCTACAGCAAACCTCAGGCTGGGCCTCAGCTGTCCCTCCCGGCAAGCTCCTCTTGCCGGGGCCTTAACTCTTGCTTTGTATACTTTGTTCTTGAATGGCTTAATAATCTTGAGCTTCTCTCTGGCTGTCCTCCCGCAAGCCTGGCCGCGGGATGCTACTACTACCTGTGCACAAGTACGGGGTACTAGGGTACCCCTATTCTAGTACACCGACACGGTGCTTAGGTGTTGTTCTTACTTGAACAAACCTCCTACTTATGATTAACCCCCTCGCAAGCATCCGCAACTACGAGAAAAGTATTAAGATAAAATCTAACCATAGCATTAAACTTTTGGATCCAAATCAGTCCCTTACGAAGTAGCGCATAAACTAGGGTTTAAGCTTCTGTCACTCTAGCAACCCATCATCTAATAACTACTCCACAATGCATTCCCTTAGGCCCAAATATGGTGAAGTGCCATGTAGTCGATATTCACATGACACCACTAAGGGAATCACAACATACATATCATCAAAATATCGAACACATATCAAGTTCACATGATTTCTTGCAACATGACTTCTCCCGTGACCTCAAGATCAAAAGTAACTACTCACAAATAATAATCATGCTCAAGATCAGAGGGGTATTAAATAGCATAATGGATCTGAACATATAATCTTCCACCAAATAAACCATATAGTAATCAACTACAAGATGTAATCAACACTACTAGTCACCCACAAGTACCAATCTAAGGTTCCGGTACAAAGATTGAACACAAGAGATGAACTAGGGTTTGAGAGGAGATGGTGCTGTTGAAGATGTTGATGGAGATGGGCCTCCCAAAGATGGAAGAGTTGTTGGTGATGACGATGATGATGATTTCCCCCTCCGGGAGGGAAGTTCCCCCGGCGGAATCGCTCCGCCGGAGGGAAAAAGTGCTCCTGCCCAAGTTCCACCTCGAGATGGTGGTGCTTCATCCCAAAAGTCCTCTCTTTATTTTTTTTCTAGGTCAAAATGACTTATATACCAGAAGAGGGGCACCAGAGGTGGGCCGAGGAGGGCACAACCCACCAGGGCACGCCCAGGTGGGTTGTGCCCACCTGGTGGGCCCCCTCTGGTAGTTATTTGCTCCAATAATTCTTAAATAATCCATAAAAATCTCCGTGAAGTTTTAGCTTATTTGGAGTTGTGCAGAATAGGTAGCTCGAACGTGCTTTTTCAGGTCCAGAATTCCAGCTGCCGGTATTCTCCCTCTTTGTGTAAACCTTGCATATTCTGAGAGAAAAGGCATTAAAATTACTCTCAAAAGCATTATTATGCATAAAAACATTATAAATAATAGTAGGAAAACATGATGCAAAATGAACGTATCACTGACCCGCCGAACCCGAACGCCGTTAGGGAGGGAGTGCCGGGTGCTGGCACGCCAATGACAGACACCTCTCCTCGCCAGACGGCCCGTGTTTCTCCGGCGAAAGTTGCTGCCAAAACCGCAAGGCCGAGCCCTCTGGCTCAGGGCCGTTTGGCTTCTTCGTTGGCGGTGGTGCCCCCTGTAAGGTCTACCCAAGCTCCTCTGAGTGAAACGGCGGTGATCCTAGCCCCGAGGCCGACTCCTGCACCTCCGTCAACTCCAGCTACTTCTTTCCCCCTGTACCATGTCCTAGAAGATCAGGTGGGGGCGAGCAAGGAGGCGCTGACCCAAGTGGGTTTGATGTGTAGCCGACTGAAGGACGCCTACGACGCCAACACGGCACTGGAGACCAATGTCCGAGTAAGTACCATTGTGAGTATAATTTCCAGTTTGAGTTTCTTCTTTTCTCGTAATAGGATTTCTGCCAGTGGGTTTGCGTAGGGTAGACCCACTGGGTGTATATGATCCAATGGGGGCACGCTGAGTGCACCCACTGGGTGTAGTCCCCGAGGCTCCTGCCGACTGGAGTCAGTCGGCGGGAGTCTTTGAGTATTGAATTTTCTTATGTCCACTCGGAATCTAGCCAGAGCGTAGTCGAATGGACACTTTCCAGTGGGGGCGCACTGAGTGCACCCACTGGTTGTAGTCCCCGAGGCTAGCGTTGACTGGAGCAGTCGGCGGTAGTCTTAGAGCTTTTCTTTAGCTCATCGACGAGTCACTTTCCAGTGGGGGCACGCTGAGTGCACCCACTGGGTGTAGTCCCCGAGGCTGACACTGATCACTGGCGATTGGTGGTAGCCTTTAGAATTTGTCATTAGGCGTTCGGGGCACCTTACGACACTCGTGCGCTGGTGAGATAATAAGTAAGATTTCCTTCATTACCGACTCGGGAGTCGGCCGAGCGAAGCCACCATTAACCTCTATCTTCTTCATCGCTGACTCAGAAGTCAGCCGAGTGAGGAGTAGGTCATCTTGTGTTGTTGTCCTCTATCTTCTTCATCGCCGACTCAGAAGTCAGCCGAGTGAGGGCAGAATAGAGGGTACTTCAAGATCTGGTATTGGTCTAGTTTGTTCCTTCCAGCGGTGTCTGCTCGGGCGACTCGGTAATCAGAACATACTTGAGGATTTGGTACTGGTCAAGCTTGTTCCTCTCGGGGGGGGGGGGACAACCGAGTGAATAGTCCGCTTAGTAATCCAAGGGTACTTCAGGATCTGATATTGATCAAGCTTGTTCCTTCCAGCGGCACATGCCCAGATGTTTGTGAGTTACTGCTTTTAATTTCCCTTCAGGATCTTCTGACTGACTGTTTTTTGTATGTTGCAGAGGACTTGCGAGATGGGATCCCACTATGCCACGATGGAGAAGGAGGTGACAGCCCTTCAACTTGACTTGGAGGCTGAGAAACTCGAGAGCGCCCGACTGGAGCAGGAGAAGAAGGCCATGCGAGGTAAGTTTTCTCCTGTGACTGGCAGCTACGCACTGTTTTTTCCCTTTGATCCAAATCGTTTCGCCCGACAGATGTTCGTAGCGAGAATGCTCAACTCGTAGTGAGGCTCAGGACTTCTATTTCTTTAGAAACCATGAAGCATGCGTTGGAGAACAAGGATAAGGATCTGGCACTGTCCCAAAAGGAGGCAAGGACAAAGACCAAACTCGCCAACGAGAAGCTGGCTTCAGTCGGCAAGTTGGAGGAGGAGATCAGGAACCTCAAGGCTGCTACTGATGCCTTCACTCAGGAGAAGGTCAAGCTGGAGGAGAAGGTCACCCAGCTTACCGACAAGAAGGATGCCTTGGAGAAGCACATCAAAGACATCTATGAAGAGTTTAGTGAGAAGCTCGTTGGTAAGTTTTTCTTCGTCCGAGTGAAATCTGCATACTGCCAAACTTTCCTTGATCTTCTTCTCACAGATTGTCCTTTTTGATGGAGAGCATTGCTATAAGAAGGAACTGGAGTTGCAGAGGATAGAGAGGGATCTGGACCCTTCTAGGTCGCTTGTTGCTGACAACGCCGCCCTCGCCATCCTTCGCCTTGAAGACCGCTTGGAGAACGCATTGGGCTTCATCACTCAGGTGAAAGGTGCGTCGGGTCGGATTGACGAGGAGTTGCACCCGGGTGAAGAGACTCAGAAGGACCTGGAGTCGATCCTGAAGCGGTTGAATGATGTTCCCGCTCGGGTGAAGGCTTGGAAGAAATCTGCCGCCCGAAGTGGTGCTGATGTGGCATTGTCACTCGTCCGCATTCATTGCAAGAACGCGGACGAGGAGAAGCTGAAGAACCTCCGAGTGGTGAACAAGAAGAGCCTCAAGTTTGAGGATTTTATGGTGACCTTCGCTGAAGCCGCCACTCGCATCGCCGATGGGATTGATCTGGAGTCCTTCGTTGATCCAGCCAGTCCTCCGCCTAAAGCTTAAAAACACTTGGTTGATCAATTTGCCCTGGAATGCCGGGTGGTTGATGCAATGATATACTTTGCCGAGCGTTTGGGCTTGTTTTGCCTTGGAGACATTCGGACGGTTCGGAACTTTAATTTGAAACCCTTTGCGCTTCTATTTGCTTCGTGTTTTGTTTGACTTTGGGCAAAAGCTGGTTCGCGGCTAAGCCTCCAAGTGTGGAGCGGATCCTCACTCGGATTGTTTTTTAACTTAGGCGAAAGCTAGTTCATGGCTAAGCCCCCGAGTGTGGAGCGGATCTTCACTCGGATTGTTTTTTAACTTAGGCGAAAGCTGGTTCACGGCTAAGCCCCCGAGTGTGGAGCGGATCCTCACTCGGATTTTTTTTAACTTACGCGAAAGCTAGTTTGCGGCTAAGCCCTCGAGTGTGGAGCGGATCCTCACTCGGATTGTTTTTTTAACTTAGGCAAAAGATGGTTCGCGTCTAAGCCCCTGAGTGCGGAGTGGATCCTCACTCAAATTGCTTTTTAACTTAGGTGAAAGCTGGTTCGCGGCTAAGCCCCCAAGTGTGGGGCGGATCTTCACTCGGATTGTTTTTAACTTAGGTGAAAGTTGGTTCGCGGCTAAGCCCCCGAGTGTGGAGCGGATCCTCACTTGGATTGTTTTTTAACTTAGGTGAAAGCTGGTTCACGGCTAAGTTCTCTCACCTTTTCACCCACTAGAGGTGTGTTAATTTCCGAATGCGATTAATCACCTGAGTGAGATGCGACCGTAGGTTGAACTAGACGATATATGGAAAAAGTGAGACTTTTATTCATCTAAGTTCATTCAGACTAACTATTACAAGGGAGAAATTTTATTCTAAGTATAAAACTTGCGAAGCAGATCTACATTCCAAGCTCTGGGCTCTTCTATTCCTCTGGTGAAGTTATACAGTCTGCATGCTCCATTGTGCAAGACCTTGGAGATGGCGAATGGTCCCTCCCAGGGGGTGCTAGCTTGTGAGGTTTCTGTTGATCCACTCGGAGGACCATGTCTCCTTCCTGGAAGGCACGTCCTCTGACGTGTCTATCGTGATAGCGGCGTAAGTCTTGTTGGTATAATGTTGATCTTATGAGCGCTAGCTCACGTTCTTCCTCCAAAAGGTCCAGGCCATCCTGTCTTGCTTCCTCGGCTTCGGCTTCTGAGTAAAGATCCACTCGGGGAGAATTGTGGAGTAGATCACTCGGCAAGACCGCGTCTGATTCGTACAACATGAAGAATGGGGTGCGGTTCGTGGATCGATTTGAGGTCGTTCGCAGGCCCCAGAGGATTGACGGTAGTTTAGTCACCCATGCGCCTGCTGCATGAGTCAGATCACGCATGAGGCAAGGTTTCAATCCCTGAAGTATGAGCCCATTTGCTCTCTTGGCTTGTCCATTCGACTGCGGGTGCGCCATGGAGGCGTAGTCAACCCGAGTGCCCTGGTGTAGCAGAACTAACGGAACTCGTCTGAGTCGAAGTTAGACCCATTGTCGGTGATGATGTTGTGTGGGACCCCAAACGTGAAGATGATCTCCCTGATGAACTGAACGCGGTGGCCGAGTCCAACTTTTTTATGGGCTTGGCCTCGATCCACTTGGTGAACTTGTCCACTACTACCAACAGGTGCGTGAAGCCACTCGCCCCAGTCCGGAGAGGACCAACCATGTCGAGTCCCCAGACAACAAATGGCCAGGTGAGGGGGATAGTCTTCAGGGCGGACACTGGCTTGTGTGACTGGTTCGCATAGAACTGGCACCCGGCGCAGTGATCCACTATGTCTCGGGCAGCCCCATTGGCTCGGGGCCAATAGAATCTGGCTCTGAACGCTTTGGCGACCAATGTCTGAGAGGACGCATGATGCCCGCATGTTCCCGAGTGAATCTCTTGCAGTATTTGTTGCCCTTATTCTGGGGATATGCACCGCTGAGTGACTCCAGTCGTACTTTTCTTGTACAGTTGATCGCCCATGACGGTTGCTACTTCTTGAGCTTGCGTTGGTTTTTCCCTTGAAGAGGAAAGGGTGATGCAGCAAAGTAGAGATAAGTATTTCCCTCAGTTTGAGAACCAAGGTATCAATCCAGTAGGAGACAAAGCACAAATCACCGAATACCTGCACAAACAATCAAACAACTTGCACCCAACATGATAAAGGGGTTGTTAATCCCTTCACGGTTATTTGCAAAAGTGAGATCTGGTAGAGATAGATAAAACTAAACAAAAGATAAAGTAAATATTTTTGGGTTTTTTGGTTTATAGATCTGAAAATAAAAGATTGCAAAATAGTAGATCGGAAAGTAATATGATGGAAAATAGACCCGGGGGCCATAGGTTTCACTAGAGGCTTCTCTCAAGATAGAAAATATTA
Organism: Thinopyrum elongatum; assembly: GCA_011799875.1. Lineage (NCBI taxonomy): Eukaryota > Viridiplantae > Streptophyta > Magnoliopsida > Poales > Poaceae > Thinopyrum > Thinopyrum elongatum. The sequence continues at coordinate 409,655,244 of CM022303.1, forward strand.
TGGTGGGTGAACAAATTACTGCCGAGCAATTGATAGAAAAGCGCAAAGTTATGACGATGTCTAAGGCAATGATCATGAATATAGGCATCACGTCCGTGTCAAGTAGACCGAAACGATTCTGCATCTACTACTATTACTCCACACATCGACCGCTATCCAGCATGCATCTAGAGTATTAAGTTCATAAAGAATGGAGTAACGCATTAAGCAAGATGACATGATGTAGAGGAATTAACTCAAGCAATATGATGAAAACCCCTTCTTTTTATCCTCGATGGCAACAATACAATACGTGTCTTGCTGCCCCTACTGCCACTGGGAAAGGACACCGCAAGATTGAACCCAAAGCTAAGCACTTCTCCCATTGCAAGAAAAACCAATCTAGTTGGCCAAACCAAACCGATAGTTCGAAGAGAATTACAAAGATATCAAATCATGCATAAAAGAATTCAGAGAAGATTCAAATAATATTCATAGATAAGCTGATCATAAATCCACAATTCATCGGATCTCGGCAAACACACCGCAAAAAAGTGTTACATCAAATAGATCTCCAAGAACATCGAGGAGAACATGGTATTGAGAATCAAAGAGAGAGAAGAAGCCATCTAGCTACTAGCTATAGACCCGTAGGTCTGAGGTAAACTACTCACGCTTCATCGGAAGGGCAATGGTGTTGATGTAGAAGCCCTCTGTGATCGAATCCCCCTCCGACGGGATGCCGGAAAAGGCCGCTAGATGGGATCTCACGGGTATAGAAGGTTGCGACGGTGGAAAAGTATTTTCGTGGATGCCTCTGGTGGTTTGGGCATATAAGAGTATATATAGGCGAAAGAATTAGGTCAGGAGGTGCACGAGGGGCCCACAAGGGTGGGGGCGCGCCCTACCCCCCCTGGGCACGCCCTTCGTCCTTGTGGCTCCTCCGACTTCATCTCCAAGTCTCCTGGTTTCCTTCTGGTCCAAGAAAGATCATCGCGAAAGTTTTATTCCGTTTGGACTCCGTTTGGTATTCCTTTTCTGCGAAACTCAAAAACAAGGAAAAAAACAGAAACTGGCACTGGGCTCTAGGTTGATAGGTTAGTCCGAAAAATAATATAAAATAGCATATTAATGCATATAAAACATCCAAAACAGATAATATAATAGCATGGAACAATCAAAAATTATATATACGTTTGAGACGTATCAAGCATCCCCAAGCTTAATTCCTGCTCGTCCTCTAGTAGGTAAATGATAAAAACAGAATTTTTGATGTGGAATGCTACCTAACATATTTATCCATGTAATTTCTTTATTGTGGCATGAATGTTCAGATCCGTATGATTCAAAACAAAAGTTTAATATTGACATAAAAACAATAATACTTCAAGCATACTAACAAGATAATTATGTCTTCTCAAAATAACATGGCCAAAGAAAGCTTACCCCTACAAAATCATATAGTCTGGCTATGCTCCATATTCATCACACAAAGTATTTAAATCATGCACAACCCCGATGACAAGCCAAGCAATTGTTTCATACTTTTGATGTTCTCAAACTTTTTCAACTTTCACACAATACATGAGCGTGAGCCATGGATATAGCACTATAGGTGGAATAGAAGGTGGTTGTGGGGAAGACAAAAAGAGGGAGATAGTCTCACATCAACTAGGCGTATCAACGGGCTATGGAGATGCCCATCAATAGATATCAATGTGAGTGAGTAGGGATTGCCATGCAACGGATGCACTAGAGCTATAAGTTTATGAAAGCTCAAAAACAAACTAAGTGGGTGTGCATCCAACTCGCTTGCTCACGAAGACCTAGGGCAATTTGAGGAAGCCTATCATTGGAATATACAAGCCAAGTTCTATAATGAAAATTCCCACTAGTATATGAAAGTGACAACATAGGAGACTCTCTATCATGAAGATCATGGTGCTACTTTGAAGCACAAGTGTGGTAAAAGGATAGTAACATTGCCCTTCTCTCTTTTCTCTCATTTTTTTATTTGGGCCTTCTCTCATTTTTTTGCCTCTTTTATTTTTTATTTTTCGTCCGGAGTCTCATCCCGACTTGTGGGGGAATCAGTCTCCATCATCCTTCTCCTCACATGGGACAATGCTCTAATAATGAAGATCATCACACTTTTATTTACTTACAACTCAAGAATTACAACTCAATACTTAGAACAAAATATGACTCTATATGAATGCCTCCGGCGGTGTACCGGGATGTGCAATGAATCAAGAGTGACATGTATGAAAGAATTATGAATGGTGGCTTTGCCACAAATACGATGTCAACTACATGATCATGCAAAGCAATATGACAATGATGAAGCGTGTCATAATAAACGGAACGGTGGAAAGTTGCATGGCAATATATCTCGGAATGGCTATGGAAATGCCATAATAGGTAGGTATGGTGGCTGTTTTGAGGAAGGTATATGGTGGGTGTATGGTACCGGCGAAAGTTGCGCGGCACTAGAGAGGCTAGCAATGGTGGAAGGGTGAGAGTGCGTATAATCCATGGACTCGACATTAGTCATAAAGAACTCATATACTTATTGCAAAAATCTATTAGTTATCGAAACAAAGTACTATGCGCATGCTCCTAGGGGGATAGATTGGTAGGAAAAGACCATCGCTCGTCCCCGACCGCCACTCATAAGGAAGACAATCAATAAATAAATCATGCTCCGACTTCATCACATAACGGCTCACCATACGTGCATGCTACGGGAATCACAAACTTTAACACAAGTATTTCTCAAATCCACAATTACTCACTAGCATGACTCTAATATCACCATCTTTATATCTCAAAACAATCATAAGGAATCAAACTTCTCATAGTATTCAATGCACTTTATATGAAAGTTTTTATTATATCCCTCTTGGATGCCTATCATATTAGGACTAAATTTATAACCAAAGAAAATTACCATGATGTTTAGAGACTCTCAAAATAATATAATTGAAGCATGAGAGTTCAATAATTTCTATAAAATAAAACCACCGCCCTGCTCTAAAAAGATATAAGTGAAGCACTAGAGCAAAATTGCCTAGCTCAAAAGATATAAGCGAAGCATATGGAGTATTCTAATAAATCAAGATTCATGCATGTCCCTCTAAAAATATGTGTACATCAAGGATGATTGTGTCAAACTAAAAGCAAAGACTCAAATCATACAAGACGCTCCAAGCAAAACACATATCATGTGGTGAATAAAAATATAGCCTCAAGTAAAGTTACCGATAGACGAAGACGAAAGAGGGGATGCCTTCCGGGGCATCCCCAAGCTTAGGCTCTTGGTTGTCCTTGAATATTACCTTGGGGTGCCTTGGGCATCCCCAAGCTTACACTCCTTATTCCATAGTCCATCAAATCCTTACCCAAAACTTGAAAACTTCACAACACAAAACTCAACAGAAAATCTCATAAGCTCCGTTAGTATAAGAAAATAAATCACCACTTTGGTACTGTTGTGAACTCATTATTTATTTATATTGGTGCAATATCTACTGTATTCCAACTTTTCTATGGTTCATACCCCCCGATACTACCCATAGATTCATCAAAATAAGCAAACAACACAAAGAAAACAGAATCTGTCAAAAACAGAACAGTCTGCAAAGATCCGAATTGTTCTAATACTTATGTAATTACAAAAATTCTGAAAAATTAGGACAACATAGGAACTTTGTATATCAATCTCGTATAAAATATTCAGGGTTTTTAAACGCTCCAGTGAATTACTAAAATTCTGAGACTGGACGAAAAAGTTTCTGTTTTTCAGCAAGATCAAATCAACTATCACCATAAGCCATCCCAAAGGTTTTACTTGGCACAAACACTAATTAAAACATAAAACCACATCTAACCAGAGGCTAGATGAATTATTTATTGCAAAACAGAACCAAAAAGCAAAAACAAAAATAAAATCGGGTTGCCTCCCAACAAGCGCTATTGTTTAACGCCCTTAGCTAGGCATAAAAACACGAATAGATCTAGGTATTATCATCTTTGGTATGCAATCCTTTTCTCATCAAATCCTCCAAAACTCGTCTTAATAAATCTATTATTTCCTTTATTTCCCTCCTAGTGGAAGAACTTAAATCATGAAAGGGACTTTGGTTGGTAATTTTAACATTCATAAACCCATAATCAGGATCATCACCATATATATCATCATATAAAACACGTATCTCGTTTCTAATGGGTTCCTTCAACATTTTATTCAACCAATCCCTATCAAATCCTACATAAATTCCCCTTGTAATCCAATCAAATTCCTCAAAAGCCTCTAGGTACAAAGATTGAGAGATTTCTGAATAAGGAACTCTCCTCCTAAGATTTTCACTATAAGATTGATAGTCCCTAGATTCCAAACTACGCATAGTTTCTTTATCATGGAGGATATCTTCAATTGGAGGGTGTTCAAGATCCTTTTTATAGAAAGCAAAAATATCCCTAGCTTCTTGTATTCCAAAATCAAATTCACGCATAAGGATAATGGTGGCAATCTTTTTAGCTATAGGATGATTAATATTGGGAAGTTCATAAAACACCTTTTGCAAAGCCGGATGAATATGCACAAATTTTCTTTCTAGTTTCTCAACGAGCATAACAATGGCATCCGCATAACAGTTTGTATCGAGGAGAATAGATCATTTATTAATAGGCATAGATCCCATACAATCAAAGAATTCTTGAATAACACTTTTTCCAATAATATTACCATCCACCACACGAAAGATTTTTGTTTTGTAATTAGGAGGAGTTTCAGTTTCATGATCCAAAGAACAAGATTCAAGTTTTTCCTCAAGATTTTCAACGATAACCTCCCCAATTTCAGACATGATGGCAACAAACAAATCTAGCAAACGAGCAAACCAAAAACGAACGAAGAAGACGAACGGAAGAGGGGCGAAGAAAAGGCAAAGAGAGGGGTGAAGAAAAAGGCAAATCTTTTCGAAAATCATTTTAGAAGTGGGGGAGAGGAAAACGAGAGGCGAATGGCGAATAATATAATGCGAGAGATGAGAGTTTATGATGGGTACTTGGTATGGCTTGACTTGGCATAGATCTCCCCGGCAACGGCGCCAGAAATTCTTCCTGCTACTTCTTGAGCTTGCGTTGGGTTTTCCCTTGAAGAGGAAAGGGTGATGCAGCAAAGTAGAGATAAGTATTTCCCTCAGTTTGAGAACCAAGGTATCAATCCAGTAGGAGACAATGCACAAATCACCGAATACCTGCACAAACAATCAAACAACTTGCACCCAAGACGATAAAGGGGTTGTCAATACTTTCACGGTTATTTGCAAAAGTGAGATCTGATAGAGATAGATAAAACTAAACAAAAGATAAAGTAAATATTTTTGGGTTTTTTGGTTTATAGATCTGAAAATAAAAGATTGCAAAATAGTAGATCGGAAAGTAATATGATGGAAAATAGACCCAGGGGCCATAGGTTTCACTAGAGGCTTCTCTCAAGATAGAAAATATTACGGTGGGTGAACAAATTACTGCCGAGCAATTGATAGAAAAGCACAAAGTTATGACGATATCTAAGGCAATGATCATGAATATAGGCATCATGTCCGTGTCAAGTAGACCGAAATGATTCTGCATCTACTACTATTACTCCACACATCGACCGCTATCCAGCATGCATCTAGAGTATTAAGTTCATAAAGAACAGAGTAACGCATTAAGCAAGATGACATGATGTAGAGGAATTAACTCAAGCAATATGATGAAAACCCCATCTTTTTATCCTCGATAGCAACAATACAATATGTGCCTTGCTGCCCCTACTGTCACTGGGAAAGGACACCGCAAGATTGAACCCAAAGCTAAGCACCTCTCCCATTGCAAGAAAAACCAATCTAGTTGGCCAAACCAAACCGATAGTTCGAAGAGAATTACAAAGATATCAAATCATGCATAAAAGAATTCAGAGAAGATTCAAATAATATTCAAGATAAGCTGATCATAAATCCACAATTCATCGGATCTCGGTAAACACATCGCAAAAAAGTGTTACATCAAATAAATCTCCAAGAACATCGAGGAGAACATGGTATTGAGAATCAAAGAGAGACTACTCGGCGGGAGCTGTGTCAGCCAAGCCCGAGTGGAGCCTTCTAGCATCAGCAACAAATGCTTCATGGCTACATTGTCGTTGCCGCCGCCGATTTGGACAGCCACTCGGTAATCTTCTAGCCAAATTTCAGGCTTGGATTCGCCGGTGAACTTGCTGATCCCCGTGGCCATCCTGAAGTTGTTGGGAATCTTAGCCGCTCGTATATAACGGCTGAAGCATTTGGGACCTGATGGTACGGAACCACTCAGCACGTCGTGCTCTTGGCCCTCCCACAAGGCCCGGCCTTTGTCGACCAAGTTCTGAGCAAGAACGGATCTCGCATTGAACAGCAGGTCTCGAGCGTCCTTCGACGGACGAGTAGGACTCGGCCTGCAGTCACCATTGTGCGTCCGCCTGTCATTGTAGGGCTGGCGCCCGTACGCGACGTCTCGGGGTGGAGGCATCAGTGCACAATTGTATTCGTCGTTACGCCAGGGCGACGCGACTCGATCGCGTCTCCGATCTTCGTGACGGTCTCTGGAGGAGGAAGTAGCTCGGCGCCTGCCCGAGCCGACTGGACAGTCTCCACACGCACGGATGCGCTATGGATCTGGTCTCTGGACTGGGACACCGCCGCATTCTGCGACAGTGCTATTTTAAGAAGCGCTTGGATCTGACGAATCCCTTCTCCGGCCGAAGAGCCGGAGGGCTGAATGGAATCCGTGATCTGAGTGGCGGCTGCTAGATTTTGCAATGGAGTACTAAGAACTTGATACTTACGAGGCTGGTCACTCGAATAGAGACGACGCTTGTGCCGACTGGAGCTGGGTTGACGGCGCTCGCGTTCATCCAGTTCCCTCTGAAGCCGTTCGAGGTGATCACGCTCGGCCAAAGTAGCCAGGTGAGTCGACTCCATGGCTAACGCCTCGGGAGTTGTTTCGGTGATGGGAGTATTCAATAGTTGGTCGTTCCGGCGATAGTGCTCGTCCCGCTGCTCCCAAGTGAGAGCTTGAGGCACGTACGGCTCGTGCCCTGGGAAGCCGTCGTTGGTGTTGACGTGGGATGCACCCGCGTGATCGTCTTTGGGCTCCGGGTAGCCCGGGGGTACGCGGTGCTCGAAGTTATCCGCCATAAGAATTTTGGTGGTTGACTCGATGCTCTCGGACTCGGACTCCTCTGAGGAATCGCCGAGTGATCTGTCTAAGAGGTCGAGGGCGGGCTCGTCGAACTCGGTAGCCGCCACTTGTTCCACTGCTGCCTGAGTGGCGACAGCGTGCTTGATCCAACGCTGCAGCCGCGAACGCCCAGAGCGCTTGCAACGGCGCACAACGGTGGGATGGACAACCACTCGGTATGGAGCCAAGGGCTGTCGGAGAAGGACTCCGTAGGAAGAAGCTTGGAAGTGCGTCGTGCCATGGGTGGGCAATACCTCCACGTCCAGTGGGGCCTCGCGTAGCCACGCTGAGTCGTCGGCGATGAAGGAGATCGTCCCGAAGCAGATTTCGCCGCTGACTGACATGATGATGATGAAGAAATCCACCTACACTGTGAAATTTTGCTAGACGCCCGGCCCCAAGGTGGGCGCCAACTGTCGGGGTTATGATCCTGACAATGAGTACTAGGGGTACGAATAAGGGGCAGAGACTAGCTACGGCGTAGGTGTAAGACATGGTGTTTAACGAGTTCATGCCCCTCACTCGGTGGAGGTAAAAGTCCTACGTCTCGTGCCCTAAGGCTTGCTTTGATTTGATGGATAGGATTACAGAGTTGAACGTGCCCGGCTACGGAGAAGGGTGCGGCTTATATAGAGTGCGCTGCAGCCCCATGTCTCCCACGCCGCCGGGGCAATTAATGCCATTGAATGAGGCAGTTACTAGTGTAATGAGCCTATACTACAGCAGTTACAGGTAACGGTAGTTATAACTCTATTTAGTGGACGACTTAGGATCCCTCGACCGTTGCAGCTCCCACGACACCTTCCTGCCCTGTACGTCCGAGTGGTGTGGAGCTGTCCGAGTGATCCTCCTGATGTATGCATCCAAATGCTGGCTAGGTCCAGGGACCTACCTATGATGGTGATGGGCCCCATGTGGGTCCCAAATGATGGGTCCTTGACCCTACCTGTAATAGGTGACCACATCACCTCCTAACCCTAATCTTCACACATAAATCCTCAAATATTCTCCCTATGCCATAGGGCACACCAAAAATACTTTTCCGCCACCGCAAGCCTCTGTTCTCGTGAGATCCCATCTTGGGGCCTTTTCCGGCACTACGCCGGAGGGGGATTCGATCACGGAGGACCTCTACACCAACCTTGATGCCCTTCTGATGATGTGTGAGTAGTTTACCACCAACCTACGGGTCCATAGCTAGTAGCTAGATGGCTTCTTCTCTCTCTTTGATCTTCAATACAATGTTCTCCTCGATGTTCTTGGAGATCTATTCGATGTAATCTTCTTTTGCGGTGCGTTTGTTGAGATCCGATGAATTGTGGATTTATGATCAGATTATCTATGAATATTATTTGAGTCTTCTCTGAACTCTTTTATGCATGATTAAGATATCTTTATATTTCTCTTCGAACTATCGGTTTGGTTTGGCCAACTAGATTGGTTTTTCTTGCAATGGGAGAGGTGCTTAGTTTTGGGTTTAATCTTGCGGTGTCCTCACCCAGTGACAGAAGGGGTAGCGAGGCACGTATTGTATTGTTGCCATCAAGGATAAAAAGATGGGGTTTATATCATATTGCTTGAGTTTATCCCTCTACATCATGTCATCTTACTTAAAGCGTTACTCCGTTCTTGTTAACTTAATTCACTAGATGCATGCTGGATAGCGGTCAATGTGTGGATTAACAGTAGTAGATGCAGGCAGGAGTCAGTCTACTTGTCACGGACGTGATGCCTATATTCATGATCATTGCCTTAGATGTCTTCATAATTATGCGCTTTTCTATCAATTGCTCAACAGTAATTTGTTTACCCACCGTATGTTTTCTTCAAGAGAGAAGCCTCTAGTGAAACCTATGCCCCCCGTGTCTATTTTCCATCATATATTTTCAGATCTATAAACCAAGAAACCCAAAAATACCTTGCTGCAATTTATTTATATTTACTTTAGTTTGCTCTTTTATTTATCTTTTATACCTATCTCTATTAGATCTCTCTCTTGTTCGTGACCGTGAAGGGATTGACAACCCCTTTTTCGCGTTGTGTGCAAGTGTTTGTTAGTTTGTGCATGTGCTTATATTGGAGACTTTCTTGTGCCTCCTACTGGATTGATACCTTGGTTCTTAACTGAGGGAAATACTTATCTCTACTTTGCTGCATCACCCTTTCCTCTCCAAGGGAAAAATCAACGCAAGCTCAAGAAGTGGCAAGAAGAATTTCTGGCGCCGTTGCCGGGGAGGTTCTACATCAAGCCTACCAAGTACCCATCCTAAACTCTCATCTCTTGCACTTACATTATTTGCCATTTGCCTCTCATTTTCCTCTCCCCACTTCTAAAACATTTTCAGAAAAACATTTGCCTTTTTATTCGCCCTTCTTTCGTTCATCTTTTTTGTTTGCTTGTGTGCTAGATTGCTTGCTTTGTCATGATGTCTCAAGAGAATACCAAGTTGTGTGACTTTTCCAACACTAATAATAATGATTTTATTAGTACTCTGATTGCTCCCGCCACTAGTGCGGAATCTTATGAAATTAATGTCGCTTTGTTGAATCTTGTTATGAAAGATCAATTTTCTGGTAGTCCTAATGAAGATGCTGCATCCCATCTAAATACTTTCGTTAAGTTGTGTGATATGCAAAAGAAAAAAGATGTGGATAATGATATTGTTAAATTGAAGCTATTTCCGTTCTCACTACGAGATCGTGTTAAAACTTGGTTTTCAGCTTTGCCTAAAAATAGTATTGATTCATGGAACAAGTGTAAAGATGCTTTTATTTCCAAGTATTTTCCTCCCGCTAAGATCATCTCCCTTAGGAATGATATAATGAATTTTAAGCAACTTGATCATGAACATGTTGCACAATCTTGGGAAAAAATGAAATTGATGATAAGAAATTGCCCTACTCATGGTTTAAGTTTATGGATGATCATACAAATTTTTTATGCCGGATTGAATTTTGCATCTAGAAATCTTTTAGATTCCGCCGCGGGAGGTACTTTTATGGAAATCACATTAGGAGAAGCTACTAAACTCATAGATAATATTATGACAAATTACTCTCAATGGCATACCGAAAGATCTTCTACTAGTAAAAAAGTGCATGCGATTGAAGAAATTAATACTTTGAGTGGAAAGATGGATGAACTTATGAAATTAATTGCTAGTAATAGTTCTCCTATTGATCCTAATGATATGCCTTTGTCCACTTTGATTGAAAATAATAATGAATCTATGGATGTGAATTTTGTTGGTAGGAACAATTTTGGTAATAACGCGTATACAGGTAATTTCAACCCTAGGCCGTTTTCTAGTAATTCCTCTAATAATTATGGTAATTCCTACAACAATTCTTATGGAAATTATAATAAAATACCCTCTGATCTTGGGAACAATATTAAATATTTCATTAATTCTCAAAAGATTATTAATGTTATGGTACAAGAAAAATTGCTTAAGATTCATGATTTGGCTAGGAACGTTGATAGAATTTCTCATGAGATTGATGCTTTCAAGATTAGATCTATGCCACCCAAGATTGATATTAATGAATCTCTAAAAGCTATTAAAATTTCTATGGATGAATGTAAAGAGAGAACTGCTAGGATGCGTGCTAAGAGAGATTGGCTAGAAAAAGCATGTTCTTCTAGTTTTTGTGATAATAATGATGAAGATCTTAAAGTGATTGGTGTGACTCCTATTGAATCTTTATTTTCTAATATAAAAATTGATAAAGATGGGACTGGAGATGAGTCAACTTTAGCTAGAAGGCGTCCCAATAATTTGGAGGGTGAAGATCTTAATGAAAAAATCGATAAAAGTGGGATTGGCGAGGTCAAACCTTTAAGTAGTGATGAACCCACTCTTTTGGATTTCAAGGACTATAATTATGATAATTTATCTTTAATAGATTGTATTTCCTTGTTGCAATCCATGCTTAATTTACCTCATGCTTATAATCAAAATAAAGCTTTTACTAAACATATCGTTGATGCTATGATGAAATCTTTTGAAGAAAAACTTGAGTTGGAAGTTTCTACCCCTAGAAAGCTTTATGATGAGTGGGAACCTACTATTAAGATTAAAATTAAATATTATGAGTGCAATGCTTTGTGTGATTTGGGTGCTAGCGGTTCCACTATTCCGAAAACTTTATGTGATGTGCTAGGTTTCCATAAATTTGATGATTGCTCTTTGAATTTGCATCTAGCGGATTCCACTATTAAAAAACCTATGGGAAGGATTAATGATGTTCTTATTGTTTCAAATAAGAATTATGTGCCCATATATTTTATTGTGCTTGATATAGATTGCAATCCTACATGTCCTATTATTCTTAGTAGACCTTTCCTTAGAACGATTGGTGCAATTATTGATATGAAAGAAGGAAACATTAGATTTCAATTTCCGTTAAGGAAGGGAATGAAACACTTTCCAAGAAAGAAAATTAAGTTGCCATATGAATCTATTATGAGGGCCACTTATGGATTGCATATCAAAGATGACAATACCTAAATCGATGTTTTATGCCTAGCTAGGGGCGTTAAACAATAGCGCTTGTTGGGAGGCAACCCAATTTTTATTTTGAGTTTTTTGCTTTTGCTCCTGTTTTTAAATAAATACAAATTATTAACTCTGTAGTAATTGTGTTTTGGTGTTTTAATTAGTGTTTGAGCCAAGCAAGACCTTTGGGATACTTTTGTATATCGTTGATTTGGTTTTGCTGAAAAACAGAAACTTTTGCGTCCAGTAACAGAATTGTTTAAATTCACTGGAGCGTGGAAAAATTCTGAATTTTTTACACAAGATTTATATATGAATTTAATATGTTTTAATAATTTTTCAGAATTTTTGGAGTTACATAAGTATGACTAATATTCTGGTTACTACAGACTGTTCTGTTTTTGACAGATTCTGTTTTCTATGCGTTGTTTGCTTATTTTGATGAATCTATGGGTAGTATCGGGGGTATGAACCATGGAGAAGTTGGAATACATTAGATATTACAACAATATAAATTTAGAATGAGTTCACAACAGTACCTAAAGTGGTGATTTATTTTATTATACTAACGGATCTTACGAGTTTTCTGTTGAGTTTTCTGTTGTGAAGTTTTCAAGTTTTGGGTAAAGTTTTGATGGACAACGGAATAAGGAGTGGAAAGATCCTAAGCATGGGGATGCCCAAGGCACCCCAAGGTAATATTCAAGGAAAACCAAGCATCTAAGCTTGGGGATGCCCCGGATGGCATCCCCTCTTTTGTCCTCAATCCATCGGTAAATTTACTTGAGGCTATATTTTTATTCACCACGTGATATGTGTTTTGCTTGGAGCGTCTTGTATGACATGAGTCTTTGTTTTTTAGTTTGCCACAATCATCCTTGCTGTACGCACCTTTTGAGAGGGACACACATTAATCATGAATTTATTAGAATACTCTATGTGCTTCACTTATATCTTTTGAGCTAGGTAGTTGCTCTAGTACTTCGCTTATATCTTTTTAGAGCACGGCGGTGGTTTCATTTTATAGAAATTGATGAACTCTCATGATTCACTTATATTATTTTGAGAGTTTTTAAACAGCATGGTAATTTTCTTAGGTTATGAATTTAGTCCTAATATGATGGGCATCCAAGAGGGATATAATAAAAACTTTCATATAAGAGCATTGGATAATATGAGAAGTTTGATTCCTTGCATTTATTTTGAGATATAAAGATGGTGATATTAGAGTCATGCTAGTGAGTAATTGTGGATTGGTAAAAATACTTGTGTTAAAGTTTGTGATTTTCGTAGCATGCACGTATGATGAACCGTTATGTGATGAAGTCGGAGCATGATTTATTTTTTTATTGTCTTCCTTATGAGTGGCGGTCGGGGACGAGCGATGGTCTTTTCCTACCAATCTATCCCCCTAGGAGCATGCGTATTAGTACTTTGCTTTGATGGCTAATAATTTTTTGCAATAAGTATGTGAGTTCTTTATGACTAATGTTGAGTCCATGGATTATACACACTCTCACCCTTCCACCATTGCTAGCCTCTCTAGTACCGCGTAACTTTCGCCGGTGCGTTAAACCCACCATATACCCCTCCTCAAAACAGCCACCATACCTACCTATTATGGCATTTCCATAGCCATTCCGAGATATATTGACATGCACTTTCCACCGTTTCGTTTATTATTATGACACATACCATCATTGTCATATTGCTTTGCATGATCATGTAGTTGGCATACTATTTGTGACTTGGCCACCGTTCATATTTTTTATACATGTCACTCTTGATCATTGCACATCCAGGTATACCGCCGGAGGCATTCATATAGAGTCATATTTTGTTCTAGTATCGAGTTGTAAGTAAATAAAAGTGAAGCTATGATTCCCTCACAAGTTGGGATGAGACTCCGGACATAAAAATAAAAGAGGCCAAAGAGCCCCAAAAAAGAGGCCAAAGAGCCCAAACAAAAAAAATGAGAGAAAAGAGAGAAGAGAGAAGAGACAATGTTACTATCATTTTTCCACACTTGTGCTTCAAAGTAGCACCATGTTCTTCATGATAGAGAGTCTCCTATTTTGTCACTTTCATATACTAGTGGGAATTTTTCATTATAGAACTTGGCTTGTATATTCCAATGACGGGCTTCCTCAAATTGCCCTAGGTCTTTGTGAGCAAGCAAGTTGGATGCACACCCACTTAGTTTCTTTTTGAGCTTTCATACACTTATAGCTCTAGTGCATCCGTTGCATGGCAATCCCTACTCACTTGCATTGATATCAATTGATGGCCATCTTCATAGCCCATTAATTTGCCTAGTTGATGTGAGACTTTCTCCTTTTTGTCTTCTCCTGACAACCTCCACCATATTCTATTCTACCTATAGTGCTATATCCATAGCTCACGCTCAAGTATTGCGTGAAAGTTGAAAAAGCTTGAGAACATTAAAAGTATGAAACAATTGATTGGCTTGTCATCGGGGTTGTGCATGATTAAATATTTTGTGTGATGAAGATAGAGCATAGCCAGACTATATGATTTTGTAGGGATAACTTTCTTTGGCCATGTTATTTTGAGAAGACATGATTGCTTTATTAGTATGCTTGAAGTATTATTGTTTTATGTCAATATTGAACTTTTGTTTTGAATCTTATGGATCTGAATATTCATGCCACAATAAAGAAAATTGCATTGATAAATATGTTAGGTAGCATTTAAAAAAAATCTGTTTTTTTCATTTACCTATTCGAGGACGAGCGGGAATTAAGCTTGGGGATGCTTGATACGTCTCCAACGTATCTATAATTGTTTATTGTTCCATGCTATTATATTATCTATTTTGGATGTTTTATATGCATTAATATGCTATTTTATATTATTTTTTGGACTAACTTATTAACCTAGAGCGCAGTGTCAGTTTCTGTTTTTTTTCTTGTTTTTGACTTTTACAGAAAAGGAATATCAAACGGAGTCCAAACGGAATAAAACTTTACGGTGATTTTTCTTGGACCAGAAGAAACCCTTGAGACTTTGAGAGGAGGCCAGAAGATCCACAAGGAGGCAACAAGCCGTAGTGGCGCGCCCAGGGGGCACGCCCCCAGGGCTTGTGGGTCCCTTGGGGACCTCCTAACCCTAATCTTTGCACTATAAATTCTCAAATATTCCCCCTATGCCAGAGGGCACACCAATAATACTTTTCCGCCGCCGCAAGCCTCTGTTCCTGTGAGATCCCATCTTGGGGCCTTTTCCGGCACTCCGCCGGAGGGGGATTCGATCACGGAGGACCTCTACGCCAACCTTGCTGCCCTTCCGATGATGTGTGAGTAGTCTACGACCGACCTATGGGTCCATAGCTAGTAGATAGATGGCTTCTTCAATCTCTTTGATCTTCAATACAATGTTCTCCTCGATGTTCTTGGAGATCTATTCGATGTAATCTTCTTTTGCGGTGCGTTTGCTGAGATTCAATGAATTGTGGATTTATGATCAGATTATCTATGAATATTATTTGAGTCTTCTCTGAAATCTTTTATGCATGATTAAGATATCTTTGTATTTCTCTTCGAACTATCGGTTTGGTTTGACCAACTAGATTGGTTTTTCTTGCAATGGGAGAGGTGCTTAGTTTTGGATTCAATCTTGTGGTGTCCTCACTCAGTGACAGAAGGGGTAGCGAGGCATGTATTGTATTGTTGCCATCAAGGATAAAAAGATGGGGTTTATATCATATTGCTTGAGTTTATCCCTCTACATCATATTATCTTACTTAAAGCGTTACTCCGTTCTTGTTAACTTAATTCACTAGATGCATGCTGGATAGCGGTCGATGTGTGGAGTAATAGTAGTAGATGCAGACAGGAGTCGGTCTACTTGTCACGGACGTGATGCCTATATTCATGATCATTGCCTTAGATGTCTTCATAATTATGCGCTTTTCTATCAATTGCTCAACAGTAATTTGTTTA
Source organism: Thinopyrum elongatum (assembly GCA_011799875.1). Taxonomy (NCBI): domain Eukaryota; kingdom Viridiplantae; phylum Streptophyta; class Magnoliopsida; order Poales; family Poaceae; genus Thinopyrum; species Thinopyrum elongatum. The sequence goes on from CM022303.1 coordinate 409,670,953, forward strand.
CCCACCGTATGTTTTCTTCAAGAGAGAAGCCTCTAGTGAAACCTATGGCCCCGGGTCTATTTTTCATCATATATTTTCAGATCTATAAACCAAAAAACCCAAAAATATCTTGCTGCAATTTATTTATATTTACTTTAGTTTGCTCTTTTATTTATCTTTTATACCTATCTCTATTAGATCTCACTCTTGTTCGTGACTGTGAAGGGATTGACAACCCCATTTTCGCATTGTGTGCAAGTGTTTGTTAGTTTGTGCAGGTGCATATATTGGAGACTTGCTTGTGCCTCCTACTGGATTGATACATTGGTTCTTAACTGAGGGAAATACTTATCTCTACTTTGCTGCATCATCCTTTCCTCTTCAAGAAAAAAATCAACGCAAGCTCAAGAAGTAGCAGGTACTACCGTGGCTAGCGGCGGTACTTCCGCTTAACTGATAGGTGTCTCGTAAACCCACGGTAGTTGAGAGCCAGTTAGCCCCGTAGTACCGCGGGAGCGGTACTACCGTGGCTAACTGCCGCTCCACTACCGCCCGTTTACAGAACCAATAAATTAGGCGGAAGTAGGAGCCGTACTACACAGCGGCAGTACCGCTGGAGCGGTACTACCGTTGCGCAGAGCGGTACTACCGCTTAGTCTGTTTTGGCAAGGTTCAAACACAAGGAAGAACAAGCTTAATTGTCGGGAAAGAACGAGGGTGCAGAGATAGTGTACGTGATGATTCCACCCAAACCTTTCCGAAGCGGACCCCCTCTTAATAGTACATTGTTCCTACGACTCAAGTCCACCGAAAAAGAAACGCAAGAAAAACACCGTCTTTATAAATCTTCAGAGAGGTTGCAATCATCTTGTGCCATAAGATAGATTATCTGAAATGCTCAATGCACATGATTAGTCCGCAAAAGAATTGTCATCAATCACCAAAACCACTAAGGGAGAAATATGCCCTAACAACATATCGTAGCATTCATAAGGTGATGTCTAAGCATTTCCCATGCAACGAGGTAATGGCTTATAAGTGATGATATATGTCTTCTTTATATAACTTGCATATTAACTGATCCAGTGAAGTCTTGTTGGGTGTACATATTTTTACTTATTAGCTGCAAGATGTGGTTATACTTCTAGATAGACATGTTCACATTTTTTCACCATTGTTCCACAAATTTTATTATTATGTACAAAATGGCACCATTGAGCTTTCATTTCCGTTTCATCAGTTGAACACATATTGCAGGAAGGACATATCAGCACGACGGGCTGGGTTGTTAAATATAAGATGCCAATTGGGCCAGTGCATGGCAAAATAACTATTTGAGGAATATATGGTGTGATACCTATGACTACAATCCGTGCAGTTCCTCCCAGAATGTTCCTCGCCAGCTGTCAAGCCTTTTGTCGGATGTTACTCTGCACAAATACGTATGATAGTTAACATCCCTATTCGGCTATTTCTTTGAAGAAAATTCAGGTCTAACTCCTTTATGTATATCTCAGAAATTGACAGTGTAGATTAGAAGCCTAGAAGTTGTCCTCTTATGCTTTGGCTATCATACTTAGAGCTCTAGTAGTTCAAAATCTTACTAATATTTGCATATTGTACATTTATCGTAGCATTTGTGTCTTTCAAACTTTTGCCCCCAATTTGTTTCCTCTAAAATTAAATTGCAGAGTTTCATATCTGAATATCGAATTTTGGATGTCCTATTTTATTATTGTTTTCACTTCACAAACAGGTTGATCTCTTCAAGAAGAATGACAAGTTTCTGAAATGTGGCACAAAAGTTCACATGTAATTAGGAAAGATTAGTTCTTATGGGCAAGGCTTTAGGGCTTTCACAAGTCTTAGCTTCTTCGTCACTATGTGTTGTGGCAGTTAATTGAGCATTGGCAGGATGGTCTACTCTTTTGAGGTTGCCAAGTTTAGCCCTCGGGTAAGAGAACGACAAGGAGTTTATAAATGTTGAGGTTACATAATTTAAGCATCCGACGTGTATCGATAGTTAAGTCAGTATGCTTAATAGTAATAACTTGCCATGTCAAATACATAATATTAGCTAAGTTTTGGTGTAACCTACAAATAATTTCTATGGAAATCTGTTGCTTCTTATGCGCTAAACCTACTGTATCTTTCTACAATGCAGGTTAACTGACTGAACCACGAGGATAGAGATCCTAGCTTCTGTTCAACAATTTTCTCATGTAATTTGATTGTATTTGATATTCTGTGGACTTTAATAATATATATTGGTTAAATACATTGGTTTCCTTCATTGAGTGATTCAGAGTAAACCAGTGAAGAGGAATATTACATGTGTATATTATTTTTTCCTCTGTCGTTTGATTATGTTCAGAGTATTTGTAATATATTTTTTAAAAGGGTTGCATATGACTGGCTGGCACTAAACGAGCGTTTTTTTTAGAAAAGGAGGATGCACCCCCGGCCTCTGCATCTCGACGATGCATGCGGTCACTTTATTAATTATTTACAAAAGATTTTACAAGGAAGTACATCAGTAAGCCTGAAGCCACCCTCTAGGCAACACCTGTCGCTACTCCTATCCCCTTGATGTAGTGGTACCGAATGTCCGAGCCTAATACCAAACAGACATCGCACCAAATCCTAACATCTAGTGTCGGATGCCCCATCCCGGCCACATACCTGGATTGAGTCACACACCGGTCCGGCGCACTCACCGAGGCTGTCGCCGCCGTCTTCCACCGATCCATCTTCAAAGCTGTACTGACGCATCGACCCTGCCCAGTCTAGCTGCCGTCGACGCCACCACGACGCCAGACAACGCCACCATCCTGCGCTCGTCCATCATCACACGCCCACCGGCGAGACCCCGCTGCTCCATGCCGCTGAGACCCGCCGTTGTCGACGTGCCAGATGCCACGCCGCTCCTCCTTCGCGATCACCACCTGCTGCCACTGGTCCCATCCCCTCCGCCTGCAGTTCCTCTAACCGAGCACCCAAACGCCCCAGGCGACGCCTCCAAGAAGGGTACGACACACGCAGCGCAGCCGCCACCCAATCTAAGGAGATTTTGGGTCTTCACCCGGGCATGGGGTCGGGGTGGAGGGCATGGACCTCGACGGCGCCTGCAATGAGGAGAACGGCGACCCTGGTCGTCGCCACCGTCGGGATGAACGAGTCATCCAGAGTTTCCTCCGGTCCGATGTCACCTCTACCAGCCCCCGCGAACACACCGAGGCCGACGACCCCGATCGTAAGCCACCAAGTGCAGCAGGAGAGAGCCTGCAGCGCGGAGGAGATCCATCGGCAACTCACCGCCCACGCGGTCAAGATGCCGTCCATCCACCCCCCGCGAGCGTCGCTAGCCGAGGGCGCCGTCGCCATGCCTAACGGGGCCGCCGCCCCAGGTCCAGGTTCCTCCACGATGGCCGGAGTGGCGAGATCCGCCACGAACGACGAGATCCGGCACCGCGCGGCCGACGCCATCGCTCAAGCACACCGTCAACCGATCCCGCCGCCGCCGGGAGCCCGCACGCTGCCGGGAATCCCATCTGGGCGCCCGTGCACCGCCGCGAGCCCGCCGCCTCCGGGATCCGCCACACCGTCGGGAGGGCCACACCCCGCGAATCAGGATGCCCGCGCCGCCGCGGATCCGGGAGAGGGAGGAGAGACCCTCCGCCGCTGCCGTCGCACGCACGGGCTTTGCCCGGCGCCGACCATCGGCAGCGGCGAAGGGGGAGAAGGGCGCTGGAGGGTTACTAGGCGGCGGCGGCTGAACCCTCCCGAGCCGCTCACGGGGGAGGCGACGCGAGAGAGGCACGCACGATCCTGACGTCTCTGTTGTTCCAGCACTAAACGAGCGTGTCATTAGGTTCCGTAAGGAACCATGATGGATAAGTCTAGGTCCTAGTATATGAATGCAGCATATTAAATGACCCAACAAAAATACATCAGATGTGGTATTTTAATTTGACTGTTGATCACCATCCTAACCATCAACTAAAATGTCTTATACTCTCTCCGTCCCAAAATAACTGTCTCAACTTTGTACTAGCTCTATACAAAGTTGTACTAAACTTGAGACACTTATTTTGAGACGGAGGGAGTATTTGTTTACAGAGGAAGCACTATTTTGTACTGGTGTAAGCTTAATTTTGCTCGAAACATGATTCAGGTAGGTTGAAGGATTGATGACTTTTCTATACCTAAGTTTCTGTTATGATCAATGTTGTTCCCTGTGAAATCTTTTCCGACAAAGTACCTAACAAAATTAGTTCCTTTTTCTAGACTATATGCTTGCTCTGTATTTTTTATACCTCAATCTTATGGTATACATATGCTTAGCAATCGATCCTTCTGGGGAAAAAATGGAGCAGCGGCCGCTGCTGCTCTGCACACTACCGACGTCGTCTGCTCCCAACTCCTCTCTGCCACAGCAGCCTCACCGCCCACCGCCACAGAAAATGTTTGGCTTGAAGGACGGGGTTTACTGGTTAGGAACCGTATGTTTGATTGTGCTGAGCCTTGATGTCTACCTATCAACAATATAACATTGCTTTGATGGATGTACTGATACTTTTGCATTATTCCATAGCAATGTACATGCGCTTGACTATAAGTCCACCTAATTTTTTGTGATTCCGTAGCGTAGCACGGGCATCTTACCAGTTCGAGGAAAAAACAGGGAAAACCCATTTACGCCGCTCATTGTAGCAAAATGTGTTGGAGCTATATCCCGCTTCACGCGAGTCGGTAGCTTCTCTCTCGTCTAAAGGAATAGCTCTCTCGCGTAGCAACTAGGCTCGCCCCTTTTTTCCAATTGTTTTATTTTATTGCGACACGCGCTCGCTCGCTTCGTTGGTTCGAATGTGGTTTTCTTCGTTTATTTTTGTTTATCTTATTGGTTACTTTGCTTCTTCGTCATTTTTTTCTTTTTCACCGGTTTCCTTCGTTTCTTTATTGGGTTTTTTTTCTTTATTTTTTATTTGTTTTCTTTGATTATTTTTTGTTTCTTTCTTGCTTTTCACTAATTTTTTTATTTTATTCCTTTCTTCTTCTTTTTTTGGTTTTCTTTTTTGTCTTTCTTGTTTCTTATCGGCTTTTTTTTTTCTTTGCTTCTTTCTCCGTGTTTGCTCTTTTTAATTCTTTTTTGAGGTGGCTTTCTTTGGTTTTTTTTGTGTTATTACCTTTTGATTTACTTTGCTTTTTTTGGTTTCCGTTGGTTTTCTTTGTCTTTTCTTTCGTACATATGAAAAATGTTGATCATGTATGCAAAAGATGTACAACATATATTAAATAAAAGTATACACCATAAAACATATTCTTAGAAAACGTTAAACATGTACACAAAATTGTTCCTGATGTAAACAAAAATGCACATTATGTGTGAAAAAACTTTATTGTCATTAAAAAAAGTTCAACACATGATCAACATTTTCTAAACACATGATACATTTTTATACATGTTTAACATCTTTCCAATACATGATCAACGTTCTTTTCATACATATTGTAATATTGTTTCCTATATATTTTTTCTGTACAGCGGAATCATTTTTCTGTACACATTCTACATTTTTCAAATCCTTGATTAAATTTTTTTAAATACTTGATTAACATTTTTTAAAATTCTTGAGTAACTTTTTTAAATATGTGATCAATTTTTTCATATACATTATATATATTTTGTATACATTTTCCGTATACATGAGAAGTATTTTATCTAGTCACATTTAATATTTTTCAAATGCTTCATTAACATTTTTAAATATTTTATGTAAAGTGTTTTTTGTAACACATATATTGAGAATATTTTAAATTATAAAAAAAATGTAAAAAGAAAAAGAAAGCCGAAAACATAGATGTGGAGAAAAACGAAGAAAACAAGGTTGTTGACTCCCGCGCGGCTGGGCCGGCCCGTCTTGCCCTCGCCGGCGAGGCTGTGCTCTATCTCGTATGAAGCGAGACATAGACGCGCTCGGCCAACTGTCGTTGCTTCGCACAGGCGAGCGGCGGCAGTGGTCGTTTGGGGGTTTAGGGAGCTCTATGTAATTTTTATTATGTCTGGAACACTTTGTACTTCTATGAACTTTTATAATAGTTCTGATTTTTTTTGGAGAAAAAAATGAAGGTAGCCTAATTTTTAATTTGATCTGCCAACAACTGACATTGCGAGATATTGGCATCAAACCTAAGAGCATCTCCACTCGTTCGGCGCCCCCAGGGACTGAAAATAGTGCCTCCTGGGGGCGAGCTGACGTTTTTCTCGCCATGGGGGCGGTCGGGTTCCCACCCGCCGCCTCAAGTTGGCCCCCAGACGCCCTTTTTTGAAATATAGTTCGGCTAAAATTTGAAGAATTTGAGCGAAATTTGGACAAAATTCATTCATATTTGTACATAATTTAAAAGACATGATTTAAACCCTAAAACTACGCCGCCGCCGCTGTCCCGAGCCTTCTACATGCCGAGGAGCTTGTAGAAGGCGGTGTAGTCGCCGCCGTCATCGTTGCCGTCGTCGTCGCTGTCGCCGTCCTGGACGCCGCCGTTCTTGTTGCAGCCCTTGCCTGGGTCGCCGAGGCGGATGGGGTTGGACAGCGTCGGCGCCTCCTCATCGCTGTCGTCGAGGATGACGACGCCATCCTCATCGCGGCCGCGGTGCCGAGCGACGATCTCCTCGAGGGCGCGGCGCTGACACTCCAGTTCCTCCCGGACATAATCGTCCCGTGCCCACTTTAGGCCGGTCTCGAGATCGGCGGCCATGGCGAGGTGCTCATGTTTGACGACGGCAGGCGGCGTCTCCGGCTCCTTCTTCGGCCTGACCAGGCGAAGATGGCCGCGGGGAGAAGGTTGGCGGCGGCGGCCCTAGTTAATGACGAGGTTGCTGCTGCGCCGGTGCTCCAGCGTCTCTTGGGGCTCGGCCTTGATGGCGGCGAGCGGCGTCGGGGTGCTGAAGGAGTGGGAGCCGGAGGAAGGCGAGGACGCGCCCGCCATGCGCCTCGGCAGCCGCGAGCTGCCGCTCCGGCGCGAGAAGGACGGCGCCGGATACTCCATCCGCGGCGCGTTGCCACCCTCGATGTGCTCGAGGACGGCGTGGAGAGTGCGCCCGAGGACTTCCCACCACTGGCGGCGGCCGTCGGAGTTGTGCCGCCCCCGTGGTGCCGGAACGCCATTCGTCGACGCGAGCTGGTCGGCGTGGCGGCGCTCGAAGTACGCCGTCCAGAGGGTGGTGCTATCGGGGCCTCCTATCGCGCTTCCTCCGACAGCGCCGACCGGATCCACGCGATCTCGGCGCGACGGTCAGCGCCGGTGGGCGGCGGGGGGCACGGGGACTCCTCCGGCGCTGAGCCTCCACGAGCCCGCCACGCGCATGTCCGGCGGTGCCGGGTAGTCCGCCTCATGGAGGAGGCGCGCCTCCCACTCGTGGAGATGGCGGCGGCCGAAGCCGTTGGCCGCCGCTCCGTCGCCGGGAAACGCTCGGCCATCGTTCGGTTTTGAGACGGGGAGATAGAGAGAGAGGGCGTCGGCGGCGAAGGAGAGAGGGGCGTCGGCGGCGAGAGAGGCTGTGGCGAGGCAAGTGTGCGGCCAACAGCGAGGGAGGGTGGTTTTTATAGCGACGAGTGTGCGGCGAGCGGGCGGCAGCAGTGTGGACGCGTGGCGGGAGGGGGCGGGACGCGCGGCGGCGCGCCTTCACTGCGCCGCCCGTGAATCAATGGAGCATTGATTCCCGTGGGAAATTGAGGCGATGAGGATGACGAAGGTTCCCGGCGTCGCCCAGTCGCTGACTCGGCGCGCCGGGTTCGGCCTGAGTCCGTCGGCGCCAATTTCGGCCCTAACCGGCGAAAATTGGGCTCCTGGAGGCGCGACTGGGCCAATTTTTTTGAGCCGGCGATAAAAAAGGAGCCCGAGGGGCCTGTTGGGGGGGAGTGGAGATGCTCTAACACACCAGGCTGTAATTAGCAAGATCAGCTATGAAGCACACGGAATGCTGACACCCATGGCTTCATCAGAAAAGAAAAGGAATACTGTTCCCCAAGGCGTGGCTTCAAGACAGTGCAAGGAGCCCATAAACAAAAAGACTAGGACAAGACAATGAAGCAGATTAGGAAGGAGGCCAAATTTCGTGTTTTGACCCTTTTTCTGTCTTATTTCGGGATCTGACCCACGTTTGAATTTTTTTTTGAAATCTGACCCTTTTGCCTACCGCCAGGGGGCCCCACAACCTACCGCCGTGGGCCCTGGCGGTAGGAGACGAGACGGCAACAAACGACCGTCAGCTGGGCCTGACGTGGAAAAGGACCCTACCGCCAGACCACCTGGCGGTAGGCTTCTAAAACCTACCGCCAGGGACCCTGGCGGTAGGGTCCTGGGGTGGATAAGGTTGGGAGGAGCTGGTGTGTGGGCCCCACCACCACTCTTCTTCCCCATTCTTCTTCTTCCCCGTGGTCAGCTCCTCCCCTCTCTCTTTCCCCCACCCAAACACCCCCTAGATCCACTCCATTTGCTTGAGGTTTCACCAGTGGATCCGGAGCATTTTCATCCCCCAAGGTACCTCTCCCACTTCCCCTCATTTTGATTGGTTGAAATCTTGTTTTTGTGTGATTTAGCTCAATTTATTGCAAACCCTAGGTGTTGATTTTGTTGTGTGCATTTATGATGCATTTATGGCATATTTATGATGCATTTATGGCTATCTTTGTGCTTGTGCTTGCCTAGGGTTAGGGGTTAGAGTGGTAATGTGAGGGGATAGTGTTAGGGTTAGGGTTAGTGTTAGTGTTAGGGTTAGGGTTAGCATTAGTGTTAGGGTTAGGATTATAGTTATGGTTAGGGTTATGGTTAAGGTTAAGGTGAAATTATTATGAATAGAAGTTATTTGTCCAATGTGTGCATAAATTATGTTATTGGTCCATTTGAATTTATTGGATGACATATATGGATGACTTTATTGTTTCCATTTTTCTTAGATGCATAAGCTCGTAAATGTTCATTATTTGGACAAGACGACATTTATGCTTGGAAATGACGATGAAGGGGAAGAGGCTATGGTTTTTGACACAAATCCAAGCTTTGATGATCTTGTAGTGAAAGTGAGGAGCGTCTTACATTGGAATGACCCAAATGCCGAGGTTAAGCTTGTTGGGAGGTATGACGTTGGATTGGGAGCAAAGTCCCGATTAAAGAGTATGCCCATCACCTCCCAATTGCATTGGAATGTGTACAAGGACAAAGTAGACGCATCACAAGACAAGTCTCTTGAGATATTTGCCACAAAGGTTGATCCTCCTCCTCCCTTGCAAATTGATTTGAACCGCAATGTATCCTCCCCAATACATGATGGTAGTGCCGAGGTGTATGTCCCCAATTGTTCTAGCCAACCACCAAGTAGCCAACCCAATGAAGATCATATCAATGCTAGCGCCATAGTACTCCGAGTTGATGCTATTCCTCTTGTTCAAGAAGATGCTAGTGGTCATGTTGATGATGATGCTATTGTTGCTCAAGAGGATGCTTACGCGGAGAATGAAGAGATTCATTACAATCCCATTGGTAACTTGGATGTCATTGTGCGGCAACAAGACATGGACCGTACCCTCCCTTATAACTGTATGTGTGGGTATGACTCAGATGATGAGGGTCCGGAGGAAGAATTGGATGAGGATGTGTTGACGGCGCAAGAAAATCAAATCTACAAGAAGGTGACCGGCAAGGAAAGAGGGTCGCCGTTGTTTAGGGATGTGAGTCTTGCGGACAAGGCCGTTGTTGACGGTGGGATGAGATTGGGGTTGTTTGAGCCAACACCGTGCCCCAAGGTCGGTGATCCTCGGCCACAAAATGAGGATGAGAATGCTCATTTGAAGAAAGGCATCAAGTTTGGTTCTTTGGTAGAGTTCAAGATATGGTTGTGTGACTACGCCATTAGGAACCATAGGTCGTTTGTTGTTGGTCATTCCAATCAAAATGTTCGGTACACAATCATATGTGACCAAGAAGGTTGCCGTTGGAGGGTCCGTGGTAGAAAAATCAAAAAAACCGGGCAATGGGTGTTGAAGAGTTGTGTTGCCACTCACACGTGCGTACCCCCGGACAAGGCCGACCGGAGCAAAGGACACCGTCAACTCACGTCTGAGTATCTAGGCTACAAATTATTGAATCAAATAGCACATGATCCAACCGTGAAGGTCAAGTTTCTCATGACTTCGATTGAGGAACTATTCGGATACCCGGTCAAGTATGGAAAGGCATGGATGGCCAAGGCAAACGCTATTAGGATGTTGCATGGTGATTATGAGGCCGCATATAACATTCTACAGAAGATGTTGGCAGCCATTGCTCATCGGAACCCGGGCATGCGCCATCGGGTCGAGTCAATTGACAGAGTGTTTCGCCGTGCCTTCTGGAGCTTTGAACAATGCATCGAGGCATTCACGTATTGTCGGCCGGTCTTGTCTATAGATGGCACATTCTTGACCGGCAAATACAAGGGCACATTGATGGTGGCAATGACCCACTCGTCAAATGATAACGTGTTGCCGGTGGCATTTGCCTTGGTGCCTTCGGAGCATGATGACAATTGGGAGTGGTTCATGGAACATGTGAGAACAAAGGTGATTGGCAAGAGAGAGGTATGCATCATATCGGATCGCCATCATGGGATTCTGAAAGCAATAGACATTGATATTCCAGGTCTTCCAAAGCTTCAACACCGTTGGTGCATGAGACACTTTGTGGCAAACTTTTACCGGGCATGCAAGAGCAAGGAGTTTTGCAAAGACCTTACCCATGTTTCACCTCTTAATATAGACTTGTTTCACCCCTTTTTTACAAACTTCTATGAACTAACATCCAGAAATGATCAAGTAGCAAGGACATACATAACTCAACATAGTTCATTACATCCACAAATGACACTTGTTCAAATGACTTAAAGCATCTACCGATTCGAATGACATGAGTTCAAACTACAAGCTCAAGCTCAAGCAATACATTTTCTACACCGGAAAAAAGCTCTAAAACGTATAAGACGTTCAATTTGTTCGTCACGATCACGATTAGACTTCAGTTGAAAATCCGAGGATCCCGCCCAATTCTTCAACACACCATTCGTTTCGCGGAACCAGCCCCATCGAGCACGGCGGTCCGGAATCTCTGACTCGCCTTGTGTGATTGCCCATCCAATGACCTGCCCAGGTTTTTTCAAGTCCAGCTCCCGGAATTCTTCTTTGCTGACAGAGAACCCAATCTCCATTGCCAAAGCGTGTCTGCAAACATATTCCAGCTCATGGAGCTCATCAAGTATCTTGTTTTTTTCTTTCACAAGCCTTCGGTAAACTTTTTTCTCCTTAGGATCACAAGGTTCCTCCATAATGTAATACTTGCTAAAATCCATCATGGCCACATTTACATCATCACTACTCTTTAACCATGCTTGCAGCTCCCTTGCCATAGCACGATGTCGCTCCTCTAAAACCTTCTTATACGCTACCGTCAGACTCATAGCTGCACTGTCCATCCTACATGAATCAAATGAAGCACAACACTTGATTACTATTAAGGTGATCTTGATCTTCATTATTTTCTTAAGCCTAACCATAACCCCAAAGATGACCACTAATCATAGCACTAGATCTAGATACACAAACAATTCTAGGCACATAATACATAAGGAAATAACAAACATAACCCTAAATGCATCATACTAATTGATTTGACCACACCAAAATGATGAACTAGGGTTTGCAATAAAATGAGCTAATGCACAAAAAACCAAGATTTCAACCAATCAAAATGAGGGAAAGTGAGAGAGGTACCTTGGGTGATGAAAGTGCTACGAATTCACCGGACAAATGTCAACCAAATGAGAGAGATTTGAGAGGATCTTGTGGTAGAAAAAGAGAGGGGAGGGGGCTTGAGCTCGGGGGAGAGGTGAGGTGTGAGGTGTTGGGGCTGAATGAGTGAGTGTGGGGGACCAAAGGTCCCCCCTCCCAACCTTATCCACCCCAGGAGGTTTTAGAAGCCTTCCGCCAGGTGGTCTGGCGGTAGGGTCCTTTTCCACGTCAGCTCAGCCCCAGCTGACGGCCGTTTGTTGTTGTCTCGTCACCTACCGTCAGGGTCCACGGCGGTAGGTTATGGGGCCCTACCACCAGGACCCCTGGCGGTAGGCAAGAGGATCAGATTTAAAAAAATAAATAAACATGGGTCAGATCCAGAAATAAGGCAGAAAAAGGGTCGAAACACGAAATTTTGCCTAGGAGGACACTCTGTCAACCCACCAGATCCTCTCTTTTCGTTTGTACGTGAAGATGCTGTCGCAATCCGAGAGATGGCCTCCTGCGAGTTGGCTCCTTCCGGATGGCCGACGGCGACGTGGCCCAGCGCCGCCGGTGGGTGGGTGGTGCGGTGCAGTATACTATTAGCAGCGTGCTGCATCATCCGTTCGGACCAGCTACTCGTCTTGGGTCCATCCTTGACCAGTGAAGGACGACGTACACGTACTGCGTTGGCAGCACGGCGTCGTGCCGGGATCTCGTGGTGATTACTAGGTAGGTGAAAAGACGCCGCCGGCGTTGTTTCGCGCTGCGTGCGGTGGTGGCATCGGCAAGGCGTCGACCGGACCGACGACGTGCCCGTGTGATATTTGACTAAGCGACGCCGTCATGGAAGCGCAGTTTGCGACTGCGAGTGATTCCGAGGAGGAGGAGGAGGTGTGATTGCGAGTTTGGGACTGCTGCTCGTGTACAGGTGCTGGGACCTGGGGCTGGGAGAAGGTTGATGGGAATGGGTCATTGATCTGCGAAGTTGCTGCCCGGGAACGTTTCTCTTCGGGAAAGTTCGGTGAAGATAATGGTGTATATCTGCCAGCAGCAGTAGATGCATGTCGGTCCGTACTACCAACAGTAGTTGTATCCGTTTTAATTAACTGGTCGATTCTGTTATGTTTAATTAACACAAATGATAAGTGTGTCACACATGTGACATGAAGCACTCCGGTGTTTTTACAACTAAAATTGTCATCCGAAAAGAAAAAAAAATAACTAAAACTTGCATTCCGAAAAAGGTTGACATTGCTTGACAACTAAAGTTGCTATCCTTCCGCCACTAAACTTGTCATGAAAAACGTCCGGAGTTGTCATGTGCTCGTGGCACATGTGCGATACTTATCAGGGTCCTTAAGGACATCTCCAACGGCGACCCGCAAATTTCCTAACGCACCGTCCGTGGACACGGATGCGGGAGGCCGCCATCCAACGCTGTCCGCATACGTTTGGACAACAATGCAAACTAACCGGACGAAATTCATTCAAACACGACCGGATTTCATATAAACATGTCAGATTTCACTACATTTACCTCAATTAAGCGGTGCTCGTCTGGCTCTGAAGGTATAATTAATACACCTAATCTATGGTCGCCGGCGCTCGTTCCCCATGTCCGACCATGAGCCCCAAGAACTGAAGTCTTTCCTTCTCCAGCTCCGTCTCTGTAACCTTCGCCTTCGGAGACCCGGGAAGTGAAGCTGTCTGCCACCATGTCGCCGCCAAGCGGCTAATCGGCCACCATTTGCTCTCTGGGAGAGATATTAAGCGTGAGGCTGCGATGACGCTCGTGTCTAGTGGGAGATAGAGAAGAGCGGCGACAGTCGGGACGTGCGAAGTCCGGGGGAGAGGAATAAGGTCTGCCGGTAAGCGATGAAGTACTGCACATTGACCACTGTTGTGGGCGGGGGTGCTTTGATTAGAGGGCTATATGCTCTGGCCTAGTTGCGTCTGCGGTGGGTGGTGTGTGACAGTCCGGTGCTAGTGGTCTGGGGGTGGGTGGAGTGGGTATAGTAAAAATCATAGGTGTGTGGTGAGCTCGTTCTCCATCTTTGAGGTTAGGCGTGGAGGGAGTCGGATGGCCAGGCTTGGGACCCGAGCGGCAGGGACCTACTGTGCTCTACTCTTCCTCGTTGTCGGCGGCGCCCGCGGACGTGTCGGCTTCGTGGTCGTGGCGGCGGGCCACCGCCTCGGCGGAGCTGGCGATGTCCTCTGCCTCAGCGTCGGTCTTGCCCCACACCTCGTCCGATGCCTCGTCGAACTCCTTGCAGGCGGCCTCCAGTTCCGCCTGACGCTGGCGGTGTCGCCATCGGTCGAGGCGGATCTGACGGGCGGAATGGTATGACTCGAGCAACACCGCCTGCTCCACCACTCGAGCAACACCGTCTGACGCTGGCGGTATCGCCATCGGTTGAGGCGGATCTGACGGGCGGAATGGTATGACTCGAGCAACACCGCCTGCTCCACCACTCGAGCAACGTCATTTGACGCTGGCGGTATCGCCATCGGTCGAGGCAGATCTGACGGGCGGAATGGTATGACTCCATCAACATACCAGCTGGCAAGTTCTACCTAGGAGATACTGGCTATGCATGTCGCCCAGGCGTTCTTCCACCATATAGGAAAATCAGGTACCATTTGAACGAGTTCTCTAGTAGGAACTATCCTAGGACTCCCCAGGAACTGTTCAATCTCAGACACTCTAGCCTTAGAGTAACAGTTGAGAGTGCATTTGAAGCTCTGAAGAATAGGTTTAAGATTCTGGATCAGAAGCCATTCCACCCTTGCCCACTCAGGCAGCGGCGGCGCCAGGAATACTACACGCCCCAGGCTGACCCAGGCAACCTTCGGAGCACTGTGGCTACAGTGCCACACTGTAGCTACAGTCAACGAAGGAATCAGCGCTCACGCCCCAGGCAGCGGCCCGGGCTGCCTGGGGCCTGTCTCCGCCACTGCACTCAGAGTAAGCTTGTTCTTGCATGTTGCATCATTCGCAACTGGATCCTACAATGGGGGTGTGATGAACTTGTGTCGGAGGAGGAAGATGTGACGCCTGATGATGTGACCAGATTCGGCCATGATGTGGAGGCTTTTGACAACGAAGTGTGGAAGAACAAAAGGTTGGAGTGGGCTCAGGCAATATGGGATAATAGAGTCCAGACAAGGATCTGAAGAAGAAGAGGAGGCAGCATCACAAGAGAACAAGAAGAAGCAGCACAACAGCAGAAGAAGAAGAGGAAGAGGAAGAGGAAGATGAAGATGAAGAGGATGGACTTCCACCTAGTTAGCATCGTTGAGCTTTTTCTTATTCAGCCATGTTGGCTCTTAATAACCTGTACTGTTGTCTGCTAGTAGTTAAGATAAACTGTCATTTGTTTTCTAGATCGGATAAGATGATGTTCAATGTGTGTGATAAGGTCATAATTGGTGAGAAGTGGTAATCACACCTTATGCCATTTGCAACGTAACAATAGCGACGCAAGCAATCAAACAACATGGTAGAAATTGCTCCCCTGATACATAAAACCTAATGCAGGCAACTAAACTGCATGGAGATACTCATTTTTAATCTACATTAGCTCAAACAGACTCAATTGAAACAAGTATACAAAATGCCCTAAAACACAAACCCAACGCGTCCAAAGTGATGAGATCGCATCACCCGCAAAAAAAAAATGATGAGATCGCATGCAACATGTGTTTGGAATACAAGTCAAAGGCTCCACCACGACGAGCGGCTTATACAAACGGTCGGTGGAGGATGACCCACGTAGGACCAGTGACGTGGACCCGAGCGCGGACACACACACACAGTGCTGTACCACAAGGCGGTTCTGCCATGGCGACGAGAGAGGCTGCCGTCCCGACCCGGCTCCCAGATCTTGTGGGCCATACCTTGGAAGAAAAATGATCCTCAAGCGCACCCGGTGCACCAACACCGGCGCCAGCCCTCCGCCCTCCCATAGCACCCTGCCGGTACACCAGGCTCACGTGTCCCACCACCAACCCCGCGGGAAATGTTCCAAGGCGACCGGCTTATATACCCGCCGGGTACACCCTCCTCGTGTTAAGCCACCCACTCTTCATCATTCTTTAATCCCCTCCGATTTCATCCCTGCCTTCTTTCTCTCTGCCACTCGCCGCAGCCAATGGCCGCCTCGGCAATCAGAAACCCTAGCCCAGCCGCCGCCGTCGCCGCGCCCCTGCCCTCCCGCGCGGTTCTGCGGATGGTCACGCCGTCGGCCCGGAGAGGCGCGTCCGTCGTGGCGTCTGCGTCAATGCGGCCGGCCAAGGCGGTGGCGGCCGAGGCGCCCTCCCCCGTCGCCGAGAGGGTGAACGGGGCCGAGGTGGTGGGCGCGGGCATCGCGAGGCCCGACGCGCTCGGCAGGTTCGGCAAGTTCGGGGGCAAGTACGTGCCGGAGACCCTCATGCACGCCCTCACCGAGCTCGAGGCCGCCTTCCACGCGCTCGCCGACGACGAGGACTTCCAGGTAAACGCGAGAGCCCCATGTTCCTGAGGATCTGGTGCATTCATTTTTGTGCGATTCGTGGTATTAGAGCGTCCGCGGCACCATTTCGTAGGCGATATAGGGGATTTGATGGTTCATCTGTAGGAGGATTTTATCTTGCCCGCAGGATTTTGGGTTTTGCGTGTATTGCCGTTTGATTTGATTATCATCTGTTTAGCTATTATTAGTTGGAGGTTTGCCATGTTTCGGTTGTGGCAGTTGGGAGCGGTCACATCTAAATCGCAACAGATTGTCCTTTGAAACGGTTGTTCCACTGTATTTGATTTGCCAGCAGATTCGGCTTTTATTTAGTCCCTTTCTGGGAGCCGCCTCCACATACCCTGGAAAGGTGTGTTTGACTGCATTTGATTGGTAGTTGCGCTGATCGGAGAGGAAGTGCGATCATAGGGCACTAGATGCTTGCCTTTTGTGTATGGTGACAGAATCAAAGCTTGGAGAATTTGGGTTTACGACAGTCATGTAGTATTGCCCTGTAATCAAGCGAATAAATAAATGCCAGCCATGTTGGATAGAGAGTTATGGAAAGACAGGTATTTGTGTTTTGACACGACATTTCTTCTTTCTGCAGAAAGAACTTGATGGTATCCTCAAGGATTACGTGGGCCGTGAGAGCCCGCTATACTTTGCGGAGCGCCTGACGGAGCACTACAAGCGTGCTGATGGCAATGGCCCACTGATTTACCTCAAGAGGGAGGATCTGAACCACACCGGTGCTCACAAGATCAACAATGCTGTGGCACAAGCTCTGCTTGCCAAGAAGCTTGGGAAGCAGCGTATTATTGCTGAGACTGGGGCTGGCCAGCATGGGGTTGCCACTGCAACAGTGTGTGCTCGGTTTGGGCTGCAGTGCATCATCTACATGGGTGCACAAGATATGGAGAGGCAGGCGCTTAACGTTTTCAGGATGAAGCTTCTTGGGGCAGAGGTATGTGCGGAGCTTGTATCATCCACATGCCTTATCTCTGGAGAATATGCCTTTGTGTTTCCAATTATCCGTTGCGGCTATTACTTATTTGGCAAATCATAAGCTGTGAGGTATAGAGTGCTGCAGTGGAAGAATTCTTGTTAGGCTTGTTCGTTTATTTCTCATCATTTGTATGTCCTCGCACAGGTAAGGCCAGTACATTCTGGGACTGCAACGCTGAAGGATGCTACCTCGGAGGCCATCCGTGACTGGGTCACTAACGTAGAGACCACACACTACATTTTGGGTTCAGTTGCGGGTCCACACCCATACCCGATGATGGTGAGGGAGTTCCATAAGGTGATTGGCAAGGAGACCCGTAGACAGGCGATGGACAAGTGGGGTGGCAAGCCTGACGTGCTGGTTGCTTGCGTTGGTGGTGGATCAAATGCCATGGGTCTCTTCCATGAGTTTGTTGATGATCAGGATGTAAGACTGATAGGAGTGGAGGCTGCTGGTCATGGTGTAGACACTGACAAGCATGCTGCAACGTTGACAAAGGGGGAAGTTGGAGTTCTCCATGGATCTCTGAGTTATGTATTGCAGGATGCTGATGGACAAGTGATCGAGCCCCACTCCATCAGTGCTGGGTAAGTATTCTGATGTTAAGTTGGAAGCATTTTCTTTTCGTACAGCAAGTGGGCTTATCATCCATTGTTTCAATTTCATAGGTTGGATTACCCAGGTGTTGGACCTGAGCATAGTTTCTTGAGGGATATTGGACGTGCTGAATATGATAGTGTGACAGATCAGGAGGCATTGGACGGTATATTTCTCTACCATTTATGTTTCCTTGTCATTCTTGATTACTTGCTCCTTTTATGTTGCATACTGTCTGTAGTTGATTTTTATCCAATTGACTTCTAATCCATCTACTAACTGCTGATCGTAGTTCTGAATGACATCCCGGGTGTTTTCAATTTTCTTCATGTTAGTGGAACAAGTCTGTGGTTTAGGCACTATCGCTGGTCTAGATTTGCATGTCAATTTGGATGGCACACTGTAGGCATTACTGAAGGTTAAAACTCTCGAGATAGCAAGTTTCAGTTTACAGTTGTTGAACCTGTTTTATAATATGATGTGGAAAAGTAGGCAGTTAAGCAGAAAAAAAATGGTTAGCCAAACGGAAAAAATTAAGTAAATGCTGGTTGGAAAAGCTGGACTTAATCCATCTCGATACCATACACTACTTAAGTCATCAGAAAGTGACTGTTTTAAAACGTTCTGAATCGTTAGTTTATAAACCTTCACTGACCAAGTCTGCAACGCGAAATGAATGGCAAACACTACTTTAGGCATCTGAAAGTGACTGTATTATAGAAAAATAACAGCTGTTGTTTTAAGATGTTATGAATTGCTAGCTTGTAAACCTTCACTGAGTAATTTTAAACACATGGTCAATTGCAATACATAATGAATGTAGGAGGGAAATGACACGTGATAGTTTTGACATGCTGAATCAATGGCATGTATGTGCACATGGTTGATGTTGCAATCTTTAATACTTCAGCACACAATGAACGTAATATCAAGGCATCTGCAAGTGAATGAATTATAGAAAAGTAACACGTTGTGTTTTTTAACATGCTGAATCCACTAACTTAACATGCTTGATATTTCCATCTTAGATATTGGCTGCAAGTAACCACATTATTGAAAAATAAGATGGTGGTAACCTGGCAGCTTCCATTTCCTCACCCGACAGTGTTAAGTAATAGGCTTGAATATTGCAACAAATAATGATGTTATAGTGGGAGTCTGGGATATTGTAGCTTTTAGTACCGTGAACCTAATTGTCTTAAGCCTTCTGGTGATGTCCCTGATCGATTGAAAACTGATTCAGTAGCCTAGACAGTCTACCCAGTCATTTATGCTACCTTCAGCATCTAACTCCTTCCTCCGCTTGCAGCTTTCAAGCGCACCTCTCGGCTGGAGGGCATCATCCCTGCCCTGGAGACATCCCACGCGCTGGCATACCTGGAGAAGCTCTGCCCAACACTGCCGGATGGTGTGAGGGTGGTTCTGAACTGCAGTGGAAGAGGAGACAAGGATGTCCACACCGCCAGCAAGTACCTTGAAGTCTAGAACTCGGGAAAGACTAAACAATGGTGGCTTTCCTATGAGCAGTTTTGAAAGCGAAAAAAGAAAGCAATTGCTTAGTGTTTTTCTTTGGGGTATAATATGTGGGTACAAATAATCCTGGAAGTCTGTCGGTCTATAGCTAATTTAGCTTGGTTTGTTGAATTTTATCTAAATAAAAATATGTTGTATGCTAAACTTGGTAAATAAAGGCTCGTTGTGTGCCGTGCATTACTGTGAATCTGACGTGTTCTTTTTGCCTTTGTGATTGTTTTGCTGTGTGTTAAGACACAGAGAATATTTGGTTGGATGGCTTTCTTACCTAGCCAGTTGCTGCCCATAATCGCAACCTCACGAACAATTCATGACATATTATCACTGTTTTTCTTCTTGTTTTGACTCAACAAAGCATTTGAACTGAGATTGCAATCTTCCAGTATTACCTGCAGTGTCTTTGAAACCTTCCTAGCTTCGGAAGGTTGTTTTTAGGCGACATTGCTTCTGAAGGTGATCTTCACTGTTTGGAACACTGAAATTTATATATCCTGGAAGAATCAGATCGACATGATTTTAAGTGTGTGTTTGCTTCATCGCCGGGACAGGGATGTCCATTTATTTTTTCCACTGACAACTTTTTTTGATCTATTCATGAAATGTCATGGCAGTACAAAGAACATCAGAAGTTACAAAAATTACATCCAAATTCATAGAACATCTAGCGACGACTACAAAAATTAGAGCGAGCCGAAGGTGCGATCTGTCATGTCCGAAATATT
The DNA here is from genome assembly GCA_011799875.1 of Thinopyrum elongatum. Classification (NCBI taxonomy): domain Eukaryota; kingdom Viridiplantae; phylum Streptophyta; class Magnoliopsida; order Poales; family Poaceae; genus Thinopyrum; species Thinopyrum elongatum. The sequence continues at coordinate 409,691,090 of CM022303.1, forward strand.
TTCGTAGGAAGTTTGATTCGGCAGTTAGAGAACTGCTAAATTTCCAGTGTTGGCTTCGCCTCAGCTCCCAGCTGGACTTCACCTGGAGCCATACTTGGAATCACCTACAAGTGTAGAGCATCTATAATCACCTACAAGTTTAGAGCATCTATAATAGATGTATAGATGATGTAAATGCATTATCAAATTATGCTTCGAGTAAAATTTACATCACTAAAAAGTGTTTTTTCACATCATCTAAAACCTCCAACTCCAATAGATGATGTAAAATGCATCACAGTTATCTTATTGTGGGTGCCCTATTTTACATCATATGTTGAAGCACTTGGTGATGTAAATTTTACTTGAGCTGCGTGGTCCCCTGTGTGGTCGCCAGGTGATGTAAAATTTGTTGCATCACTTGATGGCCTATTTTACATCACGCGCTATCCTTCAAGTAAAAATATTTGCATCGCCCTCTTGTGATGTACAAAGTGATCACGACCTGTTTTAAATCATCTCCCGAAGATGCTCTTCATGGCTACCTTTTTTTTAGCGTCTCTTCATGGCTACCTTTTTTTTTTTGAGAAAATCTTCATGGCTACCCTTTTTTTTTAGTAAATCTTCATGGCTACCTAGGCCAACGCTCAGGCCATCCGCAGATTTGCGGTGCTGGCAAATGGGCCGTCGTACTCTGGTGCCATATTCCTATGTCTTTTTTTTTAACTCCTGCCGCTGCCTTACGCTGGTGGGCCGTGGAGCAGCTGTGGTGGTGGGTGTACCACGGATTTTGCGGCTGTACTCGCTGGTCTGCGGATTCGCCTATTTGGCGCTGCAGGCGCCGGTTTCTACAGCTTTTGCTAACCGGCGCCTGCAGCAGCTACTCGCAGGCCGGCCCATCTCGCCTACGTTTTCTGTTTTTCTTCAACGCGCAAAAAACTGCGATCGTGAAGGGAATCGAACTAGGGACCTCAGGGATCGAACTACGCGGCAATAACCACCGCACCATCATGCCCGATATGAGTATCTCTTCTTCCTAATTTTCTTATTTCTTCTTTCCTTTTTCCTTTTTCCTTTTTTCGTTTTTCTTCTTTTTCTGTTTCTGTTTTTTTTCCTTTTTTCTACTTTCTGGTTTGATGATTTCTTTCAAATTCGTGAACTTTTCTTAAAATGGATGAACTTTTTTTCTCAAAAATAATTGTTTTTTATTCAGTTTAATGAACTTTTTTAAAAATCAATGAACTTTTCTCAAATTTGTTGATTATTTTTTTGAAAATCCATGAACTCTTTTCAATTTTGATGAACTTTTTTGAAATTTGATGAACTTTTTTAAAAAATGTATGGTTTTTTTAAATTTGATGAACTTTTTTGTAAAAGTTGATGATTTTTTTTTCCAAATTTGATGAACATTTTTCATATTCGAAGAACTTTTTTCAAATTCTATGAATGTTTTCTCAAAATCATTGATTTTTTGTTTCAGATTTGATGGGCTTCTTTCAAATTTGATGAACTTTGCCTCAAAATTGTTGATTTTTGTTTCAAATTTGATGAGCTACTTTCAAAATCTATGAGTTTTTTTTCAAATTTGATGAACTTTTTCAACTTGGTGAAATTTTTTTCAAAGTCGATGAACTTCTTTTCAAATTGGTGAACTTTTTTTCAAAGTCGATGAACTTTATTCAAATTCATGAACCTTTTTTCTAATTCGATGAATTGTTTTTCAAATTCGATGAACTTTATTTCGAATTTGATGAACTTTTTTTGCGAAATTGTTGAACCTTTTCAAATTTGATGATTTTTTTTTTCAAATTCGATGAATGATTTTTCAAATTCACAAACTTTTTCCATTTTTTGCGAATTCAATTGGTACAAATCTTTTCCGGAATTTTGATTTCTTTCAATTCATGGTTTTGTGAATACTTTTTAAATTTATGTTTTCTTTATTCAAATAATTTATAGCTGATATATAATATTGCTACATATTTAATGTTTGTACTAAAGTTAGGGTCAAATAGAATTGTTTCCTCTTATAAACAACAAAGTGAGCTTGTCCTAGTGGATGACGTGCGTGGCATGCATATTTGCGCCAAAGTTCGATTCCCAATCCTGTGAAACTGGAATTTTTTCCTGCACGTTTTGCCCTCAGCAGCTTGATGGGCCGGTCCGCTGCGCGTCACGCGCGAGCGCCAGCAGCTCGAACCGGCGCCTACAGCGCTGAGTAGGAGGTTCCCTGGTCTGCGGCTTGGGTTGTTTGTGTGGTTAGAGATGAGAGCACCTATTTGACGTGCTGTGCGGGGTGCACTTTTTTCATTTCGTTTTTATATTTTTATTTTTTTCTTTGTTTTTGTTTTTCCTTAAATAACCAGGATTTTAAAAAAGTTTCCATTTTTTTTGGAATTTCGAATGTTTTTTTCAAAAAATCCTAAAATGTTCATGGATTCAAAAAAATATTCTTGATTTTGAAACTGTTTGCATATCCAAAAAACATTCATGGTTTTGAAACAAAAATGTTCGGGAAATCAAAACATATTCATTATTTTGAATAAATGTTTGTGAAATTGAACAAATGTTCGCAAATTCAAAAAGTGTCCATGGTTTTTTAAAATGTTTACAAAATTCAAAAAATGTTCATCAAAACAAAATAAATCTTCGTAAATTTTCAAAAATTGTTCCCCAATTTCCAAAAAATTCTTTGTCAATTTAGAAATTGTTCTTTGCAAAAAAAAAAGTTCACGGGTTTCTACAATATTTTTTGTGGAAGCTCGTCGGGTAGCAATCTTAGGGGTGCGGGGTGGAGACTCACCGGAAAAATCTGTTGGTTTGCCATGGTTAGAGGATGGCCGGGGCGGCGCGAGCATAGCAGTGGGCGGCGGTTGAGGGGATGGCAGGGCCTGCGTCGCCGGTGTGGACGGCGGGACGGTTAGGTTGGTGGTAGCTGCCAACTCGGGGTAGAAGATGAATAGTACAAAACGTTCAAAGGTAGAAGAAGGCATCTGTCCCGTTGGTTCTGCATGGGAAGGCTGAAAATGATTCGAATGCTAAAAACGATTCGACTGATCATAAATTCATTTTCAGTCGAATGGTGTCCCCAAGACTCCATCTTAATGTCTAAATAATTAACAATCACAAACAAATCCTCCTTCTCTTTGTCATACTCACCACTGATATTCTTAGTTAGCCAAACCCCTGAAGATCATTTACGACCTTCACAGCTGAAAAAAGAGACAACCGCCAGACCATGCATCAAAATGGTATGTCGGCTGTTTCTCTGGTATTTGATTTTCTTTACCAAAATCAACAGAACAAGAAAAATAAAATCAAACTCAGCCGATTGGAATGGATGAACAAAAAGTAGGTCCAGATTAAACTGTTCCGAACATAATACACAAACTTAGGAAAGTCTAGTTTAAAGAGACGACCCTTCCATGCAGAGATGGATGGAGCACTACACAACAAAACACATGGCAATGTAATTAACCAAACTAAAAGTCTAGCTGATGGCACATTAATCCTGGACGATCATTCTGGAGAGGGAGTGGCAGCCCAGAGACAGAAAACTAAAAGAGAAGTCAATACCCGAACCAACCGCCCTTGCAAAGTGTTGCCTGCCTGCTTGCTTGCTTCTGAATTTGTCATGGCATGCAAATGATCACGTAATTAAGAGAAAGGGTTTGTGCTTAGAGGATGAAGCAAACACGAACATGTAAATATGTGGATGAGCTGGGATTGGTTAACTAAGAAACACAACTCAGAGCCTATGACATGTCAATGCGTGCATTAATCTGCAGCCATGATCACAGGACCTAGGTTGTGTTCCTCCATGGTTGGTCCCTTCATCTTGCTCTATATGATGGTGTTGTGTTTGTGGTGGTGGTGATGGCGGTGATTGGATTATGCATGGGAAGAAGAAAGAAAGGGGATTATGCATGCAATGCAAACAACACTTGGCAAGGAGAGTCTGCGGTGCGTTCTTGACTTCCCACATTGCTAAACCTCCGGACCCGCTCTTGGTCCCTCTTGATCTCCTGCCAAAGCCAAGTAAAATGGAATCCAATCAGCATCAGCAATTCCAATATTTTGTAGATCACTTCATGAATGTGTTCTTGATCTACTACTTACCATTGCGCACGATGATGGATGGCGGTCACCGGGCGGCGGCGCCGGCGTTGTCCCCGGGGCTGACGACGACGGCGGCCTTGATGCGGTCGACGGTGCACGCGATGAGACTGTTGACGGTGGCGACGGATCCCAGCGAGAGCTTGGCTGTAGGCACGGAGTCGACGAGGATCTGGAAGGCGACGGTGAGTAGTGACCCGCCAGCATCCGGCGCCCCGGCCGGCCCGTCAGGAAGGATGGCGAACCCGGACGGCAGCAGCGCCACGTATTCTGGGTCCCCGCCGTTGAGCACCACGTTCATGGCCACCACGTCCACCGGCGCGTACACCACATACGACCCCGTCGCGTCCGTGCAGCATTCCTGCAGGATCAGCATGTTGCTCTGGTTCGAGTTCGCGTTCTGCATGGAATGGAACACCGTTCATGTCGTTGTCACTTGTCAGCCATGGCCATGAAACAGGTAGTAATGGATAATGTGTATATAGGTACTCACGTTGACGCGGAGGAGCGAGACGGCATTGCCGTGGTGGCTGCCGTTGGCGATGTGGGCCATCTCCTGGACGACGCCGCCGTTGGAGAGGATGTCCCATTCGCTGCGGGTGGAGTCGTCGCGCAGGAAGCCGAAGACGCGGGAGGGAGGGACGGGGAGCCAGAAGGAGGTGGCGGCGTTGAGGATGATACCCGGTGGGCGGCCGGGGTCGTCGACGCTCTTGCGGGTCATCACGCGCACGTCCTCCGCGCCGCTGCCAGAGAGCGTCGTCCACTGGTGCGTCGTCGACGCAGTCACCCCGCCGCAGAAGCTCGCCGTCATCCTCTCCGCCAGCTTCAGCATGCTCCTCCGCCCCTCCGCCGTCGTGATCACGTCGCCGCCTGTGGAGGGCACGGTGGCCATAGCGCTCGCCAGCCTCTCGCACTGCCGCTTCAGCGTCGACGTCCACCGCCGCGCGCCGAATGCCAGCCCAGAGTTCACCAGGGGTCTGTACAGATCGTGCACCATCGCGTCGTCACCGGCCTCGACGTGCTCCACCCACGTCACCTTGGAGTAGCCGTTGGGCATCTCCTGAATGAGGCAGCCGGAGGCGCGGCGGCGAAAGTGCCCGCCCACCCGCGCAGCGGAACGGAGACCGTCGAGGGAGACGTCGACAACGGCCCATGCGCCGCCCGGATGCTGCTTGCAGTAGCGCAGGAACTGGGTGTCCCGCGTCGGCACCAGGGGCGACGGCATCTGAAATTCGGCGGACATGAGCTGCAGCGCGCCGTCGTGATTGCCGGCGACGCCGGTGGAGAGAACGTCAAGCGTCGCCGCCCGGGACACGATGCTCGAGAAGAGCGCCGACCACTGACGCACGTCCATGAGCATCTCAACGAGGCTGACGTGGTTCATGATGACAACGTCCGTCTCCCTCGACGCCTCCGACCGGAGCTCCGGCGACTTGGGGCCGAGTGCACCCCGTGGGAAGGCGCGAGCGTACTCCTCCTCGCCGAGCGCCTCACCGTCGAGGGATGGCACCCAGAGAGGCTCCCCGAGCTGGGCCATCCGGACCAGCTCCTCCATGGCAGCCACGGCCAGCTCGATCACCATCGGCTTGTCGAACTCAGCACCGCCAAACATGCCGGGCATGCCCAGGTGGTCGAGCGCAGAGCGGCCGGAAGACTGCGGTGGCAGTGGCGGGTAGGCGGCGGAGGCCACAGCCACCCCGGCGCCGGGCTTGCCGCCGACGTACTTGGCGGCGATGGCAGAGATCCTGTCGATCTCATCGCGGAGGCGCGCGTTCTCGACGCGCAGGTGGTGCTCGTCGAAGGACATCTCCCCGATGGCCGCCGGCCCGCCGCAGTTTGGGCACGACGCGTTGGCCAGCGCCTCCTTGTACCTCATGTTCTCTGCCCTCAGCTTCTCGTTCTCCGTCCTGAGTGCCGTGTTCTCCTGCCTCTCGTGCTGCGTCTGCGCGACATGGATGCATGCACGTACGTCAGTTACGAGGCACTTGCGTATGGCATGGAGTATGTACTATGGAATGGAATGGAATGTATCATGCATGGAGGATCGCCATGGATGGTTACGTACCTTGATCTGGGTGCGCTTGTTCTGGAACCAGAACTTGACCTGGAGGGGCTCGAGGGAGAGGCTGCGGCTGAGCTCCTTGCGCTGCTTGTCGTCGGGGTGGGGGCACTCCTTGAAGAAGGCCTCAAGCTCCTGGATCTGGTGCTGGGTGTGACGGTGGTAACGCTTCTTCTTCCGGGGATGCTGCCCGGCCGGGTCCTCTTGCTCATCGTCCTCCCCGCCGCCGCCGCCTTCTCCGTCGAGATTGTTGTCGCTGCCAGTACCTGACTTGCTCATCTCCAGCTCTTCATTGTTGTTGCCCCCTCCGTGGGGGCCCCGGGCATCGCTCTCGCTCGTGGCCGCCTGCTGGTGGGGGTGGTGGTGGTGCTGGGGAAGAAGAAGATGTTGATCAACCATCTGGTGCTGCAGCATTGCTGGGAGCTGGTGGTGGTGCATCCCATCCATCAAGTTCTGCATTGCAAAGTCAATAATTCAATGACTTAATTGTGGGAGGCAATTGAAGAAATTAACATGCTGCAGCTAGCTAGTCTACTTCATTGCATCTTCATATTGACCTGCAAATTTTTAGTACTTGTTGAACAGAAAGTTGGGTACCGATTAAAGGCTTGGGAATTGCTTCTGATTTGAAGCATACATGAAATGAGGAAATTAAGAAAATCATGAAACGGTATGAATTGCACATGGAGCACCATTGAGCACTGACTAGATAAGATATTTGGTAGGTACAAGATCTGAATTATATGGAGGAATTAGAGGCTTGGAAATTGCCATATACTTTTTTTTAAACTTGCTATATACTGATTTGAAGTGTACATAAAATTGGGAAAACCGAGTTTTTGAAACGCGAGAGTTCCGAAACGAGTTATAGAGGAGATAACAAAACCCAGAAACAAAATATTAATTGCACACATGGAGTACCAGTGAGTCCTGACTAGGAAACACTGTTGGGAAATTTGGTACATTTTGGAAAGCAATAAATACTGGAAAAACATATAGAGTGGGCTGGCTGGGATAGTAGTCCTACAACCGAGCCCAGCTTGAGAAATAAAGGAGCAAGTTAATGCTCCATGTATACATCCAAGTGCAGGCACCAACCATAGGCATGCACTATACATGATGTATCTTTCGTTTCATTTCTCAGGTTAGACATGAAAGCAACAAATTAAGCCTTGAGACATGAGTGACATGAATCCCTTTTTGGCTTTTGGTATTTAACTCCGAGGAACTTAAATGTTGCACATGTCTTCTTTTCTGAAGAGCAGATATACTCCCTCGTCAACACTTGATGAACACAAACATGTAATATATGCATGTATGTACTCCGAATTCATTGATTAAGCTATTGTGTATCCCTAGAAAATACTACTAGCAAGTGCAATGAACTGATTAAGTACAGATTTGATTGTGCATGAAACAAGAGCAATGCGGAGAGGCTGTCCGGCCGGGCGATGCTCTTCGTTTCCTGTTTGATGCAAAACCTCGATGCGGTGCGGCAACAAGGAAAGGGAATAATAAAACTCTTCCATAATCTAAAATGGAAAGAACTTATATAGAGAGAGAGGTGCAGAAGATTAAGTAAGTAACCTGGCCGAGGGAGAGCGCGGAGGAGGAGGAGGAGGCGTAGGCGACGCCGGCGCCGTTGCTCCGGCCGATCATGTTGCGTCCTGGGATCATCATCCCACCGGGCATGCTACGTGTGATCTCCTTCAGCGATGCGGAAACCCTAGGCAGGAACCCACCCGCACCATGCAACGGCTCCTGCGACTCGCATGCAGCAGCGCGCGGATCGAAGCTAGCTAGCTACGCACTTCGTCGATCCGTCGAGCGATTCCCGAGCTCAGATCTATGTAATACCTCCGCCGCCGCCACGCACGGAGTAAAGCAGCAGCTAGCTACGCGCTTCGTCGGTCGATTCACTACCGCGAGCGAGCAAGCCGACGAAGCTCTGGTCGGCGGAAGGCGGTGCGGGAGACGAATGGATCGGGGAGGAAGGGGAAGAGAGGAAGGCTGGGGAAGGGAGGGGAAGAGAGGATGGATGGAGACGGAGGGGAGAGGGGTGGAGGGTGCGCGTATTGAATGGGCGGAGTTATTGCGGAGAGTAGCTAGCGAGAGGAGGGTGCAATGGCATTCATTGCGGCCATGGCGTGGAGTTATTGCGCAGCATGCCTCTCACTCCTCTCTACCCCGGCCCTGTGAGTTTTAGAGAGAGAAACTCGACTGTAGCGGGGGAGATGGGAGCGATGCGGCGGTACAGATCGTGTCTATAGGTACTCAGATTTGTGTGTATCCGACCATCGATCGATGGTCCATCGACCATGTTTTACCTCCGTTAAAATGAGACGATGCTTTTCTTTCTTCTTCTCGCTACTAGAAAAAGGCTTATTAGTGATGCATCTATTTTGGCCATTAATGACGCACTACAGGTGTGTCACTATCATTACGTCACTAGTAACATATGCTAATGGCGCATCCCTGGTGCGCCATTAGTATACCAGACTATAATGACGCACCAGGTAGTACGTCATTAGTAAGTCACACGGTGCGCCATTAGTATGCCTCCCAGGGGGTCATATTTACCTTGTGCTCTGGGTTACTAATGACGCACTAACAGATAATGCGCCACTAGTATTTTTTATAGCAGTGCGCCACTAATGTGCTGTATGGTGCGCCACTAGTATGAATATTAGGAATTTTTTTTTTCTTTTCTGATATTTGCACAGATTACAAAATATATTACTACACAGAATATAGACAGCAAAACATATAAACAGCAGATTCATCGAATACAATAGAAGATTAGTCTCCGAATACAATTCATCATATTAGCTAGTCTCCGAATTCAAAAGACCGAACAAAGTTAGAACATTACAAGTCTCGAGACCGCGAGTAGCGAGTTTGTCTTCACATTACAAGTCGATATCGATCATCTAAACTACCATCACATAGAAGAGAGCTGCGGTCATCACGATGAGCATCATCGCGATGAAGCTGGTCTTCATCCGATTCCTCCTCCGCTCCCTCCTCTCTCCCGCTAGATAGCGCGCGTATCTAGCTTCCGCCTTCGCCCTAGTGGTGTACCCTTTGTAACTGTTACCGCTGAAACGGTGAACCTGTCTCTGACACTCCTCCCAGTCGTCGTAGACTCCGAAAACCTTACCCTTGTACACGACATACGACGGCATCTCTATGCACTAGCCAAACAAAACGTTAGTAGCAATTCACAGACAATACTTAAGCAATATATAAGTATGCAACAAAAGGATCGGAAGAGAAAAGCAAGACATTAATAGTACGATTCATGGTCCTACTAATAAATAGCATCGATTACATATAAGTTGAACGACTGTCCAAACCAAAGAGACATACAAGTTCATTAAAGTTTAATTTTAACATGAGCTAATCGATATTTCAGAACTACATAGCATCACTACTTTCGACTCGACTCAGGGACCGGAGCGTGGACTGATATATATGGGTACTCTAAATGTCCTACTACATCCAAAGACCCCAGCTAGGTTTCTCAAGCATGAGTTAAGGTATGAGTAAATCTTTGCAATATTGAGTTGGTATGTTAGTAACTACTACTATCTGTTCGGGTTCGATCTCACTTCAGCCGGCTAGAAATACTTGAGCATGACTACAAAAGCATATATGCTTTTATGTTGGAACCTTAGACTCAACATTCAACACTAAGTAATCGTCAAACGGCTAGGGAATTAAAAAGACCTGATCATATATATATAACTATCTAACATTTAGCAGGAAAAAAAAACAAGGTTGCAGGACAGAACATAAACGTATTATATCACAGGCACACACATATGTATATATATCACACATACTTGAGTTAACACAGACTACAAAATGAAACAAGTTCACAAGGTTGGATACACATATATGGTGACAGATAGACCACAAATACACAGCAAGAACACTTGAACTAGTGAGAACACACAATCTGTGATACAATATTTATAAGTACGAAGCTGAACAATTGTCAGGTTGCAAGATCTTATCAAATCTGAATATTACAGGTACTACACGTCGCCGATGCACCTAAATGCTAAATTAAGTACTAAGATACCCCGGCCCATGCATTAGTCGCAAGTACCCCATATGTCCTATTTTTAGCAAAGTCATGCTAAAATTCACGGAAAATTTCAGCAAGACCTTTGCTGAAAATAGGACATATGGAGTACCCGAATTTGCCGGAACGGAAGTTAATCGACATTCCGGCAAACTCAAGGGCCTCTCGGGGTACCTGCAAAATCATTATCCAATGAAGGAATTGCGCCGCACACTGCTGCCTCACACTGCTGCCAAAATCATTATCGACATGCTGAACTGGTATTTCACTCTGCATAGCTGAACAGTCTAACAACCAAATGATGCCTGAATGCGCGCTGCGGGTGTGTCGGTCTAAGAATGAGACCAGTGCCTACTGCATACCAAGTTAACTCATGCTGACAGCAACAAACTTATAACAACATAAATGAAATTGCAGTTGTACGAAACAGAAAGACCATAGTGCTAGTCACTAGGCTAGATAGCCCTGCTGACTGAACAGACTTGCAGAAATTGGTGCCACTAAACATTTTCATCTAACTCAATCAGTGCATAGACTTGACAAAACAAAAATAAAATTGCGCCAAATTAATCAGCTTCCAACAGTACAAGTACAGATTGTACAACTTAACAGTCAAGCAGAAGTTTTGCTTGCATAAAAACAAGTGAAACAAGTTATCTAGCAGACCAACACAAACACAGGTGGTACAAGAGGGAGTATATATATGTAAGTTCTATGGCACAAGTTAACAAATCAAGTATGAAGGGCACATAAAGAAACCATTCTTTAGTTGATCCAAGGAAACAGAGGTCACAACAATGTTTTATTAACGAGCCAAATAATCAAGTCTTTCTTCTTGTTATAATGAGATAAGGTTGGAGTCATGTCAGATTGGAGTCATGTCAGAAAACTAAAGATTATTACTGAAGTTTTCAAAATTGGAGCCTGTCAAACTATCACTGAAATTTCAGAGAACAACAGCAGTAGATTATGCACGAATCTGTGCAAATTGATAATTGGAGTAGCCGATGGAGTACAAAATTCTCATTTTTGCACCATACAGCGATCAAGAGCATCTAGTTTTTTTCATTACAGCAGAGTATAACCATCAGTTGGTTAACATATAATTTTCTTCTGAATACAAGAGTAGCCATACAAGCACATGGCAGCAAAAGAAATCTCCCAGCTAAGGCCACACATCTGATACCTAACTGAGCTTTTCCATAACTGCTAACTGTACTACAGTAGCATATATTCAGGTTCATCCCTTTTGACAATAGCAGGATATAACAAATGCAAAACCATGGTCACTATTGCGGTTTTGCACACAGACCTATCAATAGGATATAACTAATGAGGAGGGCGGCATGAGGAAATCACCGAGAAGTCGCCGGTCGCTGGGGAAAAGAGAGCCCGGTGTGCTACGGCAGAAAATCAAGTGTGGGGATACGAACGGGCGGCTCACAGTGAGGTCGGGCGTGCTTGGAGAGGTCGGGGGGGGGGGGGGGGGGGGCGCCGGTGTTGCAGTCTCGATGCGGCGGCAGCGCGATGCCGACGGTGGTGGACGAGGCGATCCGGCGGAGGAGAGCTTCCCTCTCCAGCTGGTGGTCCAGGAGGAAGAAGCAGTGGGCAGTGCACCTCGTCGGAGCGGGCGCGGGGGTCGTCGGAGCGGGTGCGGGGGTTCTCGGCGGTGGAGCGGCGCGGGGATCTGGCGAGGGAGGGAAGGGGGATCTGGCGAGCGATAGATGGACAGAACGCACTACACAGCTATAGGGGGGAAGGTTAGAATGGCGCACCACCTAGCGGTACGCCATAAGTAACTTTTTTTTTTGGATAGCAATGGCGCACCACCTAGCGGTGCGCCATAAGTAACTTTTTTTTTGGATAGCAATGGCGCACCACCTAGCGGTGCGCCATTAGTATATTTTTTTTTGGGTTTTTAGTTGCATTCATTTGTGAATTGGTAAAACATTTTGAATATGAAAAAATATCATCAAATTTGAAAAAATATTCATGAATTCAAAAAGTGCCCATGAAATTTAAGCAGGAAAAGGAACACTGAAAAATAAAATACAAGAATAAATATAAATAAAAATTTGTATATCAATGGCGCACCTCATTCGGGTGCGCCATAAATACCTTCATAGCAATGGCGCACCCTTCCCTGGTGCGCCATTACTAACTGTTTTTTTTTGGATTTTTAGTTGCATCTAATAATTTTTTAGAAAATGACGATCAAATTTGAAAACATTTATGAATGTGGAAAAATATCATCAGATTTCAAAACATTTATGAAAAAATATGAATATGAAAAAATATCATCAAATTTGTTATTTGATTTTTTTTTTGGATTTTTAGTTGCATCTAATAATTTTTTAGAAAACATTTATGAATATGAAAAAATATCATCAGATTTCAAAATATTCATGAGTTCAAAAAGTGCCGCCCATTTCCATATGCCGAAATACAATCGAGAAATGAAGACTACGATTTAAATACAATCGATCTTAGCTAGCTATCTTTTCACAATCTTCTTGCCCTTCTTTTTCGCAAATGGAGTTCTTCTGTTGAACGGACGTCCTTTAGGTAAGGTGGTCCTGCTTCTTCTTGTGGTGTATGGCACTTCATCGTCGTCGTCATGTTCCATCTTCGGGTCGCCGTACTTGTCGAAGTCTTGCTCATTGGCGACTCCATCCATTCCGATGATCTTCCTTTTGCCTCTCCTCACGACAACACGACTAGGCTTTGACGGGTCGGTAATGAAGAAGCATTGGTCCACTTGGGAAGCCAGTACCCATGACTCATTTTTCGCGGTGACGTTTGCGCCCGCGGTCTTGGATTTGGCTTCGGGTATAACCATGGTGGTGAAATACCGGTCTTCTTTTAGGACGCTCTTGGCCCATCTGACACGGAACATCGGGACCTTCTCTCCAGCGTAGCTCAGCTCCCAAATCTCCTCGATCCTTCTGTAGCATCTGTCCTTGTCGTTACCGGTGTAGGATTCCATCGTTACCCCGGAGTTCTGATAACCATCGCTCTTCATGTCCTTGTCCTCGGTCTAGAATGTGTAGCCGTTGATATCGTACGCCTCATAGGTCATCAGGTTATGCTCGGCGCCCTGTGACAAGGCGAATATGAGTTTTTCTTCCGCGGAAGAATCCTCATGTAAAGGGTACGACAGAAGCTTCTCCTTGAACCAACGCGTGAAACATGAGTTGTGCTCTTTGATTATATCTCCGTCCGTCCTCTGTTGGCCTCGGTCATTGTACGTCTTCTCAATAAAGGTTCTGTGCTCTACCACCCAAGGATCGACCACGTCTATGTGTTGTAGCGCGACTAGGTTTTCTCTTTCAAAGTCGGCGAGTCGACCCTCCAAGTCGACATGCATTTCGCGGCGACCATCGCGGTGACCCCATCCAGCGAGCCTGCCGAGGTGCCTGTTGACGGGCAGACCAACGGGGTTCTCGATGCCTAGATAATTCGTGCAGTAGGAGATGCACTCTTAGGTCAGAAAGCCCCTGGCTATGCTTCCCTCTGGACGTGACATGTTGCGAACGTATCCTTTGATGACACCATTCATCCTTTCGAACGGCATCATGCTGTGCAGGAACGTCGGCCCGAGTTGGATGATATCCTCCACGATATGGACCAGCAGATGCACCATAACATCGAAGAATGCGGGCGGGAAGTACATCTCAAGCTCGCATAGTATCACCACGATCTCTTCCTGCAGCCTTCTGAGTTGCCTCACGCCAACCGACTTCCGAGAGATGACGTCGAAAAAGTTGCATAGGCCAAATAGCGTTTCACGGACGTGCGCGTCCATGATCCCACGGATTGCAACTGGAAGTATCTGCGTCATCAGCACGTGACAGTCGTGAGACTTCATCTCGCTGAACTTCTGCTTCGCTGAGTCTAGGTATCTGCTTATCTTCCCCGCGTAACCGTAAGGAAGTTTTACTCCTACGAGGCAGGTGAAAAACTGCTCGATCTCCTCCTGACTTAGAGTGAAGCACGCGGGAGGGCAGTCATTTCCGATCTTCTTGGCCTTTTTGCCTTTGCGACGACTTTCCGTGTCCGTTGCCTCATCATCATTAGCGTGAAGCTCCTCCCTGATGCCCATTGATTTCAAGTCTGCCCTTGCTTTCGGCCCATCTTTGGTCCTCTCTGGCATGTTGAGCAGGGTACCAAGCAGACTCTCGCACACGTTCTTCGTGATATGCATGACATCAAGGCTGTGAGGCACACGGAGGATCTTCCAGTACGGCAAGTCCCAGAAAACCGACCTCGTTTTCCATACCTTCAGCAGCGGCTCTGACGCCTTTCGCTTCTTTCCCGACGGTGGGCACTCTTTCCAATTTTTCAACAGCTCGTCTATTTCCTTGCCGCTCCTCGTACGCGGGCGTCTTCGGGGTTCGGTTTCACCATCGAACAGATCCTTGCGTTTTCTCCATGAGTCATCATCGCGAAGCCACCTTCGATGTCCCATGAACACGGTTTTCGAAGACCCGGGATCTCTATCTAGCTGGCGATACGTTGTGTCATCCATGCACCTGACGCATGCACGAAATCCGTGGACCATCTGCCCCGCGACATATCCGTAACCGAGATAGTCTTGCACCGTCGTGAGTAGTGCGGCTCTCATAGGGAAATATTCTTTCTCTGCGGCGTCCCACGTATTGGCTGGCGTTTTCCACAGCGTGTCTAGCTCCTCTTTCAGCAGCCCCAGATACAGATTGATGTCATTCCCTAGTTGTTTCGGCCCTTCAATTAGCATACTCATATGAATGTACTTCCTCTTCATGTACTTCCAGGGGGGAAGGTTGTACATCCACACAAACACAGGCCAGGTGCTATGTGTGCTTCTCTGGCTGCCAAACGGATTGACTCCATCGGTGCTCGCGCCCAGCACGATGTTCCTTGGATCGTCCCCAAAATCTGGGTATTCGAAGTTCAACGCTTGCCACTGGTTCGCATCCTTAGGGTGACTCAGCATCTTGTCTTTTTTATTTATCTCCGGATCATTTCCGTCATCTTCTCGCTTCTTCTCCTCCCTATCCGCGTGCCAACACAGGAGCTTTGCTGCCTTAGGGTCCGTGAAATACCGCTGCAGACGAGGAGTGATCGGAAAGTACCACACCACTTTTCGAGGAGCTTTCTTCCTCTTCTTGTATCGAGTGACGCCGCACACCGGACATATGGTAGACTCCGCGTGCTCATCCCGATAAATGATGCAATCGTTCATGCACACATGGTATTTCACGTGCGGTAAATCCAGAGGACACACGATTTTCTTCGCCTCCTCGAAATTGGTCGGGCACTTGTTCCCCTTGGGAAGACGTTCGTGCCAGAATGACATGTTCTCGTCGAAGCATGCGTCAGTCATTTTGTGTTTTACCTTCATCTCCAGAGTCATGAGCGTTACTTTCAGGCGGGTATCCTCGGGCCTGCATCCTTCATACAATGGAGTAACCGCGTCTATCTCCAGTTGATCCAGCTTGGCTTTCTCTCGGGTGGCAGCTCTTGCGTTATCCGTCTGCTTGAGAAGCAGCTCTTGAATACGAGGGTCCTGCACCCAGCCCATCGATGGTCCATCGTCGTCTGCTCCGGCATCTTCATCTTCATGATCATGCCCTTCGTCTTGATCTTCCTCATCATCATGTCCGGCATCTTCTACATGATGACTGTGTACTGCATCACCGTCGTGATCATGTCCTGGAGATTCTTCGTCTTCTCGCTCGCCCTCGCCGCCGCGATTGTCTTGCTGCCCTTCCTCATTTCTTGCCCGGCCCCCATGGACGACTTCATAGTCATCTTCATCACCTTGCCACCGATAGCCATCCATGAAACCACGCAAGAGCAGGTGGTCCCGCACCTGTTTGGAATCCGGGTCCGTAATAAGGCTCTTCAGCTTGCATCTTCGACACGGACATCTTATCTCCGTCTCGTTCTTTTGAAGCATCTCGGCCTTCGCGGAGCTCAAAAACCTATTCACGATGCCTTCAGTCATCGTGCGGACCATGGTCGCTTGCGTGGTAGAGCAAAACGATATTTTAGAACCAAGAAAAAATTTGGCATGACTTTGCCTAAAAATAGGACAAAAAAGAATGCATAGTGCCAAATTCTCGCCGAAACGGAAATGAATCAACATTCCGGCAAAATATTGGCAACTATCGCATTTCAAATACCGGTACCTGCAAACACAAACATATGCAACACCACAAACATATGCAACACCACAAACATACGTAGATCTAGGCCATAAAAAGTGCATGTGCACGTTGTTGGAGAGAGAAAAAAGTAGATCTACAACATAATTAAAGAAAGCTTTCCCCTTACTTACCTATCAAAAAAAGGTAATTTAACCACTTAATTTGGGTGAATCTATGGTGCAAATGAGGTGAGGAGGAGGAGGCAGCCGAGACAAGCTTGAAGGAGGAGGTGGAGAGAATGAAGTGGGGAAAATGAGTGTGGTAGGTGTGGCTGTTCAAAATATCTAGCTGGTCTCAGGTTACTAATGGCGCACCATCTAAAAATGCGCCATTAGTAACCCTGGTTACTAATGGCGCACTAGTTAGGGGTGCGCCATTACTAGTTTTGTAAAAAAAAATTATATAATTGTTAGTAGTGGCGCACCGTGGTTGTGGTGCGCCATTACTAGTTTGAACTAGTAATGGCGCACTTCACACATGTGCGCCATTACTAGTTTTGAAAAAAAAAGTAAAAAAAAAATTGTTAGTAGTGACGCACGGAGCGTGTGGTGCGCCATTAATAGTTAAAACTAGTAATGGCGCACTGTGCGATGATGCGCCATTAATAGTTTTAGAAAAATAAAAAAAATAAAATTTGCTAGTAATGGCGCACCGTGTGTCTGGTGCGCCATTAGTAATGAGGACATTAATGGCGCACCTGTATCTGGTGCGCCACTGCTATATAGCAGTGGCGCACCACATATGGTGCGCCATTAATGTTCATATCAGCTATAGCCCTTTTCCTAGTATTGTCTTCTTTTCGACGCGAGATCAGTTGGTAATTAAACTTTGGATACAGGAGGCGGGAGTACGTACGTTTCTACTACTACTTTGTACGCGTAAATTCTTGGGAAGACGAGTACTGTACGCGCTGGGTGGAGCG
Source organism: Thinopyrum elongatum (assembly GCA_011799875.1). Taxonomy (NCBI): domain Eukaryota; kingdom Viridiplantae; phylum Streptophyta; class Magnoliopsida; order Poales; family Poaceae; genus Thinopyrum; species Thinopyrum elongatum. The sequence continues at coordinate 409,708,447 of CM022303.1, forward strand.
AGGCGGTCTAGGTCCAGAATTTATTGCCTACATGAACTACACATGCATATGCATGCATGCGCACCATCAACCATGAAGTTTTATGGGCCGGCCGGGGGGAAATGTAGTGTACTCGGCCGGTTAATTGGGCTGTGAAGACCCATGAAATTACTTGGGAAGACCGACGTCTATGCACGCACTGCTCCTGCTGTGAAGTTCAAGGGAAGGAAAACAAATGAAAAGTTCCCATTTGCTGAATTGATCATTTTCGCTTGGTTAATTCGGTGGAATGCATCCCCGCAAAAAAAATATAAAAAAAATCAGTTGAATGCATGACTTGTTGATCATACCTGACCACCCGTTGCAATGGGCAATGACACGGGCAATGACACCAAGAGACACATCACAATATTCAATGCAATAAAACCTACCAAAATGTATTTTTTTTTTCCTTCTAGGAGTCAACATATGATGCCAGACGATCGTCTGGTCTTCACAAAAAAAAGTTTTTTCTGAACGTACAACTCACTCGAAATGTCTGGCAGTGAGTGAGCAAGTGACGTGTACTTGCTTTCGGCCAGTTCTGAATTTACCTCCATGATTTGGTGTGTTTTGTTTCCAGTATTTTGGTTGTATCTTCCGTAGTCTCTTATGGTTGCTGTATTTTCAACATTTTTTTGGCAACAAATAGCTCACTGCAAATGTTTTATAGTATAAAATAAGACTGACTATTGGTAGGTTGCGTCAATTGTTTTTTGGGGTAAGTCGATTTTCTAAACCGTTTGACTAAAACCTGATGGTTGCCCTTCTTTTTTCTTCCTCCTTCAACTATTACTCCTTCAGTACTTGCTTTCAGCTGCCATGGGTGCCTTGCCACCGCTCGTCGAACTGCCCCGCCTCCAACAAAGATGTTGTATAATCCAAACAGGAAACAAATACTAGAAGACCCCCCACCCGCACATGTCAAGCCTTCGCCTCGCCTCCTTCAGAGGCAGCGCGGCGAGCCATGCCATCTGTGTTCTGGCTCAGCACCGGAGCTTTGCCTCGCCTCCTCTCATCTCCCACGAAATCGACTTAGCCCAATTACAAATGCAAGCAAGGTACAAATAGTTGTTGTCTATAAAAAATTGTATGTGTGAATTTTTTACAAGTGACTGAATATTTAGTGGAGTACTAATATAGAAGATATTTCCTCTGTTTCTAAATATAAGACGTTTTTACATTTTTATTGGATATATACCCGTCACCACATATGAAGCACTACTGTATATAAGAAGTCGTGTTAATCCTAACACATGTTCTAGATATATGTTGGAGATTGACTTTTGTTTGCACACGTATTCTACTTTTTTTTGGCATGCACGCGTATTCTATGGCTTCAAATTTGACAAAATTAATTAACAGATGACTGTTAAGGAATGCATGACTCAGAAGGTTGGACCGTGTTTAATTTTAGTCTTTTTTTTACCAGGAAAACCGTAGAACAATAGTTCTACGGTATATTATAAATAGCCAAAATAAACAATTACAAGCCTTCTAGAGGCTAAAGTCTGTAAAAGAAGTCAACCTATACCTGCTCTAGGGAAACAATCCATCATATTACAAATTATTACTAATACACTGCCTAAAGTGCTGAATATGTTTTTCTTTGATCTTGAATTGAAGTAAATTTAGATCCTGCTTAAAGAAAAATCTTCATCCTTGAAGGGTCTATGGGTGTCCTCGAAAAATCTTGCCATTCCTTTGAGTCCAAATGTTCCAGCATCCAGCAATGATGATTTCTGTGGAGAATTTATTAGGCAGTTGTTCTGATGCAAGAATGAGGTCTTCATATAGTGATGTTCCCCTCCTCTTGCCAGGCAATAATGAATCCCAACAGTCTTGAGCAAAGTTACAATCCCACAATAGATGCATGACAGTCTCTTCAGCATTCTGATTGCAATTTGGGCTAAAAGGGTTTTCCAAATGCATTCCTTTTCTTCGCAGTAAAGCTCTAGTATTTATCCTCTCATGAACAGCTAGCCAGAAGAAGATTTTATGCTTGAGTCTACTTTTACTCTTCCAAATTAACTTGAAAACTGGGTGTTCCTCTGTGTTTGTAATCAAACTATTGTAAATTTGAATGGAGGAGAAGTTAGACTGATATCCCCCAAGACTCCATTGATCCTTTGCAGAGTGTGTCAGTTGTGGTACCAGACTATCCAACAGGTTGAGTTGATTGAAGGCTTCAGTTGACAGTGGCAGATGAAAATGTTCATTCCAATCAGGGGTCTCACAAAATTGTTGGACATAAATTACAGAGTTGGTAGAAAATGAATGGAGATGTGGAAATTTGAATTGTAGTGATTCATCTATCCACTTGTCTTGCCAAAAAAAGAGCAGTCTTTCCAGAGGCAATCTTACATGTGAGATTCTTAATTCAGCAAGAAGTGCAATATGTGCTTTCCACCAGAAGGATCCCACCCTAGCATCAGTAGGTGGCCCATGTTGATAATGCTTTTCCCAAATTAATTTGACCCATGGTGTGTCTGCCATATTTAGGAATTTGTGAAGATTCTTCATAAGCAATGCTTTGTTATGAGTTGCAATGTCAAGAATCCCAAGCCCACCCTGCTTTTTTGGCCTACATACTTTTTTCCATGCAATTAGTGCAGTGCCTCCGTCCTCCATTCCATATTTCCTCCAGAAGAAGTTTCTTAGGAATTTGTTGAATTGTTCAACTACACCTGCTGGCAGAGCAAGTGTACCCATAAAGAAGATTGGCAGAGAAGCAAAAACTGACTTAATAAGCAGCAGCCTGCCATCATAGGACAACAATGTTGAGCACCCAGATAATCTTCTAACAATCCTCTGCATTATTGGGTTGATATCTTCAATTTTTGGTTTTGTGGTGCTCATTGGAAGTCCAAGATATGTAAAGGGGAAACTTCCACGCTTGCATCCGAGCAAGAATAGCAAATTGGGTAGGTGTGCTTTAGGAACATTGATTGGCACCATAATAGATTTTTCATAATTCAATTTGAGTCCAGTAAAGGCAGTGAAGTGCATGAGGAGATTCTTGATATGAGCAAGTTGCACTGGTTGGGCAGGGAGAACAAGAATAGTGTCATCGGCATACTGGATAACTGGAAATTGAGGGCAGGACTGACTTGCAATGGGAGGTTCAATTAATTTGTTTCTCATGGCCTCATTAAGAATGGACTGCAGAAGATCAGCTGCCAGAACAAAGAGAAGAGGGGAGAGAGGATCTCCCTGCCTTACTCCTTTTTTGTAGTGAAAAACTTTCCTGGTATACCATTAAGAAGCACTGAGGAGCTTCTAGAGGAGAAACTCATATTCATCGAGTTGATCCATTTTTCACCAAAACCTCTAGCTTTTAGAATTGCAATAATGGCTTTATGCTCAATAAGATCAAAAGCTTTTTCAAAGTCGAGCTTGAGCACTACAATGGCTTTCTTTGATTGACGACATTGATGGAGATATTCAAATGCCCAACCCAAGCAGTCTTGAATGGTTCTCTTCTTTATAAATCCATATTGATTTAAATGAACTAGATTGAGGATCACTGTTTGCACCATGTTTGCAAGAAGTTTTGTGATGATCTTAATGGTGCAGTTGAGTAGAGAAATAGGCCTATAATCACTGGTAGTCAAAGGAGTATCTTTCTTTGGAATGAGGGTTATGAAGGAAGCATTAATACCTTGCAATGAAATTTTACCCTCTTGAAAGTCCTCAATCATCTTATAGAAATCCTTGGCCAAAATACTCCAGCAGGCTTTTATAAAATCACCATTAAAACCATCTGGCCCAGGGGCTTTATCTGATGGCAATTGCATGACTACATCATCAATTTCCTTTTTAGTAAAAGGTCTTTCCGGACTTTCCAACCCATCAATCCTCTGAATAAAATCTATTAGTTTGAGTGAATCAGAGGTGTCAATAGTCTCTCCTAACCTTTTCTTGAAAGATTTCCAGATAATTGCAACTTTAGCATGATGTTCTGTTTGCTCATGTCCCAGCTCATCTTGCAGAAATTGAATGTAATAGTTTCTATATTTGATGGAGGCTTTTGCTTGAAAGAATTTGGAATTTTCATCTCCAAATTTAACTATCCTTATAGTAGCCCTCTGTCTCCAGTAAATTCTCTGATAGGAGAGCATTTTGAGAAGATGTTCCTTTAGTAAGACTCTGGCATTTCCTTCTTCTGCACTGAGTTGTTTGTATTCTTCAAATAGGTCCCACATAAATATTGTTGCATTTGTGGCCTTTATAATAGCAGAGAGATTTGAAAGACTTCTGCTCCATTGTTTGAGTCCTTTTCTCAGCCTTTTGAACTTAGCAGGTATCAGTTTTGCACTATTTTCCTCTTGAATTGGTTGATTCCAGATATTGTCCACAGTCTCTTTAAAATTGTGATGTTGTATCAAAAAAATTACAAATATGAAGATTGAAGCTTTTGATATGGAGGTACCAATTGATATCACACAGGAAATGTGGTCTGAGACTGGTTTAGCTAAAGGAAGGACCATGGTGTTTGGGTACTTGTGAGACTAGCATTCTGAAGTAAAGACCCAGTCAATTTTTTCCAGTAAAGGTGCTTGTTGCATGTTGCTCCAAGTAAATTTTCTACCTTTTAGTGGAATTTCCACCAGTGCCAAAGTGTTAATAGCATCATTGAATTGCATTATTTGATTAACGTCCCCTTGTCGATAATTTCTGTTTGATGGGTATCTTATATAGTTTAAATCTCCTGCCATAATCCAATCAGTGTTATCTGGCATCTGAATGTTTCTAAACCAATCCAGAAAAGCAACTCTTCCATCAGTGTCACATGGGCCATAGATGTTGGTCAAAATCCAACAATCTCCTGCCAATTTTGAATGAAACCTTATAGATAGTGAATATGAATTCTTAAACACACACTCTGGCTCTGCCATTCAATACAATCTTGAACTTCCCTCCCCTCCACTCCCCTCTCGCGTCGCTCCCGCGAGCGACCGGGGGGGCTAACCCTAGCGCCCCGGCTGGGCCGGTCTCCCTCCCCTCGCTGCTGCCGGTTCGTGCCACCGGGCAAAGCTCGGTTAACGTCGACGGCAACGGGGTTTCTCACCCCTCCTTCGAAGACGACCGACGAGGGCCGTAGGGCTTCGGATGGCGGCGATGCGCGAGTGCAGGGGCGCGTCGATGTGGTGGCGGGCGTCTGGCGGCGACGTCGCAGACGTGTGGCTAGGCGCGGTGGGCTGCGTGGTGGTGGAGCCCGTCGCAGCCGAGGCGGCCCGATCTGGTCTGGTACGGGGCCGATTCGGGCGGCGGTGGCGGTGGATGGCCTGGTGGCTGCCGGCGGCTCCTTCTGCTACTCCTGGAGGTCTCCCTTCTACCTCCATGGGTGGGTGGGGTGGCTGTTGTGCGGCTGCGGGGCGGGTGGCTGTGCGTTCATCCTGGATCTGGCGCTGGGTTCAGGGTAGGCGGCGCGGGTGGGGCAGCGGACTGGCGTGGTTGTTGCTCCGGCCGTGGGCGGTGGCGCGGGGAGGTCTGGCGCATGGTGATGCGGCTTGAACTACGTCGGTATTTCCCCAAAGAGGAAGGGATGATGCAGCACAACTACGGTTGGTATTTCCCTCAGTTATGAAACCAAGGTATCAATCCAGTAGGAGAACCAAGCAATACTATGTAAACGGTACCTGCACACAAAGAACAAATACTTGCAACCCGACGCGTAAGAGGGGTTGTCAATCCCTCAATGGTAAAAAGATAGATAAATTTGTGGTAGATTAGATAAATAGATCTCGCAATAAAGCAAAATAAAATAAATAAAGGAAAAGTGCAGCAAGGTATTTTTGGGTTTTTGGAATAATAGATCTGAAAATAAAAGCGAATAAAAATATATCTCGAAGGCAAATATGATAAAGAATAGACCCGGGGGCCGTAGATTTCACTAGTGGCTTCTCTCGAGAAAAATAGCATACGGTGGGTAAACAAATTACTGTTGGGCAATTGATAGAACTTCAAATAATTATGACGATATCCAGGCAATGATCATTATATAGGCATCACGTCCAAAATTAGTAGACCGACTCCTTCCTGCATCTACTACTATTACTCCACACATCGACCGCTATCCAGCATGCATCTAGTGTATTAAGTTCATGGAGAAATGGAGTAATGCAATAAGAACGATGACATGATGTAGACAAGATCTATTTATGTAGAAATAGACTCCATCTTGTTATCCTTAATAGCAACGATACATACGTGTCGGTTCCCCTTCTGTCACTGGGATCAAGCACCGTAAGATCGAACCCATCACAAAGCACCTCTTCCCATGGCAAGAAAAATCGATCTAGTTGGCCTAACTAAACCAAAGATTCGAAGAAGAAATATGAGGCTATAACTAATCATGCATATAAGAGATCAAAAGAAGACTCAAATAACTTTCATGGATAAAATAGATCTGATCATAAACTTAAAGTTCATCGGATCCCAACAAACACACCGTAAAAAGAGTTACATCAAATAGATCTCCAAGAGACCATTGTATTGAGAATCAAAAGAGAGAGAGGAAGCCATCTAGCTACTAACTACGGACCCAAAGGTCTACAATGAACTACTCACGCATCATCGGAGAGGCACCAATGAGGATGATGAACCCCTCCGTGATGGTTTCTACATTGAATCTGGTGTTTCTGGAACTTGCGGCGGCTGGAATTGTGTTTTGTCGACTCCCCTAGGGTTTTTGGTTTTTCAGGGTATTTATAGAGCAAAGAGGCGGTGCGGGAGGCCACCGAGGTGCGCGCCCAGGTGGTTTGTGCCCCCCTCGGGGCACCCCTCTGGTACTTCTTCGGCCCAAGTTGTTTCTTCTGGTCCATAAAAAATCTCCAAAAAGTTTCACTGCGTTTGGACTCCGTTTGGTATTGATTTTTTGCGAAGTAAAAAACAAGGAAAAAACAGGAACTCGCACTGGGCACTATGTCAATAGGTTAGTCCCAAAAAATGATATAAAGTTGCTATAAAATGATTGTAAAACATCCAAGAATGATAATATAACATCATGGAACAATCAAAAATTATAGATACGTTGGAGACGTATCAGTATCCACAAGCTTAATTCCTTCTCGTCCTCAAGTAGGTAAATGATAAAAACAGAACTTTTGATGTGGAATGCTGCCTATCATGTTCATCACATATTCTTTTCTTTTGTAGCATGGACATTTGGACTTTTATATGATTCAAAGCAATAGTGTAATTTTGACATGAAGATTTCAATACTCAAGAATATCAACAAGCAACCATGTCTTTCAAAATATAAACACTAAAACAAGTTATTCCTAGCCCATTATGCTCAATCATTAATCTATTAATGAAACACACTCGCATATTAGCTACACTCAATGCTCAAGTACGATCATAGTGCCCCTTAGTTAGTGCTTTTATAAGAGAAGATTTAGACTAAAATAAAAATAAAAATTGCATAAAGTAAAAGGAAAGGCCCTTCGTAAAGGAAAGTAGGGATTTGTAGAGGTGCCAGAGCTCAAAGCGGAAAAAGATAGAGATAAAACATTTTGGGTGGCATGTTTTTCCTGTCAACGAAAATGATCGAGTAGTTCCCAATACTTTCCATGCTAGATATATCATAGGCGGTTCCCAAACAGAAAATAAAGTTTATTCCTTTTTCCAACATACTTTCACATTCCACGGTTAGCCGTATCCACGGGTGCCGTCCATACCAACACTTTCCAAGGAATTTATTATTTGACAACATAAAGTAAATTCATTTTTCATTTCAGGACTGGGCATCCCTAATACCTTTGCTGTACTCTCGTGCAATGACAAGTGAATAAACACTCATCTTGAGAATAACACATCTAGCATGGAAAAATATCAGCCACCCCCTACCGTTTCATGAGCGGTACGAGCACACAAAAGGAAAATTTATTTTGAAAATTAGAGATGGCACATACAAATTTGTGTAGAACGGCACGGAAATACCGCATATAGGTAGTTATAGTGGACTCATATGGCAAAACTGGGTTAAAGGGTTTTGGATGCACAAGTAGTATTCCTACTTAGTACAAGTGAAGGCTAGCAAAAAGATTGAGAAGCACCCAACCAAGAAACGAAAAATCTCATAAACGAGCATTAAGCATAACTAACACCGAATAATGCACCACAAGTAGGATATAATTTCATTGCATAACTATTGACTTTCGTGCTTGCATAGGGAATCACAAACCTTAACACCAATATTCTTACTAAAGCATAATTACTCATCAACATGACTCACACATTATATCATCATATCGCAAAACTATTACAAAGAATCAAGTTTATTTTGTCCAATGATCTTCATGAAAGTTTTTATTATATCCCTCTTGAATATCTATCACTTTGGGACTAGTTTCATATGTTGCTTTTGATAGCTCCAACAAATCTAAGTGAAGAACATGAGCATAAAATTTTCTTCTCTCAAAATAATATAAGTGAAGCATGAGAGAATTTCTTCAACAATATTAAAGCACACCGTGCTCAAAAAGATATAAGTGAAGCACTAGAGCAATTCCATAGCTCAAAAAAAAAATAAGTGAAGCACATAGAGCAATTCTAACAAATCATAGTATAATTTTGGCTCTCTCAAATAGGTGTGTCCAGCAAGGATAGATGACACAAACTAAAAATTAAAACAAGCAAAGACTCATATAACACAAGACGCTCGAAGCAAAACTCATGATATGTGATGAATACAAATATAGCTCCAAGTAAAATACCGATGGTCGTTAGAAGAAAGAGGGGATGCCACTCGGGGGCATCCCCAAGCTTAGTTGCTTGTTTCTCTTTGGATAATGGCTTGGGGTGCCATGGGACATCCCCAAGCTTAGGCTCTTCTTATTCCTTATTCCTTCATCCATCGTGATCTCACCCAAAACTTGAAAACTTCAATCACACAAAACTCAACAAAAGCTTCGTGAGATCCGTTAGTATAAGAAAACCAATCTTTACTTTAAGTACTGTAGAAAACCCATTAAAATTTTATTATTGCATTATATCTACTATATTCTAACTTTACCATGGCTTATATCCCCGATACAAACCATAGATTCATCAAAATAAGCACACAATGTAAAGAAAACAGAATCTGTCAAAAACAGAACAGTCTGTAAAGATGCGAATTGTTCTCATACTTATGTAACTCCAAAAATTCTGAAAAATTAGGACAGAAGAGGAAATTTGTATATCAATCTTGTGTACAAAATTCAGAATTTTAGTCGCTTCTGTTATTTTAGAAAATTATTTTACTGGACGCAAAAGTTTCTGTTTTCCAACAAGATCAAATCAACTATCACCAAAGCTATCCCAAAGGCTTTACTTGGCACAAACACTAATTAAAACATAAAAAACATAATCATAACAGTATAATAATTGTGCAAACACTCAAGAACAGAAAGAAAAAGGCAAAAATAAATTTTATTCATTGGGTTGCCTCCCAACAAGCGCTATCGTTTTACGCCCCTAGCTAGGCATAAAGCATAGATTCAAGTATTGTCATCTTTAGTTTTAGATCCATAGGATGCCCTCATGATTGATTCATATGGTGGCTTGATTCTTGTTCTAGGGAAGTGTTACATCCCCTTTCTTAGTGGAAATTGAAATTTAATATTGCCTTCTTTCATATCAATCACGGCACCAATAATACGTAAAAACGGTCTACCAAGTATAATTGGACAAGACGGATTGCAATCAATATCAAGAACAATAAAATCTATGGGCACATAATTCCTATTTGCAAGAATGAGAACATCATTAATTCTTCCCATAGGCTTTTTAATAGTAGAATCCGCCAAGTGCAAGTTTAAAGAACACTCTTCAATATTGGTAAGACCAAGAACATCACATAGACTTTGGAATTGTGGAAACACTAGCACCCAAGTCACATAAAGCAAAACACTCATAATTTTTTATCTTGACTTTGATAGTAGGTTCCCATTCATCATGTAATTTTCTAGGAATTGAGATCTCTAATTCCAACTTTTCTTCCAAAGCTTTCATCATAGCATCAACAATATGCTTAGTAAAAGCTTTATTTTGTTCATAGGCATGGGGTGAATTTATCATGGATTGCAACAAAGAAACACAATCAATCAAAGAGAACCTATCATAATTAAAGTCTTTGTAATCCAAAAGAGTGGGCATATCACTAGTTAAAGTTTTGACCTCTCCAAACCCACTTTTATCAAAAAAAATATCAAGATTTTCACCCTCCGAATTATTGGGACGCCTTCTAACTAAAGTTGACTCTTCTTCAGTCCCTCTATCATCAATTTTAATCTTACTAAACAAGGAATCAATAGAAGAAACACCAATCCCTTTAAGATCTTCATCATTTTTATGAAAGCAATCACTAGAAAACGCTCTTTCTAAAAATTCTCTTTTAGCTCTAAGCATAGCGGTTCTTTTCTTATCCATAGAAACATATAAAGCTTTAATTGATTCCTCAACCTTAGGCACAAAAATTTTCAACTTGAGATTTTCTACATCATGAGAAATTCTATCAATGCTTCTAGACATGTCATCAATCTTATTCAACTTTTCTTCTATCGTATTATTGCAAACCTTTTGAGTATTGATAAATTCTTTAATATTATTCTCAAGATCAGAGGTCTTCCTATTATTATTATAAGAAGGATTGCCATAGAAACCACCATAATTATTAGAGGAATTTCCAGGAAAAGGCCTAGGATTAAAATTACCTCTATAAGCATTGTTGTTAAAATTGTTTCACGAGACAAAATTCACATCTACGAAATCACTATTTTGCTCAATCAAAGTAGACAAAGGCACATCATTAATATCAACAGGAGCATTTTTATTAGCAACCAATTTCATAAGAGCATCAACTTTTTCACTCAACGTACTAATTTCTTCAACCGAATTAACTTTTTTAACTAGTAGGTGCTCTTTCGGTATGCCATTGTGAATAATTTGCCATAATATTGTCTAGCAATTTAGTAGCTTCACCCAAAATAATTTCCATACAAGTACCACCCGTGGCGGAATCTAAAAGGTTTCTAGAAACAAAATTCAATCCCGCATAAAATTTTTGTATGGTCATCCAAAGATTTAAACCATGTGTAGGACAATTTCTTAGCATCAATTTCATTTTTCCCAAGATTGTGCGACATGTTCATGCTCAAGTTGCTTAAAATTCATGATTTGTGTCCTAAGGAAAATAATTTTTGTGGGGGGGAAATACTTAGTAATAAAAGCATCTTTGCACTTATCCCAAGAATCGATACTATTGCGAGGCAAAGAAGAAAACCAAATTTTTACACGATCTCGCAAAGAAAACGGAAATAATTTCAACTTCACAATATCATTGTCCACATCTTTTTTCTTTTGCATATCACATAATTCTATGAATGTGTTTAGATGGGACGCGGCATCCTCATTAGGAGTACCGGAAAACTGATCTTTCATAACAAGATTCAACAAAGCGGCATTAATATCACAAGATTCCGCACTAGTGGCGGGAGGAGCAATCGGAGTGCTAATAAAATCATTATTATTGGTATTGGAAAAATCACACAACTTGGTGTTCTTTTGAGTCATCGTAACTACGCAAACAAGATTACACACAAAAACAGATCTGACGAGAAAACGGTGAAAGAAAAAGAGGGCGAATAAAACGGCAAATTTTGTGAAGTGGGGGAGATGAAAACGAGAGACAAATGGCAAATAATGTAAATTGCAAGGAGATGAGATTTGTGATTAGGAACCTGATAGATGTTGATGATGTCTCCCCGGCAACTGCGCAAGAAATTCGCACATTGACGGGAGACTATCTTGAGTTGATCTTCCCCGGCAACGGCGCAAGAAATTCCTTTTGATGCGGCTTGAACTACGTCAGTATTTCCCCAAAGAGTAAGGGACAACTTGTTGCGCCCCCGACTCAATCGTACACTAATCATACACGCAAACATGTACGATCAAGCACAGGGACTCACGGAAAGATATCACAACACAACTCTAACACAATTTAAACGGAGGTCCACAATATTACAGACCAGGGATCCGAAGATCCGAATACATAAGTCAGTCATACAAATATTATCTGAGTACAGACATAGTTAGACAAGTTTTGCCTTAAGAAGGCTAGCACAAACAACGACACTAGATCGAAAGGCGTTGGCCTCCTGCCTGGGAGCCTCCGATCCTACTCCTGGTCATCTGGCTCGATCCAGTAGTAAGTACCCTCTGGACCCTCCTGGTAGTAGGCTCCGGTGGTGGCATTTGGCTCCAGGACTCCATCGTCTGATGTATCATCAATGTGGGGTATATGGGGAAAAGAGAAAGTAAAGCAACCGTGAGTACTCATCCGAAGTACTCAGCAAGCAAGGATCTATACTACATATGCAACATTATCAATGGAGAAAGGCTGTATAGGTGGACTGGGCTGCAGAAATGCCAGAATAGAGAGAAGGCCTAGTCCTATCGAAGACTAGCATCTTCAAACATCTTCACAGGGCCATCATCTTGCAGCAGTAGAAGAGAGTAGAATAACATTTTATTTAGCAAACATGTTGAAATACAGCTTAAAGATCCTTCCTCGACTCCCAAGCGAGAAAGCGATCCCGAAGCTTCAATTAAGTAACAAGTATCCAGTTTAAGTAGTAGATTGGGATACACAAACTGAGCGTCCTTTACCGTAGGACCGGCTATCGATAGAAGATTCATCCCTGCAGGGGTGCACTACTGTTACCCAACACGCTCGATCAACTCTGGCCGGACACACTTGCTGGGTAATGCCCGTCCTCGGAAGATCAACACAAAGCAGCGCTCTACCTAGGCTCGGCAGAGAGGTTAGCACGCCGGACTAACCTATGCACCCAGAGGTCTCGGGCCATCGCCCTGGGCACCCTGCGCGTTGCGAGACTGGCCGGGGTGAAGGCGCGACACTGAACTCGTCAGTGAAGTATCCAGCCCAATCCCGACAATCAGCCCGCACGGTGAATCGTGACGTCAGACGAGCTTTCGGAGAAACGTACTTCGCAGAGGGTCCCATAACCATTATCCCGCGTGGTGGTAGTGCGTATAGTGCACGTCGACCCACTCAGATCACACACCCAAATCCAATAGGCTCAATTAGTATCAAGCGGAGACAATCAGAGTCTCTGATGCTCCGCCACAATGTCACACTCGAGTGCCCTTCCGGCACACCCGAAATCATAGATCCCCAGCGGGTACCCATCAGGGTGGACCCGCCTGTAACAGAGGTCAAGTAATCGTGTGGTCATAACATCAAGGGGGAAACCCGATGAATCACCCTCGGCGGATTCCACTCGACGAAATCATCAAGGCGAACGTATGAGGTATCACCCTCGAGGTTCACACTGAGGGGTGCACGACAGAGTCGTATCGAAAGTGGAGAAGGAGGAATCACCCTCGATGACCACGACCGAACAGCTACACTGCAGAGTATTCATCAGGAGTGCGTTACGAGGTATCACCCTCGGCACTCGATAGTTACTACGCAGAGTCGTACAACTAAGGGGGTGTGAAGTGAGGTGTCGGTCTCTGGTCGACGATCACGTTGATCGGGTCATCGATGATCAAGCAGGGGCAACAAAGGAAAGGTGGTGGGGTCACTGATGGTTCATTCCAACCTAAACTAAACAGTTTATCATAGGCAGGTAAGGTAGCAATGAACAGGTTACAACAGCAGGCTATGCATCAGAATAGGAGCATACATTAACAGTAGCAAAATCTAATGCAAGCAGGAGAATAGAGTGGGGCGCTTCTGGAATGCTCAAGGGGGGGGGGGGGGGCTTGCCTGGTTGCTCTGGCAAGAGAGGAAGGTCGTCAACGGGCTGCTCGTCGGTAGAGTAGTTGTACCCGGGTGCAGCGTTGTCGGTCTCAGCGTCTATCGAGAGAGAAGGAGGGGGGAGAGAAACAATAAATTCACGGCAATAATGCAAACAATATGTATGACATGCCTAAATGATATGCCGGGGTGTTCTACTGCCTAACTAAATGATTTAGTTAATTTAGGAATTTATTTGGATTTATTTAATTAAAGTTGGGCACTATTCATTTACTGAAAACGGTCTAAAAGTTCAATGTTCTTATAGCTGCGGGCGTCTGACGGGAATACGGAGGGCGTATCCGGGTTCGTATCGGAATTCTCAGCAAGTTTCATGTATAAAGTATTTTCATCAGAGTTACGGATTATTTAATATGATTTTCTAAAGTTTTTATTAATTTCTGGAATTTAATTAATTATTTAATTCAACACTATCCGAAACAGTGCTGCGATGACATCAGCATGACATCATGCTGATGTCAGCAATGTTAATTAAGTTAATTACTAATTACTATTTAATTAACACTAATTAGTTAATTAGATTAACCTAATCAGGATTAATTAACTAATTAATTAATTAATTAATTATTTTAATTATTATTATTATTATTATTATTATTATTTTATTTTCTACTTTCGTTTTAGGGCGTGGGCCCGGGCTGTCAGTGGCACAGGGGCACTGGGCCCCACCTGTCTGTGGCACAGGGGCCTTGCGGGCGAACGGGCGCGGGTGCGGGCGCGGCGCGGCGCGTGCGTGGGCTCGCGGCAGGGGCGCGGCGAGGCGCGGCCAGGGGAGGCAGGGCAGCGGTAGCAGTGCGGCAGCGCGCGCGCGGGCGCGTGCGCGAGGTGGGCGAGGCGCGCGAGCTGCGGCGAGGCAGGAACGCGGGCGAGTGGCAGCAGCGGCCGATGCGGGGCGCGGGCGGCGTGCGCGACGAGGGCGACGCGGGCGTGGCCAGCCGCGCGCCGGAGCGCGAGCGGGGTGGCGGGGTCGCGGTGACCGAGGGGAAGGGGGAGGGCGCGAGCGGCGCGGTTCGGGCGCAGTGGCGCGACAGAGGAGAGGGGGGGGGCTCACGAGGGGTTTGCAGGGAACGGGGCAGTGGGCTCCAGCTCGAAGGGGATGGCGACGGGGTCCGGCGAGGCGTCGGCGACGAGGCGGAGACGGGGCGCGGTCGGCGGCGTCGGCCAGCACGCGGGCTCGGGGCGTCGAGCGAGGGCGCGTCGGGGACGAGGTCGTCGGCGGAGAGGGAGAGGCGGTGCCGGACAGCGAGGCGACGGCGTCGGGCAGCGGTCGATCGGGGTCGGGCGTCGTTTGCCCCGATCAGGATCGGGGTGGGGGGGGGAGAGAGTGAGCGAGGGGGGGGGGGGAGGGGGGGGTTTCCCTTTTCTTCTTTTTCTGTTTCATTTTTCTTTTATCTTTTTCTTTTATTTATTTTCTTTTCTCAGTTTAGTAAATAGTTAGGCCACATATTGAATTTTGTAAAATATAGGAACTGCTCCAACAAATACTAGGCATTACCTAACACTACCAAAAATTGGTTTGGAGGCAATTGGAGTTCACACAATTTTTATAATAATTAATATGCATTAATCCTAGCTGTTTTAATTATGTTAGAGCCACCTAATTATTTTATTATTTGTTAGTTTCAACTTTAGACTAGCCTCTGCAATATTTGTTATTTATCGAACATTTCAGTTTTATGTTGGACAACTTTTATATTTCACTTTCATTTAAATTTGAATTTGACTTAGGAGTTGAAATGCAATATGATGCTAATGATGATTATGCACTGTTAATCTCACTGACATGTCATTATCAAAAGTGATTACTGTTGCTAATCACCGGGGGTGTTACAATTCTCCTCATCTATTAAGAATTCTCGTCCCGAGAATTAAGAGGAAGACTGAAAGAAAGAGGGGTATTCTTCACGAAGACGATCCTCGCGTTCCCAAGTGGCCTCATCTTCAGAATGATTTGACCACTGAACCTTGAGTAATTTGATTGACTTTTGACGAGTCCGATGTTCAGTTTCATCAAGAACACGGATGGGATATTCTGGATAAGACAGATCTTCCCGTAATTCAAGCACTTCGTGATCCACAGCTCTAATAGGATCCTTGAAGCAGCGACGGAGTTGGGATACATGAAAGACGTCATGTACTTGAGAAAGATTAGGCAGCAACTGCAATTGATATGCCACTTCTCCTCGACGGGTAAGAATACGGAACGGGCCAATGTAGCGAGGAGCTAACTTGCCTTTGATTCCGAACCTATGAGTGCCTTTCAACGGAGTGACGCGGAGGTAAGCTTGCTCGCCAGGTTGATAGACCATTTCCTGGTGCTTTCGGTCATAGTTGCTTTTCTGACGAGACTGAGCAGCTTTCAAATGTTCACGGACAATGCGGACTTGGTCTTCTGCTTGCTGAATAATGTCCGGTCCGACGAGTGAGCGTTCCCCAGTTTCTGACCAATTAAGAGGGGTTCGACACTTACGTCCGTAATGAACTTCAAACGGTGCCATCTTCAGACTAGCCTGATAGCTATTGTTGTAAGAGAATTCGGCATACGGGAGAGATTCCTCCCATTTCTTACCGAAGGAGATGACGCAAGCTCGAAGCATATCTTCGAGCTGATTAACTCGTTCAACTTGACCCTGTGACTGAGGGTGAAAAGCGGTACTGAACGACAGATGTGTTCCCATAGCTTCTTGGAAACTATTCCAGAATCTGGAGGTGAAGAGGCTGCCACGATCAGAACTGATCTCCAACGGAACACCGTGGAGTGACACAATTCGGGAAACATACAAGTCTGCTAACTGGCTAGCAGTGATTGTCTCTTTAACTGGCAGAAAGTGGGCAACCTTAGAGAATCGGTCAATGACGACAAATATAGCATCATTACCCTTCTGGGATTTGGGAAAACCAGTAATGAAATCCATTTGGACCTTGTCCCATTTCCATTCAGGAATTGCAAGGGGTTGCAGAGTTCCTGCGGGCCTTTGATGTTGAGCTTTAACGCGGCAGCAAACGTCACACTCAGAAACATAACGAGCAATATCTCGCTTCATATTAGGCCACTAGTATCTCTGACAAATGTCACGGTACATCTTTGTGCCACCAGGATGAATTGATAGAGGAGTGTCATGAGCTTCCATCATAACGTGTTCTCTCTCATCTTTGAACTTAGGTACGAAGAGACGGTGTTGGAAAAATAAGATCCCATCATTATCAAGATGGAACTCCGACGGTTTTCCTTTTTCAAGGTATTGCTTGATCCTTTCAACTTCAGAGTCATACCGTTGCATAGTTTTGATGCTGTGTTCTAAATCTGGTTCGATAACGAGGGTATTGAGATAACCCTATGGAACAATATGGAGGTTCAATTTACGAAACTCTTCATAAAGAAGAGGTTGTGATTCCTGAACCATATGGTTGCTGCAATAAGCCTTGCGGCTCAAGGCATCGGCCATTACATTTGCCTTGCCAGGGGTGTATGAGATATTCATATCATAATCGGCTATTGTCTCGAGCCATCTTTGTTGACGAAGGTTCAGGTCCGGTTGAGTATACAAATACTTCAAACTTTGATGATCCGTATATATCTCGCAACGGTTACCGAGAAGGTAATGTCGCCATAGCTTCAGGGCATAAATAACCGCAGAAAGTTCGAGATCGTGCACTGGGTAATTTTCTTCGTGAGGACGCAATTGTCGGGAGGCATAAGCAATTACCTTGCGTTCTTGCATTAGGACACAGCCTAATCCTTGACGGGAGGCATCGCAGTATATCACGAAATCCTTTTGGGAATCCGGGGGTGCTAATACTGGGGCAGATGTCAATTTATCTTTTAGTGTCTGAAAGCTTTCTTGACATTTTTCTGTCCACTCAAATTTAACACCTTTGTGAAGCAGATTTGTCAATGGTTTTGCAATCTTGGAAAAGTTCTCAACGAATCGACGGCAATAACTAGCAAGTCCGAGAAAACTTCTGACTTGCTTGACATTCTTCGGGGGAGTCCAGTCAAGAATAGCCTGAACTCGTTCGGGGTTAACAGCAATTCCATCCTTGGAAATCACATGTCCAAGGTAAGTTACTTCAGAAAGCCAAAATTCACATTTGGAATACTTGGCATACAACTGGTGTTCTCGAAGCCTTTCTAGTACCAAACGGAGGTGTTCAGCATGTTCTTCTTTATTCTTAGAATAAATCAGGATATCATCCAAATATACCACGACGAATTTGTCGAGGTAATCCATGAATATATAATTCATCAAACGGGAGAAAGTTGCTGGAGCATTCGTTAGGCCAAATGACATGACGGTGTATTCATAGGAGCCATAACGAGTGACGAATGCAGTCTTGGGAATATCCTCTTCACGGACACGGATCTGGTGATAACCCAACCTCAGGTCGAGTTTAGAGAACACCGATGATCGATCAACTTGCTGGATCCTACTCTCCGTGTGCACTCTGATGCAGAACCCGGTCTCGAACTGTAAGAAGAGGTCCACGTGCAGGCGTGTGACCTCCCACTGCAGGCCAATCAAAACCTGGCGGCATCTCGGTCCTGCGTGGGTAAAGAATATACTCCGGATGTATCCCTGCACGAACAGCTGGTAGCAGCTGTGTCATAGCCTCGTAGTAGCGTGCTCGAGTGGCAAACAACTCGACGGCAAGAGCCCGAACAGTGCGATCCAGAGCCTGAGTGCACTGAATCAGAACCTGCGGGTCGTAGCGTCGAGACTCGTACGGGGCACAGATAGCTGTGTAGTATCCAGTAGCATCTCCAACAGGTGCATACGGAATGTACCGAAACACAGTATCATCCAAGTTAGCATTGTGCTCCCCTCAGAGACGTACGACAGCAGAGTAGGCGGCATCATGGACTGCCATCTCAATCGTCACGCCTAATCCGTGAAAAAGGTGTAGCTCGGTGTCTGAGTTGTTCTGCTGATCATAAATCCGAACTTCAGCATAGTACTGTTCCTGGTTGAACTCGCGGTAAACCTCATAGACCATGTACTCGGGATACCAACGGTAGCCAAGTCTGGTCATGAGAGCGATCAGGACAGCTGGAAACCCAGGGGTATTACGAGCCCAAGTGCGAAGCACAAGCTGTGTCGTAGGACGTGGTGGAAACAAACGGTCCATCTGAAACAGAGGAAATTCAGATTCGTCAAATGACAATGAGAAGTTTAACACAACTCGGAGAGAAAGGTTAAACAAAACAATGGAAAGGAAAATGACTATCAGACTAATCAGATCAATGACAGGGAAATCGCACAGATATCCAGCTCTCCGGGTAGACATGATTTACGAGATCCTAAGTGTCGACGTTAGTAAAATTTTATTTAACCCGAGTAGAAGAGAGATCAGAGTCCCAGAGTATAGACGAGGAATAAAAGATCCTAATACCACCCAGTTGGCGACGTGGGCCCGTAAGCCACACAGCCAAGTTAGTAAATTAGTTTTTCGGTTTCTAGACTCAACTTCGGCCAAGGAATTGGAAGGGGGCTTCCTACAGGCAGTCGGCTCTGATACCAACTTGTTGCGCCCCCGACTCAATCGTACACTAATCATACATGCAAACGTGTACGATCAAGCACAGGGACTCACGGGAAGATATCACAACACAACTCTAACACAATTTAAACGGAGGTCCACAATATTACAGACCAGGGATCCGAAGATCCAAATACATAAGTCAGTCATACAAATATTATCTGAGTACAGACATAGTTAGACAAGTTTTGCCTTAAGAAGGCTAGCACAAACAACGACACTAGATCGAAAGGCGTTGGCCTCCTGCCTGGGAGCCTCCGATCCTACTCCTGGTCATCTGGCTCGATCCAGTAGTAAGTACCCTCTGGACCCTCCTGGTAGTAGGCTCCGGTGGTGGCATCTGGCTCCAGGACTCCATCGTCTGATGTATCATCAATGTGGGGTATATGGGGAAAAGAGAAAGTAAAGCAACCGTGAGTACTCATCCGAAGTACTCAGCAAGCAAGGATCTATACTACATATGCAACATTATCAATGGAGAAAGGCTGTATAGGTGGACTGGGCTGCAGAAATGCCAGAATAGAGAGAAGGCCTAGTCCTATCGAAGACTAGCATCTTCAAACATCTTCACAGGGCCATCATCTTGCAGCAGTAGAAGAGAGTAGAATAGCATTTTATTTAGCAAACATGTTGAAGTACAGCTTAAAGATCCTTCCTCGACTCCCAAGCGAGAAAGCGATCCCGAAGCTTCAATTAAGTAACAAGTATCCAGTTTAAGTAGTAGATCGGGATACACAAACTGAGCGTCCTTTACCGTAGGACCGGCTATCGATAGATGATTCATCCCTGCAGGGGTGCACTACTGTTACCCAACACGCTCGATCAACTCTAGCCGGACACACTTGCTGGGTAATGCCCGTCCTCGGAAGATCAACACAAAGCAACGCTCTACCTAGGCTCGGCAGAGAGGTCAGCACGCCGGACTAACCTATGCACCCAGAGGTCTCGGGCCATCGCCCTGGGCACCCTGCGTGTTGCGAGACTGGCCGGGGTGCAGGCGCGACACTGAACTCGTCAGTGAAGTATCCAGCCCAATCCCGACAATCAGCCCGCACGGTGAATCGTGACGTCAGACGAGCTTTCGGAGAAACGTACTTCGCAGAGGGTCCCATAACCATTATCCCGCGTGGTGGTAGTGCTTATAGGGCACGTCGACCCACTCAGATCACACACCCAAATCCAATAGGCTCAATTAGTATCAAGCGGAGACAATCAGAGTCTCTGATGCTCCGCCACAATGTCACACTCGAGTGCCCTTCCGGCACACCCGAAATCATAGATCCCCAGCGGGTACCCACCAAGGTGGACCCGCCTGTAACAGAGGTCAAGTAATCGTGTGGTCATAACATCAAGGGGGAAACCCGAGGAATCACCCTCGGCGGATTCCACTCGACGAAATCATCAGGGCGAACGTATGAGGTATCACCCTCGAGGTTCACACTGAGGGTTGCACGACAGAGTCGTATCGGAAGTGGAGAAGGAGGAATCACCCTCGATGACCACGACCGAACAGCTACACTGCAGAGTATTCATCGGGAGTGTGTTACGAGGTATCACCCTCGGCACTCGATAGTTACTACGCAGAGTCGTACAACTAAGGGGGTGTGAAGTGAGGTGTCGGTCTCTGGTCGACGATCACGTTGATCGGGTCGTCGATGATCAAGCAGGGGCAACAAAGGAAAGGTGGTGGGGTCACTGATGGTTCGTTCCAACCTAAACTAAACAGTTTATCATAGGCAGGTAAGGTAGCAATGAACAGGTTACAACAGCGGCTATGCATCACATAGAGATACATTAACAGTAGCAAAATCTAATGCAAGCAGGAGAATAGAGTGGGCAATATCTGGAATGCTCAAGGGGGGGGGGGGCTTGCCTGGTTGCTCTGGCAAGAGGAAGGTCGTCAACGGGCGCTCATCGTAGAGTAGTTGTCCCGGGTGCAGCGTCGTCGGTCCTCAGCCTCTAATCCGAGAGAGAAGGAGGGGGGAGAGAAACAATAAATTCACGGCAATAATGCAAACAATATGTATGACATGCCTAAATGATATGCCGGGGTGTTCTACTGCCTAACTAAATGATTTAGTTAATTTAGGAATTTATTTGGATTTATTTAATTAAAGTTGGGCACTATTCATTTACTGAAAACGGTCTAAAAGTTCAATGTTCTTATAGCTGCGGGCGTCTGACGGGAATACGGAGGGCGTATCCGGGTTCGTATCGGAATTCTCAGCAAGTTTCATGTATAAATTATTTTCATCGGAGTTACGGATTATTTAATATGATTTTCTAAAGTTTTTATTAATTTCTGGAATTTAATTAATTATTTAATTCAACACTATCCGAAACAGTGCTGCGATGACATCAGCATGACATCATGCTGATGTCAGCAAGGTTAATTAAGTTAATTACTAGTTACTGTTTAATTAACACTAATTAGTTAATTAGATTAACCTAATCAGGATTAATTAACTAATTAATTAATTAATTAATTAATTAATTTAATTATTATTATTATTATTTCTATTTTTATTTTATTTTCTATTTTCGTTTTAGGGCGTGGGCCCGGGCTGTCAGTGGCACATGGGCACTGGGCCCCACCTGTCAGTGGCACAGGGGCCTTGCGGGCGAACGGGCGCGGGTGCGGGCGCGACCCGAGCGGGCGCGGTGCGGCGCGTGCGCGGGCACGCGACAGGGGCACGGCGAGGCGCGGCCAGGGGAGGCAGGGCAGCGGCA
Organism: Thinopyrum elongatum; assembly: GCA_011799875.1. NCBI lineage: Eukaryota > Viridiplantae > Streptophyta > Magnoliopsida > Poales > Poaceae > Thinopyrum > Thinopyrum elongatum. Next base: position 409,730,567 of record CM022303.1, read on the forward strand.
GCAGTGCGGCAGCGCGCGCGCGCGCGGGCGCGTGCGCGAGGTGGGCGAGGCACGCAAGCTGCGGCGAGGCAGGAACGCGGGCGAGCGGCAGCAGCGGCCGATGCGGGGCGCGGGCGGCGTGCGCGACGAGGGCGACGCGGGCGTGGCCAGCCGCGCGCCGGAGCGTGAGCGGGGCGGCGGGGTCGCGGTGACCGAGGGAAAGGGGGAGGGCGCGAGCGGCACGGTTCGGGCGCAGTGGCGCGACAGAGGAGAGGGGGGGGGGCTCACGAGGGGTTGCAGGGAATGGGGCAGTGGGCTCGAGCTCGAGGGACGGCGACGGGGTCCGGCGAGGCGTCGGCGACGAGGCGGAACGGGCGGTCGGCGGCGTCGGCCAGCGCGCGGGCTCGGGGGCGTCGACGGGCGCGTCGGGGACGAGGTCGTCGGCGAGAGGGAGAGGCGGTGCCACAGCGAGGCGACGGCGTCGGGCAGCGGGCGATCGGGGTCGTGGCTGCGTTGCCCCGATCTGGATCGGGGGTGGGGGGGGGAGAGAGTGAGCGAGGGGGGGAGGAGAGGGGGGGTTTCCCTTTCCTTCTTTTTCTGTTTTGTTTTTCTTTTATCTTTTTCTTTTATTTATTTTCTTTTCTCAGTTTAGTAAATAGTTAGGCCACATATTGAATTTTGTAAAATATAGGAACTGCTCCAACAAATACTAGGCATTACCTAACACTACCAAAAATTGGTTTGGAGGCAATTGGAGTTCACACAATTTTTATAATAATTAATATGCATTAATCCTAGCTGTTTTAATTATGTTAGAGCCACCTAATTATTTTATTATTTGTAAGTTTCAATTTTAGACTAGCCTCTGCAATATTTGTTATTTATCGAACATTTCAGTTTTTATGTTGGACAACTTTTATATTTCACTTTCATTTAAATTTGAATTTGACTTAGGAGTTGAAATGCAATATGATGCTAATGATGATTATGCACTGTTAATCTCACTGACATGTCATTATCAAAAGTGATTACTGTTGCTAATCACCGGGGGTGTTACAATGCAGCACAAGTACAGTAGATATTTCCCTCAGTTATGAAACCAAGGTATCAATCTAGTAGGAGAACCAAGCAACACTATGTAAATGGTACCTGCACATAAAGAACAAATACTTGCAACCCGACGCGTAAGAGGGGTTGTCAATCCCTCAACGATAAAAAGATAGATAAATTTGTGGTAGATTAGATAAATAAATCTCGCAATAAAGCAAAATAAAATAAATAAAGAAAAAGTGCAGCAAGGTATTTTTGGGTTTTTGGAATAATAGATCTGAAAATAAAAGCGAATAAAAATAGATCTCGAAGGCAAATATGATAAAGAATAGACCCGGGGGCCGTAGATTTCACTAGTGGCTTCTCTCGAGAAAAATAGCATACGGTGGGTAAACAAATTACTGTTGGGCAATTGATAGAACTTCAAATATTTATGACGATATCCAGGCAATGATCATTATATAGGCATCACGTCCAAGATTAGTAGACCGACTCCTTCCTGCATCTACTGCTATTACTCCACACATCGACCGCTATCCAGCATGCATCTAGTGTATTAAGTTCATGGAGAAATGGAGTAAAGCAATAAGAACGATGACATAATGTAGACAAGATCTATTCAGGTAGGAATAGACCCCATCTTGTTATCCTTAATAGCAACGATACATACGTGTCATGTCCCCTTCTGTCACTGGGATTGAGCACCGTAAGATCGAACCCATCACAAAGCACCTCTTCCCATGGCAAGAAAAATCGATCTAGTTGGCCTAACTAAACCAAAGATCCGAAGAAGAAATACGAGGCTATAAGTAATCATGCATATAAGAGATCAAAAGGAGACTCAAATAACTTTCATGGATAAAATAGATCTGATCATAAACTCAAAGTTCATCGGATCCCAAAAAACACACCGTAAAAAGAGTTACATCAAATAGATCTCCAAGAGACCATTGTATTGAGAATCAAAAGAGAGAGAAAGCCATCTAGCTACTAACTACAGACCCGAAGGTCTACAATGAACTACTCACGCATCATCACAGAGGCACCAATGAGGATGATGAACCCCTCCGTGATGGTGTCTAGATTGGATCTGGTGTTTCTGGAACTTGCGGCGGCTGGAATTGTGTTTCGTCGACTCCCTAGGGTTTCTGGATTTTCAGGGTATTTATAGAGCAAAGAGGTGGTGCAGGAGGCCACCGAGGTGGGCACAACCCACCAGGGCGCGCCTGGGCCCCTAGGCGTGCCCAGGTGGGTTGTGCCCCCACGGGGCACCCCTCTGGTACTTCTTCGGCCCAAGTTGTTCCTTCTGGTCCATAAAAAATCTCCAAAAAGTTTCGCTGCGTTTGGACTCCGTTTGGTATTGATTTTCTGCGAAGTAAAAAATAAGGAAAAAATAGGAACTGGCACTGGACACTATGTCAATAGGTTAGTCCCAAAAAATGATATAAAATTGCTATAAAATGATTGTAAAACATCCAAGAATGATAATATAACAGCATGGAACAATAAAAAATTATAGATACGTTGGAGACGTATCACATGGCGGTGGCCTCCCGGGGGCGCGGTGGCTACACGATGGCTCGACGGCCCTGTCTGGGCGACGACCGGCTTTACTCCGGCGTCGACTCGTCTACGGTCGGACCGTTTTGACCTTCGCTCCATCTCCTCATCATCCGGGCAATACTTTAGTCCAAGGGCTGGCCCTCTCCCAGCTGCGGTCCATCGCTCATCTCGCGCCCGGGGCTGCAGGACCGAGCCCGTCTCACGCCTGGCGACAGGATCGAGCTCATCTCGTGCTCGGGGCTGTAGGACAGGGCGATGAAGGACAATTTTGGCCGGCCTATTGGGTCTCGACGCTGGGGGTCGTCCAGGGGTGCGAAAGGTGGGGCCTTTCCACTCATCTCTTCGGTTGGGTAGCGGCGGGTCTCGGGTCAGGTGGTGCCTTGGTCTTGGATGCCGGGTGGTGGCCCTGGTGGTGGTAGCACGGCGCATTTGGGCAGAGCCCGCGGCTTGGTGCTGTCTGGTGACCATGGCCGTGTGGACGACATGGCAGTCGGGTGTGGTGTTCGGTGGCGGTGAGTGTTGGCCGGGGTGAAAACATGTTCTATCTTCGGACAGACCGACGGCGGCGAAGCTCGTTCCCTTCTTGAAGGCGTCATCGCGGCTCTCATCGCCCGTTGTGTTGCTCCAGGGGAAACTCTGATCCTTGGATCGGGCGGTTGCAGCGCTCCGGTGTCGTATCCTTCCTGAAGGCGCCGCCTTGGAGTCCACGAATCATCGTATGCAGCTTCATCTCTTTGTAGATAGGGGTGGTGTTGCTGCGCTCAGCGCCTGTGTATCCTGCCTTGGGTGTGTGCGTTTGTTGTGGTGGTGTGCGTTTGTATCCGGCTGTTGGTGATCATTGCTTTATATATAAAGTAGGGCGGAAGCCTTTTTCGGTAAAACAGACACTCTCCTATAAAGAGATTTTCATTCCAAGCAATTAATAAACCTCCTGAAGCTCCCACAGAAGGAGAGAACTCAAATTTATTAAATCTTCTGGGACAGAAATTTCTGATATATCCACTATCAAAGTTTTCCCTTTTTGTTTCTTGCAAGCAAATCACAGAATAACCTGATTCCTCAATCTTGTTGGAAATGGCTAACCATTTATCACTAGAATTAATTCCCCTTATATTCTAGTTTAAGATATTCCAGGAAGAGTGCATGGAGAGATAATGATCACGTACAACCATCTCATAGCAAAATCACTGAAAAGATTCCAACATTTGCAATGTCCACCAGTCCAAAGTTTACATATTAAATATATAGGGAGCATACAAATCCACTGATACCAACATTTCTCAAAAGGCTTCATGACATAAACTAGTACATCCCAGCTAGAAGAAATACATAAAAGCAAAATATCTTCCAATAACTCCATCCTGGGAGGTTGAGCTTTAGTCCCTCCAAGCAGGCTGCTTTCCCCCTTCTTGGATTTCTTCTTTTGATTGATGTCATCAGTGCATGCCTTTGGATCAACCTTGCAATAAGAAGTGTTCAAATTCCTAATCACCTTGCTATTGTAAACTGGTGGTTTAGCTTGACAGGCCATACAATTAACATTTCGACAGGTCTTCTGTTTGTAGCCTTTATTTAAATACTGTAATCTAGCACTTCATCTTACCTCAGTTTCCACAACTGGGGCTCTGTCCGTCCTCTTGCCAGAGGGGAGCTTCTCCATCATAGGATGTTCCACAAGTTCATAGTGCCGAGGAGAGTTGCAGCTATACTCTTCTCCAGAAGCAGCAACCTGGAGACATTGAGGGGCCATAGAAGCCGGACATGAGTCAGGAATAAAGAAGTCAAATGAATTCTCATGATTTGTCCCTTCACTTATAATTTGCTACATAGGTGAGAGAAGAAACATTTTTTCCTAATCAAACTTTTCGGGATTCATAAGAATGACACATATAAAGTTAACCCAATTGGAAGGTACCTTAACTGCTTCCCTGACCCCAATATTAACAGCAAAGTGAGCCTTCCAAGACAGCAGGCTCTCCAGTCCAATTTTTGCCAGACATTGAGAATCACTAGATAGTCTATTAGAGAGAAAATATTTCCCCTTAACTTCTAAACCTGGGGGAGGGGAACTCATAGAATGAGAGATGAGTGGAAGAGCCATACTTGTGGAGTTATCCTTAATCATAGAAATCACTTCATTGTGAGGCTTCAGGATTTCGATTTCTTCATCCACTGAAGTGCTATCACTGTCACTGTCATCTTTGCTTGGATTGACAAGATGCTGATAATCTACTGGATCTGCCAGTTGAATAATGAGGTCCCTTTCATCAGCTAAGTTAAGCTGGCAGAAAATATTTTCCTCATCCAGCAGTGGGTGTACTAACTCATATAAAGGATTATCTTCAATCTGGATAACTTGAGCTGGTGGAGCAAGGTTGAGATCCAGTCCCAAGTGTGGGCCATTATCATAAAATTGTTCAAGCAAAGGAGCAGCAGCAAGAGCAGGAGCTGGCATTTGTTCCCCTAAATGCAAAGCAGGCTGGCCCAAAGGAATATGAGTTGGCCCAAGGGCCAAGTTGAGATCTGGAGGCCCAAGAGGAAAAGGTTGGGCCTGGCCCATATCATTTAAATTTCCTTCTCCCTCCAGGAGGAGGTTGTGAGCTTCAAAGTTTCCCACCAAATTATCATTTGAACCTACTGAGTCAGTGATTGCACTATTGTTGCCCATCTCAGGTGGTTCTGGAGCAACTGCCTATTCCTCTAAAGGCTGCAGGATGTCTGCTAGTTCCAAAAACTCACCATCTTTAATTTCCTGATCATTTCCATGTGCAGGCATAGCCCAATGCCCCCAACCAGAAAGTTGCTCATCATCCATTTCTTCATTTTCTTCATGAGGAAGTGCATGTTGATGAAAATGTTGTTGATTCTGTTGCATGTCATCATTAGCTTGATGTTGCTGAATAGGCCCAATAAAATGATTAAGCTGATTAGGGTGGAAATGTTGATTTTGAGGTTGTGGGTGAGGGTTGCCATCAACAGGAATTGGATCTTCATCAGGAGCCCCTCCTCCCAAGATTTCTTGCTGAACAATTACCACAGAAACTGTCCATGACTCAGAATGCTCATCTTCAGATTCACCCACAACAATGCTAATTGGGACATCCCTCGAAGCTTCTACCCTGATTTTCACAACAACAACAGCTTTAGAGCTTCTAGCTCTATTCAATAGAAGCATTTTTCCAAAGCTCCTAACAGAGTTTGCAATCTCATGAATATCTCTCTTGTCAAAGGGAAATCCTACTAATTGAGCCTAAATATCTCTATCTAAGGCGAAATTCCTCCAGTTTTGCCCCTAATTGTGTCTTTGGAAAATAACATGAACATCCCCAAACACATGTGGGCTTTGTAACACCATGGCATCATGATAAAACGGCGAGTTGAATCTGACATAGGCTTGACCAAAAGGGCAGGGACAGATCTCTGAAAACCCTAGATGTTTAACCCGGGTGATGAGCTCACCAAGTATTTGCCTGACATTAGGAAACATAACCTGCTGGTTCGGCATCGAAACACTGGTGGCAATCACCCATTCTTCATGGACCGGCGCTGAAGGAGCAGAGATGACACGAACTCTTGCCGGCCTGACCTCCACATGGATTGCTTGGTGGTGCGGCAACAAGAACGGCGTAGGATCAAAGGGAAAGTTGGCCATGGATTGACCGGCAGCTTCTCCTCCAGCCGAAGCAACTCTGGCGCCAGGGGGAATAGGTGGTAATGGTGGTGGGGGGGAGGGGGAAGAGATGACGTGCTTGGAGTAATCGCCGGAGTGCTCTCAATCTCGCTAGGTAAGTAAGTAATGGGCAGGCCACGATTTGGGACAGCAGTCTCGACTCTCGGGGAAGGAGCGGAAGTCACTCCTTTAACTGGGGGAGCTGCAGGCGAGACAGAGAAAAGTTGATTTGACATGGCGAGGGGCTGGAATGCCGAACGGCATTCTCTGGCAATGTGTCCCCACCCTTTGCATCTCCTGCAGCGGATACGATTAGTGCAGGCCGGCCTTTCATGGCCCATCAATAGACAGCAAACACAAAAAGTCCGTGAATTGCTCCTAGCAGAAGTGACCGGCCCATTATTCCGAAGACCGTTTAGAATTGAGCCCGAAGAGGTATTTTGAATGGGCAGATTTCCCGCTGCATTAACACCTGCATTATCTGGGAATTGAAGTCTGCTGAAGACTGTAGTAACCGGCACCGATGATCTAGCAGTATTATTTTGGATGTTGTTCATCTGTTCTTCTTGCGATCAATCAAAGAATCGTGGAGCACGAACAACACCTGCATAAGAATTAGCCTTAGATCTCGTACGGGAAACCAAATTCCAACCCTCTTCCATCTCCGGATCAGCAATATGTCTGGACTTAGCACCATTTCGACCCTAGAGGAGACAACCCAAATTGAACTCCGGAGTGGAAATGATTCCACCATTGTAAATTGCAAATCCAACATCCAGAGAAGAAACTGAGAACTTGAACATATGATCTTGAATCTTACAAACCTTAAACATGGACGCACGTCCTCCAAAGCATGAGAGAAGAATTGTACCCACTGAGTCCTCCGTTAGCCTGATCCTTGAACGTGTGAACTCCGCTACCAGAAAGAATTCACGGAGCCCGGATCCTTCAGAGAAATTGATTGGAAGGTTGATGCGGCTTCTAATACGATCTTCAAAAGCATGGCCTCTATCAAACCTCAGATCCGCAAGTGACATGGACGTTGGCTGCCGTGGCCGGAATGGCACACGGCAGGGAGAGGGAGAGGTGGTCGCCGCGGCCGGAATGGCACGCGGCACAGAGAGCGTGAACGCCGGGCCGCAGTGGCCACGGGCGGCTAGGGCGTGGGCGTGGGTGGCGTGGGTACCTCGATCGCTTGTTGTATCCAATTTTAGTCTTCTTTCAAGTCACCACTTCTAATTTGATGCAAGTAAACTATTGACGCAGGGCTCTCTCATGCGTATAGTAATACTACTAACTAGGTTGTTGATGGCGCGCATGGCCACGCCTGTCCATTTTGACGATAGAATGATAACAATTTCATAAATATATGTACCATTCGGCCTTAAGTTTACTCATAAACTCATAAATTAAACCATGTTGCAAAAACATCTTAAATTCATGTATAGAGTTTATACTACTAATTTATGGGATATATACACGTCACCACATTTGAAGGACTACTATATAAGAAATTGTGTTAATCTTAACACATGTTCTAGATATATGTTGACGATTGACTTTTGTCTGCACACGTATTCTACTTTTCTTATGGCATGAATGCGTATTCTATGGCTTTATATTTCACCAAATTAATTAACAAGTGATTGTTAAGGAATGCATGACTTAGAGCGCTTGGACATTTTTTAGTCTTCTTTTTAAAGGTTACCACTTCTAAATTGATGCCAAGTAAACCACTGACGCACAACCCCTCGCGTGCATAGTAGTACTACCGAATAGATTGTTGATTACGTGAGTTGCGACGCTCGTCCATTATGGCGATAGAATGATAAAAAAATCATAAATATATGTAGGTATTTGGCCATAACTTCACTCATAAGCTCATAAATTAAATCATGAGGACGTGTGTTGCCACATCAAGCATTTATACAACAGAATGATATTAATTTATGTAAATATATCAAGGTAATTTCACCACAAATCCAAAGTGAAAGGGTATACCAAATAGTGATTTAACCTATCATTATAAGAATATAGACTTCATTTTCTGACCAACGATAATGGCATATCACCTCTATTGCTGAGTTAATTACAAAAATATAATTCATTATCTAACAGAAAATGCTTTTCCACAGATATCTGGAGTTGGTTGCCTTTCATATACTACGAGCTTAAATTCCTCCAAATGTGGTGTTTTGATTTGTTGGAGATACCCGAAAGTACATCCAGCTAAACTCCAAAATCATACAAAATACAAAACAGTAATAGGCATGTGCCCACCTCCTCTGTCAATAGATGGTTCGGATTAAGAAAACGTACAAACTAACTCCCAACAGAAAAAGATATCTGATGTAAACTAAATGTGTGTTTAAGATGTAATGCTCTAGAAGAAAAAAAAATTAGATATGTACTCCCTCCGTCAACAAATAAGTGTACTTCTTCCTTTTGTCCTAAGTCAAAGTTTAAAACTTTGACCAATTGTATAGAAAAGAGTAGTAACGCATATGACATCACATTGGTACATTATAAAAGTACATTTCAAAACAGATCTACTAATACTAATTTAGTATCATAAATGATGCTACCTTTTTCTATAAAGTTGGTCAAAATTTTAAAACTTTGACTTAAGAGAAAAACTAGATATACATTTATTTGTGGATGGAGGCAGTACATCAACAAACATCACAATGGATGGTATTTATCTAATCACTATAACTATGAACGGATGGATCCCGAAGGGTCATTCAATTCAATCCGCATTATAGATTTTGAACAAAAATAGTACTAATTTAATACTAATTTACAAGAAGTCTCAGCTAGACAGAAAATATTATATAGAAATATAAAAGGGAGTAACGATTGTTCCCTTGTTAGATAGTTGCCACAATTTTTACTAGTAAAAACAAAAATAGTTGTCACATTTCGTCATTAGCTGGTGTGAAAGGAAAAGTCAAGTCAAACACTAGTTTTTTTTTAGAAGAAGTCAAACACTAGTTAGTTGGGGTGGGACGCACAAAAGCAGCGTTCGTTGCACTAGCTCGAAAGATGGAGTACGCCCGAAGTACGCTGTTTTGTTTTTTCGGAAGCAACTCAGATGGTTTTGTAAAAAATTCTAGAAGATTCTGACCAGTTTTTTGGATTTCTATTCTCTTCTTTTTCTTTTTCTATTTTGCAAACTTTTTTTTCAAATGTCTGAACCTTTTTTTAAAAATGATGACCTTTTTTCAAATCCCTGATGTTTTTCCAAATCCGAACTCTTTTTCAAATCTCGCACACTTTTTTAACTCTTGAACCTTTTCAAGTTCATGAACTTTATAAAATCCGTGAACTGTTTTTAATCCCTAGAACTTTTTTGAACTCATGATATTTTTGAGTTCTTGAACTTTTTTGAAAGCCACTAACTTTTCTAAATCCTGTGAGTTTTTTATCTCATGGTATTTTTTTCAAATCCATAAATTATTTTGAAACTGTGAATTTTTTCAAAGTCATGAACATTTTGTTTGAATTCCTTTTTTTTAACAATTTCGCATTTTCTCGAAAAGTCCACGATCAACCTTCGACCGGTCTACTGCACGGCCGAGGAAAACAGGAAAACCAGGACGTCGCGAGCGAGTGTTTACCTACTTGTTAGGCCGCTACAGTTCTCCTATTCCTCGCTTTTTGCGAGGATAACATAGTTCTCGCCCGCAGCGGCCGTGCGTTTGACCGGCCCACTGCTGTTAGTTTTCAGTCGTTCGGTTGATTGGTCAGTTCGTTCGTGTTGTGCCGGTTTTTTTTCTTTTTTGTTTTCTATTGCTTTTTTCTTTGGTTTTCTTTGGTTCTCCCTAGTTTCTATGTTTTTTCCTAACCATTTGTCTTCTTTTTTGTTTGTTGACTGTTTTAGCATCGGTATTCATTATTTTCATCTTGTTTCATCGTTTTACTTTGATTTTCTTTGTTTTTCCTGGATTTTGTTGTTTTTTCTGTTTTCATCTTTATGCTCGTTTTTTTTATTTTCACCGTTTATTGTTCTTCTTTTCTTATTGGTTATAGTTTGCTTTTCTTTGTTTCTTTATTGGTTTTCTTTGCTTTTCTTCATTTTTCTTTGTTTCTTTTGTCCATTTTCACTGGTTGCTTTTTGTTCAACACATTTCTACTTTTTAAGTGCACAATGTACATTTTTAGCGTACACATGAAGTATTTTGTTGGTGCATGTTGAACATTTTTTGTTGCATTTTTGTTCAACACATTTCTACTTTTTCAGTACACAATGTAATTTTTAGTGTACATATGAAACATTTTTGTTGATACATGTTGAACATTTTTTTAATACGCTATATATATTTTTTTCGTGAACTTTTCTTGAACACTTTTTTGAATACATGCTCATCATTTTTGTAAATGGAAATAAACATTTTTGCACACAAAATGTACATTTTTCCTATAGACAAGAAACATTTTTATACATATGTTTAACATTTTCTAAATGAGTTTAACATTTTTCAAATAGATGAAGCATATCTCGTACACAACCGAAACATTTTTTGTGGACACGTTGAAAATTTTCTAAATACGTGATTAACATTTTTCCAAATATATGTTTTGGATGCATATTTTATTTTTCAGAAAAAATATACATTTTTGTTGTATACATAAAACATTTTTCATGTCCTTTAACATTTTCAAATACATGATTAACATTTTTTGGTGTCTACTTTTGCAACAGACCTTGTCCTTTTTTTCATACACCATGAATATTTTTATACTTGTTTTATCATTTATTAAATACATGATTAATATTTTTTTGAAATATATGGTTTTGATGTCTACTTTTTTTCATACACATTTTACATTTTTCGTATATCTAGAACATTTTTATGCTGATTTAATATTTTTCAAATACACGATTAATAATTTTCAAATATATGTGTTTGACTTTTTTGAATATGCGTTAAACGTTGTTTATATATTGTTTATACATTTGATATTAGTTTTTAAATACATAATTATAATCATTTTAAATGTGTGATGAACACTGTAAAAAATAAAACGCAAAAAGGAAAATGAAAATTAAAGCAAAAGAGAAGAAAATAGAAAACAAAAAATTGAAAAGCAAAACAGAAGGAAACATAAAAAAATCACGATTTGCTCGGCCGGCCACTTGCTACAGCGATGTAGGCGGGCGTCGACTTCCATCTCGCATCAAGTGAGGTATAGGCGCGCCCCTGTAGCGTTCCAATTCTGACCAGCACGACTCCACTCAAAAATACAAGTCACTCAAAAATACAAGTCTGGCAAACCATGTCAACGTTAAATCCATGGAGGACATTTTTTTTTGTCGTTTAGTTTGTTAACTGAATTCCTTGAGGACAAACAATAAGCTAAGCTTGGGGAAGTTGATACGTTTCAAACGTATCTACTTTACAAACATATTATTTTATTATTTTGCCCTCTAATTTGCATGATTTGAATGAACCTAACCCAGATTGACGATGTTTTCAGCAGAACTAGATGTTTGTGATAGAGCCCTCATCATATACTATTTACAATCGTGAACTGCTTATGATGTCGTGCACATCATAAACGTTGTGCCACAGAAGAGCACATGTGATGCGTATGTCAACCCACACGTGTGACGTATGAAGCGATTGGTACATTTTGCATATCACAATCGGGTAATGCATCTGTTTCGTGTGCGATAGATTTGGGCACTACATATGGTTTTCTTCCGCCAAACGTATGCATGCTTACACCCTATCGCGGACGATTTAACTAGGTCGTGTGCGATGGACCCCCCTATCGCCCATATAGGTAAGGCCACGGTTTAAAACTGTGTCATGGAAAGAGGGTAAAACCATTTGCATAAGACGTCGCTGCACTAATGCATGGGGATATCTCTTGTAGAAGCAACTAAGCTTCTTGACAACATGACCGCAAACTATACCCAATGGCACACCGAGCGAGGTCCAACTGGTAAGAAGGTAAAACAATCGAGGAAATTTCCTCTCTCGTTGAAAAAGTGATATGATTATGTTCGTGCTTGATACTAAAAGTGCTACTATTGATCTAAATGATATGCCATTGTCTGCTTTGACTGAGCAAAATAAACATAATGTTGATGTGAATTTTATTTCTAGAAGTATTTTCAACAACAATGCTTATAGAGATAATTTTGGTAATAATCCTAGACTGTATCCCGGTAATTCCTCTAATGCTTATGGAAATTCTTATAATAATAATAATAATAATAATAATAAATACCTACTGATCTTGAGAGTACAATTAAAGAATTTATTAATTCTCAAAAGGCTTCCAATACTACGATAGAGGAAAATTTTAGTAACTTTGATGTTATGACTAGAACTATTGATAGGCTTGTTCATGAGGTGATTATGCTTAAGATTAAAAAAATTCCACCAAATAAATATGATATTCCTGAATCTTTGAAAGTCAGCCAAGTTTCTATTGATTATAATGCTAAAATGATTGCTATATTAAGAGCTAGAAGAGAGAGAGAGAGAATAAAGAGGTTGATTTACACTATCTTGCTAGTAATGATGAGGATATTAAAACTATAGGTTTGTCATCCATAGAATATTTGTTTAGAAATATTAAACATGTTTAAAATGATGATAAAGGGGTTGGAGAAGAGTCTACTTTAAGTAGAAGGAGTCCCTATTGTTCAGAGGGTGAAAATCTTGATGATAAAATTGATAAGAGTGGGTTTGGAGAGGTCAATACTTTAGGTAGCACTACCCCCATCATTTTGGATTTTTAAGGACTTTAATTATGATAATTGCTCCATTACTAAATGTATTACCTTATTGCAACCATGTTAAATTCACCAATGTCTATGATCAAAATAAATCTTTTACTAAACATATCGTAGAAGTACTTACTAAGGCAAATGAAGAAAAACTCGAGCTTGACGTTTCCATCCCTAGAAAATTAGATGATGGATGGGAACCTACTATTGAAATAAAGATCAATAGTTATGAATTCAATGCTTTGTGTGATTTAGGTACAAGTGTGTCCATTATGCCTAAATCACTTTATGATGTTCTTGGTTTTGATGCGATGACTGAACGTTCATTAAATTTGCACCTTGCTGATTCAACTATTAGAAAGCCTATGCGGAGAATAAATGATGTGCTCATTATTGCAAATAGAAATTATGTTCCCATAGATTTTATTGTTTGGAATATTGAATGTAATCCCACATGTCCTATCATACTTGAAATACCCTTTTTAAGAACTGCATGTGCATTTGTTGATATGAAGGAGGGCAATATAAGGTTTCGATTTCCATTGAAGAAAGATATGGAACACTTCCCAAGAAAGAGAATTAAGCCTCCTCGTGAATTTATTATGAGTTCCACATATTAGCTATCTTTAGATGGCAAAACTTGTTGTTTGCATTATACCTAGCCACTGCTAGAGAAAACCCTAGCAGTAGCGCTGGGTTTTTGCCTACCAGTAGCGCGGGTGGCCGCGCTACTACTACGACGCTACAGCTAACTTGTAGCAGTAGTGTTGGTTAAACCAGCGCTACTGCTATCCCTACTTAGCAGTAGCGTTGGTCTGTGCAGCGCTACTACTATATAGTTGTAGCGCCGGACTCCACCCTGCGCTGCTAACCTCCCGACGCTACTGCTTCTTGTTAACCAATGCTACTGCTAGCGTTACACATAATTTTTTTCTGCTACGTATTTGCGCTGTATTTGTACAAGTTTTATACAGTAGTCTACTCATATCATAAACAAACAATATTCTCATCATATCATACACATAATAGGCTCATCATATCATCACATCATCCAACAGAAATGATGTCTCTCATCATCATCTCGGTATAGCGATACAAGTTATGTGACATGGCTCAAATAGAAGCAACTGCATGGTCATCACATACACATGTTTCATCATCTATATCTAAACTATGATATAGAAGAGAAGAGCGACACTATGAGCAAGAGCGCGATAATGTAGTACTTGAGGCGCTGGTACCGATCCCTCTCTCGCGCAAGCATGAACCTCAAGTAACTAGCTTCCGCTTCGCATCTGCTATCGAAACCTCTCTGGCTGCCGCCCGAGAACCCCGACACTTGGGCCTGACACTCTAGCCACTCGTCGTACACTCCTGGAACCTTCCTTACGTACACGGTGTAGCACTTCTTCGCCATCGCTGATCTATATACCTGCATGGTCACATGATGAATTCATCGATAATAGGCAACATAATATATAGTTGAGCAACACAAAGAGATAGAGTTAGCAAAAATAAAAGCAACATATTGTAAACATAAATAACAAAGTCCATCGTACCCAAACTAATTAACTAGAGTGATCTATGCTAGTTGAGGAGGACGGTTTAATTACAACACAAAGTATCGTCGTGCATACATTCAAAGTTTCGTCATAGAGAAAGTAGTGACTAAACGAACACATTGTCCTCGTCAATCACTCCAACATGTCGTGCCCTCCTTCCAAATCAGGGAGGAAGGACCCGAGCTGCGTGAAAGTCTTCAGGTCTAGACGCTGAGTGGCTACGCATGTTCGGACGTCTTCCCGCGACATTTGCCCTTCTTCGTAGAACATCCCTATTTTTTGACGACCTCCTTTATGTTGACTTGGGCAAGTTCACGCTGGATGTGATAGAACTCAGCTCGAAGTCAATGATCCAGTACACTTCCTAGTTTCTTGGCCCATTGCAGAATATCGACATCGCCAGATTTAGGTGACATGCGAAGTTTCTGCTGATCCCTTCTGTACTCCAGCATGTGGTGGATGACGTAGAATCCATTACTGAGACTACCATTCGGTTACTGGATGCAGCAGAAGTCGGTCTTATGGCCGAAGCAGGGCGCGTGGTTCTTTGTCTTCTTGACCGTGATCTCTCCACCCCGTTTGCCGTAGCTTAAGATAGCACTGTCGAGAACACTCTTGATGTGTGTGTAATCCTTTTTCTTCATGTTCTTCGACGAGTCAAAGTAAAGAGTGTGGGGGAATCGGGGGTAAAGAATGATGAGGACGGTGCGCTCCTCGCTACGGAAAATAAGTACACCTCAAATTAGCCTCCACGCGTGCAAAAGAATGATTGAAATTTACAAAAGTATGTATGTGTCAGAGAGGATATCCGCAGATGACTTACATGGGATGATAAGGCAGGAGAATAGTCTCCTTGTCCTTATTGGCGATCATGAAGTCAGTGATGTAGTTCATCGCATATTCACGGTGCTCTGTGCAGACTGCCAAGAAGGCCTCGTGCATAAAGTATGGGTCCACGACTGAGATATAAGATATTTGCTCGCGCCTGATGATGTAGTTCATGTACAAGGCATAAAGGCGGACGAACGTAAAATCCAGCTTTGTCATGTGAGACATGTTGAAGAGGTAATCAAATCGAAGGAAGAACTTTTTCGCGGGGACTGTCTGGATGTACAACCTTTGCTACGGCATGTTAACCACGTAGAGCGGGTATCCTGGATTTTAGAGACGAGAAGTCTTTTCTCTCTCGACAACACATCATCATGAAGTCTCCTTAGATCGCCATCTATGCCCTCTAGCGCTACCTTAGGTAGGATCGGATCACCGGGGACATGGAATTTTGCCGCACCTTTGATAGGTATATGGTCTGCAACCCGAGGCTGCGGAGGCGGCTGGCTAATAGAAGCAGCTTTGGCGCCAATAGGGCCTTTCCTCGGTCTCTTCCTATGCTTCTTGGGTACCGGAACTGAGCCTAACATACTGTCCCTGACCACCGCCCCAGTGTTGTCGTGGTCAACATTACACGACGCTCACATTGTTGATCCTGGGTTGAGGTGGCATCTGGAGGCGTGTCCTGCGAGGATTGCATGAAGAGAGACTTCTTGCAATCATCCTTAAGACGTTCCTGCTCCGGCAATTCAGGCATCAATTCATCACGCTCAAAGCCCAAGTCATACTGCCGAGCCATCAATCCTCCATCATCATAGCCACCAGTATTGAGAAACCATAGAGGGTCATCATCCTTGTCCGTGACATCATCCATTGCTTCTTCCACGGCGGCAACGTCATCAGCCACCAATGGAGCCTCTTCCTCACGTCTTCCGCTATCACCCGAGACGACAGGCGCCGCTAATTGGGTAGGTGGGGTGGTGTTCATACCTTGCTGAGGCATTTTCATTAGTGTGCTCCCGGCCGCCTTCAAACGAAGGAGACTCTTCGGCCACAACATGACCCAACTCTTGCAATCGCCAAGTCGCGGCGGGGTCTCGTCGTCATCCCCCCTAGTGGTACCAGAGGATTCAAATTCTCGTGGCCCGCTCTGACACTGGCCACGGAAACCTTGAAGACGCCAGGGGGCATCGGCTGGCTGTGGAATGAGCGTTCCTTCGGCTTCACTATCGTTGCCTTTCCCACGTCCACCTTCTGGCCACTTATGGTGTACAGTATGGTGCACGGGGTTCCGTCGGCACGCGAAGACATGTCTGCGATGCTAGACGTTCAAAAGGTAACGGAAACAGAAGATTATATATATGTTGAAGAGGGCCGGTGTGATAGGTAGTTACCGTGAGGGCGTCGAGCTCAACCAAAGATGAAGCCCCGCCGAGCATGCGAGAGACAGAGGATGGGCTGCTATGAGTAGGTGTGGTTGCGTGAGCAGGTGCTGGTGCGACGTTCATGGAGTTGCTCCCGACGAAGCTGGGAAGGGGAAAGTCCGCTGCCTCTCTATCTGGATGTTGCTTCATCCAATCGGTAACAGCTGGAATCAAGGCACCAATCAAAGCTACAAATTCCTGTCTGCAGGCATCTACCGCTGCTTTGACTGCCTCGCTCACCAACTCAGGTCGTATTGCTTCTTTGGTCTTAGCTGTTCTCTTATCGACTGCAATCTCAACATTCTTGTCAATGTTCATTTCGTTTAACTTCCATCTCTGCTTTCTCTCCTCGGTGTCCTCATGGTAGTAGTACTTCCACGTGGCACCATCTCTGATAGCATGCACATGTCCATACAACGGTCGTTTGTCAAACGGGAGTCCTTTCATTATGTTCAAGGCCCGGTTGAAAGGGGTGTCCCACTTGGGCCTCGTCGACGACTCAGATGACGAGTCGCTTTCGGCCGCAAGCTTGTGCTGCTCTTTCTGCAAAAGGAACGTGGATCGTTTACAAATGTGACTAAACATGTAGTCGAATTGATCAAAAGCTAAAATAAGGTGGTAAAATAATAATTACCAGCAGTCTCATGAACTCCCTCCTGGGCGTGTCTGTTTTGAAAACCTTATTTAGTGGGTCCCAAGTGTACCGGGCCCTGATGAAGTCATGCTCCTGTGGGACGGTCAACTCCGCCAAGGGGTTTGGGAGCTATAGACTTTCACGTTCCGCGTCCTCCTTGGCCCATATGTGCCTCTTGCTCGAGTAACCACGGCTTCTGAGGCAGTGGTACCCCATGTTCCTTTCTTGAAGCTTCTTCATGTACTCTAACTTTTCCTTAGCAGCTTGGGCAGCGCAAGCCACCTTGAATATTTCGAACTGCTCTTCTAACAATCTCGGAGTAGGGTTCTTTTTTGGCGATCGCTCTTTTTACCCTTACTTTCCAGGTGGAGATCACATTGCTAAACTTTCCCATGGCTCTGTTGTTTATCTTCTTCATTCCCTTGTCTAGCCACGGTGATTTGGTTTTATCCCGCCCGAGGAACATGAATCTCTAGTGCAACTTCGTTAGGAGGAAGTGCTCCATATTTGGTATCTTCCTTAAGTTTTCATCGTTGATGGTGGCGGTTTCCCGTAGGATGCATCCTATTTGATTTCCATAGCAACTGCGTGCTTCCTTAGGCTCTGATGGCTCAAAATTGCCTTGATCCATTGCAGTGACCACCGGTCTTCTGGTGTTGAGCTGGTTTGGGCGTCGTACCCTCTTCGCCTTTGGTTCTTTACCGGATAATTCGCCAACATCGGTGCCGGTCTCGGCGCTGGTGTCGGTGCCAATGTTGGTGTTGGTGCAACCCTCCGATGTGACAAGGGGGCCTGCAACAACCATTGTTCGTCCAGATAGTCGAAAAAGTTGTGTGCCGCCTCGTAGACGTCTTCGCAGTTACCAGAACCCCCGCATTAGTCGTTGTTAGCCATGCTTCCTATGATTAAGTCTGCTCGTTTAATTCTAGACCTAATAAAATGAATAATCACATTAAAAAAGGGCCTATGTTTTGCCGGAATGTTGATTCATTCCCGTTTCGGCAAATCCCGGACACTCGATATGTCCTAGTTTCTAACACAAGTGATGCCGAAATTCACGGAAAATTTTGGCATGACCTTTGCTAAAAAGTGGACAAATCAAGCGCTTGAAATTTGCCGGAACGGAAATGAATCAAGATTCCGGCAAAACATAGGCCACTCGCATTATATCCCTGCAAACAACAAAAGGCCACTTGGGCACATTCATAGGCCACTTGGGCACAATCAAACAATTCAGATTTCCATATAACATGACCACTTCAAGAAAATATAGAACTTGGGTCGACAACAACTCTCTCATACTGTCCTAATTTGCAACTTTCTCATACCATCCTAAAAATATATTTAGTTAACTACATTGGGTGCACAACAAGCTTATTTATATATTGAATTTTCGCTCTAAACTAATTTTTTTCTCTAAAATGAATATTTAGAAACATTGGATGAACCCTAATCTATTGTCCACATTAACTACAACTACTTAAGCATCTAAACCTAGTTAAGCATCTACAACTACTTAAACATTTGATGAACCCTAGCTAATTTGATGAACCCTAGGAACCCTAGCTAGGAAGAGGTAGGGGAGGAGGAGGAGGTGTAGGCATGGTCACCTCGGGCGTTGGCGGAGGTAGGGAGGAGGAGGAGGTCGGAGCGACCGAGGGCGTGATGAAGGTGTGGAGGAGGTCGTCGGCATCGGCCGTCGGGGCTCGGGCGCGCGGCGTAGGGGTCGGGGCTCGGGCACGCGGTGAGGGAGGGGGCGCGACGACGGCGACGGTGGAGCGTTGACGAGGACGGCGGGGGCGCGTTGACGAGGACGGCGGTGGCGCGACGACGGCGACGACGACAGGGAGGAGTGGGGATTTGGGGGATAAAGGAGAGGGAAGCCCGCGCGCTGGGGGGTTAAGTCAAAATAGCGGTAGCGCGGGTTACCAACCCGCGCTATAGCTATCTGAAACCAACACTACCGCTAAAGTAAGTAGCTATAGCGCGGGCTTGTAACCAGCGCTACTGCTATTCCTTTCCTTTTTTCGTTTCTTTTTCTTTTCATTTTTTCCTTTCTCCTTTTTTATTTTATTTTATTTTTATTTTTATTTTCCTTTTTTCCTTTCTCCTTTTCGTTGGAAATATGCCCTAGAGGCAATAATAAAGTGGTTATTATTATATTTCCTTAATCATGATAAATGTTTATTATTCATGCTAGAATTGTATTAATTGGAAACTTAAATACATGTGTGAATACATAAGCAAATACCAAGTCCCTAGTATGCCTCTACTAGACTAGCTCGTTGATCAAAAGATGGTTAAGGTTTCCTGACCATAGACATGAGTTGTCATTTGATAACGGGATCACATCATTACAAGAATGATGTGATGGAAAAGACCCATCCGTTAGCTTAGCATATGATCGTTCAGTTTATTGCTACTGCTTTCTTAAATGTCAAATACATATTCCTTCGACCATGAGATCATGCAACTCCCGGATACCGGAGGAATACCTTGTGTGCTATCAAACATCACAACGTAACTGGGTGATCATAAAGATGCTCTATAGGTATCTCCGAAGGTGTCTGTTGAGTTGGCGTGAATCAAGATTGGGATTTGTCACTACGTATGACGGAGAGGTATCTCTAGGCCCTCTCGGTAATACAACATCACAAGAAGCTTGCAAGCAAAGTGACTAAGGAGTTAGTTACAAGATGGTGTATTACGAAACGAGTAAAGAGACTTACCGGTAACAAGATTGAACTAGGTATGAAGATACCGACGATCGAATCTCAGGCAAGTAACATACCGACGGACAAAGGGAACTACGTATTTGTCATAAAGGTTCGACCGATAAAGATCTTCGTAGAATATGTAGGAACCAATATGGGCATCCAGGTCCCACTATTGGTTATTGACCGGAGAAGCGTCTCGGTCATGTCTACATCATTCTCGAACCCGTAGGGTCCACACGCTTAACGTTCGTTGACGATATAGTATTATATGAGTTATGTATGTTGGTGACCGAATGTTGTTCGGAGTTCCGGATGATATCACGGACATGACGAGGAGCTCCGGAATGGCTCGGAGGTAAAGATTGATATATAGGATGATATGGTTGGGCCAAGGGGTAAGGCCCACGGGGTTTTAGGTCGGTGCAAAATGAAGTTTTGCGGAGGTCAGGGACCAGACGCCAGGGACCCTGGCGTCTGGACCTGGGCCAGACACCGAGGCCCATGGCGTCTGGGCCAGACGCTGAGGACCATGGCGTCTGGTACTGGAAACCGAGAAGGACTCTTCCTTGTGTTCCAAACCAACTTTGAGGAGGCTCTTTCTCCAAGAAATGACCCCAGGGCTCAACATATAAATAGAGGAGCAGGGCCAGTCCCTGGGGGAGACCACAATTCACCAAGCCGTGTGCCGGCACCCCCTCTCCCTCTAGTTCGTCCTCCGTCCTAAATCCGTTGTGCTTCATGAAGCCCTGCGGAAATAGTTTCACCACCACCGTCATCACGTCATCGTGCTGCCAGAACTCATCTACTACTTCGCCTCTCTTGCTGGATCGAGAAGGCGAGGGCGTCATCGAGTTGAACGTGTGTTGAACGCGGAGGTGCCGTACGTTTGGTACTTGATCGGGATGGATCGTGATAGTGTACGACTACATCAACCGCGTTGATAAACGCTTCCTCTTAGCGATCTACAAGGGTATGTAGATGCTCTCCCCTTCTCATAGCTATGCATCTCCATGGATAGATCTTGTGTGTGCATAGAATTTTTGTTGTTTTCCATGCAACGTTCCCCAACACTTTTTTATTTTCTTTTTCTTTTTGGTTTACTTTTACTTCTTCTTTTCATTTTCCTTTCCTTTTTTCTTTTCTTTTTCTTTTTCTTTTCTTTTCTTTTTCTTTTTCTTTTTAGTTTTCATTTTCTTTTTCTCTTCCGAAAGACAACCGAGCCGGAACCATATATGTATATGCATGGTGGGAAGGGGATACAATGTATATAACTAAGGCGATATATATCACATCATTTTACCAATAATGGTTAAGTGCGTATACAAAATAGGAACATATATATAAATGATGGTTTCTCAGCGTCGACGTTGTCGTTTCTGAGTGAGCTTCTTTCCTTTCTTGTTCGCTGCCGAATAATTGAGCCCCTCGTTGTGACTTTTCCTTTTCCATGGAGTACGATTTTTTTTAGGTAATGTAGTCTTGCTTCTTCTTTTGACATATGCTTCATCATCATCTTCCCTCATTGGGTCGCCATACTGGTCGTAGTCTTCCTCGTTAGTGACTCCATCCATTCCGACGATGCTCCTTTTGCCTCTCCTCACGACAACACGGCTGGGATTGCTCGGGTCGGTTATGAAGAAGCATTGTGTCACGTGCTTAGTGTGTACCCATGGCTCAGTTTTGGCGATGATGTTCACGGTAGATGTGCTCTTCGCGTCGGGTATAGACATGGCTGTGAAAAACCGGTTTCCTCTTTCGACGGACTTAGCCCATCTGACACGGAACATTGTCACACTGTGCAGTCCAGCATAGTCAAGTTCCCAGATCTCTTCGACCCTTCCGTAGAATCTTTTAGTTGCACCGTTGTCTCCGGTCATGTATTCCATCGTCACCCCTGAGTTCTGTAATCATTGTCTATACCTTTGGCCTCCATGTAGAATGTGTATCCTTTGATATCGTATGCCTGATAGGTCGCGAGGTTGGCCGCGGGGCCATGTGCTAAGGCGTGTATGCGCAATCCGTCCACACTGCCCTATTCTGGGGGATTAGCAAGAACATGCTCTTTGAACCAACGCAAGAAAGTGGAGTTGTGCTCTCTAGTAACTTCGGCGTCCGTCTTGTGTAGCCCCTGGTCATGATACTTCTTTGCAATGGTTTCTTTGTGCAGTGTCATGAAAGGATCTATCACGTCTAGGTGATGTAGCACTACTAAGTTTGCTATGTCAAAGTCGTTGCGTCAACCCGAGTGGTCCACATGCAACCCTCCGGCCGTTCGTGTGACCTTCTCCTCCGAGCCTCCCAAGGTGCTTGTTGACGGGCAAACCAACAATAAGGTTTTTATGCCTAGATAATTCTCGCAGAAGGAGATGCACTCTTGGGTCAGATAGCCCTAGACGATGCTTCCATCCGGACAGGACATGTTACGAACGAATCCTTTGATGACCCCATTCATCCTCTCGAATGGCATCATGCTGTGAAGGAATGACGACCCGAGGTCGTTGATGTCGTCCACAATGTGGACACACAAATGCACCATGACATCAAAGAATGCGGGCGGGAAGTAAATCTCAAGCTCATTTAGTATGACAACGATCTTTTCCTGTAGCCTTCGGAGCTGCTTCACACTGATCGACTTTCGAGAGATAACATCGAAAAAGTTGGAGAGACCAGTAAGCATCTCACAGACGTGCTTGTCCATTATCCCTCTAAGGGCAACCGGAAGGATGTGCGTCATCATCACATGACAGTCATGAGACTTCATCCCGCTGAACCTTTTCTTCTTGGTGTCTAGAAATCTGCTTATCTTCCCACAGTAACCGGAACTAACTTTGATTCTGGTAAGGCACTTGAAGAATTGATCGATCTCTTTCGGACTTAAGGTGAAGCAAGAAGGGGGGCAATAATTCTCTTCCTTCTTGTTGAATTTTTTGCCTCTGTCCCCTGCCTCCGTCTCTGTCTCCTCTGACTTTTTACGGGGCAGCATGTGGAGATCTGCCCTGATGTTCGAATCTTCCAAGTCTCTTCTTGCCTTCGGCCCATCCTTGGTCTTATCTGGCATATTAATCACTGTTGCAAGCAAGCTCTCAAGAACATTCTTTGTGATATGCATTTGATAAAGGCAATGAGGTGTGTCGAGTTTGTGCCAGTATTCCAAGTCCTAGAAAATAGACCTTGTCTTCCATACCTTCAGCAGCGGCTCCGACGCCTTTTTCATCTTTCCCGGTGCGGGGCACTGTTCCCAGTTTTTCAACAACTCATCGATTTCGGCGCCACTCCTCTTACATGGAGGTCCTCGATGCTCAGCCTCACCATTGAATAGATCTCCACGGTTTCTCCATGCGCCATCCTTCTCGAGCCATCTTTGATGCCCCATGTACACAATTTTCCCAGACCCTCCATCTTTCGTTAGCTGCTGAGACGTTGTATCATCCATGCGCCGGGTGCATCCGCAATATCCATGGCACACCTGGCCTGCGCCATATCCATAACCAAGATAGTCATGCACCATCGTTATCAGCGCGACTCTCATATAGAAATAGTCGCCTTTGCTAGTGTCCCATGTCTTGGCCGGTGTTTTCCATAACATGTCTGACTCCTCTTTCAGTTGCCCCAGATATAGATTAATATTATTTCCCGGTTGTTTCGGCCCTTGAATCGGCATGCTCATGTGTATGTACTTTGACTTCATGCACAACCAGGGGGGAGGTTTTACATCCATACAAACTCAGGCCATGTGCTATGGTTGGTGTTCTAGTTGCCAAACGGATTCATGCCATCGGTACTCGGGCCAAGCACAATGTCCCTTGCATCATCTGCGAAATATCCATATTCGGCATTGAATGCTCGCCACTGGCTAGCATCCGTGAGGTGTCTCAGCTTCGGATCATCTCCATCGTCGGCCTTCACCCTCTCCGTGTGCCAGTGCATGAGCTTTGCTTCCTTAGGATCTACAAAATAACGTTGCAGATGGGGAGTGATCGGTAAGTACCATACAATTTTCTGAGGAGATTTCTTTCCGGTCTTCTTGTATTGAGAAGCATTGCACACCGGATATCTATTTTTTCCGTGTGCTCCTTCCGATAAATGATGCAATCGTTGATGCATGCATCGTATCTAATGTGCGGCAGATCAAGAGGGCACACGACCTTCTTGGCCTCATCGACACTAGTAGGACACAGGTTCCCCACGGGAAGAACTTTATTATGTCGATACTTCAAATGCTCATCGAGGCTTGCGTCTGTCCATTCGTTTTTGGCCTTCGTCTTTAGAAGTTCGAGTGTGAAACTCAAACGGGTCACCTCGGGATTCCAATCATCATACGATGGAGTCTTCGAGTCTACCTCCAGTTGCGCCAGCTTGGCCTCCTCTCTAGAAGCAACTCTGTCGGTAGTCGTATTCTTGCGAAGCAGGTCTCGAACATGAGGGTCCTGCACGACTAAACTTAGTCGCGTCGAAGACTGTGGCGTGTCCACCTCTTCTCCACCGTGTTCGACCTCTTCTCCGAGGTGTATGGCCTCTTCTCCGCCGCCATGTCCTGCGCCCTCTTCTTTGGGGTCCATCGTCTGTCATCTCTTCATCTAGCCCTATGTCGTTATTGCCTGCCATGTGGACATCCTCATCATCATCTTCAATTATCCATCGAGATAGCCATCCATGAAACCATGCATGAGCAGGTGCGCCTTCAAACTGCCACGCTCAAAGGGGTCCAAGATGACGATTACTTTGCATTTTCTACACGGGCATAAAATCCCAGTCCGGTTATTTGCATACATGTCGTGCACCGTGGATATCAACTATCTTGCCACCACCCTTCCACTGAACTCCATGATTGCTTGCGCGTTATAATAAGCAAAATAATTATTACCATGCATGCATATGCATACATCAAAGTCATACAAAAATTCGGCATGACCTTCCCTAAAAATAGGACATATAGAGTTTGCCCGAAATTCGCCGAAACAGAAATAAATCGACATCTCGGCAAAACATAAGCAACTCATGTCACGCACGATTCGACAAATACACATAGGCGGCAACTCATTCCACACGCACATTCCCACCATCATAACGCAAACACACATATTTTCATTCTTGCAAAGCACAACTTTTTACTAACCTATCGTCCCGAGAGAGGGATCGAGCACATGGTAGATGGCCGGTGTCGCTACCTATATATATATATCTAGGGATCAAATGTAGTGGACAAAGATGCATGGCTTACTTCTAAAATGGGTAGATCTAGTTGGAGGAGATGCTCTACCTAACTAGTGGAGAGGGAGGGAGAGCTAGCTAGTGAGACAAAGGTAGGAGTGGGGAAAGCGAAGGAGGGAGAGACAAATAAAGTGAGGAAGAAGCTAGAGAGAAAGAGAGGTCATTAATGGAGGAGATGGTGGACGGGGGCATTAATGGGGAGAGAAGATAGGTAGGGGAAGGAAGAGAAATAATAGGAGGAACTAAGTGACAGAGGTAGAGGAGGGAGAGGGGAAAGGGGGAGGGAGAGGGTGGGAGAAAAGGTGGCTGCTACGCATAGCAGCAGCGCGGGATAGGTAACAGCGCTACTGCTAAGTTCTATAGCAGTAGCGCATGTCCGTGGACCAACTCTGTTGCTAAGTGGGGTCCACATGCTTGCACCATGCACACATAGCGGTAGCGGTGCGCCACCGACACGCGCTACTGCTAAGGGATTAGTAGTAGCACTGCTTTTTGTTGAACGCTACTACTACGGGCAGCCCCGGTGGGTGAGGATGGGACCACTTAGCAGCAACGCTGGTCGGACGGTACACGCCACACACTACTACTATATAGCAGTAGCGCTGCACCATATCCCTACGCTACTGCTAAGGTTCTATCTATAAGCTTTCTCCTAGTAGTGAGCTAAAGGGCATTAAACAATAGCGCTTGTTGGGAGAAAACCCAATATTTGTCTTCATTTTTTTGTTCCTATTTTTGTGAGTCGGCATGATTATTGCACTGTAGTAATTATGTTTGTATCTTTTCTTTTATTTATGGCATGTTAAGCCTTTGGGATGTTGCAAATGCATGTTTGATATGTTCTATGCAGAAAAAACTTTTGCGCCTAGTGTCTGAACTTTAATTCTATACTGGAACCTGATAAATTCATGATATGTTTAAACAGTACCGCATTACAAAGTTTCTATTATGTCATATTTTTTAGGATTTTTGGAGTTGTAGAAGTATAGTATAATATTAGATCTTTATGTATTGTTCTGCTTTTCACAGATTGTTGTTATGTTTTCATTGATTGCTTTTTTAGAATTTCATGGCTTATAATTTGTGAAAATGATAGGATATAGTAGCAATTACTTGGAAATAAATATGCATCTTGTCTTGACGGTACATGATTGGGAGATTTATTTTATACGTACTAACCTATCTCGCGAGTTCTGTTGAGTTTTATGTGGATGAAGTTTCTAAGATCGATAGGAGACATCAACATGAGAGGAACAAGGAGTGGCAAGAACCTAAGCTTGGGTATGCCCAAGGCACCCCATGGTAATATCTAAAGGAGACTCAAGCATCTAAGCTTGGGGATGCGCGGTAGGCATCCCCTCTTTTGTCTTCAATAACTATTAGTATGTCTCGGTTGGACCTATGTTTTTTTCACATGATATGTTCTTTACTTGGAGGGTCTTTTGCTTTTTTCTTGTCACCACAATCATTATATTCTTATCACACATTTTAAAGAGACACACATTGGTCTTATGTTTATAGAATGCTCATTAATCTTCACTTATATCTTTTTGAGTTGAGGCTTTTATAGAATTTTCTCTTGCACTTCACTTATATATGTTAGAGCACGACGATAAATTATGTTTTTGTAGAAAGGATTAGGGCTCTCTTGCCTCACTTATATCTTTTGGAGAGTTGAATAGTAATTGGTAATTTGCATGAATTATGTGGTTGGTCCTAAAAATAATAGGTATGTAGAAGTAGTATAATAAAAACTTGCATGAACTTGTAGATCATTGACCTTGATACTTGGGTTCCTTGTAATAATTTTGAGATAATGTGTGAGCAATTAATTTATGTGTAGCTAAAAGAACTTGAGCTAATTAGTGAGGAGATGTCATAAAGTCATACATGTTAATACTTGCCATCATTGAAGTGAAATTAATTATGAAGGGTCTAAATTGAAGAACATTGTAAGTAACCACCTTTGTAGAATGGGCTAGGATGCCTAGCGGACTTCGGTTCATCAAACTCACCCCTTGGAGTAATTGGTTTTATGATTAGCTCGGTGTAGACTATGAATTATTAGTGACATGTTTTGATTTGTGAGTTGCAGTCCTTAAAGCACTTCCACCTATACATATTTTTGGTTGACTCTTCAGTATTGTGCATTGCCCTCTCTCACCTCGATACATGGTGCATCCTTCGTCGGTATATCCAAACCTATGGGATGACTTCCTCTTATCCTACTACACATAAGCCACCTTCTTCCTCAAAACAACCACCATACTTATGGCATTTCCATAGCCATTCCAATATATATTGCCATGCAACTTCCATTGTTAATATTCATTACATGACTTGAGTATTCATTGTCATTTATGCTTTGCATGATCATATAGAGCGAACATTGTGTTTGTGGCAAAGCCACTGTTCATCATTGTTTTACATGTTATGCTAGATCATTGCACATCCTGGTACACTGCCGGAGGCATTCATATGTAGTAATTATTTTCATTTTAGAGTTGTAAGTAAATAAAAGTGTGATGTCTATTAGAGTGTGCCTCTACCTGTGAAATAAAAAGAGAGGCCAAAGTGCCAAACAAAAGAGGCCAAAGATCCCACCAAAAAAATAGAAAGAAAAAAGAGAAAAAGAGAGAGAAAAGAGAGAGGAGGCACACTACTAACCTTTTACACATGTGTGATTCAAAGTAGCACCATGTAATTACTATAGAGAGTTTTCATATTCTTCATTTCATATGCTAGTGGGAATTTTACGTTATAGAATTTGGCTTGTACGTTCCAATGACGAGCTTCCTCGAATGCTTGAGGTCTTCATGAGCAAGCAAGTTGGATACACACTGATGGCTCGTGTCTATGTCAGTATTTCCCCGAACAGGAAGGGATGATGCAGCACAACTACGGTAGGTATTTCCCTCAGTTATGAAACCAAGGTTATCGAACCAGTTGGAGAACCAAGCAACACTATGTAAACGGTACCTGCACACAAAGAACAAATACTTGCAACCCGACGCGTAAGAGGGATTGTCAATCCCTCTCGAGTAAAAGATAGATTGGTTTGTACTCCCTTCGTCCGGAAATACTTGTCATCAAAATGGATAAAAGGGGATGTATCTAGACGTATTTTAGTTCTAGATACATCTCTTTTTATTCATTTTGATGACAAGTATTTTCGGACGGAGGGAGTATGATTTTGGATAAATAGATCTCGCGATAAAACAAAATAAAATAAATAAAGAAAAAGTGCAACAAGGTATTTTTGGGTTTTTTGAATAATAGATCTGAAAACAAAAGCAAATAAAAATAGATCTCAAAGAAAATATGATAAAGAATAGACCCAGGGGCCGTAGATTTCACTAGTGGCTTCTCTCGAGAAAATAGCATACGGCGGGTAAACAAATTACTGTTGGGCAATTGATAGAACTTCAAATAATTATGACGATATCTAGGCAATGATCATTATATAGGCATCACGTCCAAGATTATTAGACCGACTCCTGCCTGCATCTACTACTATTACTCCACACATCGGCCGCTATCCAGCATGCATCTAGTGTATTAAGTTCATGGAGAAACGGAGTAATGCAATAAGAATGATGACATGATGTAGACAAGATCTATTCATGTAGGAATAAACCCCATCTTGTTATCCTTAATAGCAACAATCAATACGTGTCTTGCTGCCCCTTCTGTCACTGGGAAAGAACACCGCGTGACCGAACCCATCACAAAGCACCTCTTCCCATGGCAAGAAAAATTGATCTAGTTGGCCTAACTAAACCAAAGATTCGAAGAAGAAATACGAGGCTATAAGTAATCATGCATATAAGAGATCAAAGAAACTCAAATAACTTTCATGGATAAATAGAGCTGATCATAAACTCAAAGTTCATCGGATCCCAAGAAACACACCGCAAAAAAGAGTTACATCAAATAGATCTCCAAGAGATCATTGTATTGAGAATCAAAAGAGAGAAAGGAAGCCATGTAGCTACTAACTACGGACCCGTAGGTCTACAATGAACTACTCACACATCATCGGAGAGGCACCAATGAGGATGATGAACCCCTCCGTGATGGTCTCTAGATTGGATCTGGTGGTTCTGGAACTTGTGGCGGCTGGAATTGTGTTTCATCAACTCCCCTAGGGTTTTTGGATTTTCGGGGTATTTATAGAGCAAAGAGGTGGTGTGGGAGGCGGCCGAGGTGGGCACAACCCACCAGGGCGCACCTGAGCCCCCAGGCACGCACAGGTGGGTTGTGCTCCCCTCGGAGCCCCCGTCTGGTACTTCTTTGGCCCAACAAGTGTCTTCTGGTCCAGAAAAATTCTCCAAAAAGTTTCGCTGCGTTTGGACACCGTTTGGTACCGATATTCTGCGAAGCAAAAAACAAGCAAAAAACAGCAACCGGCACTGGGCACTATGTCAATAGGTTAGTCCCAAAAAATAATATAAAGTTGATATAAAATGATTGTAAAACATCCAAGAATGATAATATAACAGCATGGAACAAGAGAAAATTATAGATACGCTGGAGACGTATCAGCATCCCCAAGCTTAATTCCTACTCGTCCTCGAGTTGGTAAATGATAAAAACAGAATTTTTGATGTGGAATGCTGCATAACATGTTCATCACTTATTCTTTCTTTTGTAGCTGGACATTTGTGCTCTTATATGGTTCAAAGCAATAGTCTAGTTTTGACATGAAGATTTCAATACTCAAGCATATCAACAAGCAACCATGTCTTTCAAAATATCAACACTAAAGAAAGTTATCCCTAGCCCATCATGCTCAATCATTGATCCATTCATGAAACACACTCGCATATTAGCTACATCCAATGCTCAAGTACGATCATAGTGCCCCTTAGTTGGTGCTTTAGAAGAGAAGATGGAGAATCAAATAAAAATAAAAATTGCATAAAGTAAATAGAAAGGCCCTTCGCAGAGAGAAGTAGGGATTTGTAGAGGTGCCAGAGCTCAAAGCGAAAAAATAGAGATAAAACATTTTGGGTTGCATGCTTTTCCTGTCAACAAAAACGATCGAGTAGTTCCCAATACTTTCCATCCTAGATATATCATAGGCGGTTCCCAAATAGAAAATAAAGTTTATTCCTTTTCCACCATACTTTCACATTCCACGGCTAGCCGTATCCACGGGTGCCGTCCATACCAACACTTTCCAAGGAATTTATTATTTGACAACATAAACTAAATTCATTTTTCATTTCGGGACCGAGCATCCCTAATACCTTTGCCGTACTCTCGTGCAATGATAAGTGAATAAACACTCATCTTGAGAATAACACATCTAGCATGGAAAGATATCAGCCACCCCCTACCGTTTCATGAGCGGTACGAGCACACAAAAAGGAAAATTATTTTGAAAATTAGAGATGGCACATACAAATTTGCTTAGAACGGCACGGGAATACCGCATATAGGTAGGTATGGTGGACTCATATGGCAAAATTGGGTTTAAGGATTTTGGATGCACAAGTAGTATTCCTACTTAGTACAAGTGAAGGCTAGCAAAAAGATTGAGAAGCATCCAACCAAGAAACGAAAAATGACATAAGCAAGCATTGAGCATAACTAACACCGAATAATGCACCACAAGTAGGATGTAATTTCATTGCATAACTATTGACTTTCATGCTTGCATAGGGAATCACAAACCTTAACACCAATATTCTTACTAAAGCATAATTACTCACCAACATGACTCACATATCACTATCATCATATCTCAAAACTATTACAAAGAATCAAGTTTATTTTGTCCAATGATCTTCATGAAAGTTTTTATTATATCCCTCTTGAATATCTATCACTTTGGGACTAATTTCATATATTGCAATTTCTTTTGGCAAGCTCAAACAAATTTAAGTGAAGAACATGAGCATAAAAATTTGGGTTAATTATCCTTTTTCCCTCAGTGGTGTCCATGTACTCAGTTTTGCCCTCAGTTTCGAATCGTGCTCAGTTTTGCCCTTAGTCTGTGCGCACCAACTCGTTCTGTGAGTATTGCCGTCTCCGTCAGGTCAACGTGTTTGGCTCGGCCTTACTGGTGGGACCAGGCGGTAGGCGGAGACGACCGTTGTTGGTCATTGCTCTCGTGGCTTGTGGGACCCAGCAGAGAGCTGTTGCTCTCGTGGCTTATGAGACCCAGCAGAGAGAGCCGTTGCTGGCCGCGGGTCTGCGATAAAAGTGGCAGCGCGCGCCCCCGGCGCTCACAACGGTGAGCAACGAATCAGCCGAGCGGGGGACGGGGTTGGAGGCGGACACGCATAGAGGTGGGCGGCGACCAGTGTTGGTAGCTAGGAGCCGGGCGTGAACGACCGAGAGGGCGGCGTCGAGATCCCCTTCATCTCCGCCGGTGGGAAGATTGCTGTGGAGGGCGCGGCGGCATTGAGATCCCCTTCGGCTCCGAGCTCAATGTCTTCTTCTAGCTCCCGCGCCACCTCACAGATCCAGAGTCCGGCGCGCGTGGAGATGCCGATGTTCCTCTGTCCGCGGTGCCGGGCGGAGGTTGATCGGAGGGTTTCACGCACACTAAAGAACCATAATCGTCCGTTCTATGTGTGCAGCGAGAATGGGGTAAGAATTGGGGCAATTGCACCATTTTCGTGGTCGGGATCCTTGAGCAATATGGTTTATCTGTTTGGCGTTCATGCAGGTGAAATGTTTCTTCCTTTGGGTCGATGCTCTGGCCAAGACTCTGAAGAATGAACTGCTAGAAGAGCATGAAGAATGGTTGCCCATCCTGCCACAAACGGCAGCGTCCGCAGCACGAGCTCCAGAAGAAGAGACGGAGGGCAGAGCACGCAATGACCAAGAGGTAGATGTTGAGCTTAGGAGGTTGAACCAGAAGATTAGGAAGCTCGAAGATCAAGCACAAATACCCATTTGCAATTACATTTGGACATTTGTAGGTATGGTAATCGCACTGGGTGTAATGTTGAAATTGTATGGAAAGGCATGAATTTGGGAGGAATTTGTAAGCTTGAAATTGTATGAAAAAATGTTGGAAAAAGTGAGAAGAAATGAGAAATTCAGAAACTTGATCAATGAAATGCAGCTCTCTACTCTGCCTTTCTGTAAAAAAAAGGTTTCTCTGTGGGCCAAATTCAGAGCCAAGAGCCCAGTGTCGGCTAGACTAATGGGCCAACTCCATCCAATTAGGCCCATTCGGGGTGGGCAAATGAGAAGGGTGGATTCTCTCTAAAAAAATGGTGGAAAATGAACAAAAAAGCAATAGCGTGTGCGAGTGGTGTTGTATGGGTTCTTGTCCCATTTTTCTTCTTAATATAACGATACTCATATCTCTTGCGTGTTCGAAAAAAAATTGTCTAAAAAAATGAGAAGGGTGGAAAATGAACAAAAATGGTGCGGCTGGGACTCAAACCCAAGACCGTGTGGGTTTGTGGCGTTTAGGGCTACGCTGGTAACCGGTAGGGCAGATGGAAAGACTTTGACATGGAAGGGGAAGTAGTCTATACATAGTGAGCCCATGACTTGGTTTAGGGTTTGAAAACGCATGTTTGTACTGAATGTTTGCACATGCGTGAGAGTGGTTTTCCTTTGTTTTGTACTGAGATTTTGGAAACGCATGTTTGCATTGCCACATGATTCCGGTTAGAGTGGCACTTGGTTTAGGGTTTAAAGGGAAGAAATATGCATGTTAGTTCATGACTTGGTTTAGGGTTTAAAGGAAAGAAATTTGCATGCTTCCGTGGTCACAAAATCTGTTACAAGCTTAACCACTTCTTGATCTTTGGGCATGAACATTTATGGGCACAGACATTTTTCAACACAGACAAATGATCTCGTTGGGCACGGACATTTTTGAACACACATAATAACTTAGGTAAATAAGATGCAAACCACCGTACCCTTACATAGGTGGGTACCCTACATAGATAAGTCCAGGGACACGACACGACACGTACGACATAGAAAAGCAACAAAATAAAAACGATAAAACTAAAACATGACGAGCTTGACGAACAACTTCACTCCGGGCTCGCACCCCTTCTTGAACATCTTCATCTTAACCTTTCTTCCACCTTGGTCGTGCCCCTTCACCACCGTCTTCAACCTCACTCCTCGTAGTAGGGAAGGGAGTGCATCTGGTTTTCGGTGGGCAAGATGCAGTCGATATTGGTGAAGATGTTGTACACCGTGAAGAAGATGGACTAGCAGCCGCACCAAAACACTTCGCCGAGGAGCTCACACGCGTCAAACGGGTTGGCGAAGGTGACCGTGAGTAGTTTGAGGGTGCCGGCGCGGTCACGAACCTCGTTGAGGGTAAACATCCTAGGCGAGCCCCGTGGGAGGTGGGCAAAGGCGGCGGTGAGGAAGTCGCGGGTGAGCTCGACGGACCCCCTCCACTTGGATTGCGCCCACACACGGAGCGTGCTCTCCACGAGGACGCCCGGCAGGTAGCGCAGCTCCTGCATGGTAGGCGGATGAAGGAAGGTCGGCCCATTGTACTGCATCTTCAGTTGGTGCTTGGGGTTCTCGGAGAGGATGGATTGGGTGTTTGAAGTGGAGACAATGGATCTGGCTTGGGTGGTGAGTTGGAGAGGAAGAGAGGCATATAAATAGGCATGTGAGTGGGAGAGGAAGAGATAAGGGTTGCAAATGAATGAACGGTGCCTGTGTGAATCCGGGCGCATGCGTGTGTATCCGTTACGTTTTACACTGAAACGAGGGGGCGTGTGTATCCGGGTGCGTGTGTATCCGAGCACGTGTGTGCCTCTGAGTGACTGCGGTGCATCTGAATCACTGCATACATCTGAATCAAGGGGTGCATGGCCACGTCGCTCGCCCGCGCATGCATGCCCACGTAGCCTCGCTTCCCATGCATGCAGGCCTGGAAAGGCTGAGACGGGGCATTAACAACGCTCATAGGCTCACCCCGCGAGACGGCCCAACGGTCCATCCAGCGCGCCCACTACCTGTGTTGAGAAAAAAAAGAGCGGCCAGCCAATCAGATTGCATCTCGCGGATCGCCCTCCGCCTCCCCGTAGATTCCTTCTAGAAGGGTTAGATCGAAGGTCCTTGTTCAACGCTAGGGTTAGATGGACGGTCGCTGTTCGGCGAGGTTTGGGAGGGGTTTGGAGTCAGTCAAAGATAGGTTTGACCAGATTTCAAATGAGCATAATAAATTAAAAAAAAATCAGAAAAATGAAAAACCTACGCACATAGTCTTCTTATGTCATATACTAACGATTTAAGTTGATAAACAAGGTCTACATACATTCAAACGAAAAATTCATGTATCTCATGTGATATCTCAAGGGTATCTCAAACTCTCTTGTATGAAGTGAAGAGAAGTGGTTGGGGTTTTGGAACATGAAATTTTCAAAAACCTCACCAAAGCTTCATTTTGGAGTGACTAAGAAGGATCCAGGCTTAGTTTTTCATTTTCATGTTTTAAACTTGTTTAATTGTTGGTCAAAGATAGGTTTGACCAGAATTGAAATGGGCATAATAAATTAAAAAAAACCCAGAAAAATGAAAAACCTGCGCAATAGTCTTCTTATGTCATATACTAACAATTTAAGTTGATAAACAAGGTCTACATACATTCAAATGAAAAATTCATGTATCTCATGTGATATCTCAAACTCTGATGTATGAAAGTGAAGAGAAGTGGTTTGGGGTTTGGAACATGAAATTTTCAAAAACCTCACCAAAGCTTCATTTTGGAGTGACTAAGAAGGATCCAGGCTTAGTTATTCATTTTCATGTTTTAGACTTGTTTAAATGTTGGTCAAAGTTAGGTTTGACCAGAATTCAAATGAGCACAACAAATTAAAAAAATCAAAAAAATGAAAAACCTGCTCACATAGTCTGTATATATAGAATACATGTGTAGGAAAGTTATTTGGCTGATTTAGACAAGGTCGAAAAAAACCTTGCTTAGAAATGAGGCCGTTTACCCTACCTTTGGAGCTCTTTTTAAGCACATTTTTCATGAATGTGAGTTTACTTCGCAAAAGGGCTCGAATTGATGACCAAGTTAGAACAAACAAGTTCATCATAGTTCTGAAAGAATTGCAACATCCAAATAGCATGTCAAATTTGAAGTTTGGTTCAAATTTGAATTTTCGATACAAATTTGATTTTTGGTACAAATTTTTGACATGACTTACTCAAAACATGTACCATCATCATTCCAACATCATTCAAACATAGTTCTAACATAGTTCCAACATCATTCAACAGAAATACAACATTATTCATAATGTTTCATAAATTTTCATAAATAGCGTTGGGGCTTCTGTTTGATCCTTGAGCTTCTTGTCACCACTTTGCTCCTTGTGCTCCTTGTGCTCATTGTGCTCATTGCTTCTTCTCTTCTCCTCTTGGTTGTCGGCACCTTAAGCATCTTCTTTGGACCTACCGCAGAGCTATATAAAACATAAATGGTAATGAGATCATGTCAAGTGATAAATGTACAATAGTATTGGCAAGATATGCGTACCTAGCAGAACTCACAACGACAGAAGGTTGGTCACCATTTGGAGCCTCACTTGGATCATCATTTGGAGCCTCACTTGGATCACCATTTGGAGCCTCACCTGGATCATCATTTGGAGCCTCACCTAGATCATCATTTGGAGGATATTTTGGATCATCGTCCAAATCATGTGGCTGTTGACCTTCATCATTTGGAACCTCGTCAAAATCCTCATCTGTTGCAACCGACTGTTGACCATCATTTTCATCATCTGTTGCAACCGGCTGCTGACCAACATTTTCATCGAATCCTTCATCGAAACACTCTCTGAATGCTGGATCTACTGTGTTATCACAATACATACCGAAAATGACCAGACCCACCACACCTTGTGCACTTACGCATCCTCGCTCCAAGTCCAGCTCCTTCACTGCGAGGTCTGATTCGACTCTTCCTTGGTCTACCTGCTGCTCTCTTCAGAACTGGAGCGCAAAGCTTGAATCCAGGGTCTACTATGTCCCATTGTTGTTTTCCCTCCAAAGCAGGTAAGGCATAAGCATATGTGGCTTTGAACCTTGCAACAGAGTAGTAATCATGCACATACTGTTGTATGTTCCCTGCTGGACCTGAGAGAGAAGTGATGAAAAACAAGGCATGTATGCATGTCAACCCAGTTATCTGCCATTGCCTACAACTGCAAGTTCTAGCTTCTAAATCCACTGGATATCTCCATTCCCTCTTCTCTTTATCCAAAAATGATATCTCTGCTGTGGTACCCGAGCAAAGAGTCATGTTCATTTCCAAGCCTGTTGTTTTTTGCTTCAGTTCATTCATCACGGCAGGGATGATATTGTGGCCCATGAATTTTGCCGCGGCTATTCCTACACGATAATGAAACTTTTGCATGTATTCTATCCTTATACTGTCAAGCAAATCCACCACATAAAGACCCTTTAGTTTCCTGATTGTTGAGTTGAAAGACTCTGCAAGATTATTGTGCACATAGTCAACTTTGCTCAGTTCACTGAATTGGCTTCTGGCCCATAACTTGGAGTGGTGTGTTTCCAAGTATTCCTTCACTTTGGGATTCATGTATAACTGCCTCAAGTGGTAGTTGTGCTTCTTCACACTGCAAGTCAAAGATGCTGGCCATAAATTGTCGGTATACACCTTTCCTTTGTATTTCTTCACAAAATTTGCAGCAAGGTGACGCATGCATTCCCTATGCTCTACTCCAGGGAACACATTGTCCATGGCCACTTCTAAACCTTTGCAGGCATCTGTATGAATTACCAACCCATTGGGATGTGCAATAGCCCGACGCAGATTATGCAAAAACCAAGTCCAGCTCTCCTCAGACTCTGTCTCCAGCACACCGTAGGCAACTGGAAATACGAAACTGTGTGCATCAACTGCACAAGCTGCTACTAACTGTCCTTTAAACCTCCCTATGAGAAAAGTAGCATCAATAGCCAAATACGGTCTGCAGCCTGCCAAAAACCCCGGCGACAAGCCTCAAAGCAAACAAAAACCCTCCTAAAGCATTCCTTGGTCTTTGTCACTCCCCTGAATGTGTACTCCACGGTGTGGTGGTCAATATCTACAATACTACCTGGGCTGGTCCTCTCCACTTCACCTTTAAATGAATACAACAATTGAAAACTTTCTTGCCAGTTACCATAAATAGAATCCATAGCATGTTGTTTACCATTGAACACCCTCATGTATGGTAACTCTATCTTGAACTTGTCTTTGATGTTCTTCTGCAATTCCTTTGCACCCACTTGCTGGTTTTCTTTCACCCACTTCTTTACTTCTTCCGCCACCCATCTTGACTTGGCTCTACTGATTGTTTCCTTCCTAAGGGTTGATTCCTGGCATGTGTGCCTAAAAGGGTTCACTTTGACTTGAACATTCATGCTATTTCGCATTTTAGATGCGAGCATCCTCCATGGACAACCCTCAGTTGGACAGTGCACTCTGTAACGTACTTGATCGCTCTTGTCAACTTTGAAAGTACGTTATGCCTTGATGCAACACGTCACAAGTGCATTTCTACACTCACTCATGGATGCAAAAACAGAACCTTCTTCCATATGAGGGTTCAAAGGGTCCCATTCAACAGCTGCAAGGTCTTCGTCCTCACTCACAGCGTCATCCTCCACACGGACATCATTGTCAGCCTCATCTTGGTTTTCAGCCCGAGGTGCCGTCATAAATTCTGAATTACATCAGAATATAGCTTCTCTTCATCAACCCCAGAATTGTAGTCAGGCTCCACTTCAAGGGGGATCCTTCTGCTGGTGCCCACGCTTGTCGAGCCACCACGTCGCCGTGCACTAACTGAACTATTCTGGCTAGAGCTGCCATTACGATGACATGGTTCTGCCCAAGAAGGTGCACCCGCCATCCTAGGTCCAAATGCCTGCTCAAGCACATCAATTTGCAGCCTCACATGAAAATTCTCTTTCTCCTTATGCTTAGCAAACATGGTAGCAAGCTCTTCATCATTACTAACTGTCACCCATTTATTTTCCCCATCGTAGTATTTGTATTCCACTTCATCAAGCAAACGCCAAGGATATTGGCTGCAAATTACCTCCCCAAATTGTCTGAAACTCCAATTACAAGCCATTGGTAACAGATAATCGAAACCTCCTTGGAATTTCTTCTTATTCTTTGCATTCAGGATGTACCGGTCCCTTCTAATGTGCACCAAGAACGCAAACCGCAACTCCATCCTAACCCACAAAAAACAGAGACGCAATCAGTACACCACAACTGCAAACCAACTCGAATCGACTGTTGAAATGCACAAGGAAGCTCAATCTAAACTAGAGGCGTGACTTACCCCTCGGGAACCCAGTCGTGGACGCGGCGGATCTCCGGCCCGATGCCTACTTCGCCAAATACTCCGGGGTCGCCGCCACTCGCCATTTCGCCCTGGGGTTCACCCTCCTACTTCCTCTTTGTGCACCAGCCCCCCACCTATCAGCGCTCCGGCTGGGCGCATGAAAGGAGGCCATGCCGCGGGTCGAGTAGGTGGCGGGCACACTGGTGGAACGAGCGCCCCACACATGGCGTCGTAGGAAGGTGGCGGGCGGAGCTGGTAGCGGTGGAGCAGGTGGCGGTGGAGCAGGACGGCCGCGACAGCGCAGCTGGTGGCATCGCAGGTGGTGGCAGCGGCGCAGGTGGTGGCGGCGCCGCAGGACGGCCGGGCGGCGCACGGGACAGATCGGCGTCGGGTGTGCCCGGTTAGAACCCTAGGACTTGTCGTCGTTGCGCGGTCCCACATGTAAGTTCCGGACCCACTTCCACGTAGTCCCACGTGTAAGCTCCGGACCCACTACCACTCACACCAACAGACGGAATGGACTAAAATCTGGCCGTTTGGCCTCGTCCTAGTAGCTGCGCATAGACTAGGGGCAAAACTAAGCACGATTCGCAACTGAGGGCAAAACTGAGTACATGGACACCACTGAGGGCAAAAGTATAATTAACCCTAAAAATTTTCATCTCTCAAAATAATATAAGTGAAGCATGAGAGAATTTCTTCAAAATTACTAACTCTCAAATAAATCTAAGTGAAGCATGAGAGCATTTCTTCAAAAATATTAAAGCACACCGTGCTAAAAAAGATATAAGTGAAGCACTAGAGGAATTCCATAGCTCAAAAATTTAAGTGAAGCATAAAGAGCAATTCCAACAAATCATAGTATAATTTTGGCTCTCTCAAATAGGT
The DNA here is from genome assembly GCA_011799875.1 of Thinopyrum elongatum. NCBI lineage: Eukaryota > Viridiplantae > Streptophyta > Magnoliopsida > Poales > Poaceae > Thinopyrum > Thinopyrum elongatum. The sequence continues at coordinate 409,770,163 of CM022303.1, forward strand.
GTGTCCAGCAAGGATACTTGTGACAAACTAAAAATCAAAACAAGCAAAGACTCATATAATACAAGACGCTCCAAGCAAAACTCGTGATATTTGACGAATAAAAATATAGCTCAAAGTAAAATACCGATTGTCGTTAGAAGAAAGAGGGGATGCCACTCGGGGCATCCCCAAACTTAGTTGCTTGTTTCTCCTTGAATATTTCCTTGGGGTGCCATGGGGCATCCCCAAGCTTAGGCTCTTCTTACTCCTTATTCCTTCATCCATCGTGATCTCACCCAAAACTTGAAAACTTCAATCACACAAAACTTAACAAAACCTTCGTGAGATCCGTTAGTATAAGAAAACCAATCTTTACTTTAAGTACTGTAGAAAACCCATTCAAATTTTGTTATTGCATTATATATATTGTATTCTAACTTTTCCATGGCTTATATCCCCTGATACAATCCAGAGAATCGTCAAAATAAGCACACAATGCAAAGAAAACAGAATCTGTCAAATACAGAAAAGTCTGTAAAGACTCGAATTTTACTCATACTTATGTAACTCCAAAAAATCTGAACAATTAGGAAAAAGGAGGCAATTTGTATATAAATCTTGTGTAAAAAATTCAGAATTTTTCGTTGCTTTTGTGAATTTAAACAATTATTTTACCTGATGAAAATGTTTTTGTTTTTCAACAGGATCAAATCAACTAATACCAAAGTTATCCCAAAGGCTTTACTTGGCACAAACACTAATTAAAACATAAAAAACACAATCATAACAGAGGCATAATTGTGCAAACACTCAAGAACAGAAAGAAAAAAGCAAAAATAAATTTTATTCATTGGGTTGCCTCCCAACAAGTGCTATCGTTTTACGCCCCTAGCTAGGCATAAAGCATAGATTCAAGTATTGTCATCTTTAATTCTAGATCCATAGGATGCCCTCATGATTGATTCATATGGTGGCTTAATTCTTGTTCTAGGGAAGTGTTCCATACCCTTTCTTAATGGAAACTGAAATTTAATATTGCCTTCTTTCATATCAATCACGGCACCAATAGTACGTAAAAACAGTCTACCGAGTATAATTGGACAAGACGGATTGCAATCAATATCAAGAACAATAAAATCTATGGGCACATAATTCCTATTTGCAAGGATAAGGACATCATTAATTCTTCCCAAAGGCTTTTTAATAGTAGAATCCGCCAAGTGCAAATTTAAAGAACACTCTTCAATATTGGTAAGACCAAGCACATCACATAAAGATTTCGGGATTGTGGAAACACTAGCACCCAAATCACATAAAGCAAAACACTCATAATTTTCAATCTTGAATTTGATGGTGGGTTCCCATTCATCATGTAATTTTCTAGTAATTGAAATCTCTAATTCCAACTTTTCTTCAAAAGCTTTCATCATAGCATCAACAATATGCTTAGTAAAAGCTTTATTTTGTTCATAAGCATGGGGTGAATTAATCATGGATTGCAACAAAGAAATACAATCAATCAAAGAGCAACTATCATACTTAAAGTCTTTGTAGTCCAAAAGAGTGGGCACATCACTAGTTAAAGTTTTGACCTCTCCAAACCCACTTTTATCAAAAAAAATATCAAGATTTTCACCCTCCGAATTATCGGAACGCCTTCTAACTAAAGTTGACTCTTCTTCACTCCCTTTATCATCAATTTCAATTTTACTAAACAAGGAATCAATAGAAGAAACACCAATCACTTTAAGATCTTCATCATTTTTATGAAAGCAATCACTAGAAAGCTCTCTTTCTAAAAATTCTCTTTAAGCTCTAAGCATAGCGGTTCTTTTCTTACTTTCATCCATAGAAACATATAAAGTTTTAATTGATTCCTCAACCTTAGGCACAAAAATTTTCAACTTGAGATTTTCCACATCATGAGAAATTCTATCAATGCTTCTAGACATGTCATCAATCTTATTCAGCTTTTCTTCTATCGTATTATTGAAAACCTTTTGAGCATTGATAAATTATTTAATATTATTCTCAAGATCAGAGGTCTTCCTATTATTATTATAAGAAGGATTGCCATAGGAACCACCATAATTATTAGAGGAATTTCCTGGAAAAGGCCTAGGATTAAAATTACCTCTATAAGCATTGTTGTTAAAATTGTTTCGCGAGACAAAATTCACATCTACGGAATCACTATTTTGCTCAATCAAAGTAGACAAAGGCACATCATTAAGATCAATAGGAGCATTTTTATTAGCAACCAATTTCATAAGAGCATCAACTTTTTCAATCAAAGTACTAATTTCTTCAACCGAATTATCTTTTCTACTAGTAGGAGCTCTTTCGGTATGCCATTGTGAATAATTTGCCATAATATTATCAAGCAATTTGTAGCTTCACCCGAAGTAATTTCCATAAAAGTACCACCCACGGTGGAATCTAAAAGATTTCTAGAAACAAAATTCAATCCCGCATAAAATTTTTGTATGATCATCCAAAGATTTAAACCATGAGTAGGACAATTTCTTAGCATCAATTTTATTCTTTCCCAAGATTGTGCAACATGTTCATGCTCAAGTTGCTTAAAATTCATGATTTTAGTTCTAAGGGAAATAATTTTTGCGGGGAAAAAATACTTAGTAATGAAAGCATCTTTGCACTTGTCCCAAGAATCGATACTATTGAGAGGCAAATAAGAAAACCAAATTTTTGCGCGATCTCGCAAAGAAAACAGAAATAATTTCAACTTCACAATATCATTGTCCACATCTTTTTTCTTTTGCATATCGCATAATTCTATGAATGTGTTAAGATGGGATGCGATATCCTCATTAGGAGTACCGGAAAACTGATCTTTCATAACAAGATTCAACAAAGCGGCATTAATATCTCAAGATTCCACACTAGTGGCGGGCGGAGCAATCGGAGTGCTAATAAAATCATTGTTAGTGGTATTGGAAAAATCACAAAATATGGCGTTCCCTTGAGTCATCATGACTACGCAAGTAAGATTGCACACAAAAACAGACCTGACGAGAAAACGGCGAACGAAAAAGAGGGCGAATAAAACGGCAAATTTTTGTGAAGTGGGGGAGATGAAAACGAGAGGCAAATGGCAAATAACATAAATTGCAAGGAGATGAGATTTGTGATTAGGAACCTGATAGATGTTGATGATGTCTCCCCGGCAACGGCGCCAGAAATCCTTTCTTGATGGCTCTGCACACAAAGAACAAATACTTGCAACCTGACGCGTAAGAGGGGTTGTCAATCCCTCTCGGGTAAAAGATAGATTGGTTTGTATGATTTTGGATAAATAGATCTCGCGATAAAACAAAATAAAATAAATAAAGAAAAAGTGCAGCAAGGTATTTTTGGGTTTTTAGAATAATAGATCTGAAAACAAAAGCAAATAAAAATAGATCTCAAAGCAAATATGATAAAGAATAGACCCGGGGCCGTAGATTTCACTAGTGGCTTCTCTCGAGAAAATAGCATATGGCGGGTAAAGAAATTATTGTTGGGCAATTGATATAACTTCAAATATTTATGACGATATCCAGGCAATGATCATTATATAGGCATCACGTCCAAGATTAGTAGACCGACTCCTGCCTGCATCTACTACTATTACTCCACACATCGACTGCTATCCAGCATGCATCTAGTGTATTAAGTTCATGGAGAAATGATGTAATGCAATAAGAATGATGACATGATGTAGACAAGATCTATTCATGTAGGAATAGACAGCATCTTGTTATCCTTAATAGCAACGATCAATACATGTCTTGCTGCCCCTTCTGTCACTGGGAAAGAACACCACACGACCGAACCCATCACAAAGCACCTCTTCCCATGGCAAGAAAAATCGATCTAGTGGGCCTAACTAATCAAAAGATTCGAAGAAGAAATACGAGACTATAAGTAATCATGCATATAAGAGATCAAAGAAACTCAAATAACTTTCATGGATAAATAGATCTGATCATAAACTCAAAGTTCATCGGATCCCAACAAACACACCGCAAAAAAGAGTTACATCAAATAGATCTCCAAGAGACCATTATATTGAGAATCAAAAGAGAGAGAGGAAGCCATCTAGCTACTAACTACGGACCCGTAGGTCTACAATGAACTACTCACGCATCATTGGAGAGGCACCAATGAGGATGATGAACCCCTTCGTGATGGTGTCTAGATTGGATCTTGTGGTTCTGGAACTTGCGGCGGCTGGAATTGTGTTTCGTCGACTCCTCTAGGGTTTTTGGATTTTTGGGGTATTTATAGAGCAAAGAGGCGGTGCGGGAGGCGGCCGAGGTGGGCATAACCCACCAGGGCGCGCCTGGGCGCCTAGGTGGGTTGTGCTCCCCTTGGAGCCCCCCTCTGGTACTTCTTTGGCCCAATAGGTGTCTTCTGTTCTAGAAAAATTCTCCAAAAAGTTTAACTGCATTTGGACTCCGTTTGGTACTGATATTCTGCGAAGCAAAAAACAAGCAAAAAATAGCAACTGGCACTGGGCACTATGTCAATAGGTTAGTCCCAAAAAATGATATAAAGTTGCTATAAAATGATTCTAAAACATCCAAGAATGATAATATAACATCATGGAACAAGCAAAATTATAGATACATTGGAGACGTATCACACACCCACTTAGTTGCATTAGGGGAGCTTTCATACACTTATAGCTCTAGTGCATATGTTGCATGACAATACCTACTCCTCACATTAGTATCGATTGTAGGGCCTCTCCATTGCCTAACGGTCCACTTCGTTGATGTGTGTCTTTCTATCTTTTTGTCTTTTTATATTGCTAAGACCAAGGCTTATAAGTTGATCATTGAACGAAGTGCTAAGTATAGTTGAAAAGGGTTCGTCATAAATATTGATTGCTTGACTGAAACTCTAGGTTGTGTTATGATAAAATGTTTGAATATGATAAAGCCTTGAGTTATTGGGGACATGAATATGGCATATGGATGTTGGTTTGTATTGCGTAAAGACATTAACCCATGAAACGCAATACTGATTTTTGTTTACACATTTTGATGTTACTTGCTTATTATCAAATATAGATTATTTCTTTGAATCGATTTTGTCTTAAGTTCACACCATGATTGCATTATTTGATCAATATTATGATGGGTAGCATTCAACATAAAAAATTATCTTTGTTTATCATTTACCTACTCGAGGAAGAGCAGGAATTAAGCTCGGGGATGCTAATACGTCTCAAACGTATATATACTTTTTGATTGTTTCATGCTATTATACTATCATTTTTTTATACATTTTATAGAAATTTATATTATTTTTATAGACTAGCCTATTAATTTAGTGCCATGTGCTAGTTCATGTTTTCTGCTTATTTTTGGTTTCACAGGAAATCAATATCTACGGAGGTCAAAATCACTTTTCGATTTAATGCGATTTTTTGGGCAACAAGAAACACACGAAGCTTCGTGGGACCTCAAGAGGAGCTGACAGGGGCCCACACGGCCACCCGTGCGGCTAGGGGGGTCGCGCTACCTTCTCGTGTGGGGCCCCACTACACTGCCTTAGTCCAATTTCACCGCCATAAATCCCTATAAATACTGAAAATCACCGACGTATTTTCAGAAGAATTTTATCGCCGCCACAAACTGCTGGTCCTTGAAGATCCCATTTGGAGGCTTGTTCTAGAGCCTTATCGGAGGGGGAAGCCATTGCTGGAGCTATCTTCGTCAACCTTACTACCTCCATGACCATGTGTGAGTAGTTCCTTTAGGACCTACAGGTCCATAGCAGTAGCTAGATGGTTCTCTCTTTTTGGATCTTTAATACCATGTTCCCGTGAACCTTCTCACATGATCGGGATCAATTCAATGTAACCGGTGGTGTGTTTGTGGGGTTATAATGAATTGCCACTTTATGATCAAATTGCTCAATGAAACCAATTGGACCTTTTGAGGTTTTGTTGCTACATAATTAAATAGCTTTGTATGCTCTCCGATCTATCTATCTTATTTGGCCAAGTTTGATGGGTTTTTGTTCAGAGGGAGTTGTGCTTTGTAGTGGGTTTGATCTTGCGGTGTTCTAACCTAGTGAAAAAGGGCTAAGGCATGTATTGTATTATTGCCACTAAGGACAAAACGATGGGGTTTAGTCATATTGATTGATGATATGTCTCCAATGTATCTATACTTTTTGATTGTTTCATGCTATTATATTATCAATCTTGGATACTTTTTATAAAATTTTATATCATTTTGGGGCACTAACCTATTAACTCAGTGCCTAGTGCCAGTTGTTGTTTTCTGCTTGTTTTTGGGTTTCCAGGAAATCTGTACCAAACGGAGTCCAAATGCTACCGAACTTTTTGATGTTTTTTTCTAGAAAAATAGACCCTAGAAGCGTCGGGAGGATACTAGACGAGAAGCGAGGAGACGGCAAGGCAACATGGTGTGCCCAGGGGCTAGGGCGCACCCTGATGCCTTGTGGACCCCACGTGGCTCCGTCTGACCTAATTCTACTTCTCTAAATTCTCAAATATTGGGAGACCCCCAGAGAGCCACCCAAAAACAATTTTTCCACCATCGCAAGCTTTTGTTCTTTCGCGATCCCATCTAGAGGCCTTTTCCGGTACTCTGTCGGAGGGGGAATCAATCACGAAGGGCTTCTACATCAACCTTGCTGCCCTTCCGATGATGTGTGAGTAGTTCACCATAAACCTACGGGTCCATAGCTAGTAGCTCTTCTTCTCCCTCTTTGATCTTCAATACAATGTTCTCCTTGATCTCCTTGGAGTTTTATTCGATGTAATCTTCTTTTGCGATGCGTTTGTTGGGATCCGATGAATTGTGGGTTTATGATCAGATTATTCATTGAAAGTAATTGAGTCTTTTCTGAATGTTATTATGCATGATTATTATAACTTTGTATTTCTCTCTGATCTATCCATTTGGTTTGGCCAACTAGATCGATTTATGTTTAGTAGGAGAGGTGCTTTTGAGTGGGTTCAATCTTGCAGTGTCCTCACCCAATGATAGAAGGGGTAGCGAGGCACATATTCTGTCTCCATCATGTCATCTTGCTTAAAGTGTTACTTTGTTTGTCATGAACTTAATATCATAGATGCAGGCAGGAGTCAGTCCATTGGTGGGGTAATAGTAGTAGATGCAGGCAGGAGTCGGTCCGCTTGTCATGGACGTGATGCCTATATATGTGATCACTACCCTGAATAACATCATAACTATGCGATTTTCTATCAATTGCCCAACAGTAATTTGTCTACCCACAATATGCTATGTTTCGAGAGAGAAGCCTGTAGTGAAAACTATGGCCCCCGGGTCTACTTTTACCATATTACTAAAACCAAAAATACCTTGCTGCAATTTATTTACTTTTATTTTACTTTTCAATTTATATATCTATCACTATCAGATTCAATCCTTGCAAGTAACGAGTTCAAGGGGATTGACAACTCTCTTGCTCATGTTGGGTGCAAGTATTTGCTCTTGCGTGTGTAGGTGCTGCTTAATAGGAATTTGCTTTGTTCTCCTATTGGTTCGATGACCTTGGTTCTCACCGAGGGAAATACTGACCACTACTATATTGCTTCACGCTTCCTCTTCGGGGAAAATCCCTACATAGCTCACAAGTAGCAGAAAGAATTTCTGACGCCGTTGCCGAGGAGACATCATCAAATACCTACAGGTTCCTTCACACAAATTATCATCTACTTTCTCTACTTTTATTTGCCTCTCTTTCCCCTCCCTCCACTTCTCTAAAAATCAGAAAACACAAAAATATTTTATTTTGCTAGTTTGCTTTCACTAGTAGAAAAACGACCTAATGTTCACCTCATTAGTCCCGGTTCAATTACGGACCGGCACTAATGTGACCATTAGTGCCGGTTCCAACGGCTAGGCGGGCGACACTCATTAGTCCCGGTTCGTGTTGAACCTCTAGTACCGGTTCGTGCCACGAACCGGGACTAAAGAGGTGGTGGCAGGCTGGTGTCAGGCTGGGGCCCCACCAACCCCTTTAGTCCCGGTTCGTGGCACGAACCGGGACTAGAGATGCACCTTTAGTCCCGGTTTGTATAACCAACCGAGACTAAAGATGCCTCTATATAAACCCTTCGTCGAGCCCGAGCCCATTTCTCTCTATTTTCCCCTTTCATTCCATCCTCTCCTCTGTTCTTCCCCATTGCTCGAGCTCATCCTTCATTTTTGCCAAAATTTGTCAAGATTTAAAGGCCCCCCATCCATCCAAGTGATCACAAAGGTTAGCAACTTTGTCCTTTCATCTCTCATTGCTAGATTAGCTCTTGCAATGCTCTATAAGTATAGTGATTTGTGGGATTTAGTTTGGGAGTAATTGTATGTGGTAGTTTATTTGATTTACATGCAATTTGAGCTCAAATTAACTCTTAGTTTGCATATGTAGGTGTGGTTTACTTAGTGCCATCCCGTCCCCGTCCTAACGACCACCGTCGATCGCCCGCACCGTCCCGTCGCCGGCACCACCTTGGTGAGCCTCTTGTTCTTATCTTTTATATATATAAAAAATCATGTTTGTGTGATTTAGATATATAGTTACTTGTATAATTTTCTTACCCGTACGTTATTTGTTATACATAGTGGCATGGTTTTGATATCCGTCCCCGTCGGCCCTCGTCCGATTTATGATTCGAATGTGGTATATTCTCTTTTATAACTATTTGTTGCATTTCGTGTTTATGACAAATTATGCCCATCAAGTTGACATATATATTTTTATCTAGGAGGTATGTGAACCAGAAATTCCAACCGACCCTCTTGTCGAGAGGTTAAATTTAGTTGAAAAAGAAAACGAGTATTTGAAAGAAAAATTGAAAAGAATTGAAGAAGAGAAGATGAAACTGGAGTTGTATGTTGGCGATGTCGTCGATGATCACAAGATCAAGATGGAGAAAATGTGCTTGAAGATTAGAAAGATAGAAAATATGCCATTGATAGTGAGGCTTGGTATCATTATGCTGTTGGATCAATTGTTACCTTAGTTGCGATCTTGATCGCATTTGTTGTTGCATTTAAATGCTTTAGCTAGAAAGTTTGTATGTTGTTTTATGAGCATAAGTGTGTATGAACTTTATGTATGAACTTGTATTAATTTGGTCTTTTCGGTGCTGTGTAATGAAGATGAGCCGGCAATGGATGTACGATGACCGATGCTCTCCCCAGTTCGTTAATGGCGTGCGTACTTTTCTGCTTGCGGCTGAGGCAAACAAGTGGGTGGATGGTTTTATGTCTTGTCCATGTGCTGGCTGTAAGAATGATCATAATTACTCTAAGTCAAGAACCATTCACGTCCACCTGTTTGAGTCCGGTTTCATGCCCCACTATAATGTTTGGACCAAGCACGGAGAAAGAGGGGTTATGATGGAAGACAATGAAGAAGAAGAGGACGACGACAGCTATCCTGGCCATGGGTTCCCTGAATACGATGGTACAACAATGGGGGAAGAAGCTGAGCCGGCAATGCGGGAAGAAGCTGAAGAAGAGGCATCAGATGAGCCCGCTGATGATCTTCGTCGGGCCATTGCCGATGCAAAGAGAAACTGCGTAAGTGAAAAGGAGAGGCTGAAGTTGCAGCACATGTTAGAGGATCACAAGAAATTGTTGTACCCAAATTGCGAAGCTGACAAGAAAAAGCTGGGCACGACACTGGAATTGCTGCAATGGAAGGCAGAGAATGGTGTATCTGACAAGGGATTTGGAAAGTTGCTGATAATGTTAAAGAAGATCCTTCCAAAGGACAACGAATTGCCCGACAGTACATACGAAGCAAAGAAGGCTGTCTGCCCTCTAGGATTAGAGGTGCAAAAGATACATGCATGCCCTAATGACTGCATCCTCTACCGCGGTGAGTACGTGGATTTGAATGCATGCCCGGTATGCGGTGCATTGCGCTATAAGATCAGCCGCGATGACCCTGGTGATGTCGAGGGCGAGCGCCCCAGGAAGAAGATTCCTGCCAAGGTGATGTGGTATGCTCCTATAATACCACAGTTGAAACGTTTGTTCCAAAATAAAGAGCATGCCAAGTTGATGCGATGGCACAAAGAAGACCGTAAGAAAGACGGGAAGTTGAGAGTACCCGCTGACGGGTCACAGTGGAGAAAAATCGAGAGGAAGTGGAGGGATTTTGCAGATGACGCAAGGAACGTATGGTTTGGTCTAAGCGTAGATGGCATTAATCCTTTTGGGGAGCAGAGAAGCAATCATAGCACCTGGCCTGTGACTCTATGTATGTATAACCTTCCTCCTTGGTTCTGCATGAAGCAGAAGTACATTATGATGCCAGTGCTCATCCAAGGCCCTAAGCAACCCGGCAACGACATTGATGTGTACCTAAGGCCATTAGTTGAAGAACTCTTACAGCTGTGGAATGAAAAAGGTGTACATGCGTGGGATGAGGACAATCAGGAAGAATTTGACCTACATGCGTTGCTGTTTGTGACCATCAATGATTGGCCTGCTCTTAGTAACCTTTCAGGATAGACAAACAAGGGATACCGCGCATGCACGCACTATTTGGATGATACCGACAGTATATATTTGGATAATTGTAAGAAGAATGTGTACCTGGGACATCGTCGATTTCTTTCGAGCAGGCATCCCGTAAGAAAGAAAGGCAAGCATTTCAAAGGTGAGGCAGATCACCGAACGAAGCCTCGCCACCGTACTGGTGAGGATGTACATGATACGGTCAAGGATTTAAAGGTAATCTTTGGAAAGGGTCCTGGCGGATAATCTGTTCCGAATGACGCTGACGGACGCGCACCCATGTGGAAGAAGAAATCTATATTTTGGGACCTACCCTATTGGAAAGACCTAGAGGTTCGGTCTGCAATCGACGTGATGCACGTGACGAAGAATCTTTGCGTGACCCTGCTTGGCTTCTTGGGCGTGTATGGGAAGACAAAAGATACATCGGAGGCACGGGAGGACCAACAACGTATGCACGGAAAAGACGGCATACATCAGGATCATGCGAGCTACGCTCTTACTAAAGAAGAGAAGGAAATATTCTTTGAATGCCTGCTTAGTATGAAGGTCCCGTCTGGCTTCTCATCGAATATAAAGGGAATAATAAATATGGCAGAGAAAAAGTTCTAGAACCTAAATTCTCATGACTGCCACGTGATTATGACGCAACTGCTTTCGGTTGCATTGAGGGGGCTTCTACCAAAAAACGTTTGATTAGCCATTGTGAAGCTATGTGCATTCCTCAATGCAATCTCTCAGAAGGTAATCGATCCAGAAATCATACCAAGGTTAGAGAATGATTTGGTGCAATGTCTTGTCAGTTTTGAGTTGGTGTTCCCACCATCCTTCTTCAATATCATGACGCACGTCCTAGTTCACCTATGCGAAGAGATTGCCATTCTGGGTCATGTATTTCTACACAATATGTTCCCCTTTGAGAGGTTCATGGGAGTCTTAAAGAAATATGTTCATAACCGTGCTAGGCCAGAAGGAAGCATCTCCAAGGGCCATGAAAATGAGGAGGTCATTGAGTTTTGTGTTGACTTTATTCCTGACCTTAAGCCTATTTGTGTTCCTGAATCGCGGCATAAGGGCAGACTGGGTGTAAATGGCACGCTAGGACCGAAAGCAATAATATGTATGGACGGGCATTCTCTCACTGAAGCACACTACACAGTTCTACAAAATTCCGCCTTGGTGGCTCCATATATCGAGGAACACAAGAATATTCTACGCTCCAAACACCCGGAGCAGTCTGACGACTGGATTACACGTGAACAAACGGGGACTTTCGCCGGTTGGTTGCAGACACGTGCCATGCATGACGACGCTGTTGAAGATGACCTGTACTTGCTGTCCCAGTTACCATCTTCGAATATAATGACTTTGAAAGGGTACGAGATAAATGGGAATACATTTTACACGATCGCCCAAGATAAAAAGAGCACCAACCAAAACAGTGGTGTCCGCTTTGATGCAAAAACCAAGAGGGGAAAGGACACATATTATGGTTACATAGAGGAGATATGGGAACTTGACTATGGACGTGGTTTGAAGGTCCCTTTGTTTCGGTGCAAATGGGTCAATCTGACACGACGCGGGGTAACGGAAGACCCGCAGTACGGAATGACAACAGTGGATCTCAACAATCTTGCGTACGCAGACGAACCATTCGTCCTAGCCAAGGATGTGGCGCAAGTTTTCTATGTGAAGGGCATGTCTACCAAGCCGAGAAAAAGAAAAGATAAGGAAGCGAATACATCATACGATGAGCCAAAGCGCCACATAGTTCTTTCAGGGAAAAGAAACATCGTGGGAGTGGATGACAAGACAGACATGTCAGAAGATTATGAAAAGTTTCATGAAATTGCTCCTTTCAAAGTGAATATTGACCCGAGCATCCAATTAAATGATGAAGATTGTCCATGGTTACTGCGCAAAGGGACACACGCGAAGAAAAACTTTTACACCCAAAGATCCCACTCTGGGATGTGACCGGCTTCACTGTCATCACTTTCTTCTCTAGTGAGTTTCTGGACTTATATATATATATATATATCGAAAGTCCCACTTTGGACAAATCGTAGGGAATCTTTGTAATAGTTAGGGTGCTTATGTGTTTTGGCATTTGAAACATGTACTTTTGTGCTTCGGACAAACGTCATCAATTTTCAACCCTTTCTGACTTCATTTGCTATTTTTCATGCATTTACTGATTTTTTTGAGCTAAATGACCCTGAAATTGAAAAGCACAACAAATGAACTCTGAAAAGGTTGAAAGTTGGCATGGTATCATCATTTCACCCACATAGCATGTGCAAAAAAGTTGAGAGGGTTACGGCAAAAACTGGATGCACTTTGTGTACAAAATGGACAATCTCTTTCGAAGTATCTGGGTTTCGGACGAAAACTCATCTGTTATAAAGGCATTTCATTTTTTTAACTTATTTCAAATCCAGACTTTTTGTGCGTTCAGTATGCACCATTCAAAGCCACGTCCTCAATTTTCAACCCTTTCTGACTTCATTTGCTATTTTTCATGCATTTATTGATTTTTTTGAGCTAAATGACCCTGAAATTGAAAAGCACTACAAATGAACTCTGAAAAGGTTGAAAGTTGGCATGGTAATGATATTCACCACATAGCATGTGCAAAAAAGTTGAGAGGGTTACGACAAAAACAGGATGCACTCGTGTACAAAATGGACAATCTCTTTCGAAGTATCAGGGTTTGGGCTAAAACTCATCTGTTACAAAAGGCATTTCATTTTTTTAAACTATTTCAACTCCAGACTTTTTGTGCGTTCAGTATGCACCATTCAAAGCCACGTCATCCATTTTCAACCCTTTCTGAATCATTTGCTATTTTTCATGCATTTACTAATTTTTTTGAGCTAAATTACCTGAAATTGAAAAGCACTACAAAGATGACTCTGAAAAGGTTAAAGTTGGCATGGTATCATCATTTCACCACATAGCATGTGAAAAAAGTTGAGAGGGTTAAGACAAAAACAGGATGCAATTCGTGTACCAAATGGACAATCTCTTTCGAAGTATCAGGGTTTTGGGCTAAAACTCATTTGTTACAAAGGCATTTCATTTTTTAAAACTTATTTCAACTCCAGACTTTTTGTGCGTTCAGTATGCACCATTCAAAGCCACGTCATCAATTTTCAACCCTTTCTGACTTCATTTGCTATTTTTCATGCATTTACTAATTTTTTGAGCTAAATGACCCTGAAATTGAAAAGCACTACAAATGAATTCTGAAAAGGTTAAAAGTTGGCATGCTATCATTATTTCACCCACATAGCATGTGCAAAAAAGTTGAAAGGGTTACGGCAAAAACTGGATGCACTTCGTGTACAAAATGGACAATCTCTTTCGAAGTATCACGGTTTCGGACGAAAACTCATCTGTTACAAAGGCATTTCCTTTTTTTAAATAATCTAAGTATTACCAAATTGAATATAATGATAAAACACACTAATACTAAATAGAAGAAAAAAGAATCACTGAAAAATCTATTTTTAAAGTAAAGTTATTCACAAACTAGTGATTCACACAAATTTCAAATAATTCAAATTTAAACTAATAAAGTTGAAAACTACTGGCACTAACAGAAAGTTTATATTTTTTTACCTAAATAAAAAAGGTTCACAAAGAAACTCTAAATAAAGTAAAAAATAACTCAGAAATAAAAGAAAATAAATAAAGCAGAAAACAAAAAAAAATAAAAAAAATAAATTAAAAAAAAGCCCGTCTACTGGGCCACAACGGCCTGCATACGACTGAAAACCCAACCTGTAGTTGAGCCAGGATGCAGGCCCGCAAGGCCCAGTAGGCTCACAGGGCAGCACAGGTGAGGTAGGCCCAGAAGGCCTGCTTTAGAGAGGAGCTCGAAGGAGCAGCCGCAGCTGGGTTTATAAACCAGTGCGGCTGCCCTTCGCTGGGCGAGGTGGGACTAAACTTCGTGCACCGCGGCTGTGGCAGCGCACCACCTTTAGTCGCGGTTGGAGGCTCCAACCGCGACTAAAGGCCCCCCTTTAGTCGCGGTTGGAGCCTCCAACCGCGACTAAAGGTGGTCGCTTCCCGCCGCTTGGCCTGGCCAAAATTGACCTTTAGTCCCGGTTGGTGGCTCCAACCGGGACTAAAGGCCTCCGCATATATATACACCATTTGAAATTTTTTCAGTTTCCCTCTGCTTCTCGTCTCTTCGACCACTACGAACGGAGGAGATCGCCGCCGCCCCCGACCCACCGCCTGCCTCGACGCCGTCGCCGCCCACGCCATCGCCACCCCAGAGGCGCCGCCCACGCCGTCGCCGCCGCCGACGCGCCGCCCCCCGTCGCCGCCCCCATCGCTCGCCGCCCCCTCCTCGAGCTCGCGCGCCGTCGCCGTCGCAGTCGCCATCGCCGACGACTCGCCTCGCCTCGCCGGCCGTCGCCCCGCTGTGAGCCCCTGCCGCCATGGCCGCCCTCCCATCGATCGAGCCCGCACACACACACATGCATGAACACACACACGCACACACACACATTTTCTTATTTTCTGTTTTTCTGTTTTTTTTTGTTTTTTATACTTTTAGTTATAGAAATGTTAGATGAATTAGATATATAAATGTTAGATGAATGTTTTTTTAGTTTTTTATACTTTTAGTTATAGAAATGTCAGATGAATTTTAGATATATAAATGTTAATTAGATGAATTTTGACATTTTTTTCACTAGATGATTAGATGTATATTGAAAAAAGTTTGAATGTTGCATATTTCACGATGCAACATTTGATCCAATGTAACTAGATGCAAGAATTTTGACATATGTCAAAGTTTGAATTTTGACATATGCAACATTTGATCACATGTCAAAGTTTGATCATATGTCAAAGTTTGATCTAGTGAAATATGATCAAATATGCAACATTCGATCATATGTCAAAGTTTGAATTTTGACATAGATGCAAGAATGACATAGATGTACATTTGAGAGGAAGTTTGAATTTTGACATTTGATCCAATGTATAGCAATTAGTATTTGCAAAAGTTGCATATTTTAATGTTATATTTGCAAAAGTTTGTTATGTATTTGCAATTAATTTGTATATGTATGTATAGTACAATAGATTCTCTTAGTCCTTTAATAAGGGATTTATCAAGAATGCCCCCATTATGGATGTGCACAAGTTGATCCATTTTTTTTTCTGATCTCATCTATATATATATTCTTCTATATGTCACGTTGTCTGTCAAAGTATTGAAGAAATCCATGGCTTCATCATTAGCCGGAAGTAACAGGCGCATGATGGTACGAAGCTCTCCAAAGTTGTTTTGGAACGGAGTTCCTGATAGGATAATTCGCTTTTTGGTACGAATTTCAGCAAAGGCCTTCCAAATAGCGATATTCGGAAGGCTCTTGCTGAACTTCATACCAAAAAGCTAATTATCCTATCCGGGACTCCGTTCCAAAACAATTTGGAGAGCTTTGTACCATCATGCGCCTGTTACTTCTGGCTAATGATAAAGCCATGGTTTTCTTGAATCCTTTGACACTAGACAACGTCACATATAGAAGGGTAGATGAGATCAGGAAAAATATGGACCATTTTCTGCACATCCAGAATGGCGCCATTTTGTTAAATCCCTTAAAGGTTAAGAGAATCTATTATGATTCTGAATCCTGTTCCTAGCCAGGGACTAAAGGTTTTCCTCGTATATTAAGAAATCACAATCCAAACATAAAAAAAATACATTTGCATAGAATTTGTTCTCGACGTCAATGATGCCTGGCCTGCATCCTCATCGTCGACCCATTCGCGACGACGTCCTGCTTCAGAGGCGCCATGTCCGGGACTGGGCTCCGTCGGGCTGGCACTGGTAGGTGCTACCTTCAGGGGCGCGCATCTTGGTGAGGAACCCGGGTCCCGTCGTCGACCCGGAGCTTCTTTGGTGGCGGGCGCGTGGGCCACATTCGGTGTAGAGGCTGGTGTCCCCCGCGGAGGTGGTACGTCACCGTGTCAGGGAGGAGTACGACCACGTCCGTCGCTACATGGTTGCGTTGGACGTCAGGTTCTCCAATACCTGGCAGGTTCTTCACGGATCTCACCCGAGCTATGATCCTGTGATGGTTCCTTCTCTTTGGGTGTCCACCGCGAGTGAACTAGATTATTCAATAGTATTCGATCTGTATTAGCTAGTGATGTATTTGAGATTATAATTATTCGATAATATTCGAGACGATGTATTCAAGATTATATTCGATGATGCATATCAATTACTGGATTATTCGAGATGCATATTATCTACTATGATTCAGTTTTTCCTTATTGATTGCATGCATGCATTCTAATTTGAATACTAAATTGTTTTATCTTTCTTCTGGATTAGTTAAATAAAAGCTATGGACAATACCGGCAGAAAAGGAGAAGAGGCCCTGTTCTACATCATACGCCCCCCGAGCCTAGATGGGAATGAAGAAGATGACGGCTCGCAATATCTGAATCCTACCGGTGAGGGTATGATATTTGATGAAGACGAACGAATAGATGAAGTCCAGACCTTCGATGACGAAGGAAATGTTTTAATTGATTTGTATATATATATTAACGAATCAATCTTTCTTCTTTTAGCCCTCCGGATCGAGCAAATCTTCTACAAGCAGCAGGACAGTTCGAGGCCCGGCCAAAAAGTTGAAGGATGGTGTAAAGTACAACATCGATGCCATCAAACCTAATGGCGAACCGCGCGAACCTAAGAAGAATGCGAACAAGTTCATTCGTCAATGCGGAGTTATTGTCAGGGACCAAATCGCGATCTCCATTCAAGAATGGAAAAAACCAGCAAAGGAACTTCCAGATGTTACTTTTGTCGACCAAAGAGCAAAAGATGGGCTTTGGGAATCTCTCATGTCACATTTCACCCTACCAGATCATTTCACAGATGCAGATGTGGAGAAAGTCAAGAACGCTGCTCTTAGGAAGATGGCGATAGCATTCAACAACCACAAGAAAAGTATATGGGTTGCGCACGTCAATGCAGGAAAGAAGACTCCAGAATTCAAGGGAACACTGGAGAAGGCAAGAGCTCACTGGGACGCCTTCGTGAAATTCAAGGAATCGGAAGTAGCTCAGGAATAGTCGAGAAAAAAACAAGATTAATTCCGTGAAAAAGGAGTGGCACCATAAGCTGGGGCCAGGTGGCTACGAGGTGGCCCGGCCTAAGTGGGATCTCGCTGAGCAAGAGATGATGGATGCAGGGGTCACTCCAGTTACATTGAGCTGGCCCCCCAGGTCCATGACTTAGTTCTATGCGCATGGGGGGACGTTGGACCCAAAGACAGGCGAGGTTTTGGAGCGGGTAAGTCTTAAAGGAGCCGATGTGCGTTTACTTGTTGCAATAGAAGAGGCTCAAACGGGGGTGTTCAAGCCCAACAGAGAGAACGACGAGCTTATGCGTGCCCTGAAGAATCCTGAACACCCGGGAAGAACACGAGGCAAAGGCGTTGTTCCGTCGTTTGAGGGGTTTGCGGACTGGAACGCCGACTACAGAAGCCGTGCGAGAAAGAAGCAGCAGGAGGAGCAGAAGAGGAAGCTGGAGGAGGAGGAGAGGAAGCAGGAAGCAGACCACCTTCACATCGTAGAATCAAAGCACGCGGAGTTGGCACTCGCTTTCCAGCGGCAGCGGCAGCAGATCGACTCACTTAGCCAGGAAAGGGGGTCTCAGCAGCGGCTGCAGCTAGCGGATCCAGCATTGGATAGCACCGTCCCATCCATGCCGAGAAGCAGCGTGGGTTCCGCCCCGGGCGATGATGCACTGCTGGATAGATACCCTGTGGATGATATCATAGATACGACAACTTGTGAGCTACACTTTAAAATGAAGAACATATCCATGAAGGTGGCAGACGGCGTTGCTTATACAAATCCCCCTGAAGCAACCTTCCATTGCAATCCGATTCCAGCTGGCTATGCTCGTATCGGGGTTGATGAAGTGGTGGCACAATATTCAGGGCTAGATCTTGACATTCCTGGAGGTAACGATGAGCGCACACTAGGAGAGGCCGTACATCGTATCATTCTATGGAGAAAGGATTGCATCATCTTTCCAAGGCCACCGACACCGCGTCAGCCGGCTCCTCCTCCAAGTCCGCCGCCGCCTCAGCAGACTCCCGCTCCTCCAAGTCCGCCACCGTGTCAGCAGACTCCTCCTCCTCCAAGCCCGCCACCGCGTCAGCCGACTCCTCCTCCTCCAAGTCTGGCACCGCGTCAGCCGACTCCTCCTCCTACAAGTCTGGCACCGCATCAGCCGACTCCTCCTCCAAGTCAGGCACCATGTCAGCCGTCTCCGCCGCCTCAGCGGGCTTCGCCGCCTAAGCAACAGCGGAAGAGAGGCACCGCAGCTACAACGGCTAGTGGTACAACAGGAGGCAAGAAATACAGATTTGGTCCAAGCCTCAAGCCTCTTCCAAGGTTGCCTTACCACCTGACTGACGAGGAAAATGAGATCGAAGTGCAAGCCCAAGTGAAGGCCCATTTTGGACTGAAACCGCCCCCGCCGCCAGAGGAGAAAGTACCTGAGCATGTCATTGGCCAGTTTATTCGTATGGCTCAACCACCAGCTCCCAAGCATATTGACTCAGACTATGAGCACCAAATCAAGAAGTCATATGAAGCACAAAAAAAAGGAGTCAAGCTTGAGCTCGAGCCAAGCAGCTGCCAAAAAAGCAGGAAAACTGTTCCCCAGCTGGGAGAACAGGCGGTGCAATCGACCCCCCCCCTCATTGTACCAACACATGTGAGTACCAGCGCCGATCAGCTGGTAATAACCGACGATCATAGAAGGCAGGCTGAAAAGGCCGGTGTCACTGTAGAACAACTCCTAGGCATCGAGCCCATCGAAACGTTTAAAGAGGAGGAACTAAAACGGAAATATGCCCGCGGCGAACCTATGGTCAAGCCTGAGGAGATCAAGCGTCTATCAACGAGAAGGTATGAATTGCATCAATGGTACATGAGAGAAGCCAAGACTACCGATAAAGAGTCCCTCATGGTGCAAGTCAAAGAAGAGCATTACTTCCATGAAAAAGCTCTGTGGGTTGAGTTTCAAGAACTATTTCAGTTATTCAATCAAGACTCACTCGACAAATCTATCGTCAGTTGCTATTGTCTGTAAGTGATTTCTTTCTGTAAGTTAAGTCTCTAGCTAGCTGTAGTGCTCGTTCATTAACTATAATTATCCTCACTATATTCTTTTCTGTGGTATTATGCAGAATGAAGATCTATGAAATGAAAAAAGCTGGACGCTATGGCATTGGGTTCATTAACCCAAATACCATTAATGAAGAGACATGGTCACGTGAATATGATCAACCATACATAGAGAAAACCTTGCTAGAGTTCTTGGTGCGACTAAATACCCAACCAGAAATACTACTTCCTTACAACTTCGGGTGAGTGACACTATCTTGTACTAGAAATTCTGTTTTTGCTTACTAGATGTTAATAAGTGTAGTTGATGAGTTATTCACATGCCCGCTTAATTATACAAACGTGTGCGCATGAAGTTTCCACTGGATCTTGTTAATCATTAAAGTTGACAAGGGAAAAGTTCAAGTACTGGACTCACTACTTAAAGATGCTAATGAATACTCAATCGTGAGGGGGATGGTCGACAGGTAATTTCAATCATTATCGCACTATGTCGGCCTCTTTAGTTCGTTTCCTGATATCAACTAATTAATAACTCCTTTATTCATTTTCTTTGCCGGCGGGCAGGGGTTGGGAAAAGTTCATCAAAAAGGTTAAAGGCCAATGGAAACAACAGCTGACATGGGTGTGACCCAAGGTAATTAATTAAGTAGTACTAGCTAGCTAACATCTCTTTAATTCTAGTTTCAATACCATTATCATGCTTGATTAATTATTATCTGATTGAATTCTATTCTCGTAAAGGCCCTGAAGCAGGCGCCGGGGACTAATTTATGTGCATACTATGTTTGCGAGAACATTCACATGATGGCGTCCGAAAGGAGCAAAGATGATAGAAACCGATGGGTACGTTTGCCAGTACACTATTCACAATTTTTACATCATTATCTAATATATACACTCACAACTAATACATGCATATTGATCTCCTTCTTTAAAGATGAGGGACTTGCGGGATAAGCTCCTACCAGAGAATCTCGTACGAGCGATTCAATAGGAAATAGCGGGATTTTTGCTCGACCAGGTCATAGATCCCAAAGGAGAATACCATTACACCGTACCTAGCTAGATCGACCTAATGCCTCCATGTAATGATCTGCAAATTGTAGGAGAAATTGTATATACCAAATTGTATATATATATGTATGTGAATGGTCATGCGAGAAATTCGATGATATATATATGATCGGTTTTACGAGAAATTCTATTTATATATATGCATAACGTGTACAATATGTAGTAGCGTAAAATATGTTTGAAATGAAAAAGAATTAAATGCAAAACACAAAACTAAAACAAAAAATAAATCATAAACCCCTAAACCTTTTAGTCCTGGTTGGTGTTAACAACCGGGACTAAAGGTCTCCCAGCCCCCGGCGCGGGCTCGTGCCACGTGGTGGGCCTTTGGTCCCGGTTCGTGTTGAACCGGGACTAAAGGGGGGGGGTACCTTTAGTCCCCACCCTTTAGTGCCGGTTGCAGAACTGGCACTAAAGGCCCTTACCAACCGGCACTACAGCCCGATTCTGCACTAGTGTTTGTTTGCTTGAAGTTGCTATCATGTCTGAGTTTGAAAAAGTTAGTGATGGTCCCACCACTAGTTTGGAGCCTTTAGATTATCAAGCTTTGCTATTAAATCTTCTAAAAATTAAAACACTAAAAGAAGCTTTGATGAAGTTGCTGAAGAAACACTAGATAATATTGCTGATGATGATCCTAATAAAGAATAACCCACTATTACGCATACAAAAAATTCCGTATAGGTAGTGGTAATATTATTAGAAAGGGTGTTATTCAAGATTTCTTTACTTGTGTTGGATCATTACCTATGATAGGGGGATCAATTCTTGCTAGAACTACTAGTCTCGCGGATGCCGTATCTTTACTTATAGTTTAATTGGAAAGACAATTTGTTCACATGCATCCTTCTATACAATGGTTGTTTCTAGAATTTTCCAATATCCATGATCCTTCTGTTAAGCATTTAGCTACCATTTTTCTAGTCCATGAATTTAGTCACATCATGAGAGAGGCAAGAGAGATATTTGCTCATTATAGAATAAATAGTGAGTGCCCTCCCATAGAAGAAATTCTTTATGATCAAGAGGAGACAAGGAAATTAAAATCAATGGACTATGTTGCTTATAATGAGAATCTTAGAAAAAAGGTTCTCCCAACTATCTTGATTGATAAAACCTCTGAACATAATGATCAATTTGCTATAGAAAATCTTGGATTAGGTTGTGTGCTTAAGAAAAGGCTAAAGGAATATCTTTATAGAAACTTGTATAATGAAGAAATAGCCATCACCTACTAAGGGCCTAAGGAGGAACCTTCTCCTCCCAAACTTGATATTACGGATCCGGATCCTATAAAATTAAGCCCTTTCAATTACTTTTGCCTACCTATTAGAAAGCTTGTTGCTGAGAGAAGGGAGTATGAGATGAACATGTATGATCTCCCTTATGATTACTACAATACTTGAAACAATGCATTAGGCCTAGCTAGGGGCGTAAAACAATAACGCTTGTTGGGAGGCAACCCAATAGTTATCTTTATTTTTTGCTTTTTATTTCTATTTTGTGTGATGACATGATTATTCTACTATAATGATTGTGTTTTTATCTTTTAATTAGTTTTTGTGCCAAGTAAAGCCTTTGGGATGATTTGGATAATAGTTAACTTGATTATGTGAAAAAACAGAAACTTTTACTCTCAGTCTAGGAATTTCTATAATTCACTGGAAGGTGATTTTGATCTAATTTTTTTACACATGTTTTATATACAAATTGCCCATGTTTTCACATTTTTTGAGAATTTTTAGAGTTATAGAAGTATGGTTTTTGTTCAGATCATTATAGACTATTTTGTCTTTACACAGATTCTGTTTTTTATTGCGTAGTGTGCTTATTATAATGATGCTATGGATTATATCGGGGGGTATAAGTCATGGAGAAGTTAGAATAGAGTGGGTATTATGCAAGAATAATTATGAATGAGTTTAAACAGTACCTAAAGTTTATGATTTGTCTATTATACTAACGGATCTCACGAAGTTTCTGTTGAGTTTTGTGTGCTGAAGTTTTCAAGTTTTGGGTGAAACCACGATGGATGAAGGAATAAGGAGTGCAAGACCCTAAGTATGGGGATTCCCAAGGCACCCCAAGGTGACATTCAAGGAATACCCAAGCGTCTAAGCTTGGGGATGCCCCGGATGACATCCCCTCTTTCGTCTACAATCTATCCGTATGTTACTTGGAACTATATTTTTATTCATCACATGATATGAGTTTTGCTTTGTTTGATTTTTAGTTTGCCACAATAATTGTTTTATGGACACACCTTTTGAGAGAGACACACATTTATCATGATTTGTTAGAATACTCTATGTGCTTCACTTATATCTTTTGAGCTAGGCAGTTGCTCTTGTGCTTCATTTATATTTGTTAGAGCACGGCGGTGGTTATATATCTTATAGAAATGATTGCACTCTTATGCTTCACTTAAATATTTTTTAGAGTCTTTTAATCAGTAAGTGTTAATATACATGAGTTATAAGACTAGTTCTAAAATGATAGTTATTCAAGAGGGATATAATAAAAACTTTCATGTAGATCACTAAATATGACGCGTATGGTTTAATTATATTGATGTCGTAATATGAACAGGTATTTGTTCATGATCACTGGTTAGTAGAAATATTGATATTAAATCTTGTTATTAACTACTCATTTAAGTGTCCGACATGGCATGACGGGGATGTCCGAGCATTCTTAGGTCTGGTTGAAATCCTTTGTGCTGTTTGAATCGGAGGCGCGCGATGGTTAACCCCTACCAACCTCCTTCCTAGGGGCATGCGAGTAGTACTTTGCTTACAGGGCTAATAAACTTTCACAATAAGTATATGAATTCTTTATTACTAATTTGAGTCCATGGATTATACACACTCTCATCCTTCCGCATATTGCTAGCCTCTTCGGTACCGTGCATTGCCCTTTCTCACCTCGAGAGTTGGTGCAAACTTCGTCGGTGCATCGGAACCCCGTGATACGATACACTCTATCACACATAAGCATCCTTATATCTTCCTCAAAACATCCACCATACCTACCTATCATGGCATTTCCTTAGCCATTCCGAGATATATTGCCATGCAACTTCCACCGTTCCGTCTTATGACATGTGTGTTCATCATCATATTGCTTTGCATGATCATATAGGGCTGGCATGATATTTGTGGCAAAGCCACCGTTCATCATTGTTATATATTTTACGCTAGATCATTACACATCCTGGTATACTGCCAGAGGCATTCATATAGAGTCATATTGTATTAGTTTTATCGAGTCGTAAGTAAATAAAAGTGGGATGATCACCATTATTAGAGCATTGTCACAGTGAGGAAAAAGGATGATGGAGACTAATGATTCCTTCAAAGATTAAGGATGAGGTTCCGGACTTAATAAAAAAAGAGGCCAACAAGATCCCAACAAAAAAATGAGAGAAAAAGAGAGAAGGAGCAATGTTACTATCCTTTTACCACATTTGTGATTCAGAGTAGCAGCATGTTCTTCATATAGAGAGTCTCCTAATTTATCACTTTCATTTACTACTAGGA
This sequence comes from Thinopyrum elongatum, assembly GCA_011799875.1. Taxonomy (NCBI): domain Eukaryota; kingdom Viridiplantae; phylum Streptophyta; class Magnoliopsida; order Poales; family Poaceae; genus Thinopyrum; species Thinopyrum elongatum. The sequence continues at coordinate 409,794,479 of CM022303.1, forward strand.
ATTTCTCATTATAGAACTTGGCTTTTATATTTTGATGATGGGCTTCCTCAAGTGCCCGAGGTCTTCATGAGCAAGCAAGTTGGATGCACACCCACTTAGTTTCATTTGAGCTTTCATACACTTATAGCTCTAGTGCATCCGTTGCATGGCAATCCCTACTCCTCGCATTGATATCGATTGATGGGCCTATCCATTGCCTATTGATCCGCTGAGTTGATGCGAGCCTTTCTTCCTTTTTGACTTCCCTTATATATCTCTACCACCGCATTCTATTCCACCTATAGTGCTATATCCATGGCTCACGCTCATGTATTGAGTGGAGTTGAAAATGCTGAAGCGCGTTAAAAAGTATGATCCAATTGCGTGGTTTGACACCGGGGTGCTCATGTTTTATATTTATGCAGTGAACGCGGAGTCATGCCATGCTTACATGATAAAATGAGTAGGGATAACATTCGTTGAGCATCATATATTTTGAAAAAGTAATGATTATGTTCTTATATTCATGGATATTATTATGTTGATATAAGTTACTTCATCGTTTCTCAAAATTTATATCGTAAAGAGATTACACGATAAACATGCTAGGTAGCATTCCACATCAAAAATTATGTTTTTATCATTTACATACTCGAGGACGAGCAGGAATTAAGCTTGGGGAAGCTGATACGTCTCCAACGTATCTATAATTTTTGATTGTTTCATGCTATTATATTATCAATCTTGGATACTTTTTATACATATTTCTATCATTTTGGGGGACTAACCTATTAACTCAGTGCCTAGTGCTAGTTGCTGCTTTTTGCTTGTTTTGGGGTTTCCATGAAATTTGTACCAAACGGAGTCCAAAAAGTATGAAACTTTTTGACGATTTTTTATGGACAAAAGAGACCCTAGAAGCTTCGGGAGGAGACCAAACATGAAGCGAGGAGACGGCAAGGCAACAAGGCGTGCCCAGGGGGTAGGGGGTGCCATGATGCCTTGTGGGCCCCACGTGGCTCTGTCTGACCTAATTCCACTTCTACAAATTCTCAGATATTGGGAAACCCCCAGAGAGCCATCCAAAAACATTTTTTCCACCGCCACAAGCTTCTGTTCTTCTGCGATCCCATATGGAGGCCTTTTCCAGTACTCTATCGGAGGGGGAATCGATCACGGAGGTATTCTACATCAACCTTGCCGCCCTTCCGATGATGAGTGAGTAATTTACTCACGCCTACGGGTCCATAGCTAATAGCTAGATGGCTTATTCTCTCTCTTTGATCTTCAATACAATGTTCTCCTTGATCTCCTTGGAATTCTACTCGATGTACCTTCTTTTGTGGTGCGTTTGCTGAAATCTAATGAATTGTGGGTTTATGATCAGATTATTCATTGAAAGTAATTGAGTCTTTTGTGAACTTTATTATGCATGATTATCATAGCTTTGGTTTGGCCAACTAGATTGATTTATCTTCAGCGAGAGAGATGCTTTGTAGTGGGTTCAATCTTGTGGTGTCCGCACCCAGTGACAGAAGGGTTGCGAGGCACATATTTGTATTGTGACCATTAAGAGTCAAACGAGGGGGTTTCATCATATTGCTTGGATTTATTCTATCTTCATCATGTCATCTTGCTTAAAGCGTTACTGTGTTTGTCATGAACTTAATACCATAGATGGAGGCAGGAGTCGGTCGATTGGTGGAGTAATAGTAGTAGATGCAGGCACGGTTCATACTCGATAGATAAACTTGGTTCTCAAACCGAGGGAAATACTTTGTTGTTGTCCTACTTCACGCTTCCTCTTTGGGGAATCCCAACAACTCCTATGGGAGTCAGCACACAACCAGGTGGTGTGTGGGCCCCCTGTCCACCGCTTTTTGTCCATTCCACTGCCATAAAATCCTAGAAGTAGAGAAACCCGCTGAGATATTTTCATAAGAATTTTTCTGCCGCAGCAAGCTTATGTCTGAGGAAATTCAATCTGGTGGCCTGTTTCGGAGCTCTGCCGGAGGGGGAATCCATTGTCGAAGGCTTCTTCATCAACCTTGCTTCCTCCATGACCATGTGCGAGTAGTTTCCTTAGGACCTTAGGGTCCATAGCAGTACCTAGATCTCTCTCTCTCTCTCTCTCTCTCTTTGATCTTCAATACCATGTTCCCGTCAGCTGCCTCAAATGATTGGGATTAATCTGATGTAATCCGTGGATGTGTTTGTTGGGATATGGTGAATTAACACTTTATGATCAGATTGTTCATTGAATACAATTAAATCTTTTGAGGTTTTCTTGCTCTATAATTAAATAACTTTGCATGCTCTCCAATCTATCTATCTTATTTTTCCAAGTTCGATGGGTTTTTCTTGCTCTATAATAAAACAACGGCGTCTCGTCATATTGCTTGATGTTTTGCTGTCTACATTATGTCATCATGCTTATTGTAATGCTTTGTTTCTTTTAAACTTAATACTTCGGGATGCATGATGGATAGCGCTCTTTGAGTGGCGCATTAGTAGTAGATGTAGTTAGATTAACGGTCTACTTATCATGGACGTAATGCCTGTATGAGATTATACCATGAATCATCATAGTTCTAAATCTAAATATTATAATTTAATCGCTTCCTAATTGTAATTTGTTCACCACACCGCACTTGTATGCTTGAGAGAGATGCCACTAGTGAACCTATGGCCCTTGGGTCTGTTCTACTTTACTGAAATCTTTATCACAATTGCTACTTTTGCTTTACCATTTCACTTTGCTACCAACTATCTTTATCACTTGTAGTTTAATCTTGTAACTAGCAAGAAAAGAGGCTTGACAACCCTCTTGTCGTGTTGGGGACAAGCGTGTTTTGTGTGCAGGTACCGCTCACTTTGTTTGCTAAGTGGATCCTACTGATTCGATAAACCTTGGTTCTCTAACCGAGGAAAATACTTACTGCTAGGTTACATCACCCTTACACTTGGGGGATCCCAACCACTCTTACGAGAGAGCAAGCAACATGTAACTCACACACTCTCACTTGAATAAACTCAAGTGGAGGGACACTCTCCCATTCCAAGCCCCTTCAGGAGGGAAAACGAAGGTCAAGAGCTCGAAGTCTGAAGGACCTAGTAAGGTTTGGACTAGTCGAGAGTCATGGGACTCCATAAATGGCCGCACTTCATGTGTCCCGTGCCCCGGGCACTATTCGCGACGACCATCCATAGGACTTATGGCGTGCTCCCACGAGGCGGCTGAACCTATTTAAAAAATATCATTGTGTCACGTTGTCGAGTTTACGACGACCTTCGACGTAAGGCAGTCGTACACACCCTTACTAATATCTGACTACACTACTAAGGATCAGTACTGCAAGAAGGTCCTAAGACGACACATGTATAGGATACCACTCGACCAAACTGTGTGCGATGCATCAATCGCAAATGGTATGGTAATAAAACCGTCACCAATAAAATGAACCGTGTACGATGGCTGATCCATCAAGCACGATTCATATTAGAGTAGCCTGTGTGAAATGTGGCATACAGTTGATCCAAACGATCTTGCGACAAGCCAAAAAACACAAATGGTTACCCAGATCAAGATGTTCGCGATAGACAGCATACAAGTCACTCGTTTGAACTGTTTATGATGAGCTATAAGAACACAAATGATTCGGCTTAACAAGATGTGTGTGATACCCGACAAACAAGTCAGTAATCAGAATTGTGTGGGAAGACCAATAATAACACACATGATTCCTGCTAATAAGTTGTGTGTGTGTTGTGGGAAAACGCTTGTTGGTAAATAATTTTCTGCGATTCTTGAAATCATCATCATCGTGTTCCTTAGTTTAATTGTTTGTGATCTGATTTTTCAGTCTGCACAACATCTACGCTCTCTATGTACATATATTCTTTAGTGTGAATTGTGTGCTCTGTTGGGCACACGAGTATATGGATCACACCTGTGGGTAAGCAATGTGCACGCATGCATCGTGCTATCTCACGCTTCCTTTTTTTGCTAAGTTTCCATTAATTGATGGTGTTTTATGAACACACCACGTTTCATACTCGATAGATAAACTTGGTTCTCAAACCAAGGGAAATACTTTGTTGTTGTTCTACTTCACGCTTCCTCTTTGGGTAATCCCAACAACTCCTATGGGAGTCAGCACACGACCAGGTGGTGTGTGGGCCCCCTGTCCACCGCTTGTTGTCCATTCCACTGCCATAAAATCCTAGAAGTAGAGAAACCCGCCGAGATATTTTCATAAGAATTTTTCTGCCGCAGCAAGCTTATGTCTGAGGAAATTCAATCTGGAGGCCTGTTTCGGAGCTCTGCCGGAGGGGGAATCCATTGTCGAAGGCTTCTTCATCAACCTTGCATCCTCCATGACCATGTGTGAGTAGTTTCCTTAGGACCTTAGGGTCCATAACAGTACCTAGATCTCTCTCTCTCTCTCTCTTTGATCTTCAATACCATGTTCCCATGAGCTGCCTCACATGATTGGGATCAATCTGATGTAATCCGTGGATGTGTTTGTTGGGATATGGTGAATTAACACTTTATGATCAGATTGTTCATTGAATACAATTAAATCTTTTGAGGTTTTCTTGCTCTGTAATTAAATAACTTTGCATGCTCTCCAATCTATCTATCTTATTTTTCCATGTTCGATGGGTTTTTCTTGCTTTATAATAAAACGGCGGCGTCTCGTCATATTGCTTGATGTTTTGCTGTCTACATTATGTCATCATGCTTATTGCAATGCTTTGTTTCTTTTAAACTTAATACTTCGGGATGCATGATGGATAGCGCTCTCTGAGTGGCCATTAGTAGTAGATGTAGTTAGATTAACAGTCTACTTATCATGGACGTAATGCCTGTATGAGATTATACCATCATGAATCATCATAGTGCTAAATATAAATATTATAATTTAATCACTTCCTAATTGTAATTTGTTCACTACACCGCACTTGTATGCTTGAGAGAGACGCCACTAGTGAACCTATGGCCCCTGGGTTTGTTCTACTTTACTAAAATCTTTATCACAATTGCTACTTTTGCTTTACCATTTCACTTTGCTACCAACTATCTTTATCACTTGTAGTTTAATCTTGTAACTAGCAAGACAAGGGGCTTGACAACCCTCTTGTCGTGTTGGGGACAAGCGTGTTTTGTGTGCAGGTACCGCTAACTTTGTTTGCTAAGTGGATCCTACTGATTCGATAAACCTTGGTTCTCTAACCGAGGAAAATACTTACTGCTAGGTTACATCACCCTTACACTTGGGGAATCCCAACCACTCTTACGAGAGAGCAAGCAACAAGTAACTCACACACTCTCACTTGAATAAACTCAAGTGGAGGGACACTCTCCCGTTCCAAGCCCCTTCAGGAGGGAAAATGAAGGTCAAGAGCTCGAAGTCTGAAGGACCTAGTAAGGTTTGGACTAGTCGAGAGTCACGGGACTCCATAAATGGCCACACTTCATGTGTCCCGTGCCCCAGGCACTATTCTCGACGACCATCCATAGGACGTATGTCGTGCTCCCACGAGGCGACTGAACCTATTTAAAAAATATCGTTATGTCACATTGTCGAGTTTACGATGACCTTCGATGTAAGGCAGTCGTACACACCCTTACTAATATCTGACCACACTACTAAGGATCAGTACTACAAGAAGGTCTAAGATGACACATGTAGAGGATACCAATCGACCAAACTGTGTGCGATGCATTAATCGCAAACGGGATGGTAATAAAACCATCACCAGTAAAATGAACTTTGTACGATGGTTGATCCATCAAGCACGATTCATATTAGAGTAGCCTGT